>JACAXG010000006.1:15348419-16088716 GCA_018881555.1 Amblyornis subalaris | reverse complement strand
GAACAGGCATGAGGCACAGGAGCCAAGGAACAGGTGTGAGGCACAGGAGCCAAGGAACAGGCGTGAGGCACAGGGGCAGAGGAACAGGTGTGAGAAACAGGGGCAGAGAAGCAGGCATGCACGCTGCAGAGCAGCACAGAGAAGCAGTAGAGAACAAGCCTTCACGTAGGCACGCATCACAATTCAGCAAGGCAGGTCACTGTGCGGACTCCTACAACATTTACAGCATTCACCTGAAGATTTCTTTTTAATCCTGGAATTACTTGAAATTACAGGAGGTACTGTATTATCCAACAGAGGTCTAGCAAGGCAGATTTCATGACCTGCAACACCAGGTGAAGGCTCTCCAAGGGAAGCACAGAACTAATGTTAATGAGCTTATCAATGGATACCACCCTTAAGAAATCCTTTCTTTGCACAACTTGATAGAAACGTGTGTGCATGCAGCAGCTTTCAGGATGACCTAAATCCACGCTCTGACATGGTAGGGAACAGGGTCTTGCTGCACTGTTTCCAGAAAAAGTGGCAGGAATGTGCATGTGAGAAGACAAGACCTGACAACAGGGCTCTGTGTTAGCGAGGTRGTCCAGGACACTGGCCTCATTACTCCCATGGAACCCCAGTGGCACAGTCATGACATAAACGCTGTTTATTTGTTGTTGTTATTACCTTGCCAAAGCAGATCCGTCTGAGGATATCAAATCCCACCATACACAAAACTAAGCTTACTTTATACCCTAGCACAAACTTTTTACTCATACACCCTTTTGTGAATTAACATCTCCATTAGCAGTTTTCTTTAGTAGTTTTTGTCCCCCTAGATATTAGCCTAGCAGTAAATATAGCAGTCAAACAAAGGATTAAAAGGAAAAATTTGCAAAGGAATGTACCCTAATAAACTGCACGCAGTTTGGTTGACACATACAAAATGAAACACAAAGAAGAAAAAAATCAAAAGCTTGCAAAAATTAATTTAAAACAAAGCAAGAGTGGTCCCACTGGGAATTAAAGTGCACCAAAGATTTTTCTCAGTTATTACAAATTATGCCTTTTTTTTTTTTTTTGATCACATATATTTTAAAGGAAGTTTTAATTTGCTCCAGCACATTTTGTCCCGGAGCAAACTTCAATGGCTTAGTTACAAATCCCTGAAATTAGGGGTTTATAATGGAAATGCTGGCAGGCCCTTATCTAACACATTGCAAGCATCTCAGCAATACAGTCAAGAGTTTGTAGTCAGGTGAGTGCAGCAGAAATCTTTATGGTATTAAGTAATGACGGGAACTCAGCAGAAGCGGCTAACATGTAAACTGTGGCCCATGTCTGCTTAGTGTTTGAGACTACAGCGCAGCTGGTACCTTCCAAAGGGCACCCTCAAGTCTGAGCCTCAGAACTTGTACTGTGTTGTTAAGGGTAACATGTGAGCTCCCCTTCCAGGTCACCTTTCCCACTTTCTTTCCCCAGCACCTAGGTTTACACCAGACTCTTCAATAAACAGTCTGCACACCATATGATTTAAAAGTTTTCCACACTCAATAGCCATATTAACATAGATCCTGCTCCTGGGTTTGTCACTCACTTCTGGGAGCAGTTGAAATAATGGCATTTTCTTCATTTCTTCATGACTATAAGCTTTGCATAAAAACCTTAACCAGCAACTTTCAATCTGTTTATGACCCAAGTTCTGACTCCTTCAGAAGACAGCAGAGCTACTGAGAAAATACTAGTTTGTACATCATAACTCAGACAGGTGTCACTCAAGTATGTTACCCCGCAAACTTTGTTAATTCATGAGTTGCCGAGGACAGAAGCACTGATATTAGACATGATTAAGAGGTGACATTGGTATGATAGGCAGATGTTGCTCTGCAATGACATCAGTCTTCTGAGAAGAATAGCAAGGATCATTCTGTCCTTTTGTTATTTTTAAGGGTACCTTACCTTGTTTAACAGAGCATTCAAATGCAAATCACAACATTTAACATTACCACAGCCCTTTGCAAAAAAAAAAGAGGCACTGAATCGACAAAAGCTGCATGTTTTGTAGGAGTGGTGTCTTACAGCAACTGATGATGTTCCTGTAGTAATGCTCATTCCAGCATTAAAGAACAAAAGATGCAAATGTGATGCAAGCTCCAGCTTTCATGCAAATTGTCCCTGTAACCGAAATTCATTATCATGACAATCACATCCGCAAGAAGTAAAACTTTGAAAACACTGCAACAGTAAAACTTATGTTTAAGTTCCTAAAGTTTTGGTACTAGTATTTGTTTTGGTACATCCTCCACGAAATCTCTAGACTAAGAGGAAATTTTTCATATCAAACAAGGAATTGAATTTTTTATCCCTTTGAAGCCAAACTCTGCATCTCTGGAAAGCCGTTTGCTCTGTTATGCATGAAGGCAGATTAGAAACCCAAACCTTGGAGATTCTGGTGACTTCCTTAAATACAAAGACTAACAAGGCCAACACTTACCCACTGAAGACAAAGTTAACTGTCATTATCTTAAAAAAATGAAGCCTTGGGCCCCAGGATGTGTACTACATTAGCATCTCCTTCCATTAGTAGGAGATAATTCCACTGACAGAACATGGAAGTCATTTATCAGAGTTTCAGTCTTTCCAGCTCTTGGGAGTTTGATGCCCCTGCCATGCAGTTATACTCCACGTAGGTGAAGCAGGTAGTTAAGAAATAATACTACCATTAAAGAAAGAAAATTTGGCCACACGGTAAATCAGTGTCAGAATTAGACAAAAACATCTTGAAGGCTTTCATTTTAGACCTCTAAATCTAAATGTTGACCGGTAACATTCAAGCTAGTCCAAACAGTCAGAGATGAATGCCAATATTGAGTTTGAGTACAAACCCCTGACACATCAAAGAATACACATATGTGTTTAACTGTGCATCTGTTTGCAAAGTTGGGCCAATGTGGAAAATCCTATTATCGATAAAAAAAAAATACAATGGGGACCTCTTCAGCTAATGTGAACCACTGTAATTCTATTGACAGCAACGGATCTGTGCTGACTTACACCAGCTGAGGATCTGATTTCATATGCCTTAGAAAACTGATGCAACTTTTTCCACAGCTCCTCAAGAGTTTTTATACTCTTGTGGGGATCAATTCCAACTAGTAGGTCAGCAGGTGTTGAGTTTGCTTTGAATCCGAACTCCAGTCACACAGAAGGATACTGAGATGTGTGCCGTCTGATTTTTACTGACCCACGGAGATTGTGCTCTAGTATGGCTGTAGGATTCATGTATTTTCTGCTGTAGTCTAGTGGGAGATACCTGTTTCTTTGAGGAAGCAGAAGCCTTTATTCAAGATATCAAAGAGAGAACCTGTCCTGGACCACAAGTCCGGATAAGTGAGCATGATGGAAGCAGAAAGTGTGAACAGAAAATGTTTTGCCAGGAATACACCAGGACTACAAAATATACAGAAAGACATCTTCTGTTTTTAGCCATTACTAGACTGATCTGCAAAACTACAACAGTTAATCTCCAAAATCCACAGGTCTAAACTCTGCCCACACCATTTCAAGCACTTTTCTTTACTAATGCAAAAGGAGTTTTGCATTAGTAGGGACCAATATACTTAGCCCTCTTACACCAAACAATGAAAGGTCTAGGGCTGGGATTACACACTCTTCAGAGACACAGGGAGTATGTAAAATTGTCAAGTGACATAATCTCTGGGGACAATTAAGCAAACTACTCCAGTTTAGCAAATCTACAAGCTGTACATTCACAACTTCGAAATAAATCCACCAGAGGATACACAGTTAGCTTGATGTTTAAGGAACTTTGGGGAGGTAGACAGCCCTTTGTGAGAAGGAAGTTTATTTGCAAAAGAAGAGAAAAAAAAAACTTTGCCATTAATTTTGACACACCTACTTCTGTCTCTATAGTAATAACTAATTAACTAACTAGTGTAAGAGATTTCAATGGTCAAATGCAAAGCACTTGCAAGCCCTGCCAGGCTAATCAAGGCAATTTCCAAAACGCCAAAACCAGGAACTTCCTATAATAAATAACTTAGCACATTTACATCTCAAATTAGAACATCTGGAAGAAAGAGACTATGCCTGATGCCAAAACAGGCCTTATTGTATCCTACCACTTTCCACCACCACCACCCCTCCTCTGTTCATTTTCTTTAGCCTTTCCTTAGAACAAACACTGATCCAGGTGCAAATGCTCAATTCACAAGGAATGCAGTGAACATAAAATTACTGTAGGTTTGGCTGCTAGTAAATCCCTGCTGTTACTCACCATTGGAAGTTGTGCTGGAGGCAACAGCTTTCTCACTGACATCTGTTCGACTGGAGCATTTCACGATGGAATTCTCCACTTTTTTCTTCTCAGTTGTGGTAGAGCTATGGGACTGCGCCTCCATGATGGCTTCTCATTACTTCAGCTCTCCTTGCACTAATACCTGAATGAAACAAGAGAGTCATAAACTTTAAAGACAGTTCGAAAGCTTAGCCCAAATCTTCTCACCCCTCTCACCTGAAGAAGAGCCTGCAGCACAACTGATTTAGCAGTTCACAGTTCTGTATGCTCATCAAATCATGTTTGCATGCATGAATTCCTGAGGAATTTAAAGAAACACTAACACCAAAAATAAGCATGTTTGTCTTTAAAGAGAATCAGCATCAGAAACCACTATGCAGTTTGATGGGTAGGTCCATTTTTTTCAATGCTGTAGGGTTTTAATGGATCCAGGGGGGGAAAAAAGCCAGTATTTTTCTCTTACGTCCAGAGCACTTTGGAACAATGAAAAAAAAAATCAAGACAGACCTTCATGTTGACTCTAGAAGCCAAATATTTAAATTTCAACATTCATAGTGTTGGAGCACACTGCAGCGGGAATTATCCTGTCTATCTCTACACCTTGTTACTCATGTAAACATCTCTCACTTTGTTTGTTCAGAAATCTAACTCAAACAAAAGTGCATTGGCGAAACACCCCTAAAACCACAGGGAAAGACAAATATTATTGCTGGTGGCAGATAATGAGATCACTTTCTTTTGCATGAACACGCTGGAAATAGAAAGCTCTACAGACGTATGGACCTGGTTATTTTGCCTTTCCTGGATGTTGTCAGTCTCATCTCCAGTGATACATGCAATTTATATCCCACAAATCACTTCTCCTTATTCCCAGATATTTGACATTCCTGATGGAAACCCAAGCCCACAAACTTCCAAAAGGGTATCACTGCTTGTGCAGCAGTGCAGGCACGCCAGGCCCCAAGACTACAGGGATCTTAAGCTGTGAAGGACACAAGCATTTCCAAGCACTGGTCTGCAGCTTAACTTGATGCACACCTGTCTGTACAAGTAAGCTTTACACAAATAATCAATATTCAGCACACACCATGCTTAGAACCAAGTGCCTCAGTACTTTGGTAGTTTGAACACGAACCTATGCAACAACATCAAAAATAATAATAAAGAAAGTGTTTTCTGCTCTGAGCAGCACTGCTCATTAGTGAAATGGGTCTGAAATGGAAGGAAGTCACAGTCTTCTAGGACATCATTTAAAGCAAATTTTAAAAAGCCTTCAAAAACCCACAAAGTACAGTATAATGAAGTGTAATTACATTAGCAACCTGTTTCCCCAATTCTGACAGTCCAAAAAAAAAAAGGAAACAACACTGAAAAAAAGGCTACAAAGCCAATTCCTCACAAACACAGCCGTCTAGTAAACCTTCCCCTTCCCACCTTCTTAGTAGGAGTTCTTTTTAATAGTACAATATAACACTCCAAAGCCTCATTGTTATACAGTAGGGATCAAAGTAGAGCCCAATCACTAAATGAATCATTATTTAGCTAGGCAGCACAGCCAAGGAACTGGGCTAGATATCCAAGACTCTCTGCCACTGACCTACTGTCTAGGCTTTGGCAACGCATTTTTCTTCCCTTGAGTTTCTTGCTTGCTAAAAACAGGAGTAACAAAGCTCTACCTGCCTTAGCAGAGTACTTCTAAGACTACTTTCAAGATCTATCTGTGAAAGTGCTATGAATATTACTATGATCTGTGAAACAATTTCCTACCAGAACACGAAGGGAAATGTCAGGTGTCTCCAAATAGGGAGTAGTAGAGATCTAACAATACTCAGCTTGCAACAGCCTTCAGTTTTACCCAGCAATGCACAAATCTCCTTGAGAACAGACCTCACATGAGCTTTGTAAACAGGACCTTTCCAAATTTCTCACATGCTTCCGCCCCTTTCCCCTTGCACACCGCATGCAAAGGCATCCCCAGTTTAGTCCGTTATCTTGTATATCTTGCTTTTCAGTCCCTTACATTAGTAGAAAGAGGGGGGAGGCTGGCATTGCTGCCAAGCTGTTCACCTCACACTGAGAAGGACACGTTTGTTTTCTCTACACAGCCCTGTCCACATAAACACCAAAATCTGCCTCTACCCAGTCTCTGGCCACTGCATGAGTGAGTCCTTCAATGTAGCCTCCTATACTCTGACTTAACCCCCTTTGAGTTAACATTGCCCCAAATTAATAACTTTCTGTGCATCTCTGAAGCAACTATAAAAAGCTATACATCTTCAGTTGTGGTTACTCTTCTATTTTGCCTTCTAAGGACTAAGGCTGCTATTGAGGTGGCATCTTCATTTCCATCAAAGAGTATAACTTTGAAAAATTGGAAGAGGAAGCTGCAGAACTTGTCCCCCTTTTTGTTCAGTCCTTGGTTCACAAGCATGTTTCTTTTGATTTAAAGTCATGAAAGGAAAAAATTATACTCCCTATTCAACTAGAAAGGAAGAAGCCACATTGTCTGCCTCCACAAGGCCAGTGGAGTGGCATGAAACATTTGGGTGATGCCAAACTAAGTTTTTACCTTTTTTTCTCTTATATATCCTCTGTAATTTTTACACATATAGTTCTAGCTTTGCACTCTAGCTAGTTTTCCCAGTACTTTTCCCTGCCCTGATAGGCAGAAAGACAAAACACATTCCAAGGCCCCTATCCTGTCTTGGTTCTCTGGTCTTGAGACCAGCTCAAGACGTATTTTTATAAAAAAAGTTAGTTCTCATCAGAGGCGGGGTTAGAAGGGATTAGAACCAGGGGGAAATTACCTCACAAATGACAATTCTAATCAGTGATTCTTGTCAGATATGCTAATTTGCAAAATGTATAAAAATTGTATACACATCATGTGGGGTGTGCATTTCTCCGTGTTTTCCACCTGACAAATTGTGCACCTAAGGATCCTTATAAAGGTAACCCCTTTTTATTGCCCTAACTGTGTCTGGCTCATGATTTTAGGGTCAGCGAGAGAAAGGCATCATGGGTAGAGGTCATGAAAATGATGACAGGTATCTAAAGTGGTTCCACTGCCTCCTGCCACACAGATGTCTGTGCAGGTATGTGCAAGGAGCCCTCACTTATCTCCACCTCCTCACTTATCTCCACTTTCTTTCCTTCTCCACCATGACAGGACMAGACCTCCCTTATAAACTGATCGATCCTACCACTGCTCAGAACAGAAAGGAAATGAAGGTACTGTAAGGAGTTAAGAAAGCCTTAATCTCATAAAAAGCATCTTTGGATCATCTGCAATTCAAGAGCAACATGTGGCTGATCAGACTGACMTCATCCATTCTCTTGGCTACTTTATTTCTTTCCCCAGCAGCCTGCCAAYGAGATTTTTCTGGTACTTTGGGGTCATCTTCTTTAAAGGAAGAAAGAACAGCAGACGTAATTCCACATTCTTCATCCCTCTCTATCACTTCTCTGTTTTACGCTACCTGGTGTGGACAATGGTACAGAACAGAGACCTAAAGTAGCACTTAAATTTTTGGAAAGAAGATTGCAGAACTGGCCAAGAACTAATATAAACATCTGCTCTTGGTACCTGTTCTGGTTCATGTCTGCTTAGTTTACATCCAGAAGGCTGTTTTTATTCATGTCAGCATGGAAGAGGGAACACCAAAGAGTAAACTCTCTTACTCAGCTCTACACCCTGCACAACAAGCCAATAGCCCTGGAGCTGCAGGCCTTTCCTCCTGTGCCTTCCTTCCTCTGCTCCCAAGCCACACACATGTGGCACAGACACCTGCAGGAATTCCTGCAGATCCAGCTACACTCCAGTGCCATATCAACGGTGGTATGCATGGCGGGGAAGGTACGGAATGCCAGAAGAGATGGCAGGACTAATAAATAGGGGTATGTGGTTTGCTATGTTTTGCCAAGCATGGCCCATAGGGAAGCAGTCAACTGGAAATGAATATGATGCCCCAAAAATCTTTTTCTTTCCTGAAGAGTACCTTAAGATCAAGTTGAGAACACGAGCCAGATACACATCTTCTAGAATCACTCTCTTTAATTTTGGCTAATTTTTATCTTCTCTCAGAAATTGTACTGAAATATGGAAACTGCAGTTCACCAAAAAAACCCAAACTCCGGGATGACGTAAAGATTCCTTTGCACTGGTTGTTAACCCCTATCAAAAAGCATTCTAAAAATCAGTCAGCCTGACATCATCTCCACATTAAAACACAAAGTGGCTTATATTAGGTCTCTCTCCAGTGTGTGAGTCAGTGACTTCTCTGTTCCTGCCCCCAGGCCTGAGACAATCTGTATCTATTCGCAGCAAGGAGTTCCACTTTCAAAAACCTGAAAGCTAGTTTCATCAGCTATCCAGCATTTCCATGTGCATATGAATGGCAAGAAAATGCTATAACAGTATATGGGCAAAAGCCTGAACTTCCATAGGTAAATAGAGGGATAAACATTCCTTCCTGAAAGCAAACATTCATGACTTTTTCCCATTCAACCATGCTTGAACCTTTTGTAATTTCCCTAAAGCCTGAACCCACTGCACAATTAATTCCAGATCCCCATTTTAAACCTAATCCCTCTCAAAACAGTAACCTGCCTGCAGGTGTGTCTCTTCTTTTTCAAACATAAATGTAAACTTTCACCAATTGCATATTATATTGGAGGAATTTTAGGAACAAGTTACTGGAATGAACTAGTTAAATGAGGAAAACTCCCTTTTTTAACGGGACTGTCAACAAATGACAATACGTCAGAAACATATTTTGAACAAAAAAATTCTTTCAAGTAACTTGATAGCATATAATTTCTGGTCTTTATGTATGTTGGTTATAAAACCGCCTTACAGTAGTAAAAATAATCATATTAATATAATAATCATTATATTTAGAAAAAAAAAAAAAAATTGTTCATTTACTCACAGTGCAAACTAACCAAAACCAGTGAAGCAGCACTGTGCTTGGAAGGACAAGAAGCTTGACCCTTTCTGAACATACATTTCAATTTTCCAAGAAATCTTCAGCTCTGTGTCCCTTCTCCTCTCTGAAGTACTTTTTAAGTAATTTTATTTATATTGCATACATTAGTTTTAAAGACCAGACTATGCAAATCTTTATTCCTAGGAACAGGCTCACTGACTTCGACAAGACTGCTTGCTACGGTCTAAGTGCTGAAGTGTAAGTATTTACAATTCTCAATTTGCTTGTTAGACTGGTTTATGTTTCTTGCGAACTTAAACCTTCTGCCTTTATTTGGTTTATTTTTATTTTTTGAGAGGTATCTTTTAATGTATTGCATTAAAAAATAAAAAACAAAAAACAAACAAGTAAAACCTTTCCCTATTTTACTTGATGCTGCTATAGTTGTATTCAATTCATTAACAAGTGGTTTGCATCCGCTGAGAAGAGCTGTCTGAAATAGCAGTGTCACAGCATTCATCATCATTACATCAGCAGTAGGGAAGTTCATACTGATTGCTATCAGCAACCAGAGTGCCCCAATCAGCGTGCAAGCAAACATAGCATGTTTAATTTTTCAGAAATGACTCTGGGTAGTTAGGGTGTTCATAGGTACTACTTTGATCCACACTACTGGAAGCAGTCTTTGGGGATACAATAGATCTTGAATAGCACAACTGTATGAAAGTGAAAAACACAAGGGGAGGCATGAAGAACAATCAGGAAATTACAGTCTCTCTCAACCATAAAGGACCCTTTATCAATTTTATCAACATGGGTTACACCATTCCTTGGGATTATTTAAGGATAAAAAAAAATGCATCTTGTTCAGCTACATTCAAATACAAAATTTACATGAGACAATCTTAAGCTATTATACGAGAGCTATTTCACACTGATTTATACAGGCTTGATTCAGGTACATTTAATTTCCAAAACCCGCCTAGATTTCAGCATTACTTCCTATCAAACCTGCTAGCAAATCTGCACTGACAAAGTTACCCCTGACAGAACTTGCTGAAAAATGTACAAGCACTCAGACATTTTAAGAAATATCTCCCAGTTGTAACATTAACCTCTTGGTCTATCTCACCATTACTGCAATAGCTATACGAACTAACCTGAATATTTTTAAAATAGTTTTATCCTTCCCCAATTCTTTGGAAGCTAAACCAGAATTCTGCAACCCTCATTAACTACTCCTGGGCAAATTTTGTTTGGGTTCTTCCCCGTTGAGACAACTATTCACAGTAAGACTAAGAACAATATAAACAGCACAAATAGTCTTATATCCACTACATATAAAACCACAACAAACGATTGGTAAGTTGAGCAGGAAAAAAGCCATCTTATACTTCACGATACTTATCTCCATTTCAATTACATGAATCGATTAGAAAGAAAGAGAAAAAGAGAGAAAGAAGGAAAGAAGGAAAAGAAAGGAAAGAAAGGAAAGAAAGAAAAGAAAGGAAAGAAAGGAAGGAAGAAAGGAAGGAAGGAAGAAAGGAAGAAAGAGAAAGAAAGAGAAAGAAAGAGAAAGAGAAAAAGAGAAAAAGAAAGAAGAGGAAAGAAAGAGAGAGAAAAGAAAGAAAGAAAAAGAAAGAAAGAAAGAAAAAGAAAGAAAGAAAGAAAGAAAGAAAGAAAGAAAGAAAGAAAGAAAGAAAGAAAAGAAAGAAGGAAAAGAAACCTTGATAGAATCAGATAGGTGGATTTGTAGCTTGAAATTGAAAAATACCCCGGTTTAAGGGCACAACATGATTAATACAATCTTTCCAAATTCATTACTATCTGCTGTCTTTTCCATGTTACTTTCCTTTGATTACTTTCCCTCCATAAAGACTGAAAAACAACTAGACCTAAAGCCTGGTTAATGACGATCTGATCTGTTCCTGATAGGTTAAATAGCTTGTGGCAACAATAACGGAGGATCACAAACACAAAGGCAATCAGCTAGGCAAAGCAGTGCTATTAGCATCCTCGTGATTAAGATCCTAAGTGAGAAAATATTCCACGGCATACACTGAACTCCTGATTGATTGTAATAGTTGCTCGACTCCAGGGGAATTACATTTGCTTATATATTTCTGTTACAGATAAACTCAGTTACTTAAAAGTTCTGAAAACATTTAAAACATACACATACCACAGGATCAATAAGTGGCACTTTCTACTGTGGCAGCACCTCAGTTGCTTTAAACACACATCAACCACACAGTCTTACAAGTAGATTATCTCTACTTTTGTTTTGGGATTTAGAAAGCTGTTAAGTATAACCCCAATTAAATGTTTTTACTATTACTTCAACAGATTAAACTCTGTATCTAAGTAAAACAGATTTCTGCCAGGAAAGAAATGGTTCATATTTTCTTACCCAGTAAACAGAACTTAATGGATAACAACACTGAAGGATTCAGGTCAAACTGTCCATATCCGACTAGTCTATCCCTCACAGAAGCTGCTGTTTGGGAACATGCAACACAAAGCTGAGGGAAACAGAGCCCAAACTTAAAACACACCTTAGTGGCTTTACAATTCTGATATATCCTCTGAGGTAAAATGTTATAATCAATTCATTGTCTGAGAGTCTTTACAATAAGGAACTGAACTTTAAAATCAAGAAAAACAAACAACAAACAATCCCACAACCAAAACAAAACAAACAAACCAGGTCATTAACTCTGCATCTAAGCATTTATTTTAATCACATGGTCTTGGGTTTCCTTATTCCTTCTTGACTATCTTACAAACTATCCAAAGACAATGGAAATAATAAAGGTTATTTCTTAAAAAATGAAAGTGCTAAATACCTTTCAAGCTTCCAAATATGTAAATATATTTGGGGAGGGGGGTGTGTCTAAAACCAGTAATGCACTTACCCTGAAGAAATCAGAACTCCTTCCAATTAAACTGCCTAATATTGCTCAAAAATTCAGAGTAAGCTGTGTTACTGCTTGTTTTGCAATCCTACTTGTCCTTCAAACTCTGCAGAAGGAAAAACTCTAATAATTATGTCAAAGTAAGATTAGCTGTAAAAGAATTAGCACAGGGGGGTAGAAAAAAATCTCCTGTGGACTGTACTGTTTGCAGCAATARGTTAAAATGAGCGGTGACACTTCAAACTTCCCTACCAAGTCTACACTCAGTTTTTGCCCCTATCTTTCTTCAGGAATTCAGCAGCACTAAATCCAAAACAAACTTAAGTAACAGTGCAGTGATTTCCTCTGGTAACACATTTGTTTTATGAAACCTGAATTTCGGTTCATCCATATGCTCAAGATCTGAAAGGCCAGGAATATTCTGAGAGGACAGCAAGGGGGACAACAGTAAGACTTGCTCTGTGGATAACATACCCTATGACCTCCTCTACTGATACTGTTATTAGCACTAGGAAAACTTATGGTGACAATACAGGCTGTTTTTTTCTTTCCCTTCTTGTCGACAAACAGCTTGGTAAAGCAAATTACAAACATCTGTAACGGATGTGCTTTGCATCACTTACTTAAGTGTACAAGTCAAATCACTACAACTTCCACAGAAAAATGCAGAAATACTCTAATTTCAAGCACTGGAGCTAAACATTCCACTGGAATGACCATTTTCTTCACACTTTTTGTTTTATCTCATCAATCCCAATAGATGAAAGTTTCCTTAGAATTAAAACTAGATCTATACATCAATGTCAATCTATACAGGAACTGAGCTCAAGGAAGAATGTATTTAATATAAATCTATTGCAAAGATGTGCCTTCTGTTCCCAACTTATGATATGCAAATGAAAGAAGAAAAGACTGTATTCCATATTTTACAATTAGCATTTTAAAATAAGATCAAAAGAATCAAGTAGAATGTTTTTGAAATGTTTTGATCACAGTCCCATTCCTGGAAGCCTGTTTATCTGCCCAGCATACTCTCAGGTTAAGGGATGCCTTCATCCAGAATTTCACATTCTAACCCAACACAGATGTTTTAACACGTAGAAGAGCTAGGAAAGCTCCATATGCCCAGGAAGAACTTCAAGTGTGAAAGGTACTTTATAAAACTTTATCTTCAGCTTTTACAGTTTACTTTAGGTTTTACACCTGTCTTGTAATAGCAGTAAAACTGCATCATGATTCCTTCGCATTTTTGTAACTTGACGAAACACAACAGCACAACTCTGGACTGCTGCATTACAAATGCACAATCCACTTCACAATCCACTACCCTTGCTCAGAGTGTAATCATAGAATTATACAGTTGTATTATTTTCCTAAAAAAAGCATCCATAGTGAATTGAAGAGCCAAGCAAAACCCCACCAAACCACGTCCTGATAGTTAAGAATCAGTAGTGCTAGGATTTCATTTTAATATACACGGTTCAGAACAGTGTACTGAACTGACACTAACTTGATCTGTTTCTGACTCTTCAGTTTCAGGTATTCATACATCTTATCTAACGAAGGCTTCATTCTCTCAGCAGCTGGATGATGTATTCTTTACACGCAGTTGATTTTCTTGACATTAACAGATTTGTATGCGAAGAAAACAGAGTATCATACAAAGCAACAAACACTGCGGGGGGAGGTTCAGCTCTAAACCATGAAAAGGTTAGTTGGGTACTTTAGACCCGAACTAAATATCAGACACTAAAAAAAATACAGCAGCATTTTGAGCATCAATAAAAATAAATTAAAAAAAAATTAAAAATAGGCTTAATTGTCTTGATAATCAGTGTAAAAAATAACTTGACATCTGAGTGGCAACTTCAGCTAAAAAAATTATTCAATCAGATCTCCTGGTACTGGATTCCGATATTATCAGTTTTGACACCCAGCAACTATTTAGAGACAAACACATTCCATCCCAATTACTTTGTCCCTTGTAATCCAAATAACCTTGCAGGGTTTTTTAACATCAGTGTATTGTCTTGTTTCTTATTTTGTTCTTAAAGAGAGAGAGAAACCAACTCTTCAGATCAGCAGCCAATTTAATACACTTTCAAGGTAAGGCAGGTACAATTTACATGTACAGCATATACCACAACAAAACCACAGTATGATGCCAGCACAATCTTTAAGAAAGTTTTCCCCTAAATCTCTGCAGAAAGCGGCCTTAAAAGAAAGCGGGGATTAGAGTGAGCTGGAAGGTAGGGAGGGGACTTACCTCAAAACCAGCCAAGTGGAAATCAGAGCAGTAATTCTACCAGTCGGCAGAATACACTTTTAGAGCTATAATGGTGTGAAGAAGTGCTGGGCAGCATTGCCTGAAGGCAGCACTAATACACTGCTGACTAATGGCTGGGCCATGCGGACAATGAATTTGGGGGTTGAAAACTAACAGAAACCGTGCAGTACCTTGACAAATGGGCTTTCAAAATTTCATTCATTGAATAACCTTTAAGCACAAAATTGGCTCAAGTTCTCTCGGGAGTAACATGACATATGTTGTTGGACAATAAGTATTTTCCTTTTTAATTAAAACTATTACATCAAATACATAAACATGATTACAGTGAATAAAATATAAGAGTTAACTATTTAACAGCTAGGAAAGACCAGACTCAGAATGTGAGGTGCAATGCCATTCGCTCAGAAGGGTCAACAAATCCCAGGGTTAACTACCTGATTCACTGAAATTCATTCTTGGCAGAGTATATTTTCCCTTCTTTGAGACTTAAAGGAGAATGAGAACTTCAAAGGTATGTTTAATGAGCTGCTACAAACACAATTGGTTAAAAGAGGCTCAGAAATTATGTACCAAAAGCTGCATTGTGCTTAGAATTACAACTGAAAAAGTCTCGTTTTAAAGAGCCCGGTTAAAGTCAAGCCCCATAAAACAAATCAAGCCTCGTATAAACTTTGTCGCCTTGTGTACTGACAAACACATTAAAACAACAGAATCTCTCTTTAAAGGAGCTCCTTTTTTTTTGGTGCAACTTGACTTCTGATTTGAAAATAGCAACTTTGGCTCTGTTTTACAGACAGAATGAAATACCTAAAGTGTCCCTAAATTAACAAGTACCACTTGCCATAGACAGCATCGCCTTTAGCAGCTCCTAAAAACTTCAGAAAAGGATCTTAAAACAGGAAGCTTAGTGAGCTCATAAAACTGTTGTTGGAGCCAGGAACACATAGCATATTTAATCTGCAAACTGTGAGAGTCTACAATGATTTCAGCAAGATCTGAGGCATGCCCTCAAGGTTTGCTGGGATCTGGGATTAGGGAGTTGATAAGAACCCTCTACTGCCCATGGACATGTTTTTCTTCTGCAGTTAAACACAAATGCATAGAGACGTTTGACTGCTGCTTGGCGTTACTGCTCAAGTTATATAAAAGCTTTGCAGCTCCTTTTGCTGTCAATATATCAAAGTTTAAAAAAAATCATCAAAGTGTGAAATTTCATTTAAAGTCTGCCAGTCTACAGCTCTATTTCACAGACCTATCAAATAAAAGTAAAGATGAAAAATGCACTGAAAGAACTTGAAAAGTTTGCAGCAGCACCCATGCCCTATTTTTGTTTATTCTGTCTCATTTTATTTGATTTTAAAGTATAACAAATCAATTCCCTTATAAAAATGACAAAGTCTAAAGGGAGGATGTCCATAAAACCTGTGGTTTAAAGACAACTTGAAATCATTATTACAGCTGAACCTTTTGTTAAATAAAAAGCTTCCTCTGTAGCCATTTTAGCATTTTAATTGCCTAACTGGAAGTTGGCAGAAAATATCTTGAATCTTCCAAAACAACCAGAATTACTACAGAATATGAGTGCCAGAAAAACTAAAGCATTCTTCAAAGTATTCTTTAGCTAGGGATTTACAACAATTGCATAAAGAAGAAAAGCCTGACTTTTAAGGTAATCTACTATAGTCTAAAAGCATTAACATTCCATTACTAAGGTTTTCCTGAGGATTTCATGACTCGTTGATTCACTTTTCCTTCAAGTCTGCTTTTTCTTTGTACATTACTGTCTCCATATAGTTGAACACGTGCAACACTGATCATTAAAACGCTTCCTTCCATAACTCCAAATAAACCCTGCTTTAATAGCCCTCAGTTTCTTTATTTATCAGGAAAAGATGACTAACTTTTCACTAACACTCTGCAACATAAAAATATGCCATTCCTTCCTTTAATATGCAGGATGAAATTCAAACACACTACAGGAGTGCAGGTAATGGAATAGCTTTCCGAAAACGAAGCAGGAAGTGTAACTAAAACTTTCATGGGTCAGTATCAATGCATACATTTATCTTGTTAAAAAGTTAAGTAATCTGCAAGGTGAACAATTATAGTGATATCTCTAAACTTGAGTACTTTGGTTTTTCCAACAACTATTCGGAAAAAAAAAATTATTTATAACCATTGGTACTTTAATTTCTTAGCTACAAAATGTTTTTATGTATGAAAATGAACAATCTTTCACAACTGAAGATTACATATAGCAGTAAAACATTGTCTTGGCCACTGCACACATTCTCAAGCCAAAAACGTTACTCCACTTAAGCAGGAAAGTGCAGGTGATGTCTTTGTTTTGCAGTACTTCTACAGAAAAGCTTTGGAAAACAGCATGTCCTGCTGAAAACCATATGATATTATCAGAATGCAGGAGTGCATTCATTTGGGCACCTTAAGCCATCGTCTTATTTCCACTGCTGCTTAAAAGAATACACATACACTGAGAGACTCCTTTTCTTACTCATTCTTCCTACTCATTCAAAATCACATAATCCTGCTTTTAAAGAAATAATCCCCCATCCTTAAAATAGCCTTCTCTCATAGTTACTATTATTTATGCTTTTAGAATTGGGCTATACACAAAACTGAAAGTATTTACATACTAGCTAGTTAAAACCAAACCTTCATTATATAAACAAACTCTCAAGAGGCTGCCTACAGTTTACATTGCTAAACTCATTCACCATTACTTTTAATATATATTCCACGACTGAAATACAGTGGTGCGAACATGGCAATTTTTACATTTTAAGGTTACTTTACTTTTAAAACACTGCATTCGTCTTCCTTCAAAATAATCATGACATATATAATTAAAAAACTGTCAGATCATTATTAATTTTTAATAAAGGACCTAAATGAAATAATTATAGGAATCAATCAGTGAGGCACCTTTCCAAATTACAATGCAATTGCACAAATATTCAAACTACTTAAGGCCAGTTCTGGCACATTTCAATCCATAATCTCGTTGAACACCACACCAAAAACAATTTTGTAACACAGAGAAACATAGTGATTTCTCACTATTCCACTGACTTAAAGGATTTCAAAACACATACATAGAGAGAAAGGGGCAGGCAGCCATGCCCTCTTAAAAATGTTTGTTGGTTTAATCAGCCACATATCTCAAGGCCTTTGGAAAATTTCGCTTCCAAGTTTTTCTGTAGCACACACACAAAAGAAACAAACTCTGCACGCTGAAGCTTAAAAAATCATGTTTATTGAGCCTTGGAAATGAAGCGGGAAGTAGCAGGGGCGCAAGGGTGATGAGCATTTTGCAGCGGGTTGCTACTTAATACTGCTTTAGTGAAGTAGCCTCTAAAACGTGACACTGTGTATCAAACGGACAGCTATCCGTACCTCTGACTAAAAGGCTCTTTGAGATCCGTACAGTCCATCATTTCAAACTGAAGTGGCAGCTGGAAAATGTGGAACAGCTGGCAAGGAGCTGGGAGAAAATGTTTTACACAAATATATCTACATACAAACTGGCAGAAGGCCACGGACACCGTACCCCCAGGACCGGATCAAAACTACGCACCAGAGGGTTAAAAACAAAATTGGGGAGTGAGATGGGTAGCGRGGGGCGTGTGTTTCCCTTTACCTTTTCTCTTCACGTGGTGCGCGGGTTGGGGAGCGGGCGCTGGCGGCTGCGAGCCGGCGGGCCCGTCCGAAGGCGCGGGAATTGTGCCAGCACCCCACCGACTTCACGGGACAATCCGAACCGCGGCGGACACGCTCTGCTCCCACCCTCCCCAAAGTTGGGCGGTGCACGGCCGGGCCACGGTGCCGGCCCGGGGCGGCTCCGAGGAGCTCCCGTGGGGCAGCCGCCCCGCTCCTCCCGCCCGGGCTCGGCCGGGCCCGTCCCGCCGCCCCGCTCCCCAGCCTGACCCCGTGCCAGCGGCGGCGCGGAGCGGGCCGAGCGCTGCTCCGCGCACAGAGGCGCCGGCACCCCCGCGCCCCGCTCCCGACCGCGACCCGACCGTCCCCTTCCTCGCAGGGAGCCGCCGGCAGGGAACGACGGCCTCCCGAGCTCCCCTCCGCCCCGCCAGATGTGACAGCGGATTCTGCCCCGCTCCTCTCGCCTTTCCTCCTGCGAAGTTTGTGGCCGGCCTCCCGCCGCACGGGCGTGAAAACGCCCAGGAGTCGCTCAGGGAGTGGGGGCGAGGAGAAAGAAGAGGGGTGGAAATAAAACAGCAGCTGCCGTCCGCACATCGGCAGCTCCGCCGCGCGGGACGTGCCCGGCCGAGCCCGGCCCGGCCCGGCCGGAGCGGGGACTGCCCCCGCCTCGCCCCGCACCCCGCGCCCTCGGCTCCCGCGCTCCGTGACAGCCATTTTGGGGGTTAGACACCTCGGTCCCCCCTGCCCCCCGCCTCCAAGTTAGGGAAGCGGGAAGGGGGCCGGGAGCGGGGCCGGGGCGCTGGGAGACGACAAGAAAGTGCCCCGGAGCAGAGCCGGGCGAACAAAGAACTTCTCGCCCAACTGGGTACGTACCTGCCGCCACTGCCGCCGAGCCCCCGCGCTGCCCATGGGCGAGGGCCGGGGCCGCCGGCTCGTCCCCGCGCCGCTCCCCCGCCGCCGCGGCTAGCGGGGCCGGCCCCCGCCGCGGCCGGCGGGCATCCCGCGGGGCAGAGGGACGGGACGGACACAGGCGGGACGGGCGCGGCAGAGGAGGGCCGGCGGGTGTTGTTGGTGGTTGTTTTATCCCTGCCCGCCTCCCGCGGGGAGCAGCCCGCGCCTCTGCCTCCGTGTGGGGGTGTGTGCGCGCGGGTCCGACATCAGTTTCAGTGATCTTGTAATCTGATCCCTTCTGACTCACTCGCACTGACTGACATTTCTGATTTGGTTCAACAAAAAGAGCGGGGGGGAGGAGAAAAAGAAGAAGAAAAAGAAGAGAGAGGGCAAAAGAAAAAAAAAAAATAACCCCAAATCCACCGCCTGGTACCAAACAGTTTCCGTAGGGAAGGGGGGACCCCTCCGTCCCGTCCCGTCCCGCCCGTCCCCTCCAGCCCCGCCGCCGCCCCGCATTGTTTTGGCTCGGCGCAGCCACCGAAGGAGGGGAACAAACACATCGCGCCGAGGTACTCACGTGTCGGAAAAGTTGTCCCTCTCGCTTTCCTCCCTCTCGCGCGCTCCTCTCCGCCGCCTCCTTCAAGTTTTACAGATGTTGCAGAGCTGCTCGCCGTCGCCGCCCCCTCCTCCCAGCGCTGCCCTCTGGATCAGAGCAGGGGAAAGGCTCTTTAGGGATAACTCCGGATTCAAACACCCTCTGCTAAACTTTCCCCCTTCCCTCCCCTTCCTCTGAGCGGCGGAGAGGGCTCCGCTCTCCTTCCCCCCTTCCCTCCGCCCGTTCGGGACGCGGCTGGCTGCCGCCCGGGGCGCGGGTGCCCCGGGCCCGGCGGGGAGCGGGGCCGCTTGCCTGGGGGAGCGGCGGAGGGCTGCGCCCCGGGGTGCGGGTCGGGCCGCGGCCTGGCGGGCTGCGACGCGCGCTCTCGGCATGACACCCCCGCTCCCCCCTTCCTCCTCCTCCTCCTCCTCCCCCGCCATCCCCCCGGCCCGGCCCGGCCCGCCCCGGCGGCGGCCCAAGGGCGGCGACACCCCGCCCACAGCCAGGAGGCAGCGCGGGGCGACGGCGGGCCCCCCCGGAGCGGCCCCTCCGCCTCGGGTCGCGCTTCCTCCCTCTCCCTCCTCTGCCGCTCCATCCTTCAGCTCAGCCTGCATCTGCAGCCCCGCTTCCCGCGCACCGATGCGTTGGACACCCCTTTCTCCCCCCCGCCAAAAAACGTGCCCTCCGGGTGGGTTTTCTCTCTGTGCTGCGGCTTCTGGGCTCGCGTTTGCTCTGGCGCCGCAGGCTGACTTGACTGAAGGACTCCAAGGAAAGTTTCGCCTAAGCCATATGACACTGAAAAATAGCTCTTTCGGGGAAAAGAATACAAGTGCTTGGGCGAGGGGAAGGTTGGGGGTGATGCCTTCGCCTGCTACTCCTGTCCCAGCCCACCTGCTGGCCTCCCCACCGCCCTGCCAGGCTCCTCTGGCCTTCACCCTGCAAAACAGGGCTTTCCGCTGCCTCCGTCTTTGCTCCTCATCCCTGTCCTCCACCTGGGCTCCCTGCAAGCAGGTCTCCCACAGCCATGCACACTGCGGTTCAGAAATAGCAGGAACTAGGATGCCATTTGTTCCGATATCTCCATCCTTTGGGAAGTGATACATCCTGACAATACACCTTGCCTTTTCTAGGCCTACAGATTGCTCCCTGATATTAAAAGTCCAAGAAGTCACAAGTGGCTATTAGCACAGCCATTTTCCATCAAGTAACAGGGTGGTACTGGCTCTCAGGAAAAGTATATGTATTTACGTTGTTGCCATCACAATGTCAAATACTTCACGTGCACCTTTGTTCATAACCTGGCTCGCAACACAGCCGAGTAAAGATTTGTAACTGATGTATACAATTTAGCAAGGTACCTGAGCTCGGACTGCCGAAAGCGTTTGGGAAGTCCCCCAGAAATTAGTGGTTCTTGAAGAAAAGGCATATTTGCTGATGGAAATGAAAGACTGGCCTTTGATGCTATTTCGTGAAGCTGCCCTTAGTCTCGCCATAGAAAATGCTAATTTTATTACAAAACAAAGCTACAGGTATTTGTGGTTTGAAGTGACTTGGTCCATGAGTTTTTTTAGAAACAGAGAGAAGGCAATCTTGACTGACTCAAAGGCCACTTCAGCCCTGATTTGCTCGGACTGTTTGGTTTGGAGTTCTTTTTCACTTGGAATTCTTCTCTGGGTGCAAAGAAGTAGCTTTGGACAAATGCCTATAATATATGGATGTCCCTGGCATGGTCAGACTAATTGCCCTGGCAATCCCAGGGATGCCTATGTGTGTGCAAGTTTCACAGCACCGCGTCAGTACACCCTGGCTGTCAGGACAGACACAGTGGTCAGATGCTTTCCCACGGAGTGAGAGGTGCCCATCATCCAAGCTGCCACGCACGCCCGTGCACTGTTAGGGGTGGGCACTGGGACTCGGAGTGACAGCCTGTGTCCTGGTGCCATGACTCCGCAGCCAGCGGTTCCACAGCGTACCGAGAAACAAATCTGCCCCTGCTCGGAATGAGCAGCCCCTGGTTGCCCAAGCAATACTGCTGACAGGCGTAGCACCACATGGAGAGAAAGCATGTGCAACACCAAGATCTGAATACCAATACGAAGAGCTGATATTCTTCCAACTTTTTTATCTTATATGAGTTCCTTTTCCAACCTCATGTTCATAGGAAAATGTTAGCTATTTCGTGATATGCGATAATAGTGATATGGTATGGTGGATGTTTTGTTTTAGGTATATGTAGTATATATACCACCATATGTATGTACTTTATGTAACATATAAACCACTCCATGATATATATATATATACGGGGGGGAGGGGGGTGGTGTACAGAATGATTAGGCAAAGCTCTGGTCCCTTTACAGATCTGTTTAAGAGCAATATGATTCCTTCAGCCCATTGTACCCTTCTCTCATTTTCTGCCTATTGCATATTCCCTTCTATTTTTGCAGTCAATTTTCTTAAACTCTTTTTTTCTTCCTCCTTGTATAATGAAAGCCCTTAAAAGTAACAGGGGAAATTAACCAATATACAAAACGTTACTATGCAAAAGAACCAAATTAATGTGGAAAATCAACTGTTTGTCTAACCATTTATAATTCAGTATTGCTGATGTTAAGATACTGCTTTTAACAATGGGTAGAAAATACATTCAAATGGGGGCATGATTTTAAGTTGAGACTGGCCCTTCAAATCAGTATTCCTCTTAGACTCTTTAAAAAAGAAATTATTTCCTCAGAGTTGTGACACCTTGTTATGTCATAAAATAAGATTTCTTATTTCTTTTTTGTTTTGAGTTTCATTTTGTTTGTTTGTTTTTAATACAATTCACACCAGCTCTCCTCGAGACACATATTTCTGATTTAGGATTTAAAAACCCCAAACACTTCTCTACACTCAACTCACATCAACATTCAGACAGACAAAAAAAATTACAAACTAAAGAGCTGATAGAATGCCCTAAGATTTGCTTATGTGAAATAGACTCCTGTTGCATTTCTGAGCAGTGAAAGTCTTGAGAGAAGGGAAACACAGAAACAACAACTGAAGTTTCTGCCTGTGCCTGCGTCTGGTCAGGCCAAGCAGAAAATAAAAACTGACGGTGAGTGGGTGACATTTGCCATTTGAAACGTATTGTAAATGTTTCAACACCTTGACAATGAAGCACGTAAAAGAAGCTTAGAGCATCCAAGACCCTTCAGCTAAACAAAATGAATATGGGCAGCTCTGTTCAGGGAGGTGCCTTTCTTATCATCTTTCAGGTCTGATTCAGAGGAATCATACTTGAAAGATGCAACAGGAAGACAAAAACTACACATGAATAAAATGTAATGACTTTTCCAGACATCTGGATTGCCCCTCCAAGAGAAACTGACCTCTGAGATTTGTCTATGATGCTTCCAGGCAAGTAGGAATTGGTTCTTGCGGGAGGCCTGTTGACCAGTGCCAGAACTCATTAGTCTGAAGCGATATGCCACAACCACAGGACATTTCTGCTGTAAGTTATATCATGCACAATACTTTTGCGTTTCTTCAGCCTACCTTGTGTCCCCACTTCACTTTTGCGTTTCTTCAGCCTACCTTGTGTCCCCACTTCTTCTCAACCTATGACTTGAAAATTACAGGCCTCTAGGCTGTGTGCTTATATTCCCTTTTTGCTGCACCCATTGCTCCAGGAAAGCACAATCAGAAGAAGCAGGGAGTCTGCTCACATAAGCTGCATGCAAAAGACCTGATGTTAAGTCACACCACGAGTCAGTCTTCTCACCACTCCCAGTTGCATCACCCTCCATTTTCTCTCCAATCCCAGTGAACGCTCCTCTGGATGGATTCAAGGACCTTAACTATTGCTGTTTATCCAGGGCTCATCCACTAGAACACAAACCTTCTAAGACAGTCACTTTCTTGCCAGTAGACAAATACCTTATTGGAATAAATTCTATGAAATTGGCAAGTCTGCTGTGCTTTCACAGGGGCAACCTCAGGTGAAGCACTAGGATATGGAGCAATGGCACCRATTTCTGGTCGTTTATGCAATATCCATTACAAGAGAACTTGGCCGGTGCATCTTGCTCCCACCTATCCATCTCCCTTGTTGCATGGCTGCCTCATACAGCAGAGAGGTCTCAAGAGGTACCTAGCAGAAGAAAAAGAGGAGTATGAGATGGTACCATGTCAAAATCCTCAGAGTCTGCAGAAGTTGCAGCTGGGGACACAAGGAAATGTTCATGGCCTAAGGATGGGGTGCAGAACTGGTGTGTAGAGGTGACCACATTCGGGAAGGATATAAATGTCAGGGCAAAAACTTTATCTGCAATTACTAATGGGGAATTGGTGTAGGAAAGGCAAATGGAATGGGGCCTGACTAGGAAAAGAACTAATTGGTTGGAATCTCTTACTTTTGAAAGAAATTATAAACTGATGTACCACTGTGCAGTAGTRTAAAGTGTTAACTTTAGATTCTTTCATTATTTGGATTTTTGATTGTTATTCTTGCCATTGAAAAAAAATGGAAATTTATCAGCAAATATCCAGATGTTTCAAAGCAGCAACCCTCATTCAAGAGTCTGAATTTTCTAAGTATGCTTGTTGTAGCCCTTCACACTTGATAGACATAATTCCTCCTGGTGATCAATAGCAAGGAACCTCTTTCTCCTTCTTCTACTAACACTGGGGATCTTGCTAGATTTCAGCGGAAAAAGGACTGATTCCTAGTTATCAGGACTATCTTTCTACTCTAGCAGATCTTGTCTTATACACCATACTATTTCTCTGAATGTCTAATTTAACTAATCTAGCTATTTATAACATAAATTCGTCACTAGGTTTTTTCCACTGCTGTATAATAAAATTAAACAAATCAAAATGCAGTAATTTTTTACCGACTTCTATCTTTTAAGTATGTAAAGATTACATTTTTTTTTATTCTGTTGTGATTACTGAAGGAAAACTAAGGCAAAGAGCTGGGGTTTATAAATAGACAAAAAGAACTATTTTCTGCAGAAAATTCTGTACTTTCGGGCTGTCTGCATAGAACGTCTGAGCTCTCCATCTCTTAAATAGAAAATTTTGTTTGGAACGCTTTTACCCTCCTTGACTTCAGATGTGAGTTTGCATTAAAACACTTTATTACAATGAACATTCTTCATAAGAATATTTTCTACTTCCAGGAAATTTAAAACGATGTTGTTTTGTCTGAGATATTTTGATATATGACCATAAACATGCCAAACAAACAAGAAGAGTGAGTTTCCTTTGTTTGCTCTTAAGAGCACCCTATACATGTTAATTATCAGGCAGGTAGCGTATGGGGAAAAGCAGAGTCTCTAACAGGCGACATCCAATAAAGACACAAAAATCATAACATTTCATGCAGAATATGCATAAATAATCTGTTTATCTCCTTTTTGCCATGCTATAATAAGAAATGAAATTGCTAACGGTGCTGATATTTAGGTTGTTATAATTRGATAGATCATCATTAACATCCCCTTTAAATGATCTGGGAAACTTTCAACCTCTCTCTAGGGAGTTGTCTCAGCTTTGCTCCCAACTAAGCCCTTGAACTACACGGGAAAGGATTTAGCAGTATTTTGCAGGGTACAGTCACAAGCCCTACTCCAGGAGATGGAGTTTATAGAGACTGTTCTGGTAGAATTGAAACCAGTTCCTTGAATGAAATCACCTTTATCAGAAAAAAAAGACAATTTCTCCTGGCATATCAAACCCTACGTTAACATTGCCTAGTATAGTTGTGTCAATCAGGATGGGGGATGGGGAGAATATCACATATATAAAGGATCCATCAAAATGTCTTTTTTTTTCCAGTTGTTGATGCAGTGAATTGGACAGACACATTCTGAGGTGAATTCAGGAATTCCCCTAGGAAATGACTAGGTTTTCCCCTAAGCCTTAAATCTACTAGCCAACATTTTAAAGTTAAAGCATTCACAAATGCCACGGAAAGCTTGCAGTCTTCAGACTTTTTGTCAGCTTCTTAAATAATTATTTCAGTAGGTGGTGTATGCCCATTGTCCTAGTTCAAATGCACATACAAGGGCTTTGTTTGCACTTTTTTTTTTAATGGCAATAGAAAAAAAATAGATGAACATCATGTAAGTAATTCCATCCTGGCCTTGCATAGCTATAGTGACACTGCTTAAGGGCATTTGCCAATATTTTTCATAACATGTTAATGCTCAAACTACTATACTATTAGCAGATCATCCCCAGTTAAAGTTGTCCCAAGTAAGGTGTGACAGTAGTATTTGTAAATCAAGTATCATTTGTAAATCAAGGGCATTAAGGGGACCCTGAGAACTGCTAGTTTATCCTCTCAGCCACCCGGATGCAGACTCCAATCTAGTCAGGAGCCCAGCCAATTTACTGGCCTTAATCTGTACTTGGTGGACATTTGTCCTTACAGAAAGATACAGTGCAACATATTTGATGATATCTAGACAGGAGACATCTGAGATTAGTCAATCTAAAGCRTGAATTTCTCATCCATCAAGACCTCATGTGATATACTATCTATGTCTACCTCTCTCAATCTCTGTTTCACATCTTCCTGTCTATACCAGTTGCTGGCTTAGTCTCTTTCCAAATGGGACATTGGGCTGTGCACCCACCAAATGGATCAAATAAAATAATGTATATACTGCATCAGACGATACTTTGAAGGGACTGTCGGTGACCGTGCTCCCACCCTTACTGCTGTCATCGTTCTCCATATCAGGCTACAGTTCAGATAGACACTAAATCTCACTTTATAACCTCTAATACTGGATCAAAAATGCCACAGCACTTCAATATAAAGCAATTCTGTCGACAGAAAGTGAGGACATCAAAACATACTAAGGAGCTTGTACAGTCAGGATTTATACCAGATGAGATATATTTCTATTCCCCTGCAGTCAACATAAATCCAGCACAAGCTCTGTCTGGTTAATTCCACAGAAAGGTGATCAGGAACTCATGGCAGATCAAGTTATTGCTGTGTGACCCAGCAGCATGCACAGCTCTCATTAATGTCAGAGGACAACAGTCCCATGTACACATCCACATATGAAAATGCTGTCAGAGCCTTTCATTTTCCCTGTAGTTATTTTTCCTTGCGTGTCATTTATGTCAGACTATTTGAGTTCTCTCTTTCCCTCTTCTGTACTGAAGAACATGTTCACAGGAGCCTGGGAGGCTCCTGATTAGCAGGAGATTTACACTGTTTCACAAGGGAGTATCACAAATTACACCTTGCTGTCCCCCAAGCTGGAGGTTTGGGTAACGCCTCAGTTGGAGACAAGAAGAAATCTGCAGCTCAAGTTCATGCAGTGTTGTTCAAAGTAAAGCAAGGACCTGTTACTTCAGAAGCAAAAAATACATACACTGATATGCCATGTTCCTTTTACCCGGGCTTAATGCTACACCCTTGCCTAAATACCTTTAGTAAAACAAGCCAACCAAACATGAGATTCCAGGATAACAACTGATCCCACAGTATGCTCCCCTTTCTTGAAACTATCATCATATTTAGTTCTTTGGTACTACTTTTTAAATTTCTCATTCACAAAACTGAGAAAGATAAAGTAAAATTGAACTCTCTCCATCCAGATTTGAGGTCTTGGACTGAAAGATTGAGCAGACAGATCTCAAAAGTACACCTCACTAGTTATACAAATTGAAAGTTTGGAGAGGATCCCCATGGATCAAAACCAGCCATCGTTTGGCACTGGCTGTAATCCTCACCACTAGCAATCCAGAGAGGAATACAATGCCAGGTGGTAGCTAACAGTAACTGAACTTTCTGGCTCTTTTCAGGGTCCTCCAGCAAGCCRGGGCATCCAAGGATCTGCAAGTCTTAAGTAAAAGCAGATGTCACATTTTTATCAATCGTGTCAAATACTAATCTCGCCTCCCAATTCAATATCAAGGCTCACAGGTTTCATTGAAGTCGGTGCAATTTTTGCCATAGGCTTTGGTGGGCATGAGGGGTGTAATTTCAACAGTAAATTCTGAATTTGCTGGAGATTACCTGCACACTGAAAGTAAACAGTAATACTTTGTATGTTTGCAGGATCTCTTCCTAAGGAAACTACTTGGAAAATAAGGAATAGAAAAGCATTTTCCTTAGGAAATTATGGTATTTTGTCAACATGCCTCAACTTTGTCAACAGTTGGCAAGAATATCTAAAGTATTTGTGACAAACTGGAAGAGTTACACGTTATTTTTCTTGAACCTAAAAGGTTTCTGTGCTGTAGTGCTCAAGCAAACAAAAAGTCTGTGAAATTTTACTTGAATAAACACTGCAGGCTGGTGCTAACTTGTTATTGGTACTGACACAGACCAGCAATTGGCCAACCAAGAAAACAATGTGACAGCTGCTATAATATATAGTCCTGAGTTTTGAGCCAGTAAGACAAAGCCAAACACAATTTTTGGAAAAAATTACCAGAGTTTTTAGGTAGGAAATACCACTTCACAATCTGTACATTTACCCAGCACAGTAAGAGCAATTCTGCATCAAAGGCAGTAGAATATTTTACAATGGAGACCATGGTTTTATGAGTCTCATCATCAGTTCAAATAACCACCACAAATAGCTATGGAGAAAAAGCAAGCTTGCAGAATATCTCAAAGTCGAAAAGTAAGCTTTTAAAAATGAGACAAACAAACATGAAAAAAAAACGTAAACTACAAAGGATTGTTCTAGGTATACATTTTACATGCATTTAGGGTGAAGCACAATTCAAAAGAAGAATACCAAATACCATAAATGTGCATCTATCCTACGTTCATTGTAAGCTTTCAACTTTTCCCTTTTTAAAAGCAGAGCCATGGTACAGATGGATGACTTCTTACCCTTTCACTTGATCTATTACTTTACCCTCTCAATTTTTTTCTGCCCTTGCATTTCTTTGTTTAGTTTATTGAACTATTAAACTAGATCTAGAAATCAAATTCTTCCTACCTTTCAAAACATTAGTTACTAGGAGCACAAACAGGACCAAACCATTTCATTTTTATGTAGCTTTCTGAATATATTTGGTGAATGATGCACATGATACCACACAGTACATAATCAAAATATAGACATCAATGTGTTCAAACCCAATGAATTTGACTCTCATACATCAWGAGATATGCTTAAAAAAGATTAAAATTCAACTGCACTGGTTACTCAGATAGTGAAAAGTATGCTATAGAAATTGAAACTGCACTACACTTAAAATTTTGCTTTGCAACTGTGAAGGCAGCGACTACACAGTATAAAGCAGTATGATAGCTGGTACTTGTAGGATTCTGGGATCTGGAGTTTAAACAAAGGAAAATAAATACTCACAAAACCCCACATGACATAGTGGGATACCTGAATTAAGAATTGGGAATCTGAGGAGACTGCAAAAGAGAAAATTTAACAAGACTGACAGGAAGAGAAGGAAGGTACCTTTCATTTTCCGAAGTGGATAAACCAAAGGAAATTCATAAGCAGAAGACAGTAATATCATCAAAAGATGACAGAGAGCTCTACCCATCCTTCACCATATACAACTTCATGACTACTCATACTATGACCCAGACATAGATTAAGATCAGCTAATGGATGGAAAACAGAAAAGCAAAGTAACAAGATAAATATTATGCTGGTGAGCAATGAGAGCTTTATGGAGAACTTGTAGCCATGACTGTCTCCATCTAAATGTATATAAAAGCATTTGGGCAGTGCACTCCGCTGTTCAAAAGAGCTTAATCTTTACTCATACTTGTGAGCAGACATCCTGTCAACTGCACTTTAATGGGCTAAAAGCTCATCGTCCAGTTCGAACTTCTCATCTAGATGCCCTTGACAGTCCCTGTGTTGCAATTCATCCCTCCTAAAACAGATTACTAAAACAGGGTGAATGAATCAGTCTTTGGAAATCCAGGGCCAATTAATCTTGCCAACTGCGAGGAAGTCATAGGAGGAGGTAAGCATCTGGCTGCCCCGGCACTGTCTGGTGAGACAAATCCCATTTTGACCTGCCAGCTCCCTGAGCAGTGCTTCCTTCCATCTGTGGTTCCTTCCTGGCAGCCAGTGACCTCACCTCTGACTTCTGCCTTTGCCTTCTTCACCTTTGCCTGATAGAAGTATCCCATATCACTTCTGCTATTAAAACATGAAAAAAAACCCTGCTCATGAAACTTCCTCAGCAGCATAGACTACTGCAAGAAAATCAAGCCTGTCCTTTGTCCTCTATACTCGCTTCCAAAGAATGCCAAAGAAGATGAGATTCCTCAGCTTACTGTATCTAAAAAACATGCCTAATGCTTCGAGGTGATAACCACATAATAACATCATTCCTCAGACACACTGGAGCCTACCAGAGTGAATCTTGTTTGTATAGGAAACTGGGCTAAGGCAACACTGAGGCAAAGTCTTTACTGTCTTCTGTTCCAACCACAAAGCTGCGAGCTTCTACCTGCCATCTCCATACAGGGAGGAGAAGCACAAACTGTTAAAAACAAACAGAAAACCTCCAACTGTCAAGGTAGACCTTCAAAATTTGTGTGCAGGAAGACAATGAATGAGGTTTACTCAGCTCTGCAGAGCTTGGAGAAGGTATGACTCATGAACAATATGGAGGACAAAACATTCTGAGGTGGAGTTGAGGAAAGCTTAATTTATAGTTATGCCCTCCAAATCCCATTTAGCAGGCCAAAGTGTGATTAATTTGTTCTACCACATTGGGTTGTGTAAGAGGATGTGCTGAGCTCTAATATATGACCAGTCTAATATCACAGACTGTATCAAACCATTAAAAGTTCCTTTCTCCAGAGCCCAGCCTACTCAAGGAGGTTACAGCCAGCCAGCAATCTACCCATGCTGTATGATCTTTGATGCAATTGTATCACTCTTTATATCTATTCAGAAAGAATAGAAGCAATGTCCAAAGAACGTGGACTTTATTAAAAAATTCTTGGATCACACATAAATTCTTTTCATATTGATATTCTTTATATACCACACAAAGAGCAGCATATCTTTATGGTCTAAACCAGGCAATTTCTATGGAGAGGGAAGAAAATGTATTGGCTTCAGAGTCACAGATGCATTATACATGTATACATAATATTCCAGTAAGTTTTTATAAGCCCAGGTATCAAACTGAGATTGATTTGTGTGCACTGCTCCTTCTGCCTGCGTGAAGATCAGTAGGCCATATTCTGCAGTCCTTATCCAGTTGCCTCTCTGTTGTTTTTTAATGCCTGAGTCTGGGAGACATCAGTGAGAAAGCTGCCTTCAGCAAGAACAGCTGAATAAAAACTTCAAAACTGGTTCTGTATTTGGTCTGCTATCTTTTGAAAAATCTGTTGAGACTTGCGGTAACAAAATGAGGCTGTAGCTTCTCAAGACCCTGAATAGCAAAAAAAACAAAACAGGAGCCTATTCTGCAGAGAAGGACAAGCTTCTTCCCAAGCATGTAAAGAGATGAACTTTGGTACAGGGCCTGCTAGCAGGAAACGTGAGCCCATCAGGCTGGAAGAAGCTCAGGGACTTACTGAGGTTCCTTCCTCCCCAGGGCAGCTGCTGGAGACAGAGGAATGCTGCTGATGTCCAGAAGATGCTTGGCAGAGGGTAAGAGCCATCCTTGCAGGTAAGCCAGCTTCAGGACGGCATGAAGCTTCACAAATCAAAACCAATGCCAGCATGATGTGCTCAGAGCAAGGCAACCCAGCTGGAAGCATCTCCAGTTATGCCTGAGTCAGGGCCTTGGTGGGGATGAGTGAGGCAGTCGTGAGCCTGCACATGATAAAGGCATGAATCACAGGAATAAGGTCTGCTTTGGAGAAAAGGTAACCAAAGATAAATGTGAAGCAAAATGTCCTTCTCAATTAGTCTTGGATTCCAGTTATCCAGAAAGCTAACCAGAACTGGGAACATGAGTAATAAATGGCAGGTACACACCCTCCCAAAGGGGCAGATATTATCCCTACAATAGCTCCTGATTGTTTTCCCCACATTATTAACAGCAAGAGTCTTATCTGGATGGCACCACTGCCAGCTGGCCCGCCCCCATGCCCCAACCTTGTTTGCCAGGGTAGACAACCAACCCTTCCAACCAAATCAGTAAAGATGAAAGCAGCACTGTACTTTATCTGCAAAACCAACGACACACAACAACCCACACATTCGTGTGCTCACTACCTCTACCTGCCTCTCTTGGGTTTAGGGTCAGACAGACAAAGGACTTCGAGGTCCTGCCCTCAGATAAATTTGTGGTGAACTGAGGGACACACACTTGGACTGCTCTGCCCTCAGCAGGTTCCCCTGTACTTATTCCTAGGTCAGTTATGAAGCTGCTACTACTTAGACTCCATCTCATGAGCTGAGAAATGCCTCCTTTCTGTAGGGGGTAAGGCCTCTTTTTTGTTGTTCTTTTTGTTGATTTGTTTGTTTGTTGGGGTTTTTTTGGTTTTTTTTCTTGCAGAACATCAAAGGTGCCCAAATATATTTGGGCTTGTACAACAGACCCAAAGTGATTTTCATCCTCCTGGATAAAATATATTAAACAGCAATGTTTTCTTGATAGAGGATATAGAATGGTGGTTTCATACAAAATCTCAATCACTGTTACTTCTGGTGCTTTTTCTTTAGTGTACAGCTGAGACCAGAGTAACACTGTTAGACACAATACTCATGAAGCCATTTACCGTATTTCAGTGCCAATCTTACTTTACCTTTTCAAAAAACTAAAAATTTCACAATGCTTCTCTTAAGTAAAAGAAAAAAAATATGTTTCCTCCAAGGCAACCCTGATGACGACCAATGGGCTGCCAAGAAAAATAAAATAAATACTTATTTCTCTGAAACAATGTTACCCTTCCCCACAATACTGACCTGTGAGACAGAAATTTCTTAGAAAGCATCATGCCACTCATGCTATTTAAAGATAGGGTATAGACAAACTTTTCAAAAAGTGTCAGGCTGGACATGGTCCACCTTTCATCATATTTCAAATGCCTTTGAAATGTGGGTAGAGTCAATCACCAAACTGACACCCACCTTCCCACATCATTTGCTAAGGTTTTTCTTATCTTACAGAAATGTTACGTCTGTTACTGATGATTCAAACATGCATCTGTATACGGACTCACATTTGTGCACAGACAGTAACGCAGTATTTCTAATCTAATCCCAGGAAGATTCCAGATACATTTGTGGCTAGGCCAAAGTCCGAATCTGATGGGGTGGGAGGGTGCTTAAAAAGTTTTAGACAAAAAATCTTGTTAATTTTAGTGCAAGGTGAACATCTAAATACCCAAGGTGGCTTTGCGAATGTCGGTCTTAATCTCTTAGTGAATAAGTTTCTACATTTCCTTTCTCATCTGACTGAAAAGGCCTAAAATTTCCTCTATAGTTCTCAAAATTTCTCCTTGCTATAGTTGCGTTGCTGCATAGAATCCATGAGAATCTGGTTCTCCTGGTATAATTAGGCCCCTCTCATTTCACTTTCCAATGYGAGTGACATATAAAAAGAACATTTTTAATTCTCTTAAGTTTTGGCATTGGGAAGGGATTCTTTAAGAACAAGTGTGCTTGTTTTTCATCATCCTAGAGCACATTCAGAGCAATTCTGCTGAACTCGCTGAAATTATCTCGGTGTAGATCTGGTTTCAATGAGGCAGACTTGAACTAAAACAAATAGGTATTTTTGACTGGTCATTGTCAAGTTAATGTCTTTCACAAGCAAGCTCAGAGGGCCAGACTTGCAACCAATTTCGATGTCATTGCATGTGCTTACATTAGAGCTATGTTTGAATCAGAATCTTCTCAAGTGGTGTATTAGCCAGACAGTAGATCAATAAACAACACAGAGAAACAAGTATCTTGTTTAGAAGTGTGTAAGTGTTTCTGCAGAGGAAGGAATATGACCATTAGTATGTTTTTTAAACTGTAAACACATCATTACCCAGATGTTTAATTCCACTCTTACACTGCACAATAATAAATACAAATAAACACTTTAAAAAMTCTGGTTAACATTCTTTAGAGCAACTTATGAAACTATCATTTTTTCAAGTCAAGGAAATTCTATTTGCATTCCTGCTTCTTCACTGCCGCACACCTAATATTTTTGATCTAATGATCTTCAAATCTGAGTATCCTCAAATCCCACAGGAGTCAGGGAGCACCTTGGATTGTCAAAGTCACTCTTTCTACATCTTTAAAAGATGTGTTTCGAAATGAATTTTGCTTATCTATGAATATTTTAATAGGTAGAATGTAATTCTGCAAAAAATATTCACACAGGAAACTGAGTAGGAATCTATTCARTGTTTATAGGGAACCCACTTCCATTAAGCAACTGATCTTTGTCAGTCCCATGAGTGCTCACCATAAACAAGTTCACTGTATCTGTCCACCACTGCCTATCTCTTCTCTTCCTTCTGCAATCTGCAGCACAACTGATACACCTGGAGCTTCTAAATCCATTTGTTTTCCACCTTCTGGCTGTTTACTGTCCTGGCAGGCTTTGCCCCATCACTTACATTGGGAAGAGCTCTTAAAACCTTGTGGGAAATAACAGGGCTTTTGGGGCCAGACAAGGAAACTCAGCTTCAAGCACAGAATTAGGGAAGTGACTGGCAATGAAAGGGATTATTTACACAGTGATGGAAAGTATTTGGGGTGGAAGGAGGAGAGAAGGCATAAGAGTGGAAGAGAGTCAGATATGTAACTGGAAAACTCAGGAAATATTAAAGCAAAAAAAAAAAATCCAGATGAAGGAGCTGGTTAATACTGGTGAAGAAAAGGATGACATAGATATACTAAAAAAAAAAGCAAATGGAGTGGAAAAGGAATACATATTGTTTTGCTTTGACTCATTTCTTTTGGCTTTGGAGTTTTTTCAGTAAGACCTGGCCGTGATTTTCTCTGCCAGGGGCACTTCACTCCTCTGTGGCTGCACTGGTCCCATTTCCAGCTACAAACAGACTTGAGGGCACAGCTGAACCAATGAGAAGTGCTTTGCTGGGGGTATGGTCAGGGCTGCAGACAGTGATGAYCCAGGCAATTAGAATGCATGGAAGCAGCATGTATTTTCTACAAGCAGGAACCTTTTCTGAGTGTTCTGCCTCAAAACGACTTTGTGCTGCATGAAGAGGCTGCCGTGGCATCCAGCTGCTACAAGCACTTCGGAACAGCCCATTTGTTTAGACACATAAAACTTCATCTTCCCAACCTCTCAGGTTCCAGTTTCAGCTCTCTGGGAGAAAAATATACTGACTTCTGAATTTCTGCAAATGCTGCAATTTCAAATTTCAGTAACTCTCCCTTTTCATATTTTTCTTCCTTTGACTATTTTACGTTCCTTTTTTTTCCTCCCTTACAGGTCTGGAGATTGTCCAAAGAAATTAATTAAACTTGAAGGACATCATATTTGTTTCTTGTTTCAACCTCTTTCCCAGATTCCTGCTGCTGGGCGTTGCCCTTAATTAACAGCATTTTTGTTTGAAATCACGTACTTAATGATCCCTATGTTCTCACTGTTTTGTTTGGTTTGGGTTTTTCCTGTTTCCTTCTTATGCTTCTTTTTTGTTTTGTTGTTGTTAAAAAATGTAAGTTTATTTATTTGCAAAGACTATACTGTTTATCCAAGTGAATAGTATCTTTAAGTGGAAAAATAAAAGCCAGGCCAATTTTGTTGCTCCTTTACTGTCTCAGCTTAATAGCTCTGTGGTTTCTATTTTTTTTTCTTTCTTTTTGTGTGTGTTTCTAATTCCAGCTGTGCAACACACATCAAACCAGTCTGTGGTTATACTCTTGGTAAACTATGCTACTTAACATTTCATTTAAAAAACAATTAGACTTTCTTCTCCCCAAGAAAACAAAATGAAACTACAATAATATTCTTTCAGTTACATCCACAGATACAGGATAATTGATTTCCGCTGTACATTAAAAAAGCATTTTTCTGTTTTGTTGGCAACACCAAATCTTTTTAATTTAATTAATGTTTCAAAAGGTAAACTGATTCAATTAGGATAACTTTTCAATGGAAATAGTGAGATGCAGAATAAAGCATTTTCTAAGTTAGTTGAAGGATCTTGTGTGACTTCCCCAAGAGAGGAAAGCAGCCAACTAGAAATCAGCTGAGTTTCATCAATAAAAGGAGAATGGGGCCTAATGGAATCACTCTGGAGTTCAGCTGCTTTCAAAAAACATTTTATTTCCCACACTAATGTTAAAAAAATGGAGAGTTAAATATAAGGATGCTTTTTTCCTCCCCCACCCACCCCTCACCAATAGCCAGCCTCAGCCTCATTTAACCAAAAACAGCAAACAAACTACTTTTCCARAAAAGCATCTGATGAACTCTTTAGAGGCGCAAAATGAAGATAAAATCTTGCAATAGAGAATGAATGTGGCCAGAGTATGAAATGTTTAGGGCTGCATTATGTCTTGAACAGAAAATAATGTTAGACCCACCTCCTAGGAAGTTTTGTTCCTCAGCACCTCCTTTGTGGTAGGTGGACAGTAACACACTGATGATGTGCCAGAAACCATTACAGACAGGTAGTATCCATGCAAGGTGACCTACTTTGGCCAGCAGCAGGGCAGTAAAACCAACACTCCTTTCACACCCATCTTCCCTCCCGTGCTCTCCCAATGCACCAGGAACAGGACTGCTGTTTTTCAGTCTGTGTGAGGATRGACAGTGACTTCACAAAAGGACAAGCATGAGAAGAACCAGCCAGCTCAGGCAGTGCAATCTGAGGACTCTGAGGTCTGAAAAAGCCCATGACTAAGACCTTTAAGGCCTCTGCCCACTTTAATAGTTCACAAGAGCAGCAACACTGTTTTATGCAACCCGAAACTCATCCTTCTCCCTTTACCACTAGGAGTGATTTMATGTTACCTTGAAACCAGCAAGAAACAGTAATTCTACTTGCCATATTCAAACCCAGTCAGTTTTTAAGTAGATTGCATAATTGCTTATGCAATTCCTACTGGAGCCCCAAAACCCAGGAAAATCTGTTCTTCATTAAGGCTTTGGGTCATATGCCATTCATCTGTGTGCAYGGCACCCTACTGATAGTGGCTTGTGGGACTGACACACAGAACAAAACCAGAGTGTAGCCCCTTTTTGCTGCATTTCTCCAGTGGATATATTTCAACCTCAAGCTGTAAATGGCTTAAAATGCAGGTACTACCTCTTGGGATTCATGCCCAAACCTCCCACTGATGCCACTGAGGAGGAACATGTAGGAAATACTAGGTATGTTGCCTTATCTCATAAATAGAGGTTATAGCATTTCCTTAAAAAAATCGTTTTCTTAATCATCAGGAATGACATCTGCTTTTGGTGAGAACAACTCAAGTCAGCAAGTCAGCTAAAAGATTGTGGGGAAACGGCCTCCTGCTTTCACCCCTGAAGTTACTGGATAATCAGTTGTCTTTCTTATAAAACAGGAATCATATTCCTTTTACATTTAGATAAGGGAAATGGAACACATCCAGCAAAAATGCTAACCATCCTTCAGCAGACCACAGAAGTCAGACAGATGCCAGCACTGAAGGAGGCTCACTTGGGTAGACAGGAAAACARCTGGAAAGAGTTTTTCACACACTGCTTCTCCCCTCCCCGAGTTGTGCAGTGGAGAATTGCAAAGTCTTTGAGAACATGAGCTAGCAGAGCATGSATGACACTCAGAAGTGCCTACGTAGCAAAACCTAAAGGACTGGGTTCTGCAGGGTGGTCAGTTGAAGGGACTTTGTGTTGATGGTGCAATATTTGTAGCTTGATAATCTGCTTGAGAAGTGTGATGCAGAAGTTTCTGGAACTATTTTGATCTGTATTGGAGCTTCCATGTGTACTTGCAGCTGGACAGTTAAAATAAATCCATGTTAGGAAAACACCAATGTCTTCATTAGTAGCACAAAGCCTTGTCTCTTCTCAAGCTCAGCACTTTGGCTAACAGGCCAGACAGCATTGTTGACAATACAAATGACTGACTAATTCCTTTCGCACACCTTGCTAAGGAGATGAGATGAGATCAGATAAGCCCAGACACAGTAGGGGTGTTTACACTGGTGTGACACCTTGGTATCTCTGGTACTGTGTCCTACTCTCTATTCATCTGCCAGAAGTCATTGTCTGAAGATACTGGGAACAGGAGGAGAGGATGACCATTCTTCACACACGGTAGTATTGCTCAGAGTATGAACAGTGAAAGGTGTTTTACTCTCTTTTCCTGGTGAGACTGGGGCATGGAAGTGAAGGAATATGAGTTGAACGGAGAGAGGAACAAAATAAAACAAAAGGCTTTCCTCCCTGAGTCGGGAAAATGGGGACTTTTCCTGCTCCCAGCCTGTCTAGACACATTATTATGATCCAAATGGAAAACATTAAATTCATACTTGGGGCAGGAAGTGGGATTCACTCCTTCTATGCAGAGGGAAGCCCACTCCCATCAGCTATCTCAACCCTGTAAACTTCTGATCAGACTCGAGGATATCAACCGTACTACTTGGTATTGTAAAAAAAATTTACTCCATCAACATAGGACAAGCAAGTACACAGTCACCCTCCTTCCTACCCTGTCCTAAATTCCCACTGGGAACAGATGCCCCAGGCTCCCAGTTCCACCATCACCATTTCTGTATTGCTTATAGCTTTTATGTAACATTCATTGAATGAGGATAGCTACAGTTCTGGTAAGATTATATTTTCAATATGCCTCATGATGTCCCRCATAAAGCATATTTTCAGAAGGTAGAAAAAAGGTGCAAACACAATAGAAATAATAATCAAGCAAGCTTAAGCAGTGGGGGAAGGAAATGAGCTAATTTCCAAATGCTCAGTGCCCAGTCATGGAGACCAAGGGCAGGTAAACAGGAAAAGAGAGGAAGGAGGAGGTCATTACACCTTTGGCTAGAGAAGCTTCTTGGGGTAGTTGTTTGAAGCAGCTGCTGCACTTATCTTTRAGAGGTGAGGAAAGATGTGGGCTGAAGGACTGTCCGAGAAAGGCTAGACCTTGAACAGGTTATGGAGTCCATACAGCCAGCCATACAAGCCAGTTGAAACATTGCGATGACAACATTGTTGCTAGATATTTATTAAGACTCCTGATGAATGCATATTTGTTCTTTTAAATTTTTATAATTTTACATTACTGTAAATCTATGTTCTTAGTTCTTATTTTGAGTTACAAGTAAAAATGCATCTTGGCTAGGGATAAAGTTGATTCTTAGCAATTTAACTCGTGATATACACACAGGGAGAAATGAAAACTCCCCAATCTCAGCTCCCTCAYGCTTCATTCCATTTATTTTCCTTTGAATAGTAGGGGCTGAAACCTGAAAGAACACAAACTCAGATCTGTTGCATGGGCCAGAGTCACTCTGGGGTCCATGGTGATTTGCGAAAGTAGAAGCCCATGGGTTGAGAGTTCACCAGAAAATTGTGTTGCCATCTCAAGGCACAAAGATAGGTTTTTCTCCATACCAAGGTTACCAGGAGTGGCTAGGGGCATACTTCATAAAGAGTTTTGGGGTTTTGGTGCTCAGCCATGCAATACACAAATCAAGCAGCCTGCTGAGAGGGGCTTCATGGGTCATGATCCAGGGCAAAGTTGTCATGCTTCCCTGCAAAACACATCCCTGGGGTGAAAGTGGAGGATGCTTAGGACACCACAACATCCATGCAGATTAGCACAGCAACACCTAGGCATCTGAAAAGCCCCTAAGTCTCTCAATGGATCTTCTCCTAAGCCTTGAAAGGGCAGAGAGGTAGGGCTAGGGAATCTGAGGAATTTGTTGACTAAGTGACTTCAATCAGTAGGAATTTTGTGGGATCCTGGACTCAGCTGTCTTAGTGGGAACTGTGGCAATAGGGCACCAACAATAATATGGGCTGTCTTCCCTCACAGCTCAAGAGAGAYACTGGCACAACAAAGTGTAATTTTAGTTTTCCTGCTCCTGTTTCAGGGAATCTTTGAATTTGCATTTAATTCTCTTTTTTCCTTTGCTGCTTGTATTATTCTCTCCTTATCCCAATAATCCAAAAGTGTTATTTTCACTCTAATTTGTTCCCACAGATGGCAGGGTAGGGAAATAGAAAACAGAAGTCAGAGACCTTGGGAGTATAATGAAAATGAAATCATGTGCCTCCAGATTAAAAAGAGGAAATGTACTAAACCTTTAAAAATACAGATTAATCAATTATGTATGCAAAAGAGGACACGAGAATTACAGTCATGAAAAGCGGAAGGAAATTCAGAAGTACAGTATATGCCTCTGGGATCCTCCTGACTCAAATCCAGCAAAGGGATGTATTTTCCCTCCATGCATGCRCATAAATCCCATGAATGTCAAAGGGACACTGTTCATTTAGAACAGGCCCAAAATTTAGATTTAGAGAAAAGAAAAAGGAAAGAGGTTTCRTAAAATATTATCATAACAGCAACAGCTTTAAAAATTTTAAGCATATTTCGGTGACCCCTGATGGGGGGAAGAAAAGAGAGAATTGAACAACTTCTGTCACATTGTTACAATTCCCACACCAGAGACTATAATTTACAGACGCCTCTATATTAACTCTCATTACACATACTAGTGGARGAGGCCTGTGGCTCTCCAAAATGGATGCACCAGGGAACAGTATGGGGAAGSACCTTGGAAAGGATGCCTTCTGCTGTTTAGGAGAATCCGTGGACCTGGCCTGCCAGCAACACTGTAGAAAAGAGAGGGATCAAAATGCCACCGCCTAATTGTAGTGTTTCGTGTTCTGCTATTGCAATCCTTGAGAGATACTCAGAGTGTCTTCTGGGTAAGAACATAAAGAAGGAAGAAACATTAAGTGTCTGTTTATATATGTGTGCTTGGAGGGGCAAATTTGACCCAATCAAATTGTTTGAAACAGACTAATTCTTAAAACCAATATAAAAGTTGCTCCTCACAGTGTTGGTGGTGTCTTCCTTCATTTCTTCCATTATTCTGACTAGGTTTTCAGGACCACATCTTTTACAATGAGGAGTGAATTCCCCCCTATTGTGTCAACAAATTACATAAATGTACAACGTATTTTATATAGAAATATAGAGTGACAGAAATCTCCTGTTGATTCAAGTCCAAATATTTATTGTCTCAACCAGTTAGCAATACATAAAGAACATTTTAATTACTGCCAAAACAAAACCAGTGGAATATTTCYGTAGGCCCTACTTCCAAAATTCTCAGAACTTGCCCTGAACTTACTGTAAAACTAAATGAATTGCTTTCTAATGTCTCTTGCTGGAGAGCTTTTCTAGATCTTCACCACTCTGATGGTTCAAAAGCTTCTAGTTTTAAATACAGATATATTTGTGGCCAGTGGTTTTCCTTTGTGTTTGTATCAACATTGACCTGAATAATGCCAAAATACTGCTTTCCCTACCCGCTCTTTGTCCTTCCTACCACTGTAGAATTAKACACTTCTCCCAGACTTTGCTTTGCCAAGTCTTCCTGCTTTCATCTGATCCATTGAACTTGCCGCTCCCAGATCATCCTACTAGTCCTTTCTTGTAACTGCTTTAGATCCAGTCACTTAATATGCAAGGACACAACTACACATGGTCATTCTAGCTGGCTCTTACTCAAACCTAACAGAGCACTATTCTGACTTCCATATCTCTGCTGGAAATGCCTCACCAGTGCAATGGGATGGCATGTTACTGCTTGTGGCCATGTATCCATCAGTCTTTTTCCATAGTTGTTGGCAAGACAAAAGCTCCTGGCCCAGGGCAGAAATGCCAGTTATTAGATCCTAAATGAACATTTTCTGCAGTTAATTGCTGTTAGCTATCATCGCATTACTACTACCTCACTTCTCAGAATCATCCATGCAATACTTTTTGTTGGGTATTCTGATTCTCACAAATATCAGCAATACCTTCCAATTTGTAAGGTCTAGAAAACCTTGTTAATATATATCTAATTGTAGCATTCATTAAGAAAAAAAATAAGGTCACACAGTGGCTGCTGCTGAACTCTGCTAGCTACATCTAAGAAGGCACTGAAAGTTTTTGTATAGCTGAAGTAGCATAATGTTATTTATGTTGAAGAGAGAACCATTTGTCACAGGCAGCAGTAAAAGGTGAAGATTAACAAACAGAAGAGATGGTKATACTGATGTCCAAGGAGATTTTAATTCTGGGTTTCCAGCTGTCCTGAAGGAATCTTTAGGTCTGTGAAAGACAAATATCTTTTCTTACCAAGGTATCTTTCCGTAGTGTCAGAATCCTCTATACTAAATAGTTCACATTTTATTCCTTCAGAAAGCAGCTTAACACTGTTGCCATTATGGAAGCTTTTCTGTAAAGCCAAAAATGTGCACATATAATGTCATACATAGTTCTGACTATGCTATTCAGGTGCTATTGTAGATGTCATGGAATTTCACCAGTACCACTGTAGGATCTGCATCACTTGCAACAGGTGGAGACTCACTCTTTTGCTACAGGTTACATTATGGCTTCCAGCAACTACAAAATGCAAATACTCTGTCTTGTCTTTGTCCATACACTTTGTGAAGCATATACCAGATTTCATGGGTACCAGCAACTTCTTAGAAATAAAAATAAGTTTAAATCATACTTAAAAGATTTCTTTGAGATCCCTGGGAACACTTAGATAGCACAATCTAGTACAGTTTCACTCAGTAAATTTTGTTTCCATTTACTTTATGTATGATTTACTTTTCCTCTAACAGTATATGTAAGTATATCATTCCTACCATTTTTCCCAAAGAAAGTATATGAGCCAGTGGGATTTTCACTTTAGAAGAAGAATCTCTTTTTTTTTTCTGTCTTGATTTTTTTCTCCCAYTGCATTTCCTCTTTTTTTTGGTCTTCTTTTCTGAATTAATTTACAAACAGCAACCCTATTTGGAGAAATAAAATTAGTTAGTTTGTTACRTCAAATATACAGAAAAAAAACCCCAACCTGAAAAGACACAGATAAGCAAACATTATCYCAGTGTGTATGTCTGAGGAAAGCACTCTGTCTTTACGTTTCCCAAAGAATTAAATGCTGTGATTTCTGCAAAAGGAAGCAAAGTATACTAAGAAAACTGTTGTGACTGCAACGGTGGAAGTTTTGTCATTGTGCCAGGATAGAAAAAGACCTTTGTTGCACAGTGGCATCAACCTGCAGTAAACACTGTGTTTGTGCAGTTCTGCTGTTTCATGTAAATACATAATAATTATCACACACTATAATAAAAGCTGAGCAATGTCACAATTATACACACATGCCATGCTAAACATCACAGTATTCTAATAATCCAAAAGCTAGAAGCATTTCCGAATTCCCTTTCCAATTTGTTTCAACATTAAGGAATGTATTCCCTCACAAATATATACACTGACTTTATGAGGCAACTTAAAAAAGATGTTCAGCCGTGGCGGAGACTATCATGAAGGAAGCAGAAGTGGGAGTTTGGGGCAAGGTCCTATTACGTTAGGTGCCGACTCATTCAAAGTTGGTTGCAGATGGATAATAGGTAGTACACTGTGATTTCCATGCAGCAAATGGGGGTGCTGGGAAGAGATGCTGTATGCTCTCGGTGGTTCTCAAGCTGTTTCTGGCTCCATGGTGTTGCCCTTCCAGTGACCTTCTTTCTTCAGAATTTGTTTAAAAAATAAAATATGCTTTCCAGGCTACTTTGAAATTACTTTACTTTAGGATCATCTTACCTTAAAATAAATAAAATTAATATAATTTGTACAGTGATAGTTGTCTGTTTGTTCCTCTCGAGTTTCTAAACTAGAAGTGTGATCGTTCCGCCTTTTCGTGCTGTATACGCTTAACTTATAAGCAACCACATAATATTATGATTTTGTATCATGTAAGATACTTTTACTACAGTAAGATGTTGTCCCAATAGCTTATTCTTACAGCACTTTTGTCCCTTAAAATACAGATCAACTTACTAACAGTGATTGCCACATTAAACTGTTACTCTGCTTTAGAGGTCCAACACAGCAGCCTGACCTACCTGTGTTTACAGGACTGATTTCAGTCTCTCTTCTTAAAATTTCCCTAATTCACCTGTTTCAGTGTAGTTTACTTTGTTGTTGCTAAGTCTTTTTTCCCTACCTTTCCATAACCTAGCTCATGCGGATTAGACAGCATTCTCTCTAAAATGTCATGTTTTTATAAGACTATGTAACAAAATGTGTCCTTCAAAGATAAAATATGAAGTTGCTATTTTAATCGGGTTACTTGTCCTGATCAGTTGATACATCCACAAATTCAACTATAAAATCAAGAAGTCAGATGTCTGTGCCATTCCCTGAAAAGCACTACCAATACCAAATTATACATTCCACTCACCCCAAACTGCAGCTAATTTTCTTCTGCTCCATATAACACAAGCAACATTTGTTAAGTATCGCAATACAGACACTATTCAATGGAAGTTTTAATGGGAATTCAACACATTCATTAATTTACTGGAATTTCCCCCAAAATGCACACATTCGACAATGTGCAAGAAAGACTTGTCTCATTTCGTACTGTTTCTTAGTGGCTGAAAGGCATGTGTCGATTTTTCACTTAGTTGTTTAGCATTTATGGTGTTCGAAAGCTGGTATTTTTGTTCCGCAGCATGTGCAGAAGTGCTGAGGAAAAATAATGAATTTCACTTTTGAATAAACGTCAGAAGTCTGTTAAAGAAGGAAGAGAAAACTATTTGAAGGTATTTTAAATCGTCGCTTTCAAAGCGAAGAAACTGGGTGAAATTTGAAAGGTTAAACTCTGAGCTTCCTGCCTCCATCTTTCAGCTAAGAATTGCTCTCAAAGAGCAAGAAGTCCTGGGGACCTGGCTCCCTGAGCAGGCACTCAGGCAAGATATTTGGAAAACAGGCAAGATTTCGTGAGGATGTCATTAGCACTTTGTCAGAAGGGTTTTGAAATGGGTAGGCTTCTGGAAAATTTTTAAAACATCAACTTTTTAAGTAATTTTCTGCTGAACTAAGTTTTAGAAGCAATTCAATGGGATGTCACTTTAAGCAAGGATGAGACCGTGATGTGCTTGAAATTTTAAAATCCAAACCACAAAGACATTTATTAGTGCAGAATATTGCTGTGAACACAATGTAGCCTTCAGTATTATTCTGATGAAAAACGAACTGCCTTATTTCTCATTCTGAACTCCCCAATGGTCTTCTACCTTTGAAATAGGTTAATACGTACACAGAAATGCATACACCTTCAGAACTTCTTTTTTGTTTTTATGTAGTCTTTCACTCCCAAAAGATGTGTTTTTCTTTACAAATGTTCTGCTTAGGAAGCCTGAACTGAAAACTGAGCTGCTTCAATTAGCATGTTTTATTTGTCTCTGTTTCTTGACTTCATGTGCTTAGGTCTTCAAAGCAGATCTTCAGGGCAAATTCTTGTGGATATCTATTCCCAAATGCATTTCCCACAAATAGCCTGTAAGATATATTTAAAAATCAGATATTTTGTTTAACATTCTTTCTAGATGACCTTTCACTTGTCACGGTGACCTCATCCTACCCTTTCTWCCAGTCTCAGTGTTTTCTCTTATCTGCTCCCTTCCTTTTTCCTTCACCTCTCATTCTCATTTGGGTCTTTTCTCTCCTCACACTACAAAAATACCTTGTTTTCTCTCCTGGCTAAAATCTCCCACCTTTCACCCCACTTACATCTATAATTTCCACCCATCTCTTTTACCTGTGAGCAGACTGAAAATTCTTCGTACAATAACACCTTGAATTCCTTCCTTCTGGTGCTGCCTTATATTCCCCATGTGTTCTCGTCCCCCTTTACCTTGCAGAAACCATAAATGGCWGTTCCTTAGTGTCCTGGGTTACAATGTGGGGTGTAACCAAAGTATGTATTCTACCACCATCTACATCACTTTCTGATGAACTGTTGAGTGGAGCAGTGTTCTTTATGTTCACAAACGATAACTTCCTCCAGGGTAGCACCAACAGAGTTACACCCACCCGGAGGGGGCCGTCTCTGCTAATGGGCCATAATGGCTCAGCAGCATAATGAGCAGCTGTAACACCTAGGCCATTAAGGACTCCCAAAATATCCTGTGACTCATAGGGCTACATCACTCCATTGTGAAACTCGCCGMGCTGAGGGAGGTACCACCTGAACACCACCGTACATAATCTGGCCAGTTTGGTGACTTGAATGACCGACCACCACTGGAGGAATCCAGAGGAGGAGCTGAACTTYCACAAGAGGACCAGACCTTTCCACAGGACCACTGCTTTCGACAAGACTGCAACCATACTCCAACTGGACTGCAACCACTGCCAGGTTGTACTGTGACTTTGTTGTTTTAAGCCAATGTTCCAGTATTATTGCATTTATTGTAATCTTTCTATTATATTGTAAATCYGACCTAAGAATTTCTCTCAAGGTATTTGCATGGAGGTAATTTCTCCTGCTGGTTTATGTTCAAACCAGCACACTTAGCTAAATCTCGATACTCCTACTGCATCTTCACCTTCCTGGCCCTGTATTACTAACACTATCAAACAGACTCCTCTTGAACACCTCTCCTTTCTTGATTCCCAATATTTCCCCTTCTTTTTTCCTCAAAGTRTCTTCCCTTCTCCTGCTTTCTGTACACATTCCACAAGATTCCCTTCTCTTCCTCTTCTATCCATTGTAGATAATTTCATGCACCTATGCAAAAAAATCACAATTTCCATAACACAATATCAGAGCTGTGTTCCATAACAATTTATTCCAGACATATGTCTTTCTATCCATATAAGACACTTGGTAAGAATCYTGGTATCACACTTAGGGTGACTAAAAGCCCTGAGTGTTCACAAGTCCTTTCGCTTATCTTCATCTTTGATTGTGGTGAGCAACGCTGATTTCAGCCTTGGATGTCCACATGCGAGAAACATGAGATCCTGTCTTGTCACTGAGTCTCCCATCTGTGTTCCTGATTCATCCCACACCGTGTTTCCACATGCTATCTCTAAACAATAGTCTTTATTGTCTCTCCTTACTGCTGAAGTTCTTGTCCTGCCGCTCATCTTGATTAGTGCAATGCCCTTTTCTCTGGCCCTCACAAAAGCACTCTTGCCCTGCTCATTTCAGGCCCCAGCAATATAAATCATTTTCCTGGCCTGTTGTTTTGACTATACCCATTATCTTTGAACCCTTTCAATGATTCCTTGTTCCTCTGGGACATCAAGCTTATTGTGACTCTCTTAACTTTCAAAGCCCTTCATGGCTTACTCCCAACTTGTCACTTTTTATTCACTATCAAAATATAAATGCCCAGCATCAGTCGGCCCCAGATGCCAGCTTCAATTGATCAATTTGTTAAATTTTCCAACAAGCATCTTTTGTGCTTTCTCCCTTGCTGCCCCTCAGGCTTGAGAAGAGCCTGCATGTGCATTCATAAAACCAACTGTTATTCTCCTTTGAATCCCTTATTAAAATTCTCCTTTGCCAAAAACTCGAACATGGCTAGCTTACAGGCGCATGGAAAGCACCCCCTAGTATGATCTTGTTATTCCCTTATTCTTATCCATCTGTGGTCACTGGTCTTATATTTCGATTATATTATTTTAAGCCACTTGGGACAGAGCCTGGCTGTTTCATGTTTCTGCAGCACTCKGTGCGCAGTGGTTCTAGACCACAATTTGGCCAGCAAGGTGCTGTGGTAACACAAATGAGAAAAAAAGTCAGCATGGAGAAAAGCAGCAGACTAATCGAGCAGGCTGTCTCCAAGAAGCAAATGAGCAAGTAGGGCAGAGTGATTTCTTTTAACATTTTGTATGAACATTTGCAAGAAACTTCCTGCTGGTTTCAGTCAGTACCGAAAGGAAGACTAGACAGCCTGTTCTGGTTTGGACAGCCAGGCACGGGAACAGGAACATGGCAGACAAATAACACACCGGTAAAGACCTTTACATATTCATGGCTATAAGCTAAACATAGACTGTATTTTCTAGAAACATGGCTTTGGAACTGCTCACAGAGCCAAGTCAGTTACAGCAAACAGAGTCCCAGACAGTTTAAGCTGGTTTGAGCTTCCAGCACATAAAAAGATGCATACTTGYTTTATCCAGATTTCTAATATTTTTTTCAAGCTATTCAGTGGAACAATAATAATCTGTTATTTGCCTACTGTTTTCRTGCACCCATCTAACTAGCAGAGCTAAATTGTTCAGTGTTTCCTTCCATTACAATGCTGTTGAACGAAGTTTTATGCTAAATGTTTTGAAGGCAGATGTAGGATGGTGAAAAAAATAGCAGATCAAGTACATACTGCACTGACTGTGTGCTTTCTGGGGGACTGTCCAGAACACTCCTGACCCTCCTTAATTTTAAAGAGATGGCTGGGAGAAAAAGTACCCGACACTATATCCAAGATTTTAAAGTAACCACAGAGAGCCCTCTTATAATTAAGCTGCTTCCCTCCATTCACTTTCTTTCTAAGTTCGCCATAACCAAAATTGCAGTGAAAGAATTCAGGACCTTTATTCTCTTTCATTACAGCTAGACTTTTGCTACATGGGTGATTCTCTCAAAAGGGGAATTGTTAGTGCTGGTTTTCTCTCTGGCTCAGAATTATAGCACCTATTTCTACTTTTGCACGCACAGCTCAGCAGCTCTCTAGGGTGCATGCTGCTTACAAGACAGTGTTTCTCCTGCTCTGGTTTGGCTTTACAGGATAGACTGGTGCTTTTTAGGAGCCTCACCTTTTCACCTTTCTGAGGTAAGGCCAAGTGGTGCAGGAACAGAGCTTGCTGATTACAAGCTGAATGCTAGATGCAACAATCAACAATTACTTTAGCAGCAATCGGGCTGGAGAAACAAAAGAAAAAGGCCACATGAAGAGCTTTGGGTTTATTTTGACTTAGATTAATTCAATTATGCTTAAAAAAAGTTAAGTTCCAAGAATAAGAAATCAGTAAATTTACATAGAGATTAGGTAATAAAAGGTCTGTTGCACTGTGTTCTCATTGGATGTCATAGCTTTCACTCTATGTCAGAATTACAAAATATCACTTTTAAGGAGATATAGGTGTCTTAAATTCCTTTCTCATTTCTTTTCTTTTAAAATTCACCCAAGAGTTTACCTCCTTTGCCTTGCAATGTAGAGTGCTGTATGCATATAGAATCCTTATTGCCATGCTTTTAAGCTGCAATGCCCTGCAGGCTCCCCCTCCCTCTGCGTTGTATCCTATTTGAAGACCTTAATGAAAGGGCCTGGTTCCAGAATCACAGCAGCTTGTCTGCACAACCAAATTCCATCTCCTAATGAGTTCCTCTAAATCTGCCATCAGGTGACTTTATTGACTCTATGATCATAATGAGGTAGCAGCTCACTTTCTGCAGTTTGGCTGGTTTCAAGCCTGAAGTTCTCCTCTGCTCCCGGACTTTGGCTGATATTTAATGATGAGGAATCAAGCAGGGTTTTAGTGTCTGCAAGAAATGTCCCTGAAGTGCAAAAAGCCCCAGACAGCAGTCTTGAAACTTTCCAGAGCCATATGACTCTCTAATGGTACACTAACAAACAGGAAATCAGCCCATCAGTAGCTAATTGACATATCTGAAGGTTTAATTGCTTCCCTATTAGGGAAGGTGATGCAGTATTCAAGTTGTCGTTAAAACAAACACACTCTTTAATACATGAGGATTTATCTGAAACTCATATCCCTATCTAATCTCCAAATCCTTAGTTTGAAACTGTTCATCTCCCAACATTGTTTCACTCTTTCATTCCAGGGTAATTGGAAGATTATCCTATGACATGTGAATAGGTACAAGCTGTTCAGGAAAGAATGCAATCTTTAATGAGTGCTGTGCAGGCAGCCCAGACACACATGGWGTCCCATTACCCTTAGGAGTCTAAGAGAAGTTTCAGTGAGCAACAGCATCTTCCTACGTGGCTGTAAAGMATCAGGCACACTTTTGTTCTCGTATATCTAATAAGGGGATGGAAGTGTGGCAAATGAAAGTGAAGAGGCCACCTGCCCCTGACTGTTTTGTCAGGGTTTTATCAGGGTTTTCTTTCACTTTCTCACTATAATCTATAAATAGTTTAATTTGCTCAGTATCTGTTAAAAATGGATGATGAAGTTTTAATTATGTTTGAATTCTTCAGGTTTCACTCAGTCCTAAATTCACATAGAAGCTGAGCAAATATCACTCAGGGATGGAAAATGTTTATCTTCGCTTCCATTTTTTCCTCTCAGTTTTTGTCTTTTTTTCCCTTGAGATTAGAATTGGGGGTGTCCAATCACCAGCAAAGAATCAAGCTCAGAGGAATTGCAATATCCAAAGTGGTTTAGCAGATTGGATAGAAACTTTCAGATAAACTCTAATTTTTTTTCTGATCTTTAGACTGAACTGAACTGAAGCTGAGGTTCAGATCTTCTCTCCATGAATTTTGGTAAGGGCTGAGAATCACAGAATCATAGATTGCCAAGTGTTGTTTTGGTAATTTGAGGCATTTAGCAAGAGAACCCAACCCTTTACATTTCTGCTTTAAACTTGAGGAAAGATATTTTTACTATTCTGTTTTCACTGATCCAGTGTTTTTCACATTTTCCCCTCCAGACTTGTAGAATTCTCACATTGCTGGTGAGAATATGTATGCATGTATGTATGTGTATGCGTGTGTGTAATGTACAGTTAGTGTAATCCTTTAGGTATTAGGTCAGAACTGTTCCCAATAATATCCTCTCATAAATAGCACCTTTTAGCAGAACATCTGGAATTGGTATCAGCTACTGCTCTTTCCCCTGTTCAGTCTTTACATTCATCCTATACCACTGACAAAAGGGAGAGAGGCTGATAGTAAATATATTGCTTCTGACGCCCAAATTTTATCTCAATACGTTAAAAAGCATTCAGTTAGATATTGGTAACTCTGTGCGTTATAATCATGCAATAGCATTCACAGGCTCCTGTAGCTCTAACCACAATATATTTACAGAACTCATGAACCTGAAGGGGGCCAAAATGGCCAACACGAAGAGATCCAGTCCTCCCATCAGCAATGGAAACAGAGAACAGAAGCAGGATAACATGTGAGAAGAAAAAGGGTAAGCGTGAATTTGAATAACAGAGAAAAGTATCTCCAAAGGATACTCTCAAAAGTGACTCTCTAAAATAGGATTTGCCAACACTGATGGCCCTGCAGCCCAGCTAACTCAGAGGAGACGACCGTAGGCATTTGAGTGCATACACATGCAGCACACCCATGTTAGCTGCACAGTAAGGCTGGAATCATTCAGGCAAGGCTAGAACTGGTTTCAGGCAACTCCTGAACCAAGTTTGGTATTCCCTGYGCCTACAGCCACACATAGGGTCTCAGAGCAGTCTTCCTGCTGACTGGTGGGTCCCTACGGCAGCCTGGCCGGGAAGGCTCAGCATCCTCATTTTACAACACTATGTGTCAGATCAGCACTGAATTCAAATGGAAACCTGAGCAGAAACTGGAGGCAGTTGATCCCAGCCAGCCACTGTGACAGCTGCCTCGAGGGGCTGCACTGTTGCTCAGGGCTTGCATGGCCAAGGTGCTACAGAGATTTCATGAAATTGATCTGACTTAGTGATCACCTAGACTGATACTAGAGGAAAGAAGTTGTTGAATACACTGCTCTGTTTCCAGAGAGAAATGGCTATCCATGTTTCACCATTGCAATAGCACCTTACCTGGGAGGTGTGAACATCTATTGTCATGGTTATTTGCGAGACAGCTGGCATTTTCAGGGCAGTGGCAGTAATAACATGTATATCACTGACCAGTCTCTTAAACCCTTTCACTGATGTTCAGTGTAACCTCCCTGAAACCACAGATGCTCATTTTGATTTGAGTTGAAATTCAGCCATCTTAGTGTTGCCGATGCTGTCAAGCATTTAGGGAACAAAACTCTCTTCAAGGAAGTGTTTCTATGTCATTAGAGTTTGTAAGGCAAAAAACAATAAATAGACTTGCTTGCTTTAGAAATACACTATTCTTTTATAAAATATTGCAAAGAATGTCATTAAAAAGCCCCCCATATTAAAACCCTTTAGCCTTCTTAAAACTAAAATCATATCTACCTGTCTCTTTTTTACCAGTGTTAAACTTTGCATACAGGGAGAAAGATGTCCAGTCTTGCTTCAGCCAACAGTATTTCAAATATGAGAGCCTGCACCACCAGAAGAGCATTCCAGAGACCTGTGTTACAAGGAATTCTGTTTGGTTGGAACAAAACAACCATTCCTGTTTCTATTTCATATGTCTAACATCCATGGCATGCATACAGCAAGACATTTTTTCTTATTTTGCCCAACAGAAATTCCAATATGAGCCACCAGGACAGTGGCACTCTACTGCATCCCTTTTGGTGCAATCCCAAATGAAAACACCACCCTGCTTTTTCTACTGTGATTTGTAGGAAACAAAGAAGGGAGTCTGTGTTCAGACAGGTCTAGAGAGGATTTCACTGCAAAATGCAACGAAAGTGTAAAGAACAGCCATGCCTTGGCTGGTTGAGAGATCCAACATAAGAGAAGCCAAATCACAACCAAGAAGTCTCGGAAATGACTGTGTGCAGGTTCTGACTAGGGTTGATTCTTTCCTAAGCCTTGCTATTTACAATTCTAAGCCTCTTTCACCTTATCCCACAAACAAATTTCAAAAGAACTAATCCATGTGGGGCCTTCCATTGGAGGTGTTGGTGAGATTCCCTTATAGGTGTTTTCTGACTTTGCATCCGGTAGCTAGCAGTGGGGCAGCCACAACGTGGAGACTGATTTGAGCTCCAGAGAGAGCAGAAGTGAGTATGCCTTTTAAAACTRCAGTGCTAGAAAACACCAGTATATGACTCCAGCTCTGAAGGGTGTTGGACTGAGGAAGCTGTGAGGAAAAGTCCATCTGGTGAGACAGCTAACCTGGCTGTGCACTGTGGCTGCTCCATGGCAATGGTGGGATCAGCCATGTGATTGCAACACCATTCTCTGGCCGGTCTCTTGTCTTCAGATATTCACTCTGGAGGAATATCTATATTTTGCCTAAAAGTTTTTGTGTTCATAGAGATGGAGAGAGGAGGTTTCACCAGTAGACACTTCCTAGCAGTACCTTGCATGTTGCTGCTGCCCAAGGAGTTCATGAGAGTTCTTTATTTTTATCAGGATAGTTCACTAGGCAGAGACACATTTGGAAGCAATTAAAAAATAATGGGCCAAACTCACCCCAGTATAACCCCACTGAAATAAGTCACTGAGCTTAGCCTGGGGAATTAGTTTTATTGCTTCAACGATAGTTTTGACCTCAAATGGTTTTTCCTTAGTCTGCTTTAGACTGGGAAAACTGAATTTAGGAGTATTTAATTGTTCTCTCTCTCATCTTTACATGGTGGTGATTCCACTTCTATAAATACAAATGTGATGCACAGCAATTGTGCTGATCAAATAAGGCAGAATAGAAGATTTGCAATTTTTTCCTAGGCATGAAAGTGATACTTTATATAATTGTTAGGAGTAATTGTTGTTGTTATTTGTAATACTGTTCAAAGGCTGCAGTTGGACTGGGGCTTCTTTGTATTTATAATGTTAGAGTAGGGACTCCTTCTCTTCAAACAAGTAGAGGCAAACAGTAGATAGCAATATACTGTGACAAATAGAACTGGGTTATACTAGCTACATGCTTCATAGAGTTCAAGCATTCTTTGGTTTTAATTAAGGTTATAATCAAGGGGAACATGGGCAGAAAAGAAGTAAAAAAGGGAAGAGACATCACTGGTATTTCTATGGCTAGCAGGCTATGTTTGGCTGAGATCATCACGAGCCTAAGCCTTAAGAAAGGAGGTGAGGAAAGGGAAGTTTCATGCTTTTTCTTAATAGGAATAATGCAGTAGCAAGAAGAAGTGAACAAAAGTTTTTAATGGAAAAGAAACTATGTTGAAGAGAATACTTGATGTTCCCATAAAAGACCTCGGAGGCTGTTGCAAAGAATCTTAATGGCAAGACTGTACATACAGAAAAATTGCCTTTCCTTTCYAACCATCTTTTTTCTATGTTAGGTATCTTTCTGGGATCCTGAGAATAGGAAAATCATAAAACTGCAAAGAGGAATTTTTTTCTCTCACACATAGTCAACCAAATTGCCTGTGATGTCCATTCACAGGCAGAAAACACGACAGGTGCCAAGAATTTGGATTGATTTCAGATCCCAGTTCATGGTTACAGAGCTTGCAGCTGAGCATAGGCAAAGTTTGTTACACTTTGGCTTTCACTAGTTCTAGCAGTGCAAGTGGAATTCAACTTCTCCCTTGAAACCTTTTAGATTAAGCCCAGCTGAATTCCCTGTATTGCTGATGTGATCACTTCCAAGACAGTGTTATCCCTCAGTGCAAACAAAATTAATTAGATTTGGAGTAATGAAACTGACAGATAAATAGAAGAATGAATCAAATGGACATTCATCTCTTGTCTGAGCAGGTCAAGGGATTTGTCCAGTACCTTAGGCATCTCTGGTTTTTGTTGTTCACAGAGATGAATAATTAAAGACTATAGGGTGTGAAGTCTACCACAGACTCTTGGCTACTGGGAACCAGCCACTATGTGTGCTTTATTAAAATTCTGCTTAAATTATTGGTAGTGCTGCATTACCAGTAAGAACAAACTGATCTGCATCATACGGGGTCATTTGCTCCTTCCTGCTCCTGCTTACTAATTAATTCTGGCTGTAGTTGTGCATTAAGGGAGGTGCTGGAGGCATACAGATGCTGTGATATATTCAAGTCATACATCAAAGGAGGTTACTGAACTATTAGCCTTGAAGAAAGGATCTCTGGCAAGATTATTAACATTCATGCTTCTTCGCCCTGGATTYCTTCTTTTGTTTGGATGTACACCAAGAGTTCCTTGCGTACACCTAGCTTTTCCTGTGTTGCTGTTTGTGCTGGCAATCTCACAAACTTCTATGAGTTGCAGAGGTGATAAGCATARTGCTTGCCTTGTGCAGTTCTGGGGATAAGAAGCTAATATTTTAGTGCATTAGTCCTACACGAGCTTTGCATTACGCTTACAGCATACTCTCTCCAGGGTTATGTGCCGGTTAGCATCACCATGAAAGAAGTGTTTGCATTGCTAACACTTCAGAAGAGTGTGCTTCATCTTCCCTGTTTTTTGCCATGTCTAATGTCATTTGCTGGTCTGAGTCTTACTATTATTTGGAAGCCTAGTTCTCATATATAGTTGTTAGCTAGAAAGCGCTGCAAAGCTATAATGCTTCTGTTGGAGGGCAGGTGGCAGGGAATATAATTTTTGCCATGATTTGCTTCCTGTACACTTTGAGTATTATGTTTTACATGACTAGTCTAATCCAAGAAGATTCTAGTTCCTTATATCTCTAAAATCTCTGAGTTGGAGCAATTTAGATGTGTGTGAATTCAAGCTTGAGAGAAATACAGCAGAAGCTGAGAAGAGGATCTGAAAGAGAAAATATCAATAGGCAGTCTGAAGCCTCAGGGAAGTATCATACAGAGAGTATGATCAGCAAAGGTTTGAGGATRAGTACTGCAGAACGAAGAACTGGAGGACAGTAAAGCTTCAAAGCCTGGGAACCCAGGAAGCAGGGAGATCCAACACACAACTTGACTGAACTGTAAAAGGATGACAGAGAGAACCAAGGGAAGATTGGAGAAGGCAGAAATTGCACCCATATGAGCTATGTCATGTCCTGATTTAGCTTATGGGAGTTAAAGGTTCATTTTTGTCTTGAAATGCAGGAGTTAGCATAGTTAAAGTTGTATATCTGTTCAATGATTGCTGTCTTCCAAAGCAGAAAAAAGTCTTAGTTTGGAGTTGTTTGAAAATGGGAAAAGAACTGTAGGTACACACAAAATTCAGGAGAAAKATATAGTCTTCATTGTAAGTCCTTACTTTTACTGAGAAAGCCGATGAGAGTGCCAAGAAAGAAAACTCAAATCTGGATGAGCTGTCTCTTTACATTAGCATCCTAAGCATCCTCAAAATGAGAACTTAAGAAAGCACTGGCTAGTAGGAATTTAGGAAGCTTTTGGTTTTTTTAGCAAATGCACATTCATTAACCAAAAATCAATGTTTTATGGAAAAAGATCAGTTCTGAACATTTCTCGTTTTGACAAAATTTGGGAAAACATTTTGAAGATATCAAAATACTGTATTTTGATGGTGTTAGAGAGAACTTTATTTTTCAGTGTAAAATTTTGCTGGTTTGAACATTTTGGGTGGACAAATACAACATTTAATATTTTTCATCTCTGCTTTCTTTGAGCCTTTTTTTCAAAATATTAAAAATTTTCAGAGGATAAGAACATTCTTTCCAACCCACCCACAGTGATTGGTATCTATTTCAACAGCAGATGATTTACTTATCTGTCCCATATGGACATTGGCGGATTTGAGCTAAGTGCAGCTGTTTGAACTGTCTTCTAAAAACCCGATTTCATGGACTCACAACTGAAAATACATTGTCTTTAGACTTCCTCTTAAATATCATCAGTTATAAAACTTTTGAAGCAGAAGCATACTGGCTTAGAGCTACACAACAGACATGAATGAAGAAGGAGCCACCCCGGGACATCTCCAAACAATACTCAAATACTGAACCATGAATACATCACAGTCAGAAGTGCTTGACTTTGCTTTTTTATTAAACCTTTATATAGGGAAGTATTTATGGAGCATTTTTAACCATAAAAAGCTCTCTAAGCTTTCCAGAAWAATCCATGGACACCTCAACATTATAGATACTCCCACAATCAACTGTTACAGCTTATGCTTGCAACCATGCAAAAATTAGGATATAGTTTGGATGTTTTTTCATTTATTTTCTCTTACACTGTTTGCCTGCTGGCTTGCATGTGTGAATATCAGAAAAAAGTCATATCATTTTGGAAAAGGTGGAAATTTAAAATTATTTTGTGTCGTAAATCTGATGGCTGTTGGTCCATGAAACAAAGAAGTAAGTAGCATAAGAGTASGAAATTTGTCCGATTGTAGAATGAGTAAAATCAGAGAATCTGCAGTAGAAAGTAGATATTACTAAGATCTAAAATTCAAGAAATGCTCACTTAATTTTCTTCAGTTTTCACAGCTGACCCATTCTTAATTAAACTAAAAAGAAAGTGATTCCTTTTCTCCCTATCTGTTTAATTTTGCAATGAGGGGAAAAAAATCAAGCTGGTAGTTGAAACCTAAAATAAGTAAAAAAACCCCAACAAACTCTTTTTTTTTTTTTTTTTAGGGGGAAAGAACAGGATAAAAGAAAGCCAGTTTGATTATCATCTTTGGAAATCCCTATTAATTCACAAGACATAGAATAGCTCCAGAAAGTTTGGCTTAAACTGTTATGAATTCATGGCATTTTTTGGGAAGGTTTTGAGCATTGAAACAAGGACACAGATACAGTGAGACCTGTGTCACGTACTGAGTTTGTGAAGCTGTCTGGGTCCACCTGCTTGCTGAGGTGGAGGAAGTCAGGAAGAGATTTTGAAAGTGACTGACACTGGATCAAAGTCTGGACTGTAAGTTTGGCACAGTACCTTGCCTGAAAACTGTGGCTATTTCTTCCAGCCTTAATCTCACAGGCTAACGCAGGCAAAGAACAACCCCAAACACTGGAGTGTGAGCACATCTGAGATCTAGATAGGGAACAAGGTGGATGTCAACTCTGCTTAGACCAAGACAAGCATCAAAGATCTGCTGTCTCAGAGGAAAAGAGATCTTTTAAGGCCTCTCTTCAGAATGTCCACAGCCGGCATGAACTAAGGTAAATTCAATGTTTACCTCAGAACTTGCATACCTTAAGAATAACAGCTGGTCAACAGCATAACCTAATTCTAAACCTTCTCACTGATTTCTCAGACTTTCTGACTGATTTCTCATTTGCAGCTGTTCAGTCAGTGATTGTCTCTTATGTRTAAAGCAAAGTCAGGTACAGCTGATGAGCACAACACCGATCACTCTCAAAGTAGCAAGAACCTCCTGCTTCTCCTTCACCACTTAGCATCATGCCATCCATGAGTTGCACAAGGGAACCAAAAAGCTCTGGAGCCCCTGGGAAGTTTTGTATTGTGATGGTTCAGGCACTTTGAACCTCCTTCAGGAGTAACTTCTTCTGAGTGTGCTAGACACAGGGAAGGCTGCAATTTTACAGATCAAATGCTCAATTGTGTCATATACGTATGTACGCAAATATGCACACACCGACACAGTATGAGTAGAGAGGGTTTGCRTTTGTGGGAATTTCAAAAGAAAGCAGCAGCACAGGTATAACGGCATGTTTTTTAGAGGCAGGAGAGAAACAGACACTGGTATGCCTCATGAAATGCGTGTGAAGCAAAGCCTGGAATCGAGTATTTTAGTATTTTTTTTACACTTTGGAGCAAAGACGCAAACACTAAAGCTAACTATCTAAAAAAATAAAAATTATGAAACTCACTGATTACTCTAACAGTCTTCACAGTTTGTTAGTAAAAGGTTACTCAGCACAGGTGGTTTTGCAATGACGCACTGAAAAAAATCCATGGTGTTTATTGGCTCTCGCAGACATCAACCTGTGGAAGCTGTAATGTTCCTGCTCAGAGTTGTAATACAGAACATACTGGCCAGATGCAAGGCTTCAGACCAGAGCTTCAGACAGGAAAGGCCTGTTGTCTCTGGGATATGTGAATATGAACTGGCTCTAGCACTTTGGTGACATTTCCATGGGCTCAGCATTCTCTTTCTAACCACCGCTGTGCACCGTTTGAATTCAAAGATATGCATTCTCCAGCAAAATGGGTTTCCAGAACACACCAGCCAGCTCCTTTAAGCTAATTCCAGTGGAATGACTGTTCCTGTTGCCCAGACAAGAGCGGGCACAGGCAACACACAGCCCCACTCCCAGCTGGCCCCACCTGACGTTCTGCGCAGAGGAAGTCCATTGTCTGGAGATCACTCATCATCAGCATGAGGCATGGTGACCTGCTAAGGCAGCAGGGGTGACCCACTGCCTGCAGGCCAGGGAAAGGCCAAATGGGCCATGATGCCCCACACTGCTGCTGTCCTGCAGGAAGTCTGGGCTGTACTGTGGTTTAATGGTGGCTGCAGCCATCTTTGAGCAAAACTGGTTGCACAGAGTGGAGCTGCACACTGCGTTTAGAGGCAGCTGCCTGCTCACCGGTTGTGAGCTCCACTGCGGCAGTCACATAGGCACAGCCGTGTCTGTCAGGCAGAGCAGACTCTCAAGAGCCAGCAGGGAAGTGGAGGGCTGCTAGGGAATCCTGAATTACCCAGCTCTGGGAACAGATGATGTTTCAGCTCTAGCAAAGTCAGCTCAGCAACCTTCACAAGCTCTGAATGCACCTGAAAAGGCAYAAAGATCTTCTCTCCCACAAGTGTTACTTGACATCCTCAAACTGCAGATTCCCACCCTTGTGCCTGCTTTGAGCTAAAGACTTATTCATGTGTTTAAAATAATACCCCTCCACCCAAGCAATATTTTCCTTTGCCCTATCAGTTCCAGCTGCAGATTCCCATCCAGTCCCTGTTTTGAGTTACACTTCAATAAATATACTTGCAATTGAAATCATCTTTCCTTTTTGTCCTCTCTGCACTACAGATTCCCACACTGACCCCTCCTTCAAGCCACAATTAATACATAATTTATGTCTGAAATAAAAATCACCTCCTCCTCCTCCTGCCTTACCCATTCCAGCTGCAGTTTCCCATTGCCATCCCYGCTTTGAGCTATGATTAATACATATGTTTAAAATAAAATAATAAAAAAGTAATCTCTAGCCTCTGCTCCCCAGCTGCAGGCTCCCATTCCTGTCTTATCCTCCATTTCCAGCCTGTGAGCTCTCCAACACTACCTCCCAGTCAAAGAGGGAGCCTCCCCCTCACGGCAGCAATGGCCTCTGAGGCACCTCTTCATGGATCACTTCCATCTCCTTCAAGGATCAAACCCTACAGCATGTGAGGTGGATGTGGCCACAAGCCTTTCTTACATCACTGACATTTTCAGCAGCAAAGGAAAAAAAATACAGTAATTTAACAATCACTGAAACARGGATCTGCCCTTGAGGGACTCATCTGGGATTTTCACTTCTCACCCTGTGGGGTTTTGGCTGTTCTGCCCAATGACAATGGATTAAGCCTCTGCTTCAGTTCTGCCTCAGCAAAGGTTTCCAACTGATTAAACAGAACCCAAGTGACTGCATAACCTGGTGTGAGGTTTGGCCTTGCTCGGTTGCCCATGGCACTGGTTCCAATGGATGATTCCCCCTATGGAGCTGACAGGATCCTGGGTAGTAATCACATCATAACCCCTTGTCACCCCACCCTGTACACATTTATTTACACAAAAATCCTTTCACAGGTGAAACTTGTCAAAAGTGTTGTGTTACACTGAAAAAAACGTCTGTCTTTGCCCTTCTTCAGTGAATGAAGCATCAATAGTCTTCAGTGAGGTGGGAAAAGGGCTACCATTCGTGCTGGCAGAAGGAGAGGACAGCCTGGAATCCTTCACCATCAGCCTCAGAGGAGTAGTTGCCAGGGTTGACTTCTTGAGCACTGTTCAGATGGGATCAGGGTTTGAAGCTTGTTTCCCAGTTGTTTGGACATTTACCTGAATTGACACCTGAAACCCCTCACACTATCTGCATCTTCATGTTTTCTCTCCTGTCTTCAGCAAACATGATAAGAATTTTTTAGGTGGTAAAGGTGAGAGCACAGAGGAAGGAGGAAGGACCAGGAAGGGCCCCAGGTGGATTCGCAGTGCCTCCGTCATGAAGATGAGATATCCTGCTGCCATAGTCCTGCTGTCCCAGCCAGCACTTCAGTGCCTCCCTAGGCCTCTGGGACAGTCAGTGTGTGCACAGTGGCATAAAGCTGACAGAAAAGCTTTGTTCGTTCTGGACCAGGGTTGGGGGATCCCAGCGCAGTGAGTCTTGCTGCCATTCTCACATCTGCTCCTCTGAGGGACTCGAGCAGGAAGGACAGGACACGGGGCGCTCCTGTCCTGACCCTGCTGCCTCTGGGACAGCCTGCTCTCATCACACTTGTTAGCTCTAATTGCTTTTATTATGGGTACTTGACCAATTTATTTCTGTTTTATTAAATAGTTTTGAGATGGTACAGTTAGCAGAAGTAGAAGCTTGTTAGTTGAAAGCAAATGTCCTCCCGAGAGATGAATCAGCGTGAGTCGGCACTTGGACTGTCAGCTAGGTGACTGGCCCTGTCTTGCACGTGACATATAATCTTCTGTTCCTTTTACCTCAACCTGCCTATTTAGCTCAGGAGCTCATCAGGGAAGAGTTGATCTCCTTTTATATATTTGCACTATGCCTAGTATATTAAAGCCTGAGTGCTAGTTTGGTACCTAGAAGTATTGCTGTAAGTTGCAAAATAGCAATTGTTCAAAATTACAGGAATTTGGGATTAAATTTGGGTTGCCCATTAAAACAAATATCTAAAATCTAAATTCAAAATCCATGTGTTAATTGGCTTCTCTGCCAAGGAAAGTACTTTTTTTATAGAAGTAGCCTTGAGATGAAAACACTAGTAGGAGGTATGTGGCAGCAGATTCTGCTTCAAATATATTTCTCACTGCACCTCCCGGGAACAGGGATCAGCTTTTCATTTCTTAAAGCTAAACCCAGAAAAATATCCTCTATTCCACTTGCCTCAGTGGACATTGAAGCCCCTTCCAGGCATGGGGGAGTGTCAACAGTCCTACCCTGAAAGCATACTAGACTTACTCTTCTCCACAAAACCAAAGAGGGGAAGAATGGTGAGGAAGGAAGCAGTGGTGCTGGGAGGCATGGCTGGGAACCCAGGAGATGCACACGTTTTTTACTTAACTCATTACTGAAGGCCTTTGAGATCTACTCATGCAAAGTCCTGCAGAAAAGGTTGGCATTGTTAATTAAAGCTTTCATATCTTTCTTACTTGGTAGGAGATGAAATGCATCTGTCAGTGTTTGGTGTCCTGACAGATGTAAAGACATTGGGCCATGACCTTGGTCCTGTACACATTACCTGCCCTGCTTCTCAGCCATGCTCATGTCAGCTTTCATTTCCGTATTGTGGGTTGAAAAGTTTCTGTGGCACTTGTGTTAAATGGTGTCACTTGTTTGAGAGCAGCAATGACAAGGGATTGCCCGAGGTGTGCAGACCTGGTGAAGCACATCCACACATTACGCAGCACTGCCCTCTCCAGTTGCTCACACCCTGCCTCATTTGCCAAGCAAAGCTGTTGAAACTCCTGCTCCAGCTGCTGGGCACAGCTATCTGGAAGGACCTGAGCTCTGAATGTTGGATGGGGTATCACCAAGGGGGAGGAGAGAGGTGTTGGCCCTGCACTGCTGGGTCCACACTTGCAGGGTCTTACWAACAGGCACATTTCCCACCTGCTCCCTGAAAAATTTGGTTTGCAATTTTGCTTGAATGTAAGTGATGTATTCAGTCACATCAGTGTGCTGAGGACTGAGCAAACTCAGGTGGGTTCTGCCTTGGCAGAAGGCATGTTAATAATGGGGCACTGGGGACCCATAAAGCTCTGAGGACCGAGAAATCAGCTGTGGCCCATACTGAGTGTTGCTACTGCTGYGAGTTCAGTTAACGTGCACTCAACAAGAATGATCACTTATATATTTAAATGTTGATTGTGTATGAAATGTGGRGGGGAAACCCCCCGAAATGAAGTTAGGATTTAATAGCTGTTTTGTAGCTTTTGAGGCATTTATGAACACTTTGTGGATGATGGATAGTTCTGCAAATGACTTTCTGAAGAAAATCAGTCCATTTTGCAGCTGTAATGAATCGTGATATACAGTAGTCCAAACACTGCTTGCCAGCCAGCTACCTTAAGACAAGATGCTAAGGGAATATTTTTCTTGATTAGATAATGGGCTGGTTGAAATTCCTTCAGCTTTACTGAAACAGAAGTTAGCAATTTCAGACATATCAGATGATGCATCAATTTTCTGTAAACAGAAGACTGTGCAACCCACTTTATTGAAAAGGCCTTTATACTGCGCTAGATTTAATCTCTCAATTTGAGAAGCAGCCCCATGAAATAAGATGTTTGCATGCAAAATCTCCCAGATTTCCAATGGAAATATAAAACAAAGAAGAGCATGTTCCCTTGGGGACTGCACCTATCTTGGATTAGATTTTCTCTGATGTTTTTGCATCATATTACCAATGGCTTCAGGGAAGTGAAACAGCAGTTTTCTTTCTTGAGAACAAAGGCTTGCAGAGTTAAAAAAAATGTTAATATATTTAAAGCACTTTTGGCCACTGTTCTTTTTATTACTCTGAGAATTCTGGAGAAAAAAGGTATCTTATTGTATTATTTTATCATCTATGTTAATGAAATTTGCATTTAAGGCTCCAGCCTGAGAATTCTGTAAAGGAAAATGATTTCTAAATGAGCGCTTTCTGTTTCCCATGGACATAGATGTTTTAACTGTTAGTACTGCTCTGATAGTACAGAGCTGGCTCCAAAACACACTGTAATCCTTAAAAGTATTTTTCTTTTTTTTTTTTAAACTCCATGGATTTTGAAAAGGACCTGCGAGTCACACATGTATGTAAACTTTACAGAAAGTTTTGGAGACCCGAGATCAGAATTGTGTTCTCCTACCCTAGATTTCAGTTCTGACGCCTTTCCCTATTTGCATGAGTTCTTCCATTGTTAGCTATATTTGATATTAAATAAATTGTGGGAGTGCTCAGTGCAATAGGTTTTGCTTGTGTGGTGTATCCACTGCTGGATGCAATGGATAGGTGTCATGGATGAGAGCAGCACCAAGCTCTTTCAGTAGTTCTGTGGCTGTTTGGGTCCTAGGGAAGCCCTTTTCTTCTGCTTTGCTTAATCAACATAGCAGATAGTTGTTATTACTATAAATTAATTAATAATTCAAAAATCTTCATTTATTGATAAATAATTTAAGAATGTGGGCTTTGTCTTCCCTGTTTGGACAATGTGAATTAATAAAGCCCTTTGCAGAGAGGTAATTCTTTTTACACACTTCAGGTGGAAAGACTCAATTTTGGGTTTAAAGCACTCAGTGTTGACCTGAGCATGCTTTAATCCTATGAAGTGTTGTAATGCTTTGTTATGACGTTATAAGTGTTATAATGCTAGGTGCTTTAAAAAGGTATTTTAAATGGATCATTCCCTCAATAAGAGATAAGCAGGAGGTGTAATAATTTAAAAATAGATTAAATAAAAACCAAGAGAGTAGATTGTCTGGGAATTTATATTCAGTGAAACAGGGATCATGCAATGATTTGGAAAATTATCCAGAGGAAAATCAACACAGAAACAGCTTTTGTGTATGAAGCTCATTTGATTGTGGAACTCATGGCCTCAGAATGGTAAGAAAGCAAAGCAATGAGCAATTTGTTTTGGTTTTCTTCTTTTTACAGGGAAGTGGGGGAAGAGAAGTGGTCATTGCTATGGTTGGCAAGGGTTTCTGGATTTCTGATTAAGGATATTTAAAGTAAAACCAAGAGCTTGGGAATTATRTACCTACAATTCAACAGGTTATAAACAAACAGCTAATTCTTAGATCTGAGTAAACACCTCGAATACTTGTATTTTTCTGTGGGCAACCTCAAAATCATTGTCAATATCTTCTTGTCTAGAAGAAAACACTAAATTAATCTGTGCACTAGTATACTGGCTCTAAAAAAAATTGTGGTTTTACATTTTGACAGGTCAGCATTGACTGGAGAAGTTTCACCATATTCCCTCAAGTTATTCTGAATCAAACAAACCAGATTGTAAACACTACACTTGTAACCCCTCCGAAAAAATGGTGCGAAATACCTTCCTGGAAGTTATGCTCCTTAATTTTCTTTAAAAGGCTTAACAAAGTACAGAGCCGAARTAAATCTTATGTCTAAGCCTGATGGAAATAATTTGAGAATGAAAAGGAGTCAGAAACTGAAGCATAACAGACTTAGAGGGAGCACCTGGATTGGCATGGTGGAAGGTGGTTGCTGACAATACAGCTACATGTTTACTTCCCTTTAAATTTTACATATCTGCTGTTAACCAAGCCACCAACATTGCTCTTGAAGCATGTCAGTACTACTATTTCCACTCCCAGTTCACAGACTAACTTGGGGAGCAGTATAAGGCAAATTAGCCCACTCAGCAAGATGTGTTAGCTAGAAAAAGAGAAGGAGAGGGGAAAGAAACCAAGCCACAATGCAATGGTTAGTGCAGCAATAGCTGTACTTCTGTTGCCTGAAAACTGAGGAGATTTAAATTTCCCAAGGTCAAGGACTGCAACTGAACCTAACTGCAGAAAGTAAACGACAGGAGAGTATTACTGGTTAGCACTTCCTCTGCTTGTGTTGCTGGAAAAAAAAGCAAGAACTTCTTGGACCTCTGGACGTGGAGAGCAATATGTGTCAACCAAGAAATCAGATAACCTTCTTGTAAGTTGCTCAACTAGTTGTCTGCAATTCATGTAGGCAACTATTTGACTAAAACTTTTGTTGTTGTAAAGTAAATCAAGGAAGAAGGAGCAGAATTAAATTTCACATCTGACATATCAAAGGCAACACCATTAGTATTGAGTGCAAAGGCACTAAAAATACTGGTACAAAGCATTACCTAAATGTACCCATCCTATTGCTGTGAAGACATTCCTAGGTTTATATCCAGCAATAAAGATCTTTGCAGTGTTTTCCCAAATGGTTAACATGAAACTGTACCTGTTCCATATAAAATCCTTTTGAAGAACATCTAAATTTCAATTTAAGAGCAGTATAGTTCTGCTCTGCATTAGTTGCCCTTCAATTTCTCAGAAATGCCTTCATGTTTCAATGTCCATGCATAAAAAAAGTGGATGGCTGAAAAATCTGTGTATATATGTATAGATATCTAATAAATATGTGATAAATGGATACATATTTATTATAACAAACTGTGTTTGTAATACAACACTGCTACCTGTATCTAATGTGATAATCAAAAAACTATATGGAAAGAACTGGAGTCTTAATTTTGTCATTGCCAGCATTCAACCCCTGAGAGGAGTTCACGTCAGCTGATCTGGAGCTTCAGCCTTTGAACTACCAGTCCTTACTCCCTTCGTAGCCCATGGAGAAAAACACATACTTGTAGCACATCTTTCACCTATTCCGGAGGTGGACACCTTACACAGACCTCATGAATCCCTCCTCGGATGATCCTCCCTCTCTCTAAGTTATCTGCAAAGTCCAGACAAGGATGCCAGAAGTGCTACCAGCCTAAGTAGTCATGGTGACCGTGTAAGCGGGATGTGACGGAGTCTGCACTCAGATCATGTAGGTGGAGGTCTGACCTTCCACAGAAGAAAATGAAACAAACCAGAGCTAGGCATTAAATATTCAAAGTGTATAAAGTTGCCAAATCCTCCTGAAGCTCACTGTCCCAAATTAGTGGATACCTTTGATTGACTGTTTATTTTTTATCCCAGTCCTCCTTTCCTCATCTGTAAAATTGAGACAACAGCACCACTGCATCTCATATTTCAGATATCAGTCTCAACAGTTTTAAAATGTTTGCCCAACTCTTGCTCTCGCAACAGCTCACAAGTGAGCCTACAAGGAAATTAACAATTCTGTACTCACTGCAGGGCCTGATGATACGTATTAAATAAGGCCTGGGGCCTCATGTCACCTGGGGGAATAAAAATAAATAATGGATGCTTCTCTGAATTGTAAAGCATCACAGAGGAGTGACGCTAGCAGAAGACTAGAATAACAGACAGTCAAACTAATGTCTTAAATTCCAGTGTTAAACATAGTGCAGTGCACACAATATCATATATTTGTGCATATACCCATTCACATACATTTTCTGTCTACTTCTATGCTACATCATGGCTTTTAGAACACAGACCAAGTAGGAAGAGCTTGAGAGGAATTATATCTAAGATATAACCCAGTCCTCTGAACATCAGTGTCCAAGTGAATACAGGCAAACCCCTCTATTTATACAGACCTGCCCTCTTCTGATTTTWAAAAAAACCATCTGATCACTACCAAGAACAAAATACCCCCAATATTCATCCACCTAAACACAGGGTGGACAGMGGTCCAGAGGTTCAGAACTGTTCTTATTATTAGGTTTCAGGTTTTCAGAAGTGGTATGGGGACATTCTACTGGTTGGGGGGTGTTTGCTTAAAACACCCAGAACATTCCTCTGCTGTAAGACACAGTAAATACACATATGGAAGCAGAGCAGCTCTCTGACTTAGAAAAAGACAGAAAATGAGAGCAAAAATCCAGACTGATAGGACAAAAATATTCATATGTGCTGGTACGAACTCCTCTTTCCCCTGAGTTATATTAAGTTCAACCTTTGGATAACGCAGATTTGCATGCTTAACTCTGGGCATCCTTATCTTATGCCCATTGGAGTGAAGAGGTTTGACTGTAACTGAATTTTCATCTCTGCTGTGAGAAGTGCGAATCTCACTTCAAACTCAATCTGACCCTCTGAGGCACAGTGCAGTGCATACCATCAGGCCTCTCTAGGTTATCTGCAGCCCCTCTGTGCTGCGTTTCCCTTTGAATCATATAGTATAAGATAAAAATGAATGAAATGTTAAAAGAGCACACAGCTAAGTTGAAGGGACACAAATGTGTGAGATCATGTAGAATTTTTGAAAGGATGACTGAAAGGGAACTCTTTTCAAGCAGCTGGTTGCTATGATAAAAAACAAGCTCTCCCTGTCCATTTGGTGTGGATATGATCTCATCTCAGGTGGTTTAAGAAATCATCTCTTAAATGTAATTAGGTTAGAAAAACATGCACACTCAAATCTGGAGGTTTTGGATGCACAGCATGGATTTCCGGTGAAGTCTGACTAGAAAATGCAGAGGCAATATCACATTCCTTATCTGCTGATGTGGAGTTGTCCTAGGACACAGCAGTGCTGGAAAGGCAGCGTGGGACATGAGCAGCTCTAAGTACCCAGAGACCACAGCCCTGCTTGCTAACTCTAGGGATGTGCTCTTTAGGGACAGATTTTGGGCCCCCTCTCTCACATCTCTTCTATCCACACAGCTTGTATTTCTGACACACTCACAACTTTCCCAAAGCCAACTACGACCAAGACTCACAGTGGTATTAACAGGACTTGACTCAAAGGACAACACCCAACAAAACCAGAGACCTCCAGAGGTGGACCTCTGGGTTTGTCCAGCCAAGTCCTATTGCCTTCCAATTAGGACTTCATTATGAAAGAACAACTGTGTTTTGCAAGGCTGAGCACTTTGAAAAGCAAGGTCCTTCAGTTTATACCTCAAAACATAGAAGGTGCTAACACCAGTATTTCCCCTGGGTGGGTAACTCCTTTGTAAGCTGGAGGCTGGGCTGGGCTGGCTGCCGACAGCTCCTACACAGGCGTGGTAAGAGACAACATTCCGCTGGGCTTCTTTCAGCAGTTCTTTATCTCCTCCAAGGCCCCAGGAGAAAAGTGCTCTAGAAGACAACCTGTCCATCCTCCATTTAGGACTACATTATTCTAGGATATTAGAAAAGTCTTGGAAACAATAAAGCTAAGAAGGACTGTTTTGAATATTTTATAGGTACATTTGCTAAGGTGGCTGGGGTCTTACCACTGAGATGCAAATGCTGATGGATGCAATCACCTATACAAAAGGATTTTTCAAATTAAAAGCACTGTAGAATGCACAGAAAAAAAAATGTGGTTGTCTTTAAGAAACACAGAGGAGTAGCATGCCAAGGCTTTTTCTCCCTGAATTTTTCTTTGAACACTCATGCTTGAAAGCAATGTAAAACTTGAGTGTTGCATTGTGCAACAAAGGTTCTCACAGACAGTGTTCAATAGTCTGCCAGGTATTTCCCATCTGAAAATAATGATAATTTTCCATACCTTAGGATACGTGTACTTCATATAAATGTCAAATAACCACTCAGCCTTGCCATAATTGGGCTTTCTCTACATTAGAGAAAACCCATATGTTGATTTGTAGTCACCTTTAGCAGTGTAGCTTGCAGAGGAGAGATATAATTTAGCCAAATGTAAAATGTAAGCATAATTGCACTTTAAAGAAATGCAGTTTTCAGCTGCATAAACTGAGATCATCTATGATGACCAGATTCTGTTACATCTGGAAAAAGATTAATTCTCTGACATTGAACCCTGAATTTCTGTTTTGTTGAACTTACAACTATTTAAAGATTCTTTCTAATATAAACTTGAGATTGGCATATGAGTACTGCAGATTACTGTGTAAAGTCCCAGCTGGAGCAAGTCTCTGAATGTGTTGTGTAATTGACTCACACAGGAAGGAAAGGAGAACCTGGTAAAATACTTCATTCATTATGAAAAATATGAGCTAAATTTTTGTCTCGACCAGTGAGCAGCCCTGAATTCAATACAGTCACACAGGTATAACTGAAAGAAGAATTTGACCACTTTTAGAAACAATAAAACTTCTATTTGATTTGTCATTTCTTACCAAGATATTTGTATAAATAAAACACTAGATGTTTTTATAACTGCAGATCTTATTGCCACTGGCTTTAAAGCACAAAAAAACCATAGGAAACAAGAAAAAGAGCAGAGTCTGCCTATAAGAAAACTGAATAGAGGTAGCTGCTTTCGCTTTTTAATAATTTCTGAGGTCGTGTCTTAGTCTTTTAGTACTATCCACTTGATTAGACAGAAATAGATTGTAGGAAAACGATCAACAAAGGATCAAAGCAGTCAAAAAAAAAGGCCTGTCCTCTGTCCTACTCAGAGTCATAGAATCCACCAGGTATAAAGCAACATAATTTCATTGAGATGAAAAAATCTGGACAGGTTTCTTTTAAATGAGCAATGCTGTAGAGAATGATACAAGCAGCAGCACTAAAGTTCATTATAGTGGTAATTTTTAGATCCCTTATATACAGCCAGTTTGTGATCAATTAATTAGTTTAAACAGCATGTGACTAGGCCATTGCAAACCATAGTACTGACTAAGTACTGAGATGAAATACCAAGAACTGTGGAAGGTGCAATCCAGCAAGAAAATAATTCAGTTCTTGTTTTCTCTTTTTTTCAATATATGTTTTTATGGGCTCCTACAAAGGGTGCTACTCAAAGTGCCCCTCATATGAATCTGTTATGTCTAGCACCATTCAGCTGCTAGTGGCTGTGTTCCAGGTCCCAGAGATAATTTTTAAGTTATAAAGTACCTCACTTGCTGATTGCCCTCATATGAAAATAGTCTTCATAGATGTTGCCCTTGTGTGACAATCTTATTCACCTAAAAGAGGTGAAAAGTATACACACACACGTGTGCTCATCATGCACGCCCCACACACAGTGCTACATATGTGTGTGCAAACACACACACACAGACACACAAAACAACTCCACAAGTACTTATGCCAGGTCTGTGTCTGAGTCTCTTGAAAGAGACACTCATGTTGCATCCAAAAAAGTCTCAGTATCTTCCACAGTGACACTGGCATGGAGTTTCCAAGTATAAGGTGATAACACAGATCCTACAGACTGCTTGGCATGGGAAAAATCTGGGGTTCCCTGGTACCAAAGAGAAAATATTTCAGGAAATGCACAGAAAGGCAAAAGCACGGTCACAGAATACTTTGTTGTCCATTCAGTTCTTATTTAGCTGTTTCAAATCTGATATTAATTTTGCAATTCTTTCAGATATTTTACTTCTCAGTTCGCTAGCCAAAATTAACATCCCTGTGAGCCAATACTCCAACCATCCCCATGCCTACAGCGAGCATCACCTCATCCAGATGTTCCCTGCCAAAAACAGGCGTAATACGTGTGGAATAGGGATACATGTTGTATTTACCTTAATTTAATAATTATTCTTCTGCATGACAGTGACCACATCTCAAACGTTAATAGCCTCTATTGTGTGATCACTGGTATCAATCACAGCTGTTCCATAATGAATCTCATAAAAATATTCAATCAGTGATGGAAAGGGCCTTTGAGATCGACAGAATGAGTTTCAGATGTTTGCAAAGTACTCTGAGGTAGGCTGCAGCTCACACAAGGGAAACTCTACCAGGTGTTTGCAGTTTCATGCCTGCTGCATAAGTAATGTAACCCATAAAAAGGATTTTTTTTCCTCCCTCGGAGCAACTCAGCCAGGGGAAGCAGAACAAATAAGAAGATAAAGAAGTGTTTTTAGAAATGGAAATTTTGACCAATAGGGGTGAAATTCACTTTAGTGTTATAGCATTGGATAGGGAAAGGGTAAAAGATGTTGGGGTTTCTTTCTCYTTTTTTTGGGCGGAGGGGCAGGGGAGGGAAAGATTTGAGGTGTTTTAGATGTAGAAGAATGCATGAATATAGTCTGAATGCTGAAAAACATAATATGTATATGTTCAACTTTGTAACTGAAATATTTGGCATTTTTGCAAGTTTTGAGGACTATTTTCTCTCTTGTCTTGGAAACAATATCTTAAATGTCAATAAACACATTTAAGCTTTTATTCTGTTGGTCTTGGTGTCTCAAGCTATGCGTCATATTACTTCCCTCTTAAATGCTTCCTTTCAGTGAAGTACAAAACCCTAGATACTTGAGCTAGAGCACTAGGGCAACTGTTCCAGATTTAAAGACAACAATGAGGGTATGTGTTGCTCTTCTACACTACTATACGAGGGCAAAATGGGGCAAAGATCCAGAAAGTGTCATACTTGGTTTCAACAATGTTTTCTTCCAACAACTGGGACTATGTCCACTGAAAGAAARGCAGGATGCAACCCTATGTCCTGATCTCATGTTGCAGATTGCTTTCAGGCCATACACCATCATAATTTTCCTTTAAACAAGTCTTCTCCCTAAATGCTAGTTTTGCTGTGACTATTCCATGTCTCTGACAAGGAATTGTACCCTTTTGCCTCAGTATATTTGTATTAGTGTAGGTGTAGGATCCATTCCRTCTGTACTTACACACATGACAACCACTCTGACTTACCTACCAGTTATCTCATTCCTTATATCTGCAAAATGGGGCCATTACACAGCAGCTTTTTCTCATGTGAAACCTGCCTGTGAATGGTTGTCCCATGACTCACAAAGGGAAAAAAAMCAAAACCAGAAAAATCCAAAAAGGCCAAACCCTGAGAGGGAAACCCCATGAGAGAAAACTCTCTTGTTAAAATTTCCATTGGCAAACCAACACACCTCAAGAACAGCTTTCTGTGGTAAGCAAAGTTATCAATTTCAAGAGACAGGTGGGGATGTAAAATTGGAACAGATCAAAAGCGGGGCGAAAAACATTAACCAACATTTTTTTAAGTCTCAAATGTACCGCTGACCACTGGACAGCTCTGTTGCATACAAATATGCACATCCCAAGCTAAAATACAGAGACTCCAGCAGTTGCCACAGAGGAGAACAGTTGGGRCGTCAGTCGGATGCGCTCCTTTGATTCCCTGCCCAGTTCCAGGGTAGCCTCCAGCAGTCTGAGGCCAAGGGACAGCTTTAATTTGTGGCAGCTGGACACAGTCATTGAGGTACCATATGGCAGCTGGGAGAAGCCAAGTTCAGGCCATTGCCTTCCCCTGCCCTGGGATACCCTTTGCAGAGGTGGGAGGGAAGCTCTGGCCCCACAGGGATTCCTCCCAAGCCCTGTGCAGTTTCAACCCTGGGTTGACACCCAGGTGTCTTAAGGGGACTGCAAAGAGTTGCATGCTAATCTGTCTCCAAACATCTGTCCACACACATTTTCCAAAATCCAAAGAGACTACAGTCACCGTCTTCTCTGGAGAAATCTCCCATGGAGTTAAATGCTCTTACAAATTACATAAAAAGTGAGACCTTTGCACCAAGCCCATCATTTCTGCACCACTGTGGTAGCAGCCACCGGGACACCCTCTCATATTCTGTCTGGGTGACAGCAGTTCCCAGAGGTCACAGATTGGACAAAGCACCACAGATTTGGGAACTAAATGCTGCAAAGGCATCTGGTTTCAATAAAACTGGAAACTGGGCCAAGTTTGGTCTGCAGAAGTTTCTTCCAGGTACAGCACTGACGTCTTATCTAAGCAGCATCTTAGCTTTTCCATACCCTTTCATTAAAAGTCAAATAATATTTATGTGCATACACATACACCTCATGTGGCAATCTTCTTAAAATACATTAATGTGATATCTTCATATTGAGTCAGTAAGAATACCAAAATTATAAATTACAGGRAACAATAAATCATAATATGACTCTCTGAACATCCTTTAGGCTTGTATTGCAGCATCCAGAGTTGCTGGGGATTTTTTATGGTTTGGTTTGGCTTTTTTTTTAAATCTATATGCAACCTAAGACAACAGCAGTAAAAGAAAAACGAGAAATGTCTCTCCAAATCTCATATGTGAAAACAGGTTTCTCTATCTAGTTTAGTCTAAAAAGACAAGACAGTCTACCTTCCCAAAAGGGCCAGACATAAAAACAACTTTACTTGTGGATTCAGACATATTCAGCAACATTCTGGATTAGCTTTAACCATTAGGTCATGCAAGATTCGAAAAACATTACCCCTTTCATAAACTCAATTCATAAACCTGCAACTGAATAGTGCATTCATGTATATCCTGGATGCATAACCCAAGAAATAAAAGTTTAGTAAATTTTTATATTCAATGACTGGATCAGAACACGTGTCTTCTCTTTAGAAGATTTTCAGGTAGATGTTCACACTGAACAAAACTCAACAGCTATTTTCATCAGTTTCTTGACTTCCTCCACAAAGGTCATTTGCCTTGTGAGCATGGTGAGCCATTTAAAAAATTGTTCAGCTCACTCCTTTTTGAGGTTCACTAGTGTTTGAAATCTCTCTTCTTAGTTTTTTAAATGAAAAGAAAAAATATACCATATAGGCACTCTGCTACCCATAGGTTTTGCTAAGCGAAAAAATTCRCTATCAGATATCAGAGAGTCAGGGTGACTTGGAGACAAAGGGAGAAACCCCTTAGCTCACCAGGTTTACACGTTCACTTTTGGTCTGACAGAGCAATCCCCAGGGCTCCTTGCTGGCTGGGAAGGTTTTCCTGTTAGATTCAGGATCTTCTGGTGCAAACCAGAAAACTTTTTCTTTCACAGAACCTGGCACTTGTTTTGGATGTGTTGTCTGACAATGCGAAATAGAAAATTCGTTTGGTGCCAAAGATATTACGCTACTGAAAAGAAGCTGATTTTTTCTTTACTAGCTGTCAGTCAGTCTGTATCTTGCAGTCTGAAGCTGCAAAGGCAGCTGCTAAATCTGTAGCTGCAGTGATACAAAACTTGAGGTATTACTCGGCATTAAAAGCTGCATGAAGGAAAGCTGAGCGCAACAATGTGCACCATATTCAGCTCTAAAAGCTGCCACGTTAATTAACCCTCGTTTCACTCCTCTCTTCTGTCTAGAACCACAAACCCACCAGTTAGATATGGGGATACCAGGCCGCTCTGGCTCCCTACCTCTCCCCAAGTGAACAGGGAAGGGCTGTGACCATCCAGCATTAGGAAAGAGGTGGTGGGATCAGGGAAAAAAGTTCTAGTAGCAAAACAAYGTGGGGCAAGGATGGGCTTGCCTCGGTAGTACAATGAGAGAGAGACCATATATTACCGTAATGAGATTTTGTTGACAGATTAGTTCGGAGCTGTTGAACCTCAGGCTCTCTCCTCCTCTCTGTGTCTCCCATGGTTTTTACTGTATTCCTTCTCGAGGTTTCCCTTTTGTGRGTTGAAGGGAAGATGGAGCAGAAGCACAGGAAGAAGGCAGTCCGCAGCATACACCTTTCATTAGCAGGAATGTCATCAGAGGATGATTTGAGTACAGGAACCTGAAGATCTGGCAGGAGTGAGCTGCAGCGATCAGTCAYGCACTGGGCACAGCGAGATCATAACAGAAAAGTCACCAGGAGGAATATAAGCCATGCCAAGGGACAGAGGCTGCTGTGACTTGTATCAGTGCAAACATGTAATGGCAAACAAATGGAACTACTTTGAATTTATAGTGGTAGGCCTTAGGTCAGAATGAGACCCACAGGTATGAAAAAAGTGGAAAAGGGAAAAATATGCAGAGAGCAGTATGTGAAGGCAAAATGGAGAGAGAATGAGATAATGAGAGGATATACTGCACCAGGATAGTGTATCAGCAACTTTGGAAATATGGAAGTGGAAATGGTTAAATTAAATTACATTTTAGTGCTCTTTCTGGTCTGCTTGGGTATCATGAATATTATAATCAAGAGATTGATAATTTTGATATCTTAGCAGAACAGAAGTACACAGTCCCCAAAAAGTGTTAGATTATATCAGCGTGGAAATCCCACTAACAGGGAATTTCAAAGATCTCCAGACAGATCCTTAACTGCTTCTGTGGCAGTGCACACTTCTTCAAGATTACATTTTGTTATTTAATTTTTTAAAATTATCTCTTCTAATAATTAACAAAGATTTGTATCTGAAAAAACAATCTAATTTGCCTGTTAGGTAGGAGAAGATCAAAACTTTGCACAGTGACAGTCCCAGGGGACAAAGGGTGGCAGCTCCAGCACTCTGCAGTGTCTCATCAAGCTAATTCACAGTGTCACAGGCAGCAGGAACCCACAGGTGCTAAATACAACCTCCACTATGAGCCTTGTGACTGAGCCTGTCCTCGACAGATTTCCCTGAACAACCTTGCTGAGGAGGGGAGTTTGCAAACATTCGGAATGACTGCTGTTACCAAACCAGTGAATAAACCAGCCCACTCACTGATCAAAATGACTGAGAGCAAAGATAACCATTGGGCTCCCTGTTTGTCTTATGATGGAGAACTTACTAGTCTGCCAGAGGTGTATTTCTCATTGTTGCTGTGARAGGTAGAAGGTATGACAAGACTTTCCATAAGTGCTAATAATTATGCTGCTACTGGGAAAGGATACAGAGATGGGGGGGGCGAAAAGCCAAGTCCTCAAAATAGAGGTTTTTTCCAAGTCACAAATGGCAGCTCAGCTTTCCTTTTAACAAGCATTCTGAGTTGAATTGCATATGCTGCTGTTGCAAATTTCTGCCAGATTTCTCCTGCTAATTTTACTCAATTTTTAGTCTACCAAAATCATATTCACCTCAGTTGGAGTTTTATTGGCATTGTAAGTGAATGAAAAACCTGAGCAAGGGCTTTGGAATGTGACTGAGGTATTATATGTCTTTGCATGTGTGTTTATTCATTTTTAAACATTATTATTTATACCCTCTGGAAGCAAGAGAAAAGAAAAAAAAGGAGGGGATGTACTATAGGTTAGTTTAACAAAACAACAATGATTTGCATTGCTGCTGACAACTATCTTGACTCTCCAGCACTGAGAAGTGCCAGATGGTGAATTTGGAAGAGTTAGCAGCAAAAAATGTGACCATCCCAGATCCAGGGAGTCTCTGAAAGGAGGATTTGGAAACTGGAACTCCACGTAAGGATACAATCCAGAAGCAGATCTCACTTTTATTGAAGAGGTGGCTGCAGGTAGCATGCAGTGCATTAAAAGTTCTTTAAGGTCTCTGTACTATTGTTTGTCTCCATTCAGGTGCTGAAAATAAGAAGAGAAAATCTCTTCTGAATGCATATATATAGGGGATTTTGAAGAGGAGACTGACAATGAAGAAGACAACTTAATAAAGCGGTACATGTATCATTGCAAGTAGGAACCTAGAGCAGCGTTCCAGTTCAATGTTTTGGAGAAAGATTCAGTGAGTGTATTGATAACATATACTGCAGAAACAAGCATTTTCCATTGACTCATGCTACCTGGCGGGATTTCACACCTACACATYGTAATGGGAAGGAGTGGTCACATATCTGGCCAGCCTGAGTGGGGTTAGAGTGACCAGATGGGACAATTGTGCCAGGGAGGACATATGAGTCTGGCCTGAGAGTCAGATGTTTGTCTCTTCCTCTTTCCTTAGCAGGGTCGACCCTGACAGAAGGCAAAAGAAATGGTGTGTGGTATTCCTGTCCCAAAACTTTGCATATCTAGGTAGTTATCCAGGAGCCCTCTAATCCCTCTACCACCGAGAGGCAGACATATGAACTGGGTAAGTTACTCCATCTGGAGGTGCATGTCTAAGACAGACTGAGTAAATCCCACCTTCTAGGGAATGTATTTTTCTTAATGACACTGAATACCCCAACACCCAAGCCTTTAGGTGACATCTGTGCCTAAACAGACACATCACATCATCATTGGCACCCAGGATGTCCCGCCTGGCCTCTTACCACCTCCCCAGAAGGACACAAGTCTCTTGTAGGTCATCTTCTTGGGCTCTGACTTTTAAATGAAGATTTTCATTACATTTTACAGCCCTGTTGAAATGTCCTGAATATCTCTGGACACATCTACGGTGGTGCCAAGCACCTGGAATTGCTCTTCTAGTGGGGGAGCAGTTACCGGGTAAACACAAAWCCATTTTGTGTTGTCAAAAAAAATTTGCATTCAAAGAAATGGCATAGAGGAGGCATTACGTACCAGAGCAAAGGTCCATTGAACACACTATGCTTTCTCCAGCTGTGGTAGTTAGATGGATGCCTAAAGAAGACAAAGACAGGCATATTTGAAACTTCTCATTAGTAATCTCTCACTCTTCAACTATTTTCAGTTTGGGAGTTCTTGATTAAGATATGATGCTTGTGTATTTAATAATCTTCACTGAGTTTTTCTTCCAAGAACGTGTTCAGTCTGACCTTGAACTCAAACTGACTTTTACCAAAAACAGAAGCAAAAAAAGACTAACATCCTGCCTTCCCCAACCACCTAGCAATACAGAAATGTATCCAAAAATAGAGAAAGCCCTCAAAGACCATGCGATCACTGCTGGCTTAGTAAAAGATAAACAGAGTGACAGAGCAGAAATAATTTCTAAATATATTCTGCTAAAAGGGATGTTGGGACAGGTTACAGGTAAGACATATAAATATGTGCTGAGTCCCACGAAGGCAGAAGGCCTAAGACTATGCTAGTCTGGAAAATATTGGCCTTTTCAAGTTCTGAGAACCTATAAGGAATCCTGTCAAGATTTTTTTCTATCCATGCTAAGCAATGAAAAGAGGTTATTGCAGTATAGATGWAAAATCAGATTCCTTAAACACCCAGTATGCCTCCTTGCTAATCCTTCAGTAAAAAAACCTCACCTTCAAAGTAGTATTTCATTGTCAGCCTTTACAGTAGTACATTCTGCTTTTCTTCCTTTCTCCCATTGATCCCAAATTTAGAATGCATTCTTCCAAACCCCATCCTTTACTATAAATTTTACAATTGTATTTCTGCCTCCTTGTTGCTTTAGGTATTAAATTAATTTAGATTTGAAAATACCGGGGCAAAATATCTTTTTTAGAATATAAATATTTATTTGTAAAAGCAGAAGTGTAAATACTGATATAGGCAACCATGTTGATATGAAAATATCATGCAGCAAGTCCATTTGAATGAAAGGCAAGAGAACAGCTCAGTAGCACAAGGCAAAACAACACAGTGATTATTTCAAAACCATATGTAATAAACTCGTGCAATACATAGTGAATATGGGAACAGGCTATAGGAAAGTGCAGAGGTAGAGAAATCAAACAACTTGACAAAGATCTCAGGTGACAATGATTTTTTTCCTCCTTTYGATGTCACCAAAGAGCAGAATTCAAATTGTCATGGATGTAAATAATTACAAGAGAAGATGGCAAACTAACTACTTGGACAGAAAAAGTAACATTGGAGTCCTGCTAAGGAACTCATGTTTAGCTATTGCCTTGTGGTGCAGTKGAAGATAGAAGAGACCCAGAGTAAATTACAGCACCTCTCTGGAGGCTGCTGTGTTCATAATACCAGAAACTGCATTTCAAATGTTCTCTGGACAGTCTTTGGGGTCATTAACAGTTGTGCAAAGCCAGAATAACTCCTCTGGCACCCCTAGATGTATTCTTTGAACTCCAGGGCTGTAACAAAGATGAGATGTGCCTGGGGACCTTCCACAGGACCAGGTTTTGGGACTCTGGTGCTGCAGACGTCAGAGAATACTGAATGGAATAGCAGTAGGAACTGGAGAGACTTTGGTAGATGTTTTCATAAGTTTACTGAGTTCAGAAGTGGTCTCTGAGGAAAAAGGATGACTAATGCATAATGCCATAACTTCAAAAGTGAACCTATAGAGACATAGTAGGAAACTACACACTAGTCAGTTTGACATGAGTTGTGAGCAAAAGCCTTTGAAACTCTTTTAAGAGTCAAAAGGGAGAACATTTGGAAAAGAGCAGCTTAACAGAAAATTKCCAGCATGGCTTCAGGAAGGGGAGGTCACCATGGCTCACTAGCAGAGGGGGATTCTTTGCAGATGTTACTGCTGGGCTAGGGAAGGGGCTACGGTGCACCATGGCTGGGGCAGGCGTTTCTCAAAGCAGTCTGACAAGCTCCATGGTGGGAATTAAGAGACAAGGTACAGAGTTTATGGAATTGGAGGAGACTGAACATTCAGACTGAGTATGAGCTGAAGTGGAGACTACAAAAGATGACCTAAAATGAAAAGTTTTAAAGGTGAAAAGTAAAAGAGGGCTATGAGGTACTGCAGGAACTTGAACTGGACTGAATAAAGAAAAAAATTAAAAAAAAAAAAAAGAGAAAAAACCAAACCAAACAACAAAGCACAAAAAAAAGAGGGAAGCAGAAAGCTCTGGTTGAGCAGACAGTGACCAAAATCACCAGTCCTTGGCAAATAATAAGCCCCTCAATGTACTGTAAGCTAGGTAAGAATTGCTATGGTCTTTTCATACAAGAGGGAAAACAGAAGCAGCACAATATTWATGGTTTGCCCAAGCTCACACCTCCTACCTCAGCTGTCTGGCACGTCAGCAGCACTYGAAGGAGAAAAGAAAAACCTGGGASTAGGATCCTCACACATAAGTAAAAGGAAAAATGTTTTTTTTCAATATCTTGCTTTAAAATGAACRTGATTCAAGTTTGGGGGAAAAATCTTCTGAGACAAGGGAAAGATGTTGAAAAATCTTCCCTGAGAATCTGTACATTGAAGTCCACCCTCTACCCTCCCTGGTTGGGTCCCCAATTCTGAGAGCACTCAAGCACCCAAGTGGGACTCAGGGTGATTTCTTCCAGGGTTACCCTCACAGCAAGATGCTTTTCAAAAATCATCACCTTTTATCTCCTGGTACAAATATATCATACCACCTGAGCATTCAAAGATGCGTATGGAAATAGCACCGTAGTACAATTGCACTTCACCTACTTGCTAGTCAGGAAACTCAACAGAAAGCGACTCACACCACACAGACATGTCCTGGAGGAAGGTTCACAAACACGTATTGCTGTTACCACTGCATTGCTGGCAGCATTTGCAATAAAACCCCTTTTTGTCTTATTAGCAACCACCTGCTCTCCCTCAATGTCATGATTCCGTGCCACATGGACCCCAGCTCTGGGAGCCATGCCAGGGGGTAGTTGCAGCAGGGAGGCTGCAACCCTGTCAGTGGGGACTGGATTTTTTGGTTTGAGATTTTTAATCAGAAAAGTCTAGGTAATTAATGCTCAGGTCTGCCGCCTGGGAAAGACTGTGATCCTGGAGCGCTGTCCGACTGCCAGGAGACCAGGCAGCTCTGTCCCAGGCACAGAAATGCTGAGGCTGCTCAGCCTCCTGTGCTATGTTAAACCTCCCCTCGAAGTAATGAATCACAGAGCCACAGATTTCACTGTACAAGCTTTTCCAGGCTTCTCCTGCTGTTGACGGGAACTATAAAGGCCAGGACTTCTCTCTGACTGTCTGTGGGTTTCGAGGCCTCTTTTTCCTTTCCTTTTCTGGTGCTTCTTTGCCCTGTCTTACATATTGTAATTAGCTTTCCTGGAGCAGTTTTACAAGGCAAAGATAAGAAGAAGCTTATCCTAGGCAGTTGTTTGTCTTCACATTTTCTTTTGGAAAAGAAGAAAAAACTTTTAAGAACTGAGTTTCTGGCTGAACTGTTATTTGAGGGACTAGAGAACAGAAACGCTCTGGGCGGTCAAGCAGGCAACGTTAAAAGGAATCCAGCCGAAATGCAATAAAACAAATATTTGAAGGGATTTTTGAGGAATTCCAGGACAACTCACTCCTTCCTTTTTATTAGCTTCACCAGTACTTGATAAGGTGGCTACATTCTCCAAGTGACTGACAAAAGCCACTTTTTAACCACTACTTAAGAAGCAACTATGTGGCTGCATGATTGTGTTACCCCACCAGAGAGGAGTTTTTTGAGCCATGCATTGAGTTGACATTTCCTTTTCCCAATCTCACTATTTTTGGGGAAAGAAATATTTGCTCTCTTTCAACAACTAGCTTTTGGAGTCAGCCAAGTATAGCTGGGAGACAGCAGGACAAATATTGCTAAGCCACAGGGTAATTTTTTTAATAAAAAGTCGTGACCTATGTCTCTCCAGATATTCTGGCACTTACTACCTCTGTATCCTGTGAGTTTGATTTCATAGTCTACAGATTAGCCYACAAATTGACAAAACTGAACTTGGCTTCCCTCATACATTCATTGCAGTCCTGGTTCTAGTGTCATGATGGAGGTCAAGCTTGCACTTCTTACTGAAGTGGTTTCTTGCTTAGGAAAAACTGTGGAACTCCCTACTGCCACATGCTGTAGAAGTCAAAATATCAAAGGACTTTAAAATACAATTAAACAAATTAGTGGGAGTCCACAAGGGGTGATTAAACAGGAAGACACAGACATAACCTCTAGTTCAAAAGCACCTAGGCTGCAGACTGCCAGAAAGGAGGTAGAAATATTGAGCAAGTACCACTGTAAGATAACCCTGTTTTCATGCTAAGATATCGTTTTTGGTAAAGCAATGATGCAGTGTCCACTAAAGAGCTAAGTAGCCTAGCAGATGTTGAACTCAGAGTTGAGCTCCGTGAGGAGGAAGACATTTTTCACAACACTGAGCTACAGCACATATATTTTATTCTGCACATGTTCCTGTTGCCATTCCTTTTTTTCTGAGTTTTGTTTTGATGTATGTGCAACTGCTGTTCAGCTTATAGAAGAGGAGAAAAAGAAGGCATGGGTACACACAAGAGGACTACAACCTCTGCCAAGGGGGTGTCTGAGTCCAAGGCTGCATATTCAAAGGAGGTTTCTACATAGGGAAGAATGGGAGGTCTAGGAAGTGCTTTTAAGATGGGTTGGAGATTGAATGGCAGAGAATTTGGAGGTTTGAGGATGGGGTTGGCGAAAAGAAAGGAGGAAATTTGGTTACTGGGTGGGAGGATAATGAAGAAATGAGGAGTAATATGGACACCCTTTCACCTCTGTCCACAGAGACATTTCTAATCACAGTCATCTTTCTGGGGGGTAGAAAACAAAGTTGATTTCTTCCTATATTCTCTTTCTCAAACACAGGCACAGGTAAACAAATGCACATGTCCCTGCCTGTCCAATTCCTATTCCTCCTTCCCATTTTTGCTATTGTGACCACAGTATAAGTTCTTTATTCTACTGGTAATGTTTGGAACAGTAAGAATGTCTTTGCTTCCAGTGGTGATCCTGACACACTTCAAAGACGTCTGATTGTTGAGCAGCTTCCCACATGGGAGAAAAACAACAGACTCTATGTCTCACTCATTCTCCATCCCAACCCATCCCATCTCCCTCCTTAACGAGGGGAATACATATTTGATTCTCTATCTCTGCTCCTTCTTACCTAACAGATAGAGTTTTCAGTTAAAGAGAAGAGGCGCTTCTATTTAAGACCTGAGGTTACAGACTAAACACATGGGAATGACACAACCAGAGGCTATGTTCTGGACACCTCATCCCAGAAGGTAATYAATGAATCTCAACTCTGTTGTGTCTCCTGGGACAAAGACTTGCAGCAGTTTTGGGATAAGTAGCAAGAACACAGTTTTTCAATGACATCACAGGAGAAGATAATTGCCTTACACATGGCTGACCAGAATAATTGCATGAGTTCAAAGAACTTGAGGAAGAGTGTAGATATACCAACTGCCAGAATATACAGGCAAACACACTGTAAGTATAAATAATATTAACCAGAGTAAATTCTCTGCATTATTATGCATCTTGTAAAAGTTTTATGTGATTTGCATAAAGGAAAAAACAAACAAACAACTTCAGGAAGGTTTTATGAAGTACTACTTACTTACTGGGATTGCTTTTTTTGCATATCCTTCCTTGCAGGGAAAGGAAACTATCTATAATATTTTTGTAGCTCAGGAAAAGATATGGAGCATAAAATCTGAGATATTTTTGATGAATTTAAGGTCACCATCAAATTTGCATAATTTACAAACTCTCTACACAGATACGTATATAAATTTTGCCTGTCCTTGTATTATATTCATCTCTATCAAGCCTGCAGCAAAATAGAATTCAAATGCCTTCCAACACAAGAAAAAAAGCCAAAGCCAGAAACCATTCCAAACCACACCTCAGCCAAAACTCTACATCCAAACAGTCCCTGAAATGTTAAGAACTTAAAAGTTTAGGACCATTTCCACTGCTAATAAATCTATCCGTCTTTATTAGCTACCATATGGGTGCTTTAATTTCTGTCCAAGTCTCCTATGGACAAAGCAGACAACTAATGTGGTGAGTTCTGTATCAGATTCTCCTCCCCTTGTTGCTATGCACCTTTCTTGTGTGCTGATGACATAATGCCATTTAATTAACCCTGACAGCTCTTTTCCTTTCTTTTTTCCTTTTTAAAAAAATGGAYGTGATCAACATTCTTGTAGAAAATGGTTTTGAACACATAATATTTTCTCCAGAATCAAAGCARTAGTTTTTCATGGGCTGTGTTTTTTGGGTTTGGGCTTTGACTCAGCCAGAAATTTTTCTTCAGCATTATTGGAAGAGGTGGTAACTGACCTCTGCATAACTTAGAAGGACTAGGAATGGAATAGAAGGAAACAATACAGCAAAGAATATTTAAAATATAGAATGCAGTCTAGTCTATCTGTCCTTCCTCTTCTTGGCACTCCATTCAAAAAAGGAGCCAGAAAACAAACAAAGGAAGATGAGGAAGGTGAGAAATATGAAGTGGCTTCCAGACAGAGAGGGATTCAATAGACTAGGATTCTTCTTCTCTGAGAGGGGATGACTGTGAGAGGGCATGATGGAAACAAAGAAAATTATGGATAGTCTGTTAATCAACCACATTTCTCTGGTTTTTGCAGTAAAAGGTAAGAGCCAACCACTGAAACCGGGCAATGAAGCCACTTGATGGAAAACCAGGTTGAAAGAAATGCAGAAGTAGTACTTTCTATTTTGCCCTGACTTGCATCAAACTCCTTATACCGCAGTATCCTCTGTGACCCTATTTCCCCCTCTCCCTTCGTGAATTTTTTTATTTATATTCTACATTGTTTTCCACATATCAAGTTCTCTTGTGACTTTTCCCCTCCACCATGGACTATGGTCTTCTTCTCCTGCCTGTATGTGTCCTTACTAACAGGACTGTCTCCCAGGCTACTGCCTCGCTTCATATCCTGCTTCAAACTACATTCCCACTAAACTATCCTTCAGCCATAATTTACTCAAAAATGCTGTGGAATTTTTTGGCAGTCCAAACTTAGATCTTCCACATTTTGCTCTGGGTATTTCCTAGGGGATTTCAGGGTAACCAAGGAGGTTTGACACACTTTTGGGCTTGAGCCAGCATGACTCTGCTGGATCATTCTTACACTCTTCTGCTGGGCCTTCCAATACTTTCAGTTTTAGACTTCCATGAATCCTACTATTTGCCCAAAACAACCTTGATTTTCTTGCACGTATAGCTGGAGACAGGAGCTTCCAAACACAGAGCTGGTGGTTTTGCAGATGGGCACACTGGTACTGGCACTGTCAAGACACTAGTGCCGTCAGGACACCAGGCACAAGGGACATTTAGGGGGAAAAGGTGGACAAGGAGGAGACAAGTACCCATACCAAGCTTTGCACTCATGACCACTAAGGTAGAAACACCAGAACAGTACTCATCCATTTTCCACGAAAGCTTTATTCTTGCTTTCACATCGGTGGTAAGACAGACAAAATTAGTGAAATAGAAAAGAACGCTCTGTGGGTCTTTTGAATGTTGTATTTTATTTATTTTATCCAATTTATTCAGTTCTCTTATGTCCTGCACAGTATTTTTAAAGACCATCCCGACCCATCTGGCTGGTGCACCTTGGAAGTATGGTTGCCAAAAGGAGTGAATAAGTATGTGGATGATAAATATTCATGGTACATGAAATAAGAAAAGAAATTATTCCTTCAGAGAGAGAAAAAGAGATAATAATACCTAAAGTATGGGAGATATTAATGACTACTGTAGTGCTGGCAAGAACATGTCAAGAATTGGCGCACATATGAAATTCATAACTTTTTAGACATCATCCTCTTTGCTGCACAAATAGATTTACAGCATGTTTTTAACCAGCTCAGTAGACAGATGAAGAAAATGGTACAGTGTGACAGGAGGGAGGTATTTCCAATTCCTCCACTACAAAGATATAATATCCTTAAAACAAGGCATTTCCCACTCCTTTATCCTCAACTCCTCTGCATAACAAGCCTCTCGTATTGGCTGAAACTGTACATATTCCAGATTTAAACTCCAGAGTCAAGTACTTAATTTTCTGAGTTGGGAGGTGTGGATTACCGGGGTAGTACCAGTCTCTATAGCCAACGAAATTAATCCCAGAGTTTCAAACTCCCTAGTGACCCATGTATGCGTTTGACATTTTGATCCTTCCAAATCCATGCCTTCCTTTTAGGTGCTAGTGGCCCAAGTTATGGCACAGACCACACCAAATCATCAGGTGCACAGCAGTTATACACTGTCATTCAATGGCACAGAGATCTGGCCTGAGTCACTGGGTGAAAACAGTTAAAGCCAAAACTATGTTTACAGCGAAGAAATGCAGGAAATATAGTGAGTGCCCACATCAAAGTGTCTGTGACTACTCTGAATGGCATCTGCACTTTCAGGCTCCCACAGTATTATTTGCTTTAGCATTTGTGGTTGATCTGCAGTCAGACCAAGCAATATACTTCAGGGGTGCATCTGAGGAGATAATCTGAGAAAACAATGGGCTTTTGCTCTGTTTCCTGAACAGCATCATCATCAAAACTTACTGAAATCAAAAACAAAGACACAGCAATGCACAAAAGGGTCAAGTCCCGGTCAGGCTGGGACCTGGAGAGTGGCACATTCTGCTCTCCCTCCAACTAATGCGTTCCTACACCTACTTCAAATTAACTACCAAACAAATCTTTCTTGGCCTAAATGGGGTGCTGAAGAAATGCAAATTAAGATAAAATAATGGAAATGAAGGAGGAATTAAGCTACCATCAGAAGACGACTTGAAAATTACAGTTAAGCAACCAAAAACCTACTGAATTTCACTTGATGCTTGTAAAGTGACCACAGAGGTTCAGCTTGTTCTGGGTCTTCTCCATGGCAGTGATGGCTGGGGTGTCTGAGTCTCCAGTAAATGTGTCAGTGGGTATGTGAAGGCCAGGGTCATGCACCTCCTCTTAGCTGTATGCAAAGGATGGAATACATCAGCAAGGCACGCAGCATTGCAAAACTGAAGCACAGCATAGCCCATTTTTGCACGTCTTTCTTTGGCTCTTACAAGTTCCACGCATATTCTTTCAAACTAGGGCTTGATGAACCTTTTAAAGAAGCGCTTAGAATCACCTGTCATCCTCAACCTTTTCCGTTACTATACCTGCCCTGGGATAGGAAATGGAAATTATTTCCTTTTTAGATCAGTGCTGGGGCTGGAGGATCTCTGCAGTAGGAGCACTCATTTCACTATATGCAAGTACAGCCCCTGGCATACACAACCCCAGATGAAGGGCACCACCAACAATGAAACATACAACTCACTGCCAAAAATTAATCCGTGAAGAATGAGACCTGAAAGTAATTTTAAATATTATTTTCATAATGTTTTGTAATGTTCTGTCTAYACTACGTGATTTTGATCTGTCTCGTTCTTTCCTACAAAATATATTCTTAAGATAGGATAACCTTTTGTAGAACCATTTCCAATATTAACTGTAGGAAATATTGCTGGAGTAGGTAAAACACTCAAATTGGAAAGAACTTCTGAAGTTTGATCTTCCAGTTTCTACACATCATCTTGTCATTTTTACCCATGCTGAGTGAGTGTAGACAGCTTCCAGGCCAGAACAACAACAAAAGGCTGCAGCAGGAGTTCCTGAGGGCCATAGCAGAAGTGAAGTCTATGATCTTTTCTGTATTACATGTTCTGAGTCAGAGACTCCTCTGCTTCTTAAAAAAAAAAGAGAAAAAAGTGTCTAAGTGCCCTACTCTGTCATCAGTTTCCATCCTATTTCAGGGTAGAGAAGAACCAAAACCCATGTGCACTTAAATACCATATTCAACTTTGAAATGCAGAAAAACTTCCAGAGGATAATAATTCACTAAGGACTGACTTATTCATTTTATGTCTCTTGGGTTATACTCTCGACTGGAGTAAGTAACTGTCTCACGCACAAATTCATGTGTGTCCTTTCCTTTCAGATAACAGGAAGTACCTCACACAACAACCAGATTTTGTATTTCCTCCCCACGTAAGAGCTGCTCCTTTTTCCATATGCTATTAATACTTCCCTTCCCTGAGTTTTTCAATCTATCGCTGGGTTCTGATTGGTCTGTAGTCACTGCATATGGGCACAGTATCCCACATGCTAAGTGAACACTTATCACATACTTAATTACCTAATGGGCTACTAATATTTTCCATGTTATTTTTCCCTCCGTTACTAATGCAAAATTATTCCATTACTTGTTTGGTTTCTGTTTGTGTTTTTTTACCTACCATTTCGTATTTAGCAGATATGATTACTGATGTGCTGACATTAAAGCTATTGATTTTTTTCCAAAACAAAGTAACTACATCTAGCATAAATATACATAAAACTTCTGTAAATAAAGACAGCAAAATTAGTAACTACTGAAAAATTCCCCAAATTATTTTTTCAATGCAGATATAAGAACTAATGACAACCCAAGGATAATCAATGAATTCACCACCACATCTTAGATAGTGTGTTGGGCACTTAACTCATGGGATGGTGTATCTGTTGGCTGACTGAGATTCATAAAAAGTTTCTGCCCAAAAGGAATTTCATCACTACACTTGACTCTGAAGTATCTATAAATATTTGTACAATCAAAATTCTTCCCTTACTGATGTGCCTCAACAGCACATAATAAAGAGATAAAAATAGGGTGAATGAAAATTCATTTTTAATGTGATGTAAGCCTTTACTGAAGAAGCCTTTAATGGTATGCYGCCAGTTTTTCCTTGTTCAATAGTCAACTGTAATTCCTACAAAACTGTCCTTCCAAAAACCAGTATTTTGCACTTCAACATGTTGCTATGAGTTTCAGTACCAGGTTATTATGTGGCTGTTGTATCACAGGAATTTGGAAATTCCGGGACAATGGAAGGAGAACAACAATGTCCCATCTCCACAGGTTGTTGTAGTAAGTTTAGCATCAGATGAACATGGAAGAACCCGAACAATAGTTAGTGGTAGAGTGGTCTCTTCATAGGATGGATGTCTAACTAACACTGAATAAATGCTGACACAAAAGAGTATATCTCTTTTATTTTCTTATTCCCACATGAAAACATGGTAGATTTTCATCTTATCCACAAGCTTTTAAAATCACTTGAAATCTATCCAATTCCTTATTTTAGCTTCTTTGGAAGCCTACAAGCCCTTTAACACATGTATTGGCCAAGCGGAGGAAGTTGCAGTTAGCAATGCACATTTAGCTTTGTATTTCACCATGTGTTTATCTGTGCAGTCCAAATATTCACTTCTGAGCATTGCATTCTAAGAAATCTCTTATTCCAGGAAATGTGGCAGGCAGCAGAAAGCAAAATAAAAATACCCTCATTGGAGGAAACCAGGAGAAAGAATGAAAGATGGGATGGATCTGACCAGCAGTCCCTTGAGCTTCAACCAGACCACAATTATCTACCAAAGAGCTCACTGATGGTGCAACAGCAGAGCCCAACTCAGCTCTGTGCAGCAACCCCATTATTCACAGTCATCACAAACAACTCACCTCCCAGACAGAGAGGAGCCGGTTGGGGTACATGGTCTTGCATCTCTTGCACATTCCTTCGGGCAAAAAATGTCAACAATTTTTATATAGTTCTGAAAACTAAGCATTTTATAAGGTATGCTTTTATATGCACACATATGTTTAGGCATTAAATAATGGTTTTTCCTTCAGTTATGGATTTTAGTTTCCCTCCCCTTTCTTCATCTCCTTCTTTAGTCATTCTAGGTGTTCTCCTTGTATAGACAACCGTTCTTATCTCCATGCTTTTAAAATTATTTCTAGCTGGAAATGAGTAAGCTATTTCTGTGTAACTTATCTCATGAATTTATAAGCTACTACAATTACTTAATGAAAACATGTCAAAAAAAGGCTTTTCTTTGATTTTTTTTTTTAAACAACACAAATTTTTACATTTTGCAGAGAGAATTTGTTTTGTTTTGTGCCTGGAATTTTAAAACAAACTAACCGACCCAAAGCAAACAAAAACAAACCCACATATTAGGGCAAATGAAATAAAAGAAAATAACTTGCACTCTCAGAGGGTCTCTTATTATTTTAGCAAATCATAACCTAGCTCAAAAATTTCAGGAACTTTGGATTTTCAAAATGCTTGAAAAGTTAATGTAGATAAAGTGTCCAATGGAAAGTGGTTTTGTTTTAGTAAAGCTAAAACCCTTGTGTTTTCTATTAATTTGAGGATTATAAAAGATGACAGAATCCATAAATCAAACAAAAATATTAGTCACAAACAGTTCAACATGTTTTCTTATAGTGATACGATAAATCCCCTATGCATTCAGGTCATTCCCATGATCCATCTTTATGGAGTTTTACTAGACTGGCATTCAGAGATTTCTGATTAGTTCATTCTTACAGTAACAACAGTTAAAAAGCAGAGATGCGATAATGTACACACAAACTTAGTGGGTTATACATAAGGCCAAAGACCACAAGGAGATCAGCAATGTCAGAAGAAACCATCTGGCAGTGAGGTTTTGTAAACTGCTAAATATACTACTTATTTTTATTATAATTGTGTATCAATTGATTCTGCTGATTATTGCCTGCTTATAGCTTCATATCACTGACATTCTTGGCAGTGGGTAAGTAAATGTAGTTTCTATCAAGTAAAGATAGCAATCTAAAAAACAGGTACATAAATGACAAAACAAACCAGGAAATTTAGAGATGGAGATGGGCAGCTTTTAAAATATCTGATTAATACAATAATTTCGTTTGAGTACTTCTGTTATTAACGAGTTAGCACACAGAGCAATAATCAGGATCTACAGACCATTTGCTAGGGAACACACACAGAGTCATCAAGAGAAAACTAATGGAGACACGAGTGTGATCTGGAAATAAATGGGGTGTTGAAGCCGAATTAATTATTAGTAATACTGGGAGGCCAACATGAGGAGACGTGATGCGAGATGGGACCTCAGATATCCATTAGTGTTTCCTTCTCCCCTAGAGGAATGGCAACTCCTGACAAGGAAGAATAAGTGGAGGAAGAAAGAGGAGAAACTACAGGGGAGACTCACCTCTAACTTGTGCCCAAAGAGTGTCTCATCCTCTCCTCCTGCTTCCTGCCAGATAACATTTCCAGCTTCTCTTGGTCCTTCACTATGTCAGTTGCAGCAGAGAGGAAAGTTTGACCTGCACACATACCATTATCTACACATACCAACATCAAGTTCAAACATGATTTTGATAAGCAAGCTATTCTCTCTCTTTCCACAGCCAGAGAAGCAAGACTTGTGCCAAGATGGAAGTGATTTWATTAAGTGCTAGGATGAGCCCCTATAAGTAGTGTTCACAGGTCTGCTTAGCTGCTACATAACCCTGCTGCCGGTACTCTACAACTCCCTAAGTCCTGAGTTTTAATTTCAGCCTTGTTACTTAAAATTGCATTTTTGCACCGCCTCCAGGGTGCAAAAATGTCTCACTAGGGAAGAGCAGATGGGTACATAAGTCATGTTTGAGCCTGTGTGAGCTCTGGGATGTGCATTTCCATGTGCACCTGCCTTGCAGGGTTCATCTGAGCAGCAGTGGAGACTTCAGTGACTAAGAAGAGATCTGGGCTCCCCACTCCTTCCAGGTGTATCAGCACTCATGTGGATGACACAGCCTGTAGGAAGTACATGGTGATCAAGCTTGCCCTCCCACCCTCTTTGTCCTCATTTTCTGCCAGTTCCCAGGGTCCCACATTAAATTCTCTCCCCTGCCCAGTGAGGTGCAACCTCACAACTCCCTCCTCTACTCCTCCTCCAGATGTTCTTGTCTTACAGGGACTAGTCCTTCCACAACACACAGACACAGTCCAAGGACCACACTCCAGAATTTAATTCTCCCAGTTCTCAGCCCAGGGCCATAGCACCAGAGTGCATTGCAGAGAACCCAAGTGCTTGCTGTCTCCCCTGCTGGGCCAAGAGTCTTAATCAATTTTCTGCAAAGGCATACAGATGCACTGGAAGGAGCAAAGAGTAAAAAGTATGTCACCCAAGACTGTCTCTAATTTATGGTCAAAGGAAAAAATGGACAAACAAGACAGCACTCCTAAAGGGGCTTATCTTTCCCCACTTTTTCCCTTTACGTACCTTCCATCCTTCTTGTGCAAAACTGTAGATCTCCCAGGTGAGTGCTGAAGCACTGGGAGCTCTTTTGGAGGTGTCACTTAACAGCACGAGTTCACCTTCAGCATGATGCAAAGACTGCCCTTAGCCTGGGCTTGGAGTAACTGCTTTGTACGCTTGGCATAATTTATGTGTAAGTTTATAGTTGGAGTTTGAAGTCTTCTGGTTTTGAACAATACTAACCAGTTCTGCATGTAGCATCCTACATTTCTACATTTAGTAGAAACTTCCTGCAGAGATTTAACAAACATTGCTGTGCTGTACTGTAGGAACATGCCTTTCTTTAAGCCCTGATTTAATTCTAATATTATCCACAATGAGTGAGTCATTGTTACTGTAAACTCAGAGGGAACTGAATTTGAGGATTTGAGAACAAAGAACACAAACCTTAAGGAAACCAGCCTTCATTACCTACATTGCTTATGGAACAGCTTGTTTCTATATATATCATTTAAGGATCATACATAGCACGCTCATTTTACTTCTGAGGAGCATGATTAGGCATCAGAGAAACATATGCACTTTGTTTATGAAGGTGTATTTTTCCATAGTGTATGTAAGGATATTTTCAATGGGTTTAAATAGGCAGCTCATGTTTTCCTTACATAGCTGAAACATTGAATTTGATTATTGTACCTCAGATTAATGAAAAACATGAAACAATGTGATTAGAAATACTGTAATGGAATTGCAGCAGAGCCAAACCAACATTATAAGAACAAAACGTTCATGTCCCAGTCCAGTTTTTAGCCTGTTTAAACCTCTCTGAATGAAAGCACTGCTTGTCTGTTCACTTGACTGCTCACATGTCACTTTTACTGCCAGGATTTTTAATTTGCAAGATACTGACATAAAAATCAACAACATACAAATACAGGTTAACTCCTTTTACCATATGCAGTATTAAACCATCTTTTCAGCGTGGACCCACAACTGCCAGATGAAAGAGAAGAAAGCTTTTTGTACTACTTTGCTGTTGGAAAGGCTAGCCAACATGTTACTTTAGCACTTTGCTGAATAAACTAAAAACAGGACTTCAAAAATGCGCAACTGTAAATTATTGAGCTACGGAGATGAAATTAGGAAATTAATATGGACAGTGAGGTGCCTTAGTGCAAAATGTGACAATGATTAATCAAACAAAACTGCGAATTTGAGCAGTAGATACTTCAACAGACAACCAAGGATAATTTACATTCTTTGTTTTCATAGTCAATTTTGCATTTGGTCAGAAAGGCTAAAAGGCCCAGTAGTTGTATTATTATTATTAAAAAAAACCAAAACMAAACAAAAAAAAAAACCCAAAAAACAAACCCAAAATCAAACAGATTAATGTAAATGAATAATTAGATCTTGCCTCAATTCCTGCTATGGGAGGCAAAGACTCCAGGCAGCTACACACCAGGAATTCTGTGGGACAGGAAACAAGGGACTCTCCATTACTGGAACAAAACATTCATAGTTTCCAGAGTAAAGGTCCTAATTTTTCCATAAGACAGACCATACTTAGGGGAAAGTCACAGGTTAGGAATTGAAATGGGCCATAAGTGAAAACAGAATTAAGAAATTAAACATATGTTAAGTGCAGTAAACACATTCATAGTTCTTTTGCAGTAAAAGAAATCAGTTACCAGGTAATGTTTTATACCTTAAATATAACAGCTAAATATAACATTTTCTTTTAATTAACATATTCTTTTTATTGTTTCACTGAACATTTCCAACTGTCTGAATTTTAGAATACAATGCAGCTTAGGTACAGAAGTCAACAGAATATGAAGGACATAGTATAGATCACTTTCCTAACATCACAAGTTATAATTAGACGTGGTTGTAAAAACTGGCAAAGGCACCATAAACCCCTTTGACAGACAAATATTCCTGTCTATGAAACAAGTTTCCATTTTTAAGTTTCTCACAGCAGCAGTTGCCCAACCATGCTGCCTAAGAAGGGGAATTTCAATATTCGTTTTCTTCATAACATCCTTCACAGTTAGTCTTCCCTGTTATCTGCGGCCACAGGAAAGAAACAAGGTCCAAGGCATAAACTTAATATGTAAACTTCAGAAGATTCCAGCTACCTGCAATTTTCAAAGTGTCATTAATCTCCAAGAATTTGCAGCAGACTCTGTAAGTGAAAATGTATTTTCTGAAGGGACTTCTGAAGTACTGGTCCTGTTTTCCCAAATAATCCATTGATAGGCAAAAACATCCTCAGGGACAGGCAGTCTTCTGTTATAAACTCAGCTTATCTGATAGAAGTCCAAACCCACACTTTTTACAAGATATTGCTTTTTATAATCCCTTATTTGCAGTAAGATATAGGTCTCAGACATCACTGCAGAAAAAGGTTGATTTGTAGTGAAATGCAGAACACAGTGAGCCATCCCTGTGGGAGGAAAATAATCCATGCAAAATTCAAAAGGAACTTATGCTTACTAGGACATCCCATTCTGCCTCATTTCTGCTAAACAAAGCACCAGAGGGGATGGGAATGTCTGCTCAGGAGGAAACAGAATAAAGCTCGAAGCAGTTTCACAGGCCTCCTTCAAAAATGCATGAGAACCCTTCCACTACTCTTGTTGCAGAGTGCTTTGCTGAAAAGAAGTCACACACAAGGCTTTCTTCACTAGAAGGTCTGTTTGGATATAATTTGTATGCTTGGCTTCTTTAAGATGCATGAATTTAATTAGAAGCACAAAAATAACGACTTCCAGCATCACCATGAAGAACGTGGGATAGAGGCCTGGTCAGAACCTTTGTGTTTGGTAGAAAGCATGGTAGAGATCACGCCGGTTTCTCAAGTCTCCTTAGTCAAAGACAAAGAAATTAGGCAACATGCTTTCAGTGCTGCTTATTGGAAGAGGAACCAAAAACGTGCTTGGTTGCTAGTTAGCAGAGAGATAGGCAGGAGGTACTGAGACTGCTCTCTGAGATGAAGAGGACTGGGAAATTGTATACTCACTGCTAAGTCCACACCTTAGAATTCCACTACATCATACTAGCTACAGTGTGAAAACAAGAGGAGCCTCTAAACCTTTTCCTGCCCAGCTTCATCCTACCCATTTAAAAAAAAAAATATTAGTCTGTCTGATCCAAAAAATGGTGGAGAAGTTGTGTCCTATCTCTGAGAAGCAGAAGGAACTCACCCTCAAGCGTCTGCTCTACTTGCTTTGTTTCGGCTGGTGAAGACCATGTAGCATTCATCTGTCAAATCATGGGGTTAGCAAGTGGTTTGCAGCTAAGGCAGTATAGCAAGACACTCTGTTTCCAGAAATATTTTATATTTAGAGAAAGGATTTATAAATAATACGTAAAGTGTGAAATGCAAACTCACCCTGGGATCAGTGAAAGCAGAATCTGTTTGGGATTCCACAGTGGCTAATGAAAGCTGGCATTGCCTGCAGGTGACCTATATGCCAATTTAACACAGCTTAGACGTATGTACACCATTGAGTGATTACACGGATTGTTTTTAGGAAGCTCAAAATAAGTTGATTTAGGCATATAGTTAGAAATGCACTGTTGGAGCATAACAGAGGGATTTTAACAGCACTTAAGTATGTTCTGCAATAGACAAAATTGCAAGGAAGAAACAACAGGAAAATGATCAATGGTGCTATCCTGTGTATCATAGGGTGCTACACTGATGGAAGAATGAGCCTTACAAGCTTTTGGCATGTGTACAGATTGAAGCAATGCAGCAGTGGAAAAATCCACGCATCTGTGAGGAATATTGGAGAGGTTCAACTGCAGATTGAGTTTGTCGAGTTAGCTAATTAAAAAAATTATGCAAATATTTGTATTACTATATGTGAAATGTATTACATATGAACTAATGCTCTTCTTCCCTACAGGATACAAGCAGGTGGTCTTGGTTTTGGCAGTGTATAAAAATGGAACAATTAAACAAGAGAAGGCACAATATATGTTTATTTAAAAGGATTGTCATTTAGGAAGTACAGGGTCTGACACCAAGAATTTCTGCAGGATCTCTGAAAAGCCCTGTGTAACGCAAGCTGCAGCTCCCTCTGATTGCCATCTTGAATGACTTTTTCCTTGGAATACTGACCATCCACAGAGCTTTTAAAATGTCAGTCATTGCTATGGGGATCCTCTGATGGATATTGCAGGAACACAGGGATTTACATCTCATAGTCATCTTTCTCAGTTGAGACCTACAGTCACAACTAAAATGCAAATAATAAATATTAATAACTCTTCCTAAGCGTTAAAGTGATCATTTCAGACAGTTAAATATTATTGAAGTAGGCCCCTGATGTGCTTGTCCCTGTCTCATGTGTGTTTTTCTGCTGCAGTATAAGCTCAGCGAAGAACAATTCAAGTGTATGCCACATATTTTCACTATATGTTCTTCCTTACACAGGATTATAGCAGTGAGTCGATGGACCAAGCTCTACTCTTAGTTACAACAAGGTGCCTCTGGAGTAAATCACTTGGATTCAGCCGAATTACACTAGTATATAACTGAGAGGAATTTCCTCTGATAGATATCATTTCCATGCACGATGTATGTGCGTTCCTCAACAGTAATTAAGACCAGATGTTGCTTCATATTCATCTTGTAAGTGCGTGGCTATTGTTTTTCTCTGATACCTCAGAAGACCATTGTCTGCCATTCCCATACATGGCTGGTACTTTCCCACACATTCTACACCTAATAAGTTACAAAAATTCCCCCGAACAAGTATCTACTGCAATCTAAAACTGAAAAGCTTGACAAGGAATAAGACAACAGGTGCCTGGTATCCATCTATTGTGTATTTACAGCTGGAAGAATTACAAGCCGGGTCTTTCTAAAAAAGGTTTGGAACTCAGTGTCTCCAGAGGAATGTGTGCTGAGGGCTTGAGGCTGGAACRGGGACACCACCCACTCCATAGGGACTGCAGCTACAAAAGGAAGAGTGGTACATGGGCTGGGGGGTGAGTGTGTACACAGGGGCACATGCAGGAAGATGAGGTTAACTTACATTTTTAGACTGGCAATCCTGGTACTTTCCACACATGGTTTGGGCTTGGGAAGACTCCAGAAAAGCCAGCCAAGATTGTCAATTTGTTCAAGCTTTGTAAGAAAAACYCTGAAAAACTTCTGAGATATATATATACCCATTATATACTATACATCAACACATATTTTAATATATATTTAATATATAAGTTATACAGGACCATACACACACAAATACGTGTGTTTGTGTATATATATTGTATATATGAATATTTTTAATGTTCACAGCCCTTTACTTACTGCCTCTTAAACTAAAAGAGAAACATCTTACACTGACAGAAACATTAGTACCACAATAGGAGATAAAAAGGGTACTGACTGATAATTGCAGTTACCATCTGTATTTCAATTAATTTCTCAGACATAAGTTCTGCATAAACACACACTGAAAGACTCTTTCTGTGGGGTGGAATATACCCCTAGAGAAATTTGCAGAGGCTACATTGAGGCACTTACAAATTTATTACACTGGTTTTTGGTAAGACAAAAGCTTCTAACTGTGTCAGTCATAAATAACAGCTGTAGTGCAGGATAAAGGTTTGTATCAGTAATCACGTTTCTGAAAAGATTAGCCTTTGCTGAACTGTTGCAATGGACATGARTGAAAGTTTAGAATTAACTTTGCAAACAAATTCTATAAGTATGCAGGGCTAAATGAAGAATATACTAGAACAAGCCTAGATTTTAAAACAAGATCCTTTTTTTCCTTCTGATTTCTCCATATATAAACAGCCAGGTGGAGGTCATAGATACATAATTGGATAACAAATTCTGTGACCTTTATAATAGTACAAGTAAGGGTTTCTGGAAGGCTAAGGAAATGGATGTCTGGTTTTTACTGGTTAACTACCTTTTTCCCACAGTCATATACTCAGAGTACACACCTGTTATATGCCTGCCTAGTATTCAGCCCAAGACTAATTTGGACCTGGACTATAGTTTGTAAGTACATCTGCAGTACAAAAACCAGAAAAGGCAACCACCAAAGAAAGATATGTATGCTTTTCTTTCTAAAACTTTCCAAGGTATCTGCTCAGTATGAATATTCTGTTTCAAGCAGATGAGAGTATGGATCAGATTTCAAAGGGTACCAGGATGAATTCTTACAGAGCAGAATTTCTCTCTTCTAAAACTTCTCAAAGCCCTCCTCCTCCTTTGCCCATCCCCAGGCACAGGTATCCATACGGGCTGTGTATGGTCACATGGAAGCAGAGCAGCCACTAACACAGAAACAGTGCCAATGTCCACATCTCAGCTGTCCCCTTCCAGCTGTCTTGCTGTAACTTAAATGATCATCCAGGTGAAGAGTGGCTAGTTTTATCCAGCAAGAGAAAGGTTTTACTAGTAGAGACAAGAAGGCATTTTGAAGACTTTCCCTTCTCTGTACTGCCAGGTCTCATAGCTGTAATTATTGTTTGTTTTGCTCAGAGCTCCAGGTTCTGGAGTTGTGAAAAATCTCAGCTTTCATTAAAAGAAGAAGTAGGTTTTGTGCCTGCAGAGACAAGTCTGAAAACATGAACTTAAGGCCTGGGGGATAAAAAAAAGATAGAAGAAAAGTACTTTAAAAGGTATTACTTTAGCAAAAGTTAATTACATGAATTTTTAGGGCTTAAAGTATCATTTCTAAATGCAGAGGACTGGATTTGATGCACCTTACAGCTAAAAAACTCCTTRCAAATGAAGATAACTTTATTTTTTCAAGCCCATTTGGCTTCCACAGAGCTCGCAGAAAAAATGGAAGGGAAAGAACAAAGAACTTCATTCCTATGATGATCAAAACTAAACTACCATTCAGCTGCTCAGGCACGTTGCTGAGTGCAGCATGTCAGGGTACCCCATCACTGGAAATCATCCAAGAGATGGATAGGAAAGCACCAGACACATCTGTATGATTTAGGTGCTGCTAAGGCAATACAAGCAGAGCAGGTCGTTGCACCCCACATAATTTCTGAAAGGGGGATATGTCACACCTGCCTGCTTCACGCTGCCATTCACCAGTGGTTCCTGTGCTGGACCTGGCTCTCCAGTGAGGGATATGAGAGTAGCTCTCCTCCAGGTATCTCCTGTGCCTTAGCGCACTGACTTGCACAGTGATAGAACTGAAAGCCAAAATGGCACAAAGCTTCAGCAGAAAACGAGTCTGCTTTTGTTTTCGCAAGGTCAACAAGTAAGTTTCTTCGTGCACCACGTAATTGCTCCTTTTTCTCCAGGTTAAATAAAGACTTTTTTTCTCCTATCTTCTTTTTCCTTTACAGGCAAGAAGATGGGTTTGTGTTGTGGCCTTCTTAGTGCATTTACCATTCCCACTCCTGCCACATAGTCTTACATAAGGTGCCAACACCCTWGCAGGCTCCACATCCATCTTGCTGTAGGTGAAAGCCTTTACATACATCAATATGGGGCACAGTGCTTCACACATCACTGGATGAAGCTACTACATTTGTTTTTTTCCCCCAGAAATCAACTTCTTTTACAAATTTTTGTGCCTTCATTTGCATTCTGGTCCTGGAAGGCCTCAGAGGAGATACTATACACACATGCTGCCAGAAGGGTTGAGGACACAGCACAAGCACTAGAAAAGGAGAACTGGGGGTTGCTGAATTCATCTATCGGTAACAATAGCAGGAGACAGGTGTTGCTCAGAGCAGCAGCCAGTACACAGAAAACAAAATTCCTAAGACAGGATGGATCAGGAAAATCACAGCATGACCAGTCGTAGTCAGCCAAGGTGCTCTGTAATTTGTAAAAGCGTCCCCAGGAACTGTCCATCTGTGCAGCCAACTATGTGTCTGGGGAATACAGATATAACCTCCAGTTTACTGGGAATGAGTGAAACAGATGAGGATGAGAACTCCAGTTCCTTGGAAAGGGAGGACCAAAAGGGTATTATAATCTGAGGGCTTCTAGAATTTTGGCAAGAGTCTAGAGTCTAAAGGTAACAGAAAATTGTGTAGCACTTAAGTAGAGTACACATAACGAGAGAGGAGGTTCCTCTTATTCAATAGGCTCCATGTTTAATCATTAAAATTGTAAYATAAAAGTACCAGTTTTTAAGACTCAGACTGAAAGAAGTGTTTGTGTATTATGACTAACATTTTCAAGCTGTAGAAATGCAACCACCACTTTAAAAAAGGATGAAACACCCATTTCTTATTGTGCACATTGCCCCCATAACTTCCAACTTATTCCATTTTAATGACATTTCCAATCAATTACCTTAATTTTGGCGTTTCCCAAATTCTGAGATTTGATTTTAGGTCTTTGGCATTCTTTTAGCTTCCTTATACATCATAGACATAAAATAACTAGCTGATGACTAATGCAAATCATTCAGTGGGAATGTTGGCCTCTCCTCACTGAACCCATATCGATAAATAAGTGTGGTCTTTATTTCACCAGTTTTCATAAAAGCAACTTAAGATATCCAATGCAATCCTCCTCCACTTATCTTGGTCTCTGTGAGCACTTGAAGATTTACTTACTAGACCTGGATCTCTGCTGCCTGTGCCTAACTTCTTTTATCTGTTTAAATGTTCTCTTCTGTCTGTTGCTGTGTAAAAGACTTGCTCAAACAACAGGGGAACCACTGGCAATGGTGCATTAACTGTATGTAAATGCTCTTGATGCACAGTGTAAATTAACTGCAATAAATGAGAAACTTCCCGTCCCTCATCACTTTCCATTACAGTTTCCTTATCTATTATTTGTTACCCCAGATGGTAAAAAAATTTAGATGGAAATTTGTTTTTATGCTGCCAGTGCTCCTGCAAGTGAAAGAAAAGAGATGCATTAGGCTAGATCAGCAAAGTGAATATGGCAGTGGCAACAGCTAAAGCAGTAGAAATGCTTTGGGGTAACACACCACTGAGGCAAATGGAGAAAGTCTGCACCCTTCTACATCCAAGCTGTGTTTACCTTTGTAAAATACCTGAACAGCCTTTCTTCATAGTCAAAAGCAACTAGCACTTAGGACTGCTTTCCATGCCAGTTATAGYTGGATTTCCTTAAATTGGCTTAGCAACCAGATCAATTAAATCAACATCTCCCCTCAGCATGGATTCTTTCATGCCCTGCAGCAGAATAAATGTATGAATCTTCTCATCTAGAATCATTCAATCATCTCCAATTTGGGATGCTTGAGAAAAGTGGGCAGGTGGAAAGTTCTGGAGACAGAAACTAGTGGTCATCCGTAAATACAAAAAGCATAAYCAATGTTGGTATTAACATCTTAGTATGCCACAATCAGGTCAAACCCTTTCCATCCCTGTTCTAGATCCTGTCCTTGCTTCTGTGAACATCATCATTCCAACCCCACAAGGAAGCTTTTGGATATATCCAAGGCCCGTTCCTTGTCTCTGAGTCCAGCTGGAATGTTTGGCCGTATTTATACTATTAGTCTCTTTCATCCTCTAAATCACAGTCAAAGGAACCAACAGCATCCGAGTTGCAGCCAGACTGCTTTGGGAACTACCCCTGGTCCATGCAAATTCTTGCAGCATGCTTGGAAGTTGTTTTGGAGAGGGCAGGTTGGTGCAGGACAAAACCACAGCCAGGAGCACACTAACAGCGGTGCCAATGACTGAGCTCCAAGACTCAAACCTTGGCACTGCTTAATTCACAGCTTTACCTGAGCTGAGAAATCCAGGAACTGCCCTGAATTTTATTAGTAATCTTTCATCTTAGATCTGATCTATTGCTGAGAAACTTAATTCTAGCAGTGACCAGACAGTACAGTCTTTTTTCTCCAGCAACGCAGGCTGTTGCATGTTATCAGCATGCAGAAACTTTTGGCTCAATCCAAAGGCAACTCAAGTCAGTGAAAGTCTGGAAAACTAATAAAAAGAAAAACATGGAAAACCATTGTGCCACTGCACTATTCCTCCATCCCCTTCCTTCAATACTGTACCCAACTTGAGACCCCTGGAAGAGAGGCTCAAAAAAAGGAAACAGGAATGATCAAAGATGTGAAATGGCTTTGATGTGAGGAATCACTGAGTAGTCTTGAACTCTTCTGCCTGGACTTGATGGGGCCATGATGAAGGTTTACAAAATCCAGAACGAGGAGTGGCTGGAGTGTGAATGACTGCTCACTCCCTTTTCCAGTGCAAGAACCAGAGGCACCAAATGAAGTCAAATGGAGCTGGGTTTACCACGTGGAGAAGTGCTTTTTTTAGCCAACAATTAGAAAGCCTGTAGAGCTTTTACCAAAGAACTACATGAATGTAAAAAGTTTACATAGRCTTGAGGAGAGACTGGACAAGTGCTTGAAATAGAAATCCCCTGAGTGATAAAACAGACAAACTTTACCAGGGCCAGGAAATCCCCTGAGCTGAAAATATTTGTAGGCTGAAATAAGGAATTATCACATAAGCTTGCCCTATTCTCATCCTTGCCTTCCTAGAGGCACTACTGGGAACAGAGCCCTGGACAAGGTGGTCCAGGGTCTTAACCGCCTTAGCCAGTTTTACATCCTCATTGGTGACACAGAAGAACTCTGGATGAAATATTATCTCTTCATCATCATGAGGGCTGAAGTCACGCTGGCAATGTTCCTATGGGAATTGCTCTGTTTTCTGAAGGGTCCTGGCCTTGCATGACACCAGGAAGAGGCTGTCAGGCTGTCCCTCCTGAACACCCCGCATCGTCTGTATTTACCCTGCGGGGTGGCCAGGTGTCTCAATCAACTCTACCTCATCTAAACAACACTAAATTACAGCATCAACTTAGCCAAAACTTAAGGAGCAGGGAAATGATCCTGATGGCTGCACACTAGGTCATAACCTTGGTTAACACAGCAAAAATAAACTCAGCCTTTTTTCCAGTCAGTTTTTTAATGTCTTTCAGAGGTAGCGTGTGGATCTTTGCCAACTGTTAGTGCTGCAGCTTTGAATCCTCCCTGAAATCCTGCCGGATTCAATTTTCTGTTTAAAATTTTGCTTGTGATATTACACAGGATTTGGGAGTAAGGGAATAGGGAAGGGTGAGTATCACTGCATCTGGGATTTGAAAGGCCATTTCAATCAGTTTTCTCTTCTGCCACAGGAAACAGTGATTTATTGGTGAAATGCCTAATGCAGCTGGGAAGCTCTGCTGAAGTCTTGAATTTGTGTGAATATTTCCCACGTGAGAAAAGCCCAGATGGGAAATAGTCACACAATGGGAGGGAGAAACCTGGAAAGCGGTAATGTCAACAGAGATTTAATAGTAATAGTATGYAGCAAATTGGACATGCAGTAAAGAGTAATACAGTAGCAAAACAGACCAAAGACGTCTTGGCTTGAGTCACCAAAAGCTTCGTTTCAGACTCTGGAATGTAGCCTTAATTTCTGGGCATGTTGTTACCTGAAAGATAACTGGAATGAATTCTGAGAAGGGCAGGAAAACTAGTGTGGAAAGAGAGACCAGTTGCTAACAGCACATTCTGATTGAGCTCTGAGTGCAGAGGCACAAGGGGAGAGAGCACAGCTACTTGCAGGATGAGAATGCCGAGCTGAGAGGAGACAGCAGAGGGCACGGTGCCTTATCACGAAAGAGAAATGTTGCAAAAAAAGTGAGATAAAAGTTATGGAGGAGTTTTCTGACACCGGGATACGTTAGGCTGTGGAACTGCCACTGGAGCAATGATCCCAATAAGTGAGATGGTTTAGGCTGTAGAAGGGAGGTAAAACCACAGGACAGTGGGAACATTCTACACAGATGGACATACATAGATGGGTTGGAAAAGTTAAGGCTTTCCCAGTGCTGAGTTGCATAGCCTGCAGATTCATGATCTACTGAGTGCAGATGACACAAAACACTCAAAGGCAGACTGTGACAGGTTTTCAGTTCATTTTCAGAATTAGCCCAGGCCTATTCAGATCAACTCATCCCTCATGACCACCATGTACACCACATGAACAATCTACCCTCAGCATACTTGGAGAGGAGGAGAGAGGGAAAGTCACACTTCCTGGCTTGAATACACAAAGCAGATACTGCACAGTTTAAAGTAGTACAGTAACCTTGAACATAAATTGTTTCCAAAGTCTTCTATATGAGAAATTATTGCATCATGCCTACACTGTTATTTCACCTAAAACAAACTGCTAAGATATAATCTTGSTATAGAAGAAAAAAAAATGTACTATGTGGTCAGTATCCTGATTAAACAGTTTTTCAATAGTAATTTTATTCTAGTATTTTTGACAAAAACGCCCACCCAAAACCCAGTTCTTCAGATTAAATATTAGTGAGTATTAGAGAGCCAATTTAGTCATTCTACTCCCTCACTCTTCAAAGATAAGGAAATCAAAATTAATAGAACCCTCTGATGCATACAAGATTATTGCCCTGAATCTTTGCCATTAACTTTTTTACAGTAGAGATTACCACATATCTTTCAGCATGCTCMGCCTGGGTGAAAAGAGTCAACAAATATCTCACACATTATCAGGGATCCTCAAAATCACTACAGATGTCACCTACCAGAAGCAGAAATCATAGGGTCTGAAGGACAGGTTTAAAGACAGAATTTGAGACTTAACACTGAATTTCTTAGATTTTTTTGCCTTCTCAGACCACTAGAGTTATCTCAGCAGGCTGTGTATAAGTCTGATTCTCAGTTTTAAGCAGAGTTCACAAGGTAAATCTCAGCAGCATGGCTTTACTGTGATCCCCTTTGGAAGGCTGAATGTGAGTGAAGTTAGAAATTTAAGAAGTCTGGATCAGCACCAGGCACTGGTGAACACTGTCAGCATTTCCTASTCCTGTTCAAAGCTGGGATAAGGGTGTCTTGTTATCTCTGAGTTTATTATTCTGCAGATCCACAAACTGTACTATGACAAGAGTTATGCTTGAAGCTTCAGGATACACATTTCTAGGAATACCGAACTTCACCAGGCATGTGGGCAACTAGATCCTAGGTTAACTTCTGCAATTGTTTTTTCACTTGCATTTCATCCATATTTAAGGATGCATACCTCTTTAGTTTTTTCAAGTAATTTCCAATGAAGTAGAAAGAAAAGGGAGGGAAAAAAAGAGAACAGTTTTGCACTGACATTTAAACAAAAATCTACCCCTTAAGTACTAAGCACTAYTTCAGCTCCTTACTCCTCCAATGGCATTCAGCTACCATGTCAAGGTCAGCATTTACTTTTACATGTCGGAATAAACTCCTAACAACTGGAAATAACTTTGAGCTGGATACGGGATGCCACCAGCAACGTTATGGGTCTCCTGCAGGAATAATGCAACCTTAAAAGCTTACTTACTTAATGTTTCATACTTTATTCACCTATTTCACCAAGGCTTAGAGGGCTGGTGAAATGTAGCAAGTGTGGAGATTGCTGTTATCTTTTCTCAGATGTGCTGCCTCTACGGGATCCTTACAGGTTTCCRGGGAGGCCTGAAGCCTTACTATACAATCTCACAGATTATTTCTGTTGTGTACTTGACCCCAAACAGGAGAAAATGTAACATAACCATTTTGTGGGCTGTGAAGAGGGGGAAGAGCAGACCTGTGCCTCAGGCATGGCTGGAAGGCAGCGACCTGGGTTGAGTGGCAGGTTTCAGAGGTCAGATTCATACCACAGCACTGCGCACTCACCAGTGAATTGCAGAGTTGCATCTCCYGTCTTTCATTTTCCTCCAGGTGAAACAAAGATGATATCAGCTGAGAGGCCCTCTGAGATAAAAAAGCCTCTAAGCCTAACAAATATTGTTGGTTGTAATTTCAACATTTCAGTTCATCTGCAAGTGAGTGGTGTTCTTATAAGTGCAAAGCATTATTTTCCTCTGCCCTCCTCTACAAGAAACCAGGAACCCCGACAATAGCTTTAGGGGTTAATGTGACAGCTACCCACACTCTCTGCACAAAATCCAGTCATATCTTTGTTAAGCAACTAAGAAAGGATTTCTTTCAAGGCTGTGTGGCTTTTGAGCCTTGAAAAATCTTATTAGTCAGATAGGGGGAAAAAAAGCATACATAGGCAACCTGTTCTAGGAATTTAGTGGCTTGTGAATAGAAAGAATACAATTATGCTGAGCTGCATGGCCAAAAGTTTAATGGATCAGACCCCATGTGCCCTAACACAGTCCCACTCTGACTTGCTGAGCTGCTTTAAGCCCTCTGTCAAAACGGCATGAGCCTCAGGAATTCATTTCACAAGTACAAGACACCAGCGTAAGGTAAAGCTGATGCAAGCTGGGAGTAGCTGGATCAGTGAGATATGACTCTCATGTCTAAACAGGGCTTTGGGCTGAGAAGAGCTGGCTTAAAGTAACTTTCTCATCACAAAACAGAATGGATAAACGAAGCAACTAATGCACTTCCTCTGACCCCCTGGTTCTGAGCTGCAAAGGGAACCAGTACACTYCATTGTCATCACAAGGCCCTTTTTATTTCAGCGCACTCATTGCTGAGAATTATTAGTGGTAAAATTCCATAATAAACCAAGTTGCCTAAAAACTCCAGAGAATAGAGGCTTCCAAATTTTAAAATTTTATTAGAAAGCTATTTTCTCAAAGACTTCATTTTGAAAATTAACCCCCAGGCTTGGAATAACTCTAAAACCTCAGTGGCTCTTAAAAAAACTAAGCAATGGTTCTCTTCCCATTTCTTATTTCTTAAATAAACTATTAAACAAAAAAATACTTATATCTTAAGTACTTACAATTTAAAATTTAAGGATTTTGCTTCAAGAAGTGAAGTTATACAAATTGAAAGAAACATTTTGTAACACAGCAAACTTGGGCTCAGATTAGTTTTAGCAAAACACTAGGTTAATGCCCTTGATGCAGCCAAGTTACAAAACACTTCTAACAGGTTTTCAGGACAGAAACCTGCCTACTCCTTCTTCAGCAAGAACTGCCATTGAATAGTGTCTGGAAAGCCGCTGCAAGTTTAAGAAACATAAGAGAAAGTCAGAGGTCTGATTTAAGCTTCTTATCATACCTCTGAAGAAATCTGGAGACCATTCTTTGTCTTATTTACCCATCTACAGCTTGGAGGTAATTCTCCTCCTGCACTGCGCCAGTCCTGCACCAGTGCAGGACAACGCATCAGCAACCCCAAGTTACTTGTCCACACCAAAGCCGTGCCAGTATGTCCTTTCCTGGCAGTTCCATGGCAGGATTTTGCTAGTGATGGGAAAACGAATGCCAACTCCTGCTTGAAAACCTTTGAATCTTCTCAGCTCTTCCTAAACTAGACACTGTCTTCCCACTTCCCCTGTGCAGGATCAGCCTCTCCCGCTCCTCTCTCTGGGTTTGGAGAGTGAATACAGCACCGTGTCTTGCTCTCTGCCCTGGGCCCGGGAGTATTCTTGCAATATAATGATTTATAAGGAGGAGATTGGTTGATTTTTCTCCTGCTTGCCTGGCTGAGGACTTTGTGAGCTTCCCTCTGGCTCACTGAGTCCTGCTAATTTCAGTGGGAGGTGGGAATGCCCTGCACCTTTTTTAAAAGACAGCGAAGGTCCCCCTGGCAAAGGATCTCCCTGAACAAGGGCTTTTTACTATTGCAAAATGGTTCAAAAATTAGACTTTAAAAGCTGTAAATTACCCCAGTAAGCCAAGAAATTTGCATTTGTAAAGTACACGCCTGAGGTGCAAAACACATTAACAAAATATACAAATAAACAAAGCTGTTCAAACCCAAATGCAATTATACATTCAGGGCAAGGTGCCATGGAAATCCATGTCAGCTGTGCATGTATGTTTGAAGGCAACATTATGCCCTGAGTCCAAACTGTTTTGTTTTCCCCATAGGGAAAATATACTAGACAATTCTGGTGCTGTCGTATTATTTACAGGGTAGCAGTAGCTAAGGAAATTAATTGCATTTTGCACTGGGCATGGCCGGTGTGCAAAGGCACACATCTGAGAAACAGTCCTTTGCCTGGGAGGTGGGTGCTGACGTGCACACCCCTGTCTGTGACCATGTTAAATGCCGTTGCTTACGCAAGGAGGCTGCTGGCAGGCACCTGGAGGCGATTTAGGTACTGAACCTCCGTTTCCATGGGAGGCCTCCCAGCCCACTCAGGAATTTACAGTAATGCAATGTATCTGTGCAGCTGCTATATGCAGGCACCACCCAACCTTCCCTTAGTGGCACTTCTAACATACTAAGAAGCTAGTGATGGTCCAGGAACATTGCAACGATGTAGAGATTCATTTTAGCAATCTTCTCCAGCATCCTGGGGACTGTCCTGTGGGTGGAAGCATGACCTTGGAGCAGAATAATTTTTCATATATATATATCCTGATGCATCAAGGGTGGCTTTGGTTACCATACAGCTCAGCCACTCACAACATTTTACATCGCTCTCGTGCCTTTCCAGCAAGGACTATGGGGCCTTCCTGAAGATAATGGAAAAATGAAACTTCACAGTTCCCATACAAAGTGCATTTTCCTTCAGCATTGCAGCACTATGCCCTTTAGGGAATCTCATTGCCTTTAGCTTCTGTCATTAGACAATCATATCCAGCTTTTAGCTTTTACTTCCATATGCCTAACTCTTGTGTTCGATGTAATCAGTGCAATTCAGTGATTTTTAACAAATGCTTTGCAAGGCTCACAAGAGGAAGGCTTACACCCTTGTGGACAAGTCCTTGGGGTCTCCAAAAGGTAACTCAGGTTTCACCTATGCAGCTGAGTCCCCTGAAGCTCCCTGCTCAAGTCACACAGCCTGTACAGGTGTAGAGACCAGAGTCCAGTGCCTACTGTGTTCCTACTTTGTACTTGGTCTCCCCAGCCAGGGAACCTAAGAGTGCAATGAAGCTGCAGATGTGTATGAAGCATGGAAAAGCTGGAAATTACACTCTCTGGGGAACACCTGCATGAAATATAAATTTGCTTTTTGGAAAGTCACTGTAACCAGGCTAAATGACCCTACGTAGGGGCTCACACCTACATGGGACACTTTCTACAGGTCCTCAAGTCAAAAGTGGCTGGGAGCAAACATTCGGAGAGGGGTGGTGGGAGGATATCCTAGACAGGAGTTTTTAAGTGTCATATAGTCACAAGACATGTTTTGAAGTGGGAATTTTGGGTGTCTTTTCTCTGAAAATTTGTTTGTCTTTCRAAAAGGGCTACTAAACCTTTTCAAAGAAGAAATTCCAGTTTATTCTCTGTTTAGACCATGGCTGTCCAAATTACCTGTGTTTTGAATATGACCCTTTTTCCTGGTGGCAGTGACAGGTAATGTAACACTGACATGGTAGGTTGGGGTGATTCAAATCTGACGGAAAGAAGTCTGAAATAGTTTTCCTGGCTGTATGTATAGAGATTTAGTGCTAACTCTGGAGGGCTTTTCTGAGCCTTGTTCTGGGATTTCTTGGGTGAGGAACAGAAAACATACCAAATTAATTCAACAGACAGAACCACAAATTAAAAAGGTTTTGACCAAAGCAAACACTATCTCACTAGTATGTCCTTGTTCTGTAGTGTCAACCACAAGTACCAATCTTATTCTAACCATTCAATAAAAAGACCTTTGCATTTCATCATAACAAGGTCCTACATACACTTGGTGTTGGATTTTCTTGGTTACAGTACAGCTGGAGCTCTGCTCCTTTTTTATTTTTGTCAGGGTTTACCTTGTCCTCTTACAGATGCCAAGTCTGCACCTCCCCTCAGGTAGTTACTGCTTTTTTTCCTAGGCTGGGTTCTGCCAGCCCAGTGGCTGCTGGCCTAAGGTGTTGCTCAGAGGCACAAGGTGGCCAAGCCACCACCCGACGAGTAAAACTACACCGAAAAAATAAACTTTTTAAAAGTAGATTTTAAAGTAACTAAAAATCCACATGCATGTTTATCTGTCTAGAAAATTRTCATCTTCAGGGGACAACCTGGTGAAGTTTCAAGCACCCTGCAGCTTCCTTGGCTCCATTTTGCTTCCTCCTGGCACCTTTCAGATAGTTCTTGAGAAAACATCTCCCATGAGCTGTGCCAAGTTCTTCTGTGCATGTGGGACTCACTCCTCTGTGAACTCCAATCCCAGGCCAAACGAGACTTCAAGGATAGTGATTCTGTCYCTTCTAAGACCTCTAAAAACCTTCCAGAAGCGGTTTATTGTAGTACAGTTCTCCTTATGCCTGCTTTTTCCAGAAAAAGTTTACAAATTATAATAAGAAAATATGGCTCCATAATCCAAGCATGAGGCATGGCCTGTCTCAAAACATGTGAAGATTCCAGAAATCTCTATGGTGCTGTTTTTTTCACTAAGGAATCGAAATATATGAGACCTATCTTAAGGGCCATATGGTTTATCTGGATTTTATCTAGGTGACCATGTGGCCACAGGATCTTCTCAAAATGCAGTGCCCAGTTATGGATGTTGAGCACATTACAGTAACCTAGGACAGTGACAATGAAAAGCAGCTTTTGTGTGTTTTCACTTGAGCACTGAACATGGAGGGAGCCAAAATTCATAGATTCTTTTGAAAAGCCTGACCTTAGTGACTTGGTCAAAATCCAGTGAATCATTCGCTAAACTGTAAAAAAAAAATGTTGTTGAGTTATATGCATTTATTTTTAGCTCAAATGTCTTTTTTATTTTGAATTCAAAATGTCTGGATAGCCTATTTCTCATTTCCACTCAGCTCCTTTACGATTGAGACAGGAGAAAATAAAACTCTGACATACCATGAGAGATCCTGTTATGCTGATGTAAAATTGATTAGAAAAAGCCCAGTTGTGGAATTTTCCAGCAAAAATTTGAAGCTTTGGGAGGGAAAGATAACAAGCAGATGTATTTGCTTATGGGAACTGCAAGTAGTGAAATTTGCTTATCAACAACAAAAAGGGCATAATTTGGCCTTACCCTGCATGAAAATAACAGGAAAACACAACAAAATCCATCTTGTGAAGTTCAGATTAGATGGGAACTGCAAGTTGCATAGCTCAGCTCAGGAATCCCGAAATTTCCAAGAATACAGAGGACCTTGCTTCAAGGGTGTGCGTTCAACCTCTCCTGTGTCACACAATTCAGGGTTATTCGGACTTGGTACTTTGCCGCAAGGACGCGGAAATTTTAATTCAGATAGGAGAGAGAATACAACTTCCTGATGGAACTGGCACAAACCTGTCTTAGACAATGATGCGCAAATACCTTAGCATTTTCCATTTTTCATTCCATAGTAGGGAGTGAATAAATATACTAGTTTTCCTCTTCCTGGGAAGACTGCAGTAAGATTTCCTTTCAATTTTTTCTATGCGTTAAACTTGCATATATTCATTGTGTCTTGTAAAGACAGTCATAAAGTTTTTACTGTGGGATGGACACAGATGTAGATGACATAGATTTGCAAGGAGTAAATAATCAACTGTGTGGTTATAGGACTATGTGTTCATTCTGTGATCATCTTTAGTATATTGCAGAATGAACCCCTATAGAGCTAACGTTTGTAAAACAGCTTTGTAGTCCTCAGATGAAAGACACTACAGGAGTGCAAGACATTATTATCATTATTCAAACAGTAAGTCTGAAATAAAGCATGAAACTACTGCCAGAGTGACTGTGGGGAGGTGGGAGCAGGGCAGGGGTGCAAGAGAGGGTGAAACAGCAGCTGGCATTCTCATTTGCTGCCATTAGCACAGATCACATATCTCTACGTGGAGAATCATTTTCTAATTCTACTTTGGGAGAAGAGAGGGAGAAAGAGAGAGCCGTTCATTCCATGTCATTCAGAAAGGACCTTAAAGACCTATTTATTATGCTGCTTCCTTCAGGGAGCTTGCTATAGGGTTTTGATTTCAGCTATGATATACTGACTGCTGGAGGAGAAAAAAAACTTCCTGAACCAGTGCTCTCCCTTTCTCTTCTCAACCCTGAATTTCACATCAAGCTATATTGTTCTCTTTTCCCTTTCTGTTTGTAATGTCAAAACTTATATTCTCATACACATATACACAGCCAGTAGATCTATAAGAGCTATGAATATTCCTGTCTCAAGATCCAGGATAGTGGAAGGTAGTCTTGATCCTGTCCAGAAAAGATGGAGAGGAATTTGTTTAACCCTCTCAGGTGGAATTCTCAATTATTAAGATCAAAATTCAGTTTGATTTGTTCAGTCCTTTAAAGCTGAACAGTAGAATTAAAATTATTTTCATTTAATAACAGTCACCAGAGCTCCTACTCTTTGACATGCAGCTCCTGCTCCTAATTGCATCTCTCTTTCTTTACAATGAAGTAACAGTTTTAAATATCAATTCATTGTGCAGTCCTTACCCAATAACAAGTTTAGCAACAAATAAGCATTATTCATAGATGATAAATGCMGAGCAAGCAGAAATAATCGGGTTTTGGAGCACCCCTAAAACACTGACAGCAGTCATGTTTTGGTATGACCACACAAGAAAGCATAAAAATTTCAACAGTGTTTGCCTGACCTTCTGTCTTCATTATGTTGAGAGTGGTGCAAGCCAGGGGTCCTTACATATCAATCCACTGATGCAGTCCTCTACTTTTGTACATTTCCTTTAAGTTACCAGATATTAAGTAGCTGTTGTAAAATCAGGAAATCTAGTGGAGTATTTGGGGGAAAAAAGGAACAGGATTTCACCACAGGCTAAACCCTTATGTGGTTTGAACTGGGGTAGCTTCATCCTAAATCGGTGGAACTGTGCCTGTTTACTTCAGTGAGAAGCTGTGCCCATTTTTTCCAAGCATCTTCCAACTGAACAATGTGCAAGCACAACTCGAGGTCGTATCTGTATTTAATCACGTGACAATATTTGTCAGAAGTGGACTGTCCCTGATTGACTGATTCTCCTGTGCTCCTGAATGCAAAAGCCTCAACCACTTAACCTGTATCAAAGATGCAGGTAAACTTTTCAGGTTGCCATCACAAATCACCAGTGAAAACTGACAAAATTCTTCTCACAGCTCAGGTAAATTCAGTCCAGTCACAAATACATTTGCATTGCACCAAATATCCTAGCCCCTTTGTGGACCTTCATAGATGATGCTGAGGTAGGTAAATTACGAACTGCTACTTTTGCCATCCCTTTTAACCCAGCTGGCCCTGCTGACTTATCACAGTGCATTGGCTGCCACATGTGGGATTTCTCGGGTCTAACAACAACAGACCAGGCCTCTGACAGCTATTGCAAGAGTTTGTGACACTGGGATTTTGCTTCTATGTCTGCCGGGAAAAGAAGGAAAGAGCAAGCAGAAGACAGAGAGATCCCAACTTACCACTTTATCTTTTGTCCCCCTTCCTTCACTGTATTATTTTTCTTTAAAAGCTAGTTGCAAATAGAAAACTATGTGCAACATCAACAGGATCATCGTCACTGCAAACTGGCTGTTTTGCCCAAATTCTCCTTTTCCTATGTTGTCTCCACTGTCTCACAGCATTGCATAAGCATAAGACAAGAAATAAAGTTGCATTTAAAACACAGGAAGAAAGGGGAAATACGACAAAAATATCATGAGAAAGAGAGGGTTTAATGTAATATTTTATGAGATAGAAATCATTTCTACAGGGTTTGCTCTTTCAACTCCATTATAGTATGTTAATTGTGATTTTATACACTAAGTGACGGGGTGTACTCCTCTTTAGTATTGAATTTATGAATAAAAGACGATCACCAGTCTGTGTTAAACACTGGTGAAGGCGTTTCATAAAGCCTTTGGCTACAGAATTCCATTTCTCCAGCTTCATTCACATTCAAATGTTCACACTGATAACTCAGTTCTCCTCAGCCAGAGGAATAAAGGACACTGACGCCTGATTCCACTTTCAATTACTCTGCTGCAACTCCAGAGGAGCTCCAAGGAAGTCAAGTTTCACACCAGTATGAAAATCAGTACAAGAGCGGATTTGGCATAAAGGCTGCTCTGACAACCTGTCAGTCAGAGGTTTTTCCATCAGACTGGATGGGTCAGAGTCCATGGTGTAAAAAAAAAGTGACCTGGATGGCACTGCAGGATCCCATTAAAAAAATGAAACAAACAAGACTGACCCAATAGTCGAGTAAGTGCAGAGTTTCCTGGCCGCAGCGGGCTGGACGCAGCGAAAGCTGACCTGATGCCGCTGACAGTGATGGGGGCGAGGACAGTGACGAGGAGCTCAGAAGGGAGAGGCAGGGGCGGCACTTGGTCTGCCGTCACATCCACCACCCTTCCCCAAGGACCTGGCTCTGGAAACCTTGGCGAAATGCATGTGGCCTTGAATCATCCAGCCCTCTCACAAACATAAACCCCAAAACAAGCCTGGAGTCTGTCCTCAGCCGCACAGCAAGGGGCCGGAGTACTGCCCGGAGTTTATAGCCAGATGTTAACTTTGTAAGCCTTGAACATATTCCCGCTCAAGGTTGTTTTCTTGTACTCGGGACCTTTTCCAACTTGGGTGTGTAGCTCAAAGACCTCCAAAAGTCTATCTAAAAACGTATAATCTGTTTGCAGAAATTAGGAGACACTATCAATTTAAACCTTCAAGATACTGTATCTGCTCGGATCTAGCTGTGATTATTGTAAGATTTTTCTGTGTCCAGGCTTGGTGCAAAAATTCATGCAAAATTCAAGACAATGGAAAGTGACTTTCTAAACCAGAAACCTGAAATTTGGATTCGTTTTGGGACAATTTGAGAAAGTGGCCATGTGTTACATGCTTTGTTCACCAAAGAACTTCAGCATTAGTAACAATTTACCCTTTCCAGAAAAATCTTTGATTGACATGAGCAAAGGGAAGGTTATGTCCCAAATCTGTACTCACATCTATTCACTAAACTTGACTCCACATGGGCCATTTATTATTACCACATAAACCATGAAGGATGTTAGTATCCCAGATGTGAGATCAGAGAAAAAAGGCTAGAACAATAAAGTGTTTTTGTAGGTGTGTCTTTATTGAACAGTCCGCATAAAGAATGGTCTTTCTACTGATAAGGTCTGTTTTCTTAAGATTCTCCCAGAAAATTGATCCAAGACCCCAAATTCCATGGAGCAAACATTAATCTAAACGTAATTAAGGTGGAAATAATGAAGTTGGAGAGTCATTATTCCCCAGCCAGCCGTACTCTTATAACAGAGGGAACAAGTGCAGCATGATGCATTGTTGTGCCAAATAAGCAAAATCTTATATCTAAATCCATCCAAAATACCTTCTTTTTCGCAGAAATTTCTAGCTAACTCAGGGTTGGTTCATTCCCCCTCCTGTGTTATTAGCTGTCAAATTACTTCTTGCTCAGAGCAGTTAATGCTGTTGCAGTTACTGTGCAGTACCAGATACTATGTATTTAACAATAATACACTTGAAGCACCTGAACACAATGTAAAAATGAATCTATATTCAGTGTTGCAACATACACAAGGGAAAAAAAATCCTTGCTAGTGGTCTCGCCCTGCACTGGCCAGGAAAACAAGAGCTTTCCAGTTGACTTCAGGGGACTTAGGGTTTCACTGATCAGTTCTACAGAAAGCTTACATAGGAGTTTATTGTGACACAAAGCTAAAACAGAAAAGATTTCTGGGGTTTATGTGTTTCTCAGTATCAGGAGCACATATCAAAACTGAATATGTCACTGTATTATAATGCTAAACTTCCAGCTTCTTTGTATCTCCATGCCTAAGGGAAACAGTGGGATAGGGAAGCCCTCGAGCTCCCATTTCCACTTACACCTCTTCAAGTGCTCCATTTTGCTTACATTGTCCTGCCTCTCTTCAGTCAGCCAGGGCTCTTCCCTTGGCACTCCTGAGCAAAGCAGTAGCTCTCCCTCTCCTTCCCATCGACGATGTCGAGAGCAGTCTTGTTCCATCCCACCAAGGGTGTAGGCAGCTGGTGATTCAGCAAGAAGGTCTCAGCCCTCCTAGAAGCTGGAGCAATGCATGTGGAGTGCAGCTGGGGAGCAGTCAGAGGAAGCACTTGGAAACCAGTCTGTATCTGCTCAGGCCTAGCACCTCTACGATCAATTGTTTTAATAAAAGCCTATTTTATTTTACATATTGTAGAGAGGGTTTTTCAAAGAAAAGCATTATCAAAGCCACGGGCTTCTGCAAATTCCAATTGCTTTTCTTCTGCATGTTTTTAATTCACCCTAGCTTCCCAGCATAAATAAAGTACAGCAAATATTGTGGCAGTGGTTATTTCAGTGAGTCCAATAGTAAATAAAAACACGTGTTTACAAGGTAAATGATACAGTACATAAAAAGGAGGCAAGCAGCAAACATGGAGAGACAGATCACCAAAAAGATTAATTTCTAGCCAGATATCACTGTACAAACCCTGAAGAAGAGTAATCTGAATCTGTAAGCAGGGTGAATTATGGAAGATAAGAAAGAGGAAGCAAAACATCTCTTTTCTGAAAAAAAACAAGACACAAGTGAGACACTGCTACTGTGAGTACTCTTCAGAGCCTGTGGCAGCCAGGAAAGGCGTTAGTGGACTCTCATCCCAGAGGAACGAAACCATGCAAAGACAGTGGTAGTCTCTCATTCCCCTGTTACCAACCCTCTTCCTACTCTTCGCAACCACGAGGACTGAATAGATACTGGTATTCCAGACTGAGAATGATAGGGTCCACATGTGAACCTGGATTCCCTCATGAAGACTGTGGTTTTGTGTAAAGTGTGAGGTTCAAACACTCCATGGAGGCTATTGAGTAACAAGGGCCTAATCCAGGGAAACACTTTCAGTAGCATGGATAGCTGAAAGAAATGAGACATAACCAACCCAACCAAGGATGTAAGGGCAAAATGCCACAACAGGAGAAAAAAAAACAAAAGAAGAGGCCAGGACACTTACTATATATCTGTACAGAGTTATACAGTAAGTATATACTGTACAACAAAAAAAGCATGATGTCACCTTAGGCTGTACCCAGCAACTCATGGCTTCATGACAGCTCTAATTTTGCTAGCCACACCAACATGCACAGTACAGATCTCCAAAGGGCTGTAGAAGCCGCTACACACCTTGTGTTCACTTATGCTGAACTTTGTGTGTTTCTTGTGTAATCTTTACACAATTATCCTSTCATTTTCTAAATAGATATGTTGTTAGGAGCTTTTCTGATGATTGCAGCGAGACCTTAGCAGATGTTACAGGTAATCAGTACAYACACACTGCAGAAGGGGGTAGCTAAGCTTTTAACTTTCCATATTTACAACTGTGCTTAAACCAATTTTCTTCCACCTGGAAAGTGGAATCAGGTGCAATGCAGTCCTGTGAACATGGACAAACAGCAATAGCTGACTGAAGACACATAACCATACCTTAGCCACATAGAGGGAAAACACTTAAAGGCCAGTGGGCAAATTCTGGCATTTGTGAGAAACCCACCAAACAGGATATGTTATCATTTGAAGTTTTTACAGAAAGAGATGGAGGAAGAACAGGACAAGCCTCAGASAGGACTGTAGTTTCATGTCAGGTATTGTCAGCATTAAAGAGAAGGGAATACACTTCCTTGTGCAGCTTTCCTGCTGAATATACAGATGTATGTCAAGGACAGATGCACTGAATAAACTAAGGTTAAAAACAGATCCCTGTTGGCAACCTGAGCCTGCTGAAATGTGGAGCTCCATTACTCATGACGGAGTCTCTAAGGAAAAAGCTGGCAGAGATATGTCTTTATTCCCACTCTAACTTCCAGCCTAACAGCGACAAGGAAAAGTTCAGGTATACCAGACTTGCACCATTACACGATTGGAAAACTTGTGTCATTATAAATGTACTCCATGGGGCTTTGGGGGCAAATAATTCCTGCTAGTGATGCCAAAAAGTGAACCCAGACATACTGTGATGGAAGAGCTCTCCTGACAACCTCTGCTGTATCTTTTGGCAATTACACAAGTACCTCTGGCTGGTCACAAATACCTCTGGCATCAGCCCAGCCTCATGGGTAAACTGAACCATTCATTAGAGCAACTCCCAGCCACCAAGGCTGCAACTATTGACAGAAGGAGCTGACAACAGAGAAGCAATTCAGGATTATGATATCAAAACATCCTGAGGAAAGGGAAAGCATTAAGGAAATCACCAGAACAGGGGTTATGAAAGAAATTCTGGGATATAGAAAGAGGTAACCATCTTTCCAGAAGAAAGATGCACAATAGATAGAAGACTGAGAGCCATGAAGCACCGGCACAGTCAGAGTAGGTGCAGAACCTCATCCTATTGGAAATGTAAGAGAAATAGTAAGCAGACCCTGACCTGAAGTCATCACACATGGAAAACATGGGGTTTCAGGCYGAGACTTAGGAGCCATCCAAGTGTCCACAACACGTCTGGGAATCCAGCTTCAGCACGTAAGATACCAATATCCCCTGGAAACACCTGTCTTGGCACTGATCCTCCACAAACCTTTCTGAGAACAGACTTTCTCCCTTCAAAGCCGCTGTGGGCCATGGCGTGAAGGGGCAGCAACATCTTTCCTAAAAGACCTCAGAGGACACAATGGAGGCAAATCCCAGGGCTGATCAGGTAATCAGGCTGATCACGAAGCAACTCTTACGAAAGGTAACCCCATGCTTCCAGCTCAATGGGAAAAGTAACACTGCTTCAGGGTGACTGGCAGTCATCCCAGGAGATTGAGAATTATCTCATGAGACTGGTACGTGCTTCACACCTGGGGCTGGACTCCCATGACTTGATCCAAAAMCAATTTGCACTATGCTGTTCATGAAAACAGAATTTGGAGTATGAAGATATAGTTTCTAATTTTCAGATTCTACAGCTTCAGAAGACCCAAATGCAAACCTCAAGTGGCTTTTTACTGTCGGTAATAGAGACTGTATGGTCACAGCATATCACTGCTCTTATCCCTGCCAGGATGGTGTTCTGAGGGACATGAGGGCAAGAGGCAAGCTCAGAGACCTGTTGTATTCTGTAGAGGGTCATAATGTAACACGCTTTGCTCAGTCAATTGCCCACTGTGCCCTGCAGCAGCATTCATGTAACTCCGTGCCAAAAGGGAATCCAAGTGCAATGCATCTTCCCCTGAATGCCTGCAAAAGTACCATCAGCAGTAGAGACAGCCCAAAGACTGACGTCAAAGACACAAAAGATAGAAGTATGCTGCTTATCAGACAGCATGGACCATCTACATGCCAACATGAGACATTTTCCTGAGGACTAGGCAGTCACTCAGCATTGACTGAAGGGACAGGGAAACATGATAACTTCTCATGAAGAGCGTAGAGAAGGGGCAGTGCAAGGCACACATGGAAAGGGAACAGAATGAAAGCCAGCAGCCTGCTTGTCACAAAAAGAAGCAAAAGACCTGGGATCACAGTGCAAACAGATTTTTCACCTTGCTGTCAAATAGATACATAAAATAAGGACAAAAGGCAATGTCCAAGCAGCACTGGAATGCTCATTGTCTGAGGTAGCTACAGATCCAGGATGGCAAGACAAAAGACAACTGCACATAGAAGACACCCAGCACATATAAAAGACATTCAGGACATATAAAACCAAGGCCAGGAGACATAGGATAAGCCTCAGCCTACACTGATGGAATCAGAAAAATAGGTTTATGTCACAATATTTCAGACTTGCAAGTTACAACTCAAGAGAGTCAAGCTGGCAGCATGAGGAGAACAATATCCTTGCCAGCAGCTCTGATGTGAAGCTGCTGCAGCTACCTGAACACCCATCAGCTGTAGTGGCACAGGCCACATCCTTCTTTGCCCCAGGAGCCAAAAGCCAGGTGAAAAAACCCCAGCAACACACACCTGGAAGAAAGAAGGCTCCAGAAGCTGGAAAAGGTGACAACAGAAATTCTCTACCGGGCCTAATTTTCACATTATATGTAGCAACCTGCATGGACATGGAACAGAGGGACAGGAGTTGTCACCTGAAGGAGCTCATGGGGAGCACATGGAAGCCAGTCTGCCTGTACCTGGCCAGAGCACTGCCTGCTTGTGCAGCATCTCACACACCTCACAAGGGTTTCAAGACTGTTTAATACTCTGAACTCAGAACATTCTTCTTCTCAGCCAGAATGCAAAATGAGGTGCAATAGCTTATTGCACTTAAAGGGGTAAGAGGTACTTACTCTCTGCTAGACCTGAAGGGAGAAGAGATGGGGTACAGGGTCTGTACAGGGTCAAGGGTACAGGGTACAGGGGTACAGGGTCAAGTTGCAGCTCACTGCTTGCACAGGTCTGGGACAGCTAAGCACTGTGCATTGCTCCAGGGAGGCTGTAAAGTTACAGCCCTGTGTATGGTGTTAAAGAGTGCTGTGATATCAGGGCAGTTTTTTGAGGAGGATATTAAAGCAATTTCTTGAACACTTGCTCATTAAAAATTCTACTGCTGTTTTAACAAGAGTAGGATGCTATGTGAGGCACTGTGAGCTTTTATTAGGAAATGCGAAATCATGCCAAATATTCCTGGCCTGCGTCTCATATCGAGCTTAAAGATCAGCTCCCTCGATGTGTCAGAAGATCCTGGACTTAGTTTTTAAACCTGTGTTGCCAGTTCAAATCATTTATATAAACGATCTTTATCTGTTTCAAACCTTACCATGTCTCTGCAATGATAAAACCCCAAAAATGTAATCTGTAATTCCTTTTACCCTTTACTTCCCAGACCTACTTCATTCTCCATCCTATCAGCTTTGCTTCTGCTGGATTTTCTGGTTCTTCTCTTTCCTTTATCCCTTGCACAGTGAGTGTACTCAGTCTGCCCCTTTCACGGCCCTGCTGTGAGTGCCTGCAAGCAAGGATGAAGACATTCCCCCTACATGTCAGGCTGTTGCTGACCTCCTGCTGTTACAGTACACATCTTTCCACGTAAAGGCAGCAATATGATTGTCTGTCTCAGGCATTCAGTTGACCAGCAGCTGGGGTTTGAGGTCGCTGTTGAAGGAGAAGGTGTGCCTGGCCACACAGACACACTGCTAGAGTGGAGAAGACAGTTGGGAAAGCCCTTGGGAAACCCCAGTGTTTTACTGAAATCAGGACAGATCCCAGTTTCAGCAAATCAGCTGAGAACCTAAGAATGCCATGCATGGCTAAAACAATCCCAGTAACACAGCACATCTGGTAACCCCACAGACAGAGTTAAAAAGAAATAAAACTTCCCAGGGAAAAGGTCAGAACTTTGACTAATAACTCCTAGGAAAGCAAAGTGCTTGATGCCGATCTCACAAAAGATTTACATTACTGCAACTCCATTAATTTTACTGGAGTCAACCATAGTCTTTCACCACTGCTGCAGCAGCACTTTCTGATGGGCAAGCTTTGGTACTCTATCCCTTGCTCCCCCAAATTTCAAGAGGTTCACGCTCCACAGGTCTGGGAATTCCTCTGGAATAGCTGTCAGGGGCTTTGATAAGTGTATCTTAGAGTGCATATTCCCACCTGCTCCTTATCTCATGTACTTCACTCTCCAACTCTGGCAGGCACTATCCCAGCAGATGGCTGTGCATGGACAGCTCAATATACAGGTTCATATTAAATGACCGGTTTGTTGATAGTTATACAAATACTGATACACTTTTATTTACTCACTATTGTTTAAACACTCTGATTTGGACATCCAGACATTAAAATAAGTTGCCGGTCCAGGGCCTAGACACTGTAGTAAATTAGTCACATAACGAAGCTGAGATAAGAACAGCAGTAGCAAGTCAAATGGCTTCTCTTTGCAGCAAAACAGTCTAGGTATGCATTCCAAACCTAATCACCCCCAAAATTACTACAGAAAGCTAATTCCTCCAGCTAAAATATTCATGTTCCCAGCTGAAGCTCCCTGAATCCAGCTTCTTACCATGAGACGTGTTTTCTCTCAAATGCGTCAGTAGCACCACCTGGGCTATGGCTACATGAGAGCAGACTAAAAAGGGCGTATAAAAACAACATACCCTTCTGRTCTCCTGAGCATGCATGGGTGCTGCACAGGTAGGCTGCAAGTTTGGGCCCAAGGTTTTCTGTGTGCCCCAGAGGTTAAGTTCCCACAGCACCATGGCAGAATAGTCCCCATACCCAAGACAGAAATATCTATTTGACTGTGCTTTACTTTAAGGCAGGGAATAAGCTGCCAGAGCCTGCAGCAGGGGATGCTGTGGGTGTTTGGGACAGCCACAGGAGTGACCGAGGAGCCTTGTTCCCTTATAAGGTTCGGTTCTAGAGTGTTCTCCCTTACTCAGGCATCCCATTTATTCCTGTACCCTACTCCTCCCCTCGTTTACCCCTATTGGTTGAAGCTGTATTATCCTGCCTTCTCTTCACCCCCTGACCCTCAACCCATTGGTCCCTATTGTCTCTCCACCCCCACTGCCCCTGGGATAAAACYCTGAACCCTCCATTGTTCTGAGTTCTCCTTCCCCGATGATTCACGGAATAAACCTATTTCGTGGAACACATGAGGAGAATCCCTCTGACTCTTTGCCTCTGACTAAGTATGCCTTTGTGCGTGTGTGTGCACCGCCGAACGCGTCAAGGCACCGCCGGACACGCGCCATGCTTTTGGGAAGACTGCGGGACCCCAACATCCATCCCCTTTATTACAACAGCTGAGGGTTACCAGGGATGAACACCTCATGTTCAAATTTCACGTGCCTTTACTTTCCTCAGCTGTGTGCACAGGAGCACAAAATCCAACAAGCACATCACCGTGAGCGTGGCTGGTAAGTATTTTGATGACTTACACTCAAACATTCTGCAATGAACTCGGCAGAGACCCCCAAGCCAAGCTTACAAAGACAAACCAGAGAAGGRGTGACTCTGTAGCTGGTGTTCAGGTTGGGACCTCAGAGCCATCAAACCCTAACAGACACGCAGCTTTAGGGCTCCATGTCAGACCTATGGGTGGAAGAGATTGCTGTCATGAGCACTGCAGTCAGGTCAGGCTAGGCTTCTCAGAGGGAGGCTGGATGGCTCTTTTGCACCTGCTGCATGAGAGTCAAATGCAATCCAGAAGGAAGAAAACAATATTCTCCAATTCACAAATAGTGTATGTTTGTTTTGTTTACTAAACTCTACATTTTTTGCACACTGTACCTTGAGCAGAGTGATTGTAGCAGCATATGTATCCAAAGAGCAGGAAACAGACTGCCAACGACCTTCTCAGGATATCAGGAAAATAAACAAACATAACGTGCACATCAGGTGGTCCAATTGTCAGCATTGGGATAAACTGAATCTGCAGAGAAAGTGCCATTGGAAATTCCCTTTAAACCACACCAAGCTGTAAAGCCGCTTGGGTGCAGGTAGCAGTCAAAATCAGATCAGTGTGTGAATGTTTTAAAAGCGGTGGATTAATTCATGTGAGCCAGGCAGCTCAGCTGGAACCACTGCTCGGCTGCTGGCTTCAGCTGCCTGCTTCCTGTGAGCCCACATTTCCCTCCCCTGCAAAAGACCTTCCTTGGTGGGAAGGCAAGTGTCCCCTACGAGCACAGTTGTGGTGCAGGTGCTGGACAATGACATGCYAGCCTTTGCTCCATAGCTGATCACAAAATCACAGAATATGCTGAGTTGGAAGGGACCCACAAGGATCACCGAGTCCAACTCCTGGCCCTGCACAGCACCATCCCCAGGAGTCACACCATGTGCCTGAGAGCATTGTCCAAACACTTCTTGTACTCTGTCAGGCTTGGTGCTGTGACCACTGCCCTGGGGAGCCTGTTCCAGTGCCCAGCCACCCTCTAGGAGGAGAACCTTTTTCTAATATCCAACCTTAATGTCTCCTCTTCTCCAGGCTGAACAGACCAAGTGAGTCACTCCTCATACAGCTTCCCCTCAAGGCCCTTTGCCATCTTTGTTGCCCTCATTTGGATGCTCTCTAATAGCTTTATATCTGTCTTATATTGTGGTGCCCAAAACCTCCCCCAGCACTCGAGGTGAGGCCACCCCAGTGCAGAGCTGAGCRGGACAATCCCCTCCCTTGGCCGGCTGGCGATGCTGTGCCTGATGCTCTCCAGGACATGCTTGGCCCTCTTGGCTGCCAGGGCACTGCTGACTAATATTCAACCTTCTGTCAAACAGGACCCTCAGGTCCCCTTCTTTGGTGCTGTTCTCCAGCCTCTCGTTCCCCAGTCTGTCTGTACATCCAGGGTTGCCCCATCCCAGGTGCAGAATCTGGCACTCGTGTTCGTTCATATGGTTGGTGATTGTCCAGCCCTCTAATTTGTTGATGTCTCTCTCCAGGGCCTCTCTGCCTTCAAGGGAGTCAACTGCTCCTCTCAGTTTTGTATCATCTGTGAACTTGCTTAGTGTCCCTTCCAGTCCTGTGTCCAAGTCATTTATGAAGGTGTTGAAGAGCACAGGGCTGAGGATGGAGCCCTGCAGAACCCCACTAGTGACAGGTTGCCAGCCTGATGTGACCCCATTCACTATAAATCTTCGTGTCCAACCCATGAGCCAGTTGCTCACCCCCCGCACGATGTGTTTATCCAGCTGTGGGCTGGACATTTTGTCCAGAAGGATCCCGTGAGAGACAGTATTGAAAGCTTTACTGAGCAGAGGGTCTGTCCCTGGTGAGCAGAGAAAGGGGACCTGCCCAAGGGTGATTCCAACAGGAAGCATGAGTGTCTAATGTTCTCCCCAGGGCTGAGTGCCCACAGGCATCGAGGGTGAAGCTCTTCAGAGCAATCACTTCTCAGGGAACTGGACCTTGCTCTGAGTAAGGGACTCCAGAGGAGTCACATACCTACATACGTGTGTGTGTGTGTGTGTGTGTGTGTGTGTGTGTGTGTGTGTGTGTGTATAATGGGTACATATGGCTAGCGGCTTGAAGTGATTGACTTCTGGGAAAGATGAAAAATGTTACTGAACCCTTGTGGAAAAGCCTGAAAGAATTTAATAGAAAATTACAGCCTTTCTCAAGAATTTAATATAGAATTATATAGGATAGTTAAAAACAACAATAGAAAGGATATTACTCTCTATTAAACTCTATAGGTTTCAGAGCAGTTTAAATAGGGCCTTTTAATGTTTCTGCAAAGATTCCTATTACATCCTGTAGGGCTTTTCCACACGGATCTTAGCAGCCATCAGGGAAAACCTGGTGCCAGTGAGTTCCTAAGCAAACAAGTCAAGTAATTCTGATAATTTACATTAGACTGAGCTTTTCAGCTCTGCTGCAGCTCCATGAGCCTCTATGGGATTAGAAACAGCTCAGGGAAACTGGGGCTTTGGAAGAGACTTTCCGTTCTGGTGTCTCAGTAGTATGTGGTCATCACCACATAAAACAACCTTTCCTCTTTGCACTGAGTGGACCTTCTAGGGATGTGTTGGTGTAATATCTAAACACAAAGAATAGCCTTCATTTTGGACTAAGATATGACAATAAACATAGCTGCACAAAGCAGGATAAAGTATTTAGGGATACTGGTGGCTGAGACACCCTCCGGAAGTCAGCCTCTGGGACGTGTGGGCACTAACCACTGCCTTTGGCCAAAATGCTGCCTTTGGCTGAAGTTTTTGTTTCAGATTTATTTTTCTCACCAAATAATACATGTATAATGGCTTAAGCATTTTAAACATGTTGAATTAGATACTTTATGAAAGATATCCATGTTCATAGCCCTATCTTTAACCATTATAGGAACAGTGGGCAAACTATTTGGGTTACAGCACCCATACAAAAAAACATTACATAGCAAAACGCACATACAGTAGTATATGATTAATTTACCTCTTTTTGACCACAGAAGATACATTTTGTGTGTTTGTCTGCCTCCAATTTAGTGCTCTTTAAAATTACTAAATACACATTGCACATCTCCCCCTCAGCAAAGTCATCCTAAATATCCTAAAATCTACCTCTCATCACTTTCAGTAACTTGAAAAACTGATGCCCATCTTCTTCAGTCTGCACAGCCTGACAGTACTCCATAGCTTAAAAGACCAAATGAAAATCCCAGCAGTGCTTACATTAACATTCAAACATCTGAGCTTTGCACTGAACCACTCCCTGATCCAGGCAGTGGCATGTGTCCATCTCAAAGTACTGTTCCATACAAAAAGTATTTTTGTTAGTCAGGGGAAATGATAAAGGTGGGTGAGCTTGCTTTATGTGTGGTATTGCAGTGTGGTGATCCTACCATGATCCAGATAAATTTTCATCCCATTGTTTGAACCCCGCTAGGCTCCTGTCACTGGAATGAACCTCAGTAYTATATGACTGAGAGTTTCATACACTAAGATGTTGAAAGGCCCTTTGGTTTCATTGAATGGCTTCCGCTTGTAATTTTTTTAACTATCAGAATATAAAAAGTCCTAACTGTACTTCATSATAGAGCTTTTTATAATCTCTTGATATACTTGTCTTCCCTACCTAATAACAGCCCCAACTCAACTCACCTGCTATTGATTTTCTTTTAGACTGTATAAATTTGGCTTTCTTAGCAATAACATACTTTTGAAAATATGCTCATCCTTTCAAGTTTGAAATTCGGTTATTTTTCAAAGTAAGAATCATTTGCTTATGAAACCTCAGCAGGCTAACAGCAAGAATTAGTGCATGGGTCCTAAATACTGTGCATGAGTCACCCAACTCTACATATACGTTACTTGAGACATGTCTAAACAGAGGAAGAGGAAGCCAACTATGTATCTGACCTGTCCTTATACCCCGGCTGGAGACAGACACAAACTCCCCTTAATATCTACAGCAGAGGCTCAGGATGCTTCAAGGATTTACACAGTCATGCAAAATTATTCATGTGAAGCTATTTATTTGTGTAAACACATCTGCGAGATGAGGTTCCAAAGTCTGGAGGGAAAAGGATGTTATACATACTGAAGGACCCATTGAATGGACTTGTTACTGAAAACACATTTTCCAGATTAGTTTGTGGAAGAGCACTCCGTGTGACTTGCTGGCTAATACTGCAAAACCAGTGGAAACATCAGTTGTGTCTGAACTTAATTTTTCTCAGGTTGTCATTCTTTAAAGTTCAACCACATTCAAATGCTCATTGGAAGCACAATTGCAAGGAGGGGAAAATCCCTCTGCCTGGTGAGAGAACCAGAAGCAAGAATCCTTCCAGGGGCAGTCTTATCAGCAAATCCATGGAGACATATCAGAAGATATACATCCAGAGGTTTTCAAGCTGCCTTTTTGTACTTCTCCTTAGGCCTGAAGTTTGATATCATTATGGGACATTTCCAAGGCAGCAGCAGCAGCCACTGCCTAATCTTTTCACAAGATGTAAATCAGTTTCAGTAATTATCATAATAGATGGTTTGCTCATGTTTTCTTGCTGGGGAAAAAAATACCATGTCTTAAAAATTCCTCAGTGCTGTAACATCAAAGCAGCAGGGTCGGCATGCAGATCCAGAGGGGAGGAGAAACTAATTTGATGAGGATGTATACGTGATAGACAGAGATTTCATTTAAGGGACCATCTTGAATGGTGTATGCCAGACTGAGCCCTGAAATCCTATATACTGGGAATGCAAAATGTGCATCAGAGGTGCAGCCCTTGAAGAACTGAAGTGATAGCTCATAACCAAATACAATTAGGAAGAGCCAAAACACCTCRAAACAGCACTTTAGGGAATTAGAGAGGAGACAGAGAGAATCCTACACTGCTAGCAGCACAGAGAGGGAAATGAAGCTGACTGAAATTGGGCTTCTGGGGGTCAGAAGGGCTCCTTTGGGACTCACAGAGGCACAGGGATACCATATCTCTTTCCCTTGGGTTGCCACGCCGCAGTCAGGACAACAGTGAGGCCAAAATGGTCCTGGTCTCCCCATCGCCAGGCTCYCTCCTGGTAGTTTTCTGCAGCTGAACACAAATCCCAAGAATCCAACTAGGTCATTAGCCTATTTCCCATGAATGCAAAAGTGGTGCTCAGTGAAGCTGGCATCCCAGCCCCCAGCCCTGTACCTCTCTGCAGAAATGTCTTGCAGGTGTAACATGCATGCAGCTTCACACCATTATTTTTGCTCTCTTCAAACTTTACTCCCCTGGACTGAGAGAATCCAAGAGCATTTTAGGGATTAGGGCACACATCCTGCCTTCAGATGGGCAGATTAAGGCACACATCCCGCCTTCAGATGGCCATTCATTTCTTTCTTTCTTTCCAAAAGAAATGAACGGCATCACTTTTTTGTTCAGGAAAAAAACACCTCTGTGTGTTATATACACCAATGAGCAATAGGTTCACATCACAGAGAAATGGTAGAAACAGAGGAAATGAAACTTAATGTGAGAGAGAAAAACAAGTAAACATTACATACTTTTTTCAAGTGAGTCCATGTGTGAGTGATTAACTTTTGCTATCGAGGGAGGATAAAGAGGGAGCCAAGATTCTCTGTAACTGTTACAAGAACTGAACACAGCAGCAAATATGGAAAATTTCACCAGTTTGGCAGATGCTGTAAAATATTTTTATCTCGAACACCTTATGTTTGTGGTCCTAACACTGACCCCAGCCTAGCAATTTGTAATCTCAGGAAGCATTGCATTAGCTTTCACAGACTCTCACTTGTGACCAACTCTCACAAAGCTGCACCTCTCAAGGAAAATTTACAGCCCCTGAACTGGGAATGTGCCACAGTGCAATGACAAACACTGGCTCGTCTGCAAAGATAGAGTGTTCCCATTCTCAGCATCCTTGGGACCAAGGGAGACAGGCTGTTGTTGTTGAGCAGCTGAAGAATGCACACTGCTCAAAGCTCAAGAATGTGGAAATGGCAGAGCTTTTTCATAAGGCCATTAAAAATGACATCTTAACAACATCTGCAATTAAAAATGCTCAGAGTTGGAAGAGACCTTCCAAGAAAACATGTGGATCATAGAACTCATTCCGTTCTTATGACTTAAAAATCTGACAGCATAAGTCTAGAAAAATGAGAGAAGTGCCTCTTCCCTGTCTGTTGTTTAAGCAGCTTCCTCAACTCCAAATTTCAGTGACAAATGATGGTTGTGTTGACCCTGGGATGTCCTTCAGCCRTGTGCAGCAGTCCACTGCTACAGATGTTATTGCAGGAGAAAGGCGTCGCTTGTTGTATGTCACACCTCTATATGTCATGAATACATTTCATATTTTGCATACTTAAATATACCTCAAGATAAAAAATAACACCAAAATGTTTTAAAGGGAACCGGATAACTAAAGAGTTTGGTAAAGTAGCTGCACTTTCATTTCCCTGTTGCGAGTGCAGATGCACCCATCAAAAAGAAGTGGGATTTCGGTGAAATGAGATCTTGGCTTTTCTGGTCTGGGTCTAAGCAGAGCTGCAGGCTCTTCTTAAGACCTGTCGTGGTTATTAGCACTATCAAGACACACTTGCTAGTGATCTGGGCAAATGGGCCACGAGGGCACAAAAGCTCAGCTTAAGTCTTCTACCCAGTGTGAAGGAACTTCCTACTACCACAAGTTATGATTTACATGCCCTACAACTGAAAAGGCATCTTCCTACTCCAAGGCTGGCAGGAATGTCACCCTTGTCAGGACTCAAATTCATGCTAAAACAAAACAAAACAAAACAAAAATAACAAAAAGTAAATGAAAAGGGAGTCCTTGGTGGGTTTTCTGGGAGCTACCTGGCAAGTGGCATAAAATGGCAGCTACGAAAGGAAATCAAAGAAATGTTGGGATAGGGTTAATACAAGTTTGTTAATTATCTGGTAAGGACCTGCTCAGATGTACTTTGTCTCTGCATGTGCACACACACAAACACTTGCTTCAGTGCCTTGCTTGAATAATAAGGCACAACAGGGCAATCATTGTTGTACCATAATTGCACTCCTCGGGTGTACGCCAGCCACGAACCCGAAGGAGGAGTGCTATCAGCAGCCTGAGAAGTATGATTATGGCCCAACAAGGCATGCCCTGTTGTGACTTATTACAATTAGAAAAGCTATCTACAGTGTTGCAAACATTGAGGTGAGGGCTACGAGAAATGCTTTTTAAAAGCCTGTGTTCTGGTAGTGCATATTTAAAATGTTGTACCTGCTGCTAGGACTCCCCATTAGCCAATCATATTGCTCAAGTATCCTTTGAATGACATACTTCATGCCCCATCTCAACTCTATGCTGAAAGATTAGAGGAATTAGTAACATTTTTCAACTCTCTTTGAGCTCTCAAGAGACCTGCAAAGCAATAAGTGGTATACAGCAACTGAAATTACATGCCTGTTACCAATACCAAAAAACCATTGTCGAATACCTGGGGACTATTAACTGCTTTCCTTCCAAACAGATACATTTTTTAGCAAACAACTTGCAAGAGACACTAGCTGAAAGGAAAAAAATACATTTTTTACCACATGCTTTCATGGGTGCACCTCTATCTATTCTTCAGCTTTCAAACAAAGGCCAGAGGGGAATGAGGACACCTACCTATTTTGCAGAGAAGTTGTGAAGACTGATTAGCACCTATAATGGCCTTTGAGATGTTCAACTGGCAGGCATTCCAGGCATGCAAAAGGAAGTATTGCGGAAAGCACATACGTACAACAAGATGGAAAATATCCAAGCGGGAGAAATCGTTCACCCTAATATGACAGGAATTGTTAAAACAAAGACAGTGCCTTTTCTGGGTAGGGACCCAGGCAGAAGTTTTGTAGTAGGTGTTTGTTTAGTAATCCTAAATTAACCAGTGACTGTGGCAAGGATGCAGGACTAAAAACAGAGGTGTAAGGCTCTTCATCTAATGCAAGAGCAGAATGTGTCCTGCATGTCCAGAAGGCTCTTTCCCCTTGAATGTGAAAGGTAACTTCAAACAAACGAAGTGATTGTGCACAGGATTTGATGAAATCTGAGCTCCCTCTAAACCACATTAGAGTAAAAGCTGCCCCGAAACAGTCCTTGTAAGAAAACAGCTAACACAGACATTGCAGCTTCAAACTGGTTTGGGGAAAAAAATAATAAAAGGGGGGGGGGATTTCATACAATATTAAATTCAGAGAGCTTTACAGCCAACATCTGGACATTGGGACAGCTGGAGCAGTGTTGTGTAATGCCTGAGAAGGGCAGAATAAAAAAACCCTAAGAAGTTGCCCAGTGATACCTAATCATCAGCCAGTCAAAACACGTTGGAGCGAATGTATATTAATCACTGGAAACCTTAGATAAGTTCAGTAAACACTGTCTATTACAATACATTAAAAAAAAAAAAGGCTTTGAAACAGCACTGTGCTCAGGAGTTTGATCCAGAGCTCACTGAAATATGTTGGAATGTTTCCATTCACCTCAGTGAGTTTTGTGCATTGAGCTTTTTCAAGCCCAGGCAGCAGTTCAAAAATAACTTTACAGCATTACCCCAATTGTTTATTTGTGTATGAACAGCACTGAAAAAGTACACATGGCCAAGCAGAAAAAGAACACTTACGAATATTTTTAAATTGCCGTCACCAAAACCACTAACAATATAAAAAATCAACTATTTATGATGTTGTAACACTGGCTTTAATAGGGATGGTGGTGGAGAAACTATGTGTAATATAATCAACAAGCTAACAAACCCCAAGGTTCTCTTGAGGATTTTAATATGCAGAATGTTTAAAATATTAAACAAACAATAATAATGAAAATCAGGATATGATTAATAATTTTAACAATCAGTCCTGAAAGGTTCTTTCCAAAATTTGTTCAAACTATTTCATAATCTGCTCACAAACTGCAGAAAATATGACATATATCTTAATGTGACCCAATAGGATAAAATGAAAGCTCTGTTTGTCCACTGTTGCCTGACTTTGGGTTCATTGAGCTAGGCTGAGTAGGTTTGAAATGAATCAAGATGTTTAACATCTGCCTCCTGTTATTAGGATATTCTCTTCCTATTTATAAACAAATGCTTTGTTGGGGTTAGGCTGAGGATTCCACGACTCTGTGGACTCATGTTTCCTTAGCAATCTGAACTTCRGGCCACAAGTAAAAGGTACATTATAAGTCTTACGAAATCTATCAATGCATGAAGGAAAAAAGCATCAATTGAGAGACAGTACAGCCTGTTTGCTTGGTCTTACACAGCTGGCATCTGACCACGTGCTACAAGACATCACATTAAGGTAAAAACAGATTTTTGATTAAAATTAGCTCATGAAAAGTATTTCTTAATGTTTTAGTTAGAACAAATGACCTTATATTTGTGTGCATGGTCTTGTCAAGACTCTCATGCTGTTAAGGCTCATATATCTCTCTAGTTACTGACATTTGTGCTTGGAAATCCCAACATTCCCATAAACACCAGAAACACAAAAAATCTCCTTTGTTCTCCTAGTTCCTCTCTTCTCTAGCTCCCCCCTTTCCATGAGAACTTATGTTAATCTCTCCTTCGATCTACTTTCAGTCTCTGTGTTAGTTTGGATTCCTTTTTTTCTTCCTTACATTTGGTTCCTTGCTCCACTCTGGTCTTTTCCAGTTAATGTACTGAAAGTGGACCCCTTTTCTCCACCTTTACTGACAGCCTGGTTTTTGTCTCTCACTCACCCTAGTGTAACACTTTCCACTCTGCCCTTCCTGACTGCATGTCTTTTGCTCTCCCTGTTACCCTGCATTCTGCAGAAAAATAATCTTGCCTAGCATGTCCCTTCCCCCCTYCCCTCCATGCAAAAAAACCCAAAACTAGCACTACTTCCCTCCTTCGAAACTTTCTTCCAGAACAGATTTCTGCCATTCCAGCTCTGCTCTGTGTACTGTCTCCATCTTAACCTGCTTCATTTAACACTTAACAATACCTGAATGTCTTTGATTAACATAGTCTTAGAGTTCAAATTTATAGTTTTTGTATTCAGAAAATTTGTGTTCATGGTCAAAACTCTCAAAATACATGACTTCACAGCATAATACTGCACAACATACAGGTAAGAATTTATGTGGATATATTCACATCCAACTTCATTACAAACAATCAGGATCTTAGARAACAAGGATTTCAAAAAGTGGAATATTTTTTGAGAGCAGGATTTTATGAGATCACCTATTCGACAAGGAATAAAGCAGGAACAAGAAATATCTCCCTGACATTTTCTAACCTGTTCCTAAAACATGTAAKTCCACTATCTCCATCCCAGAGACCAGTGATGGCACCTCCTACCGAGTGGCAACCAAACTGTCCTTGCCCCAACATCAGCCTGTCACTTCTTGCTCTACCCAGAGAGGGCACAGACAGCTTTGTACTCTCACCCTGTTCTCAGGCAACTTTTAATGTACTCGAAGGCTGTGATCATCCTTCTCTCTAAGCCTTCTTCTTTTTAGACTAAACAAACTCAAATCTTTCGGTCTTTCCTCAGGAGCTCATGCTTTCTAGGTCTCTGAATATTCATGATTTTTCTTCTTTGGGCTATCACTAATTGGTCTCCYTCCTCCTTACAGCTGAAACCAAAGCCAACTGAGCAATGAATAGAAATAATTTCAGAGCTGATTTACTYTTTTACAGCAAATGAAAGATACTTCCTCAAAGAATGTGCATCCTCCACTTGATTGCTTGGTTTAAATATTACTTGATATAAAGCAACAGTGAGCACCTTAATACCAAAGATAACATGACTGAACATGATAATGAGGGTACAGTAGCAAAACAATAATTCATGGTCAAYACTTCTTTCTTTTTCTCTTTCCTTTCCCCCTCCCCCCATTTTACACTTCAAAAAAGAAAAGATATATTCATTGTCTGAAGTTCTCCACCATTAAAATTCCATATACAGAGAGATTTTGGCTTACAGATTGAATGGGAGTGGTCTTATATGTTTCATTTATGAAACGAAATTGAATTTAATTCCCTGATTTTGTGTATAAACTATCTGGTATATTCTTGAATTTCTAATTCAAGGAATAATCACAGAGCTTATTTCTTAYGCAACACAAGAAATGTTACTGCAAATGTTGTACATATAAAAYGAATATATTCTGATGATTATTTAATTGACTCATTGGAAAACTTGCAAATCTGGTGTTGATTACCTCATGTCCTAAGCAGGAAAAATATATAACACATCCAACCTAATATATGGCTATAAACATGATTAATGTATTTTCAGAATGTCCCACACAAGCATTATTTTCCAAAGATGACATTTTAATGATAGCTGACATGCAGTATGTGGCACGTGTTGAAAATCTATCATGTCTTTAAATGTCTCAATGTATGCACATACATGCACACAATCCCCATGGCATGTATTCTCTCACTGAATTGTTACATATCTAGGAGGATCATGTCCATACCCATTTTCACAGGCAGGGAATTCAGTTAATGCAGTTCTCTACGTTTGGTTAATCAATTTAAGTGTCTTCAACTTAGATACGAAATGATCTTGTGCATGTAACCCATGTCCTGTTTGTAATGCCCCTCAAAATGTTTTGATTTTGGCCCTCCTCATCACACAACAAGCAGCATGTGGGCTGCATGGTTCCCTCAAGGCTACTGCACTGTAATGCTGGCCTGACCCAAGTTCACACCAGGTTTGGAACATAGTTTCTTGGCCACTTTCCTCTGTTTCTCCATGTTATTTAACACTACTCATCTACTCAGCACATTCTCCAGAGGATCTGGCTCCTTTAATCAGAAGGGTCAGCTCTTGGACACAAGCACAGATCCTCTGACATACCTTTGGCTGAGACTAACTTCCACCAGCCCTGCATCTGTACCGGAGACATAAGCCCAGGAAGATCTGTCCTGCCTGGCATCCTTGGTGCCCCACATCTTTATTTCCATCACCCCCAGCTATCTATTTTAATGTGCACAATAGTTAGGCCTCTGCCTGGTGGAAAGCAGCACAAAAGCAGCAGAACTTCTCAGCTCCTTTACATACCAAAGTAAAAAAAGCTACTGAACATCATTCAACCTATGCCTACTTTGCCTTTACCTATTCCAGATTTGGAATTACAGCTCCCTTGGCAAGAGTGGCAAAGCCATGATGCAAATGTGGAAATCAAAGGTGGTACAGCAAAACAAGGACTATTGTCCCTCTTAGCAACATCATACTACTACACCATTTGGCCCAGCACGGCTGTCTCCCCATCAAAGGTGGAGTCAGACTCTGACCAAGCTGAGAATGGGTTTTGTTCACAGAAATCATGCTCAAAACTCAGAGTTGCTTGGTTTTTTCGCAAGGCAGTGACCTCAGCTGGCCGGTACCCCAGGAGACCATGTGTCATCATCAGATTGCTGTGCTGGCACAAAAAGTTCAAACCACCCGCCTGCCCCCCACTGCTCCGACCTCAGAGGGAACAAACCCAAACAGGGCTTGGAGGCAACAAGGCCAGTAACTGAGTTCTCCTGCTGGCTGGCTGAGTGGGTGGTTTTTGGCACTCTCAGCCCATTCCTAAAAGCCGTATCTCCTCCTGAAGGGTGGGAAGGACCCCTGTCCCGGGAAATAACTCAGGGAGCTAAGCCTGTGCGTGGGGGTATTTCCTGCCTTGGAGAGATAGTAAAGGGAAGCTGCTCCAGACCAGTGGCTGGAGGGGTGCGCTGGTGTTTGTGCCAGATGGAGGCAGCCACTGGCTGGTTTAACTCCACAGCAAGATTCACATCACTAAGCCCACTTCTCAGTGCAGCAGAAACAGGAAGTAGAGTTTCAGTTTACTAGGAAACAGCCTGGTTCAGCCAGTGGCATAAACCATTTGATCTCTGTTTTCAAAGTTTACCTGTTCAGGAACATGATTATCACCTAATCAAACACCATCTGATTCTATTATTACTTAGATAATGAAGGAGAACATTTTTCTCCTAAACGTTTGAACCATTATGATACATAAATAATCTTTTACGAAACAGTTCAAGCTTGTTTATGACACAAAAACATAAAAAGCAGGTGGGAAAGTAGACTATAACCAGCCAAAAGTCACTACGGTCTGARTGTGTCGAGTAAAATCTCTATAGGAAGACAAAAATAAACCAAAAATCACAATCACAGATGCATAACTCATGTACTGTAATAATATAAAGTGCTGTCTATTTCTAGCCCCAAGTGGGCCTAAAATACACAACCCAGGTTTGGTGGAGAGTAGATGGAGATGAAGGGGATATCAACTATCAAGAGATAAAGAACAGCCCCTATGCCATCAAAATACCAACTTCCAGGAAAATCTACAAGAGCATTTGTATAGCTCATGTTCTAGAGCAAATAGAGAAATACCTGGGAACACCTGAGAAACAGGGGGTGCTTGAACACTAATGCAGGTTTCCAAGGTAAGTTGTGCAGTCTCTGCTCTTGGAGACAGTAAAAATCAAAACCAGGCACAGCCTTGAACCACTCACTCACTGTAGATGAGCAGAGGGATTGGTCTAGGCAACCTCCAGAGGCACCTTCTGACCTCTGTGATTCTGTGAAAGAGACATCAAAGAAAACTGGATTTGTATTCAATGCCTGGTTTTAAGGTAAGTGGAAACACAAGCCATGCAGAGTTTAGCAAAGGAAGGGAAGGATCTCCCCTGTTCCTGCTGTGTGGTGCTGGGGAGGATAAAAAGGTGAAGGAAGCCTCTTCCAGCAGAACCACTGGTTCTGCAGAGGAGGCAAATAAAGGTGTGGGGTAGGACAGTCCACACAAAGGTGTCCCCAGTGCACATAAGCTATTCTAGTGAGGCTGCAAATGGCTGAYCGGGGGGCTGTTGCAGCCCAGTGTTGGCTGTCAAGAAGAAATTCCTTCTGCTAGAAAGAAAGGAGCAGTTTTCCTGCAAGGAAGGAGCAGCTGAGAGAAATTTTGCAGCTCTGGGCGAACCTCAACTGTTGCCAAGCTGCTCCCTCCCATCAGCCCAGTGCTGTCTCCCCCCTCCCCACTTTCCCCTATATTTCAGCCACCTGGAGCTGCAGCCCTTCCCTTGGGGTCCCCCTCAGCCTTGGAAATGGCATGGTATTTGGCTTGAAGAGGGCAGTTTTACTATCAGACTTGTTACCTAGGAGGGTGTTCACTCCCTGCCTCGTGAAAGTCACAACAGGCAGCCGTATGTGCTCTGGGCTGGGGTTCACACAGGACCCCGGCACGCATCGCTCAGCCCTAATCCCTCCCGTCACCCCTACTTCTTCCTCATGTGCATCCCCTCCCTCCCAACCCAGCACAGCCATGCTGCACAGACAGCTGCCCATTACTACTCAGTAGTTGCTTGAATCCCACTAAATGCTTGTCAAAGTGCCCAGAGAGCTGAAAGTGAGCTCTTTAAATTACATTTGTTGAAAGATCCCTGGTGCCTGTTCCTGCTTTTCGTTTTCAGCAACTCTCTGAAATCATAGTTTGTTTTACAGTGATGTTTTGTTTTTCTTTTCCTGCATCCAACCTATAAGTCATGGATGATGCATATTAAACACATTAAATGGGTTTCAGCGGGGCTGCACACCATGTGTGCGTAAGGCTGAGGTCTGGGACAACGGCATTTTTGTGTTTACTTTCTATACTGGGAAACTGTATGGTGTGATGCTCCCTCATGCACAGCTCTGGATAGACATTTGGCCTCATTTGAAACCTAAGAAAGAGGTTGCGTGGAGGGGAGAGACAAAACCGCTGAGGACATGGCCCAGGAGGAGGAGGAAAAACTGGAGTCTGCTTGATGGGTTAAAGCAAAGCCTGGAAATCAGGACTGCTTGGATTGAAGCCTGACCACAGCTGACAACGGACAAGTCTCTTCACYTTCTATGCTTCTGTTTCCCCATCTGTGAAATCTGGCCCTCGTTTCTCAAGGAAGGTATATAGAGGAAGTGTTTTGAGCTCCCCACACAGAATCATTTCTTTGTATACAAGGAGCTCTCGTATATCTTTAGAAGAGCTTTTAATCAGAAGAAAATGGCTCCCTTCATTTAAGAAAAACTGAGATTTTTGTTCTTATTATACATGTATGACCATACACCAGGTTATTTGATTTTTTTTTTAAATCCTTTGCCTTGCCAATTTTACTATTAATATGTCATAAGAAAATCATGGATGGTGCCCAAATTCCAATTCATGGGAATGGAATTAATATCTCCATTAAAATGAAAAAGAGGAGTAATGTGGGGAAGTCTCAGAAGCACTGGCTGGTAGTAATAGTTGGACTCATCCCTCCTGTCCCAGTGACTCATTCTGGGAATGGATAGTGCCTCTGTCGTCTTCAGACATTTAACACCTCTCTAACAAGATTTAGCATCAGCTGGGATGTGTGAACAAATAATATGAAGCAACCTGAGACTTCCTAGGACATCTGTCTCTRAGCTGTGTTAGGGCCTGATTCTGTCAGAGGTGGGTGGGAGTCGGAGAGGCTGTACGTCGGGCTTCTTGTTTTAATACCAGCAGTGGGGAATTTTGGTTACAAGTTATCCCTCCCAGATCATGTTTCTGAAGATGTAAAGAAGAAAACAAGGTTCAGAAAACAGCAGCCTGCCAAAAGGAAGAATATTTTAAGAAGATCTCTCTGACTCTATCCAGATTATGTGTAAATTTAAGTTACTAAGAGAAAATGAGAACCATTTGTTTAAAGTTCAAATCCTGTCTGGCCTTTACTAGGCTAGGTTTCAAGCATCCTGTTTTGCCTAATCTCTGAGTCTCAATCCATCACCTTGATGCAACCTCCCCATGAGAGATCTTCATAGCTCTATCCAAGCAGTTGGACTTGGGAACAAAAATATCAGTGCTGGAGCTCAATCCTGGCAAGTTTTGTGTGTTGTCAAGTGTTTGAGCACAAGAAGAGTATGAAATACCCCAAAGCTGTGTGGTTTCAAGTATCTGAGGCTGAGTAGGTGTTAGAAAATTGAGTTCAAACCAAACTCTTTTCTCAAACTTTTCTGACTTTTATCTTCAAGGGAGCCCCATAGGCTGAGTTTGGGCTGTGGATTCCAAAAATCTGATTGTGCCTCAACTCGCCCTTGTAATTTGGCTGTCGTGGCTCTACCACAGTTCAAATTTACAGCAGTCCTACCTCAGCTGTGTTGAGACAGAAATCCCAAATTCAGGAGTACGTGGGACAGGCTGGAAACGCAGATGGAATATTAATTAAAAAAAAAAATCCAACTTTTCAACACTTTCTCTTTTAGATATTATAAGTAGTTTCCAGATATGAATTGCATAAAAACAATCCAGAATTTATCTATAGGTACTAAAATGGTTCTGTTCATTGGGAAAACTTGAGGATCCTATAATAAAAATGTAATGAAAGCAGTGTGGCTTCCTGATATTTCCAGCATACTATAATTCATTCTATGTAATTTATAAGCCCTCAATTTATTTTTCAAAGTTCTGAAAGCTTGCTGTTTCATTGATATATTCCCTGTGAAACCTACAGCAACATATCTTTGTTTTTTTGATGGGGAGCTCTGAAAGGTTAGCCAAACTATAGGCACTGAAGGAAAATCCATGCTTCTAATAATCTCTACTCCTGCTTTCTGGGGAACGCCTTGCCTTCCGTTTTTTTTTTTTTTTGGACAGCAGCCCAAATGCACACTCTGTCCTGCCTATAGATCTCCCATATGGACCTTTAGGGAGGAAGTGGACATACCACCCCCCCTAACAAATTACAGGGAGCAGCCCACACTCTTTTTTTACCAACAGCTTTTCAGGCAACTTTGGTTGGGCACCCACAAGGCAGACACACTCAAAAAGATCAGTCAACTCTCTTCTGGTGACACTCACGATGACAAGAAGCATGCCCAGCCAGTCAGAGAAGCAGGCTGTGAGAGGTATTGAAGAACAGCTCACACCCATCAGACAACGTCAGAATCAAAAGGGAAATTACTTAGTACTGCCATTGTCAGTCACCTGCCAGGTAAAGGGATGAACGTGCTCATGAATCTGCTTGCCATTGCTAATAATTTTTTTYCACAATATATATGCCCTCTTTCATTTCACAAATACAAAATCAGGCCTATGCCACTCAACAAAAACTTTGCAGAAAGCATTTTGTCAGGTTAGATGGTCACTTATAGGAACACTGAAAATTTTACAGGCKATGGAGATTTAGGAAGATGAACTATTTCAGCCACTGTTAATCAAACTATTGCAATGATGAGAAGACGTGATGATAAATCACTGGTTTCCACTATCAATTACTGTGCTGAGGGGACAAACAATGTGATTTTATGAGCCAGAACATGCAAGGGAGGATGCAGTCCAGTATAAGCAATGGGAGCTGAGCTGTTTGATAAACCCCCAAAGCCTGCATCTGTGCTGCCAGGTGGGGAGTACTTGCTGCCTCCCTCCATGCCCAGAGATTTCTTTATCCCTTCGTGATAAACACARTAGCCTCATGATGTAACTGGTGCTGCTGCAATCACACATCCATCTTGCAGTGAAACAGCCCGTGGAACAGCAACAGAGAGGAGAAAGCCTTTTGATCACTCTTGGGCACCCTCACCTCATGCCATCAGCCCACAGAAGTGGCTGATGGGCTTACATACCCCACAGGCCTGCTGAAATGTTTTTCATGGGCTTACAGGATGCTGAGGTCATGAATACAACTGTCCATAGGTGATGATCACCGAGTGGTTTCTGAGATGGGTGAGATTTTCTGAAAGCCCTGACTCCTGAAGTGATCTGGTTACATGTGGAGCTCACTTTCCATTTTAAAAGAAAAGACTTCTAGTCCTGGTAGATGCAAAAAAGTCCTCAAAATGTGGCATCTAAGGGCTCCAAACACAGTATCCAATGCAAAGAAATGAAATTATATACTTTTAAATATCTTACAATTTTACAATCAGTCTTATGATCCATTTTTGAAATTTCTGACGAAGTGTCTTCCTCTTGACCTCAGAAAAGGTTTGTAATACTGACAAGTTATTTCATTAAGATATAGAGGCCATTGTGCTACAGCAGCCACCTCTAAAACCTTTGCAATTGCCAGAGGTAACTAAATAATGATACTTCATTATTCACAGGTTGCTTAAGCTTTCTCTATATTAAGTGCAGGGAAGTTTAGATAACATCTAATTGCAAAGAGAAGCACTGGAAAGTTTCTGAGCGTGGCAACTGCATACCTAAATGACACTTATTTATTTAGAAGTGCTTAAGACATGCCTTTCACTTATGCTAGGCAGACACAGAGCCTTGAAATCAAAACTCATGCAATATTGCTTGGCCCAGTGCCTATACTTGGAAGAACTTTTTCATCACACCCAAACTAAGAAACTCCTTTCCCAGTTTCTATCACTTAATCATCCTTCTTCTGCAGACACCACCCAGAGTAAAAAACTGGGGTAAGCAGAGAAATCCTTGCTTAACTACAAGGCTGCAGATGAATCTTTTAAACATGTTACCAAAATAATAACACAAAATGCAAATTAATTCCCTGAGTTTTGGCTGCCATGATTAACTCCAGAGCTAATTGTTCTCCAGCTGTATTAAACTCTGGTTATTGCCATTGAGCTGGGATGACCCACGGAATACAAGCCACCGAATGAGTGATTGCCTTCCATCACACACACTTCATGCGGAGCTGGATTTTTCAAGTGGCTAATATGCTAATACAGGAAAGCCATGTCCACAACGTTCTCTATCACCCCAACCCTATCACACAAATTGGTTGGAGGCCTCTTTCGAAAGAACCTCCAACAATACCTTTCAAAAATGTCTTCCCTTCCCCCAGCCCCAGAGCAGCATATATTGAAACAAGCTTTTCAATGCTGCAATCCTAACCCTCCCTCTTAGAAACAGGCACTTTGTGTTYCAGATAAGCTGGACCATATTTGGCATTGCTCCAGCCCCATTTGGAATACACACATTTAGCGGTAGGTTGTTAATTGCAGAAATCTTTACCATTGCTCATTTTGGGTAAGGCACCTTTCCAAGGGTAGGAAGCTTGTCCTGCTCCCAGCCAGAGAGCGCTGTGTTCAGCAGTTTACAAAGAACAGCTTTGCACTCCAGGCAGGCGCAYGCACATGATTCCAATCTCCTCACTCTGAGTTTGGAAGCTGCAGCTGCTACTTTAGACCACAGCAACTGAAAACACCCCAGGGGGAGAGCCAGCAAGAGGTTCAGATCCTGTATGTAGAGCCATGACAACAGCGCGGTTTGCAGGCCTGCCGCAGCGATCAGCCGTCGGTGCCGCACATCATATGGTGCTGAGAGAGCTCTCTGAGGCAAGTGGGCATGCAGTGAGGAAAAATAGAATGAAAACAACATATTCATCAAGAGGAGAAGTGAGAAGAAGCCATGGCAGAGGGCTGTTCTTACCAAATTATTTTCTGGACAGGAAAGTGGTACTTGTGTATAAAGGCAGCAGTGCATGAGATTTACATGAATGCCTCCATAGCACCAGAGACAACACATAGCTAGTCACAGAGTCAGGCTCTTAACAAGTAAGGACAAATAAGGGTAGCACCAGAGCATGCTTTCCTACTTGTCACCTCTCCTGCTTCTCCAGATCTTACTAACTCCTGTGGAGCCTCTCTGCTCTGTTTGTTTGGTGTCTTTGCTAAAACATTCAGTGACACTGCAGAGAGAGAAAAATCTACATCACCAGGATGTGTTTGGGCAAGCCCAATGTGGGCTTGTTTGGCCTGATCCTCTGTGAAATGCCAAATATACTGATAGTCCTTCAAAACAGTTCAGCACTTTATTCACATCCAAGAGTGTATGGCTTTAATAAATTCTGCTTTGGAGCGCTTTTTGGTGTGCTGTGGGTCTGAGAATTCTCTGTGGTTTGTGGTCACTTGTTTTTCTAATATTTTGGTCAGTGTCCAATCTCACTCGTGTAGCTGGATATACCCATGTAATTTCTGGTAGAATTGAATTTTCCACACAGCACAACTTTATAGCCCTCTGGTGTTCCCTGACACATGAAGAGAGGTTACCTCCAGTTTGACCAACTTTTACGTATTTGTGCTTTCAAGTAAGGGGCAGAAAAACATTAACTGATCTCTTCAAAGCCCTGTAAAAGTGCTCTAAAGTGGTTTAGCCTTCCCAACAGGAAACAAATCTCACCATGTCCTCTTTTGTGACAGCAAATGTTTCCTGAGGGGTGGCAGAGCTCAGAGGGAAAACTGGGATTTGACAGTTTACAATCCCATCACTCATTTTAAAGGACTCAGCTAGAGTTCATCAACCACCAAAGGCCTTCCTCCAAAAGACAGTGGGTAGAGGAATGCTGTGGGGGCAGCRGCAGGCAGGGTTGCACTTAGCGCCCCTGTCACCCCCATGGCACATCACCACCACCCAACAATGCAGCAATCCCAGAGTCTCAGGGCAGGATAAAAGGAGATATCTCCCATGTCCCTCACTAACAGATCTGGCCTGAGGGTAGCCTGAAGACACCTGAGAGACATCTGAGAGGAAGTCCTTGAGGAGCTGGTGGAATTACCTGGGCTGAGGAAGGAAGATTTGGGCCTGGATGAGGCTGCTAGAGGTTCTCTGCTGCAAAGCCAGCTTCCAGTGGGGCTATATTCAAAGTCCATCTGATGGATGTAAATCCTGCTTCAGCCTTCAGGGAATCGATGAAAGCCCCTCAGAAGATGAGAAAAACCATGAACCACTGGCGGTGCCTGAGGCTGTTAGGCCTTTTCACCTGGATAACTATRGCCAGGCCAAGGGAATGCTCTCTGGAGGAGCAAAGCAGAGCTTGTCATTCTTATCCCCCTGCAGAGTCAGGGTCAGCTGCCATAAGAAATGGGATGCAGAGATGTTGCCAGGGGTCCCAGGGCTTTGAAGCACCCACTGGTGCCCTGCCGGGTGCAGGAAGTATTTTTGTCACCAGGGTAGATCAGACTGGGGGTATATGGCCAGTCTTGGAAGCCCCTGAGATGGCTCCAGGTAGAGCAGATTAGGGCTTGGGGTGTTCTCCTGGGAGGTGTGACCAGCCTGTGGGAAGAGAAGCCATGTCTTGCTCACATGCTCAGGGAAGAGCTGATCACCAGCACCGCGGTCAGAAAGCAATTTCCCCCCTTGTTAGGTTGGCACTGGTCCCCTCTGCAACACTGAGTATGGCCACTTGTCAGGGCTCCTTCGGATCATTTTGGCCAGGTGACAGCTGCCAAACGTGGCCCTTGCGCCTCTTATCTGGGGTGAGGAAGATTTAGAGACTTCCAGAGTGGGTCCAGGGGTGGGCCCCAGGGGTTGCTTCTTGTTCCCTGTGGCACAAATCACAGCACCTTATCAAGGCTCCTCTGGACTCTTGTGGTCATCAATCATTTTATCACACCAACATTTGCAGATGCTTCCAGGTGGGCATATAAAAAGCAAACTCTTCAGTCCTTGGCAGCTCTCCTCCAGGCACATAGGGCCTCTAAGGAGAGGCAGTTGCCTTTTAGTGTCGGATGGCCACCTGTGCAGCCACCTCCTTATCCATGTCAGCATTGCCAGCAACAACCTTCCTCTTCGCTATGTGGCTGCAGAATTCATTTAAAAGTACATCAGCAGCCTTTATTCATGCTCCTGGAGAGTAAAGCATATCCCCACAGACAGCAGGGACATGAACAGCATCACACCGACCCACCARGGTTTGGTGTCTTGTAAGTTTTTAATTGCCTGGGCTGGTTTGGCACTTTCTCCCATGAAGCTTCCCAAATGGAAGCTCAGCTAATGCCAGCCGTGGATATTTTCTCTTTTAATTGGCAGACAGCAGTTTTCGAAGGGACTGGACTGACACCACCAGMTCCGTGTTCAGAGCCCACCCACACACCTCATCCATGGCTCAGCCAGCCAGCGGAGGCTGGATCTGGTTGTGACTGCATGGAAATGGACTCCAGCAGGTTACTCATGGGTGGAAGCCCCCTTAACACATCTCTCAGGCTCCACCCTTCATGCTTTGCTGTCATCAAATGCAGRAAACMGGMAAGATCAWRGTCAGGTCTTTTGAATTTAGATTGCAGAAAACCATTGTTCAAGAAATGTAGGTTTCCTTGTCCACATCATACTCTGGATTTCACGGCACCCATGAGGCAGAAAAAGGTCTATATCGTGGTATAGTTCTACAGCTCCCGTCCTCCCCACCAGCTGAAGCTCTGACAGAAGAGATATCCCCTACATCAATAAACACTCCTTGCATGAGCAACTGCAGGGTAGAAATAGGTACCACCATGTCAGGTGGAGTGACACAAGTTTCTGCTCCAGTCTGGAAACACTGGAGGAGTCAAATGCTCTGGAGGCATGAGTAGGTCACAGGGTGACTACAAGCCATGAATGGGACACAGGCAAAAGCATTCCTGTGTGTCAGGCAAGAAAAGCAAGCATTGTGCAAAGCCCTGGTGAGAACTCACCTGTACCACTACGGACATTTCTCATTCCTTGGGTTTGAAAAAGACAAATTTCATCCTGGATGAAGGCAAACAATGCCTGAGCAGTTGATTAAGGGCATGAAGCGCCTACAGAAGAAGAAAATTACTGGAAGGACTAGACAAAGGCTGAGAGGACTGACATGCCTTTCAAGAAAGATATCAAGGATGAAAGCCAAAGGAGGAATAGGCTACTGACATGCAAGGAAAAATATTGTAAAGAACATAAAACCATTCAAGACTTTTTTCCAAGAAGACCTCACCAAAAATGGTGTAGGAGCAAATGTCACTTGGAGCACTGCTGAGGAATGGTGAGGAAATCCTGCATGCTTTCTACATATCTACCAAGATCATACAGAGTGAATCAACCCCCTTTCTTTCACCTCTGACACTGCCACAATAAAATAAATGTACATGGTATCAATTCCCTTATTTACATAGTCTGAATGTACATATGAATTTTGGCACAAATGTATAAAATGATGGCAATAATACCTTCCTTACACTTTCAGTACTCAAAATACCAAATCCTAAAGAAACAAGAGACATTTGCTAGGGTTAAAGATAAGATCTGAATGTCTTCTCACAGAGTGAGGTAGGCAAATAACTCTCGGAAATGTTAAAGTCACAAATGAGCTGTGAAAGTTTTGAGCTGTGAAGTGCATTATGGTGGATTGACCTTGGCTGGCTGTCAGGTGCCCAACAAGCCACTCTATCACTCCTCCTTCTTAACAGAACAGGGGAAGAAAATACAATTAAAGGCTCATGGGTTGAGATAAGGACAGGGAGATCACTCATCACTTGTGTTCTCTGTTTCACCAGTTCATTTTTAATAAAAACAACAAACTGCATCTCTTTATAGCAACAGAGGCCCTCTCAATCTACTTGTAACTGCTTTACTCAACAGAACTTTACACCCAAATACAGCAAATAATGAAGGAGACTCACATTACTTCTGCCAAAACTGTCATATCCCTTCACCTTGTACATGACTGAAACAGTTTCAGGCCCTGTACAAATCTGTCCACCTGTGAACAGCTCCTCGAGAACCCTAAATCAACAAACCATTCCTTTATGAACACTGAGTTCAGCACTGCTAGATGTTCTCAGTCCAAGGGGTTTTAGTTGCTTTATTAAAACATTGGCTTTAGTTATTTGGGCTGGGTTTTTTAAATGCCCACAGACTCCCAAGGACTGCATTCCAACACATTAAAATGTATTATATTATTGCAATATCTGTAGTAGCGCTTATTAAAACTGTGTTCGGGGAGTTGGGATCATAAATCCTCCTGGTCTGCATCCATACCCGAGCTGGAGTATGTTTATGTTTGATAGATGGGCTGTAAAATGAGGGCACATTCTCACGTGTGAAGTGTGAATAGTTTCTCCACTTATTTATTGCAGTTGATGTTACGTGGGGCCTGGGACAAACCTTGTGTTCCAGACAGAACCGACAGAAGGGGAAATGACGGTGAAAAAAGAGTGCATTGTCAGAGCCCCTGAATAAACATCAATTAAATCCTCCAATTTATTTCCTTGGACTTTGAATCAAGCAAACAGTTTTAGAAACCGTTCCTGATCTCCATGTGTTCCTTGCTGTAGCTGCTACACTATTTCAACACCAAAAACTTCCCAGTGCTGGACCCCATTCTGAAGGGCTGAAAGATGCAAAAAAAAAAGTGCTCAGTTAAAGCCCACTGACATACCCAGAAAATAGAAGCAGGGAGATATGGGAAAGATTAGGCTTGAACAAATGTGCAAAATACACTATGCTCTCTGTGCCAGAAATTTGCACTCTGAAGCTACTTTTCTTATTACAGCTGGAGAATGGTGCAAGTGATGGCTGGTTGGAGCTTTTCATCTCAAACTATTGCCCCTTCTGTAAGGCTGAGCTTTCACTCTTACACAGGGGCCTCTTCCAGGAGGAGCCAACCRCGGTTGGTTCGTCTCTCTGAAGTTAAGATGTTGTTAAACAACATCTTTCATAAACATTAAAACCCTTCACTCTCTTACAAAGCAAAGGAAGAGAAACAAGGCTATAACATGAGATGATGATACACTAATCATGCCTCCATCAGGAAGGGACTTGAGGAAGATCTCACTATCTGCAAGTTGCTTGCAAATGTGTTGTTCAAGCTTACCAAAATCAAGAGTGGTGTATTTTGGCTGAAGTGAGCAAGCACAGAGAAGTGAGTAGGCTGAAACAAGGCCCTTCATCAAAGCAAATCACAGTAACAGAGTGTTTAATCTCCTTCAAAATAAGATAGGGAAAACACACCGCAATTTAAGAATGCTTCCCAACTTTCAGAAAGGAAGGTGCAGTAAGCAAGAGCCAGATGTTTTAGAGTTACAGCTCTTCTTCTGTCAAATTTCAGGGGACAGACTTTAAATGGGACTGTCACAAGGTATGTGGCAGAAAAGGTACATGAAATATAGAGGAGAGCTGGTGCTTTGGGAGCAGATGATAACAAGGAAGGGAGTGTAGGCAAGAGAGGATGGCTTTCAGGTTGAACCTACATTTTCTTCATTTCACATAAGAATCACTAGGACTTCATATGTTTCTCTTTTATTTCCCCCTCTAAGTTCACTTTAAGTAAACACTATAGTTACAAACATCCTATAGCCTTTACTTAGCATTATATAGACAATGGCACTACCAAAAAATGTGGGTGTGAAGGACACATAAGTACCYTCACATACAATCCTTGGGGTATAAGGTACGGGAAAGGGCATATACCGCAACACTCTTCTCTCACATATGCTCAGACTCAGCCTCTTAACAATYATAAGGACCAGTGATAAAGAGGACTATTATTTGCAGCAGTGTCACTGGGACTTCGAGATTCCAGCCAAAGTACTAGGACCAGTTGCAATGTGAGCTGCGAATGGCTCTGTGCTCAGATGGGGGCAAGTGACGAGTGGTGTCCCTCAGGGCTCTGTCTGGGGACTGGTGCTCTTTAATGACAAGAGGACATAGCCTCAAGCTATGCCAGRGAAGTGTCAGATTGGACATCAGGAAGAATTTCTTCACAGAAAGAGTTGTCAAGCATTGGAATGGGCTGCCCAGAGAAGCATGATCCTTAAGGTCCCTTGCAAGCCAAACCATCCTATGATTCTATGCTGATTCTAACATAGACATGGTAGGCACAATTGGTGAGGGAGACAAATGCACATAGTAGCAGTGGAAACCAAAGTGATTTTATAGAGTTATGAAACACAGTCAGCAGCAAGAACTGGGAATAAAAAGTAACCCAGGATCCCCCTCACTGCTCCGTCTGCACATCCCTGGTGATGTGCCCTCAGATGGTGGTGTGACAGGACAAGCTCTGTCTGTGTTAAACTGGCAAATCTGCCTCATGTTCTACTGAACACATATCCAAACACAACAGAAACATAAATGTGTTAAATTATGTGCCAGAGAACAAATCTGCCCAGAAAATATGCTTGACACTCCGGTGAAGAACTGCAACTGAGAACCTATTGAGGCAGCAGTTTGTAGCTATCAACTTTGAATGATTACACTCCTGAATCTTGTAGGGAAATGGTTTTTCATAGAGGAAATGCCAGTATGAATAGGGAGGAGGCCAACACTTGTGAAAGCAGTGTTTGGCAGAGACTACTTCAGCATGTTTTCCTGCTTTCAGTATTCCCAAGCAAGAGGGACAAGCAGGAGACAGAAGAGCAAGGTACCCCCACTGGCTTCATAAACTTCAGACTCATCTGTGGGCATTCCAGAGGCATTTAAATACACTAAGTGTACACGGTTCTGGTTCAGAGTGAATTTGGCTATGGCAGCATTCTAAGTATCTCTCTCGTTTAGTATGGTACTATTGAGCAAGGAGTTCTGTACACCAACCTCAGACGGCCCTTGACAGTGGTGGCTGGGGTGCTTGGGAGCTTCCAGTCTCTGGTACAAAGTGGACAGAAAAAGCCTGGAGTAGCTCTTTTGTGCTAGTCAGATGTGCCATCCAGAGCTGGAGCTAGAAACAGTGTCTCTGCAGTCCCATGAGCTCCAGGGTGTGTCAGACCTCCCATGTGATCAGTTTTTAACAGGCTGCTGGTATCAACTCAGGGAAACTATGCTAACCCATTACAAGTTTGTAACTGMAAAATTTTGCCTGAAAATGGAAAAACAACTTATAGCTCATTGCTATGGCAACTGATCTGCCAGTACAGTGGTGTCAGCGCTCAGGCTAGGCCACCACTGTCACAACTGAGTCTGGGCTGAAAGTGCATAATTTCCTCCCCTTTCCTGAAGGTGGAAAGAAGCAAGGACTGACCTTTCAGAAACTCTGCCTCACTGGTGTCTAGTAACAGCAAGGAAAGCAAAACAAGCCAAAATTTATTTGAATCCTGGGGATGGAAATCTGCCAGGTATGCACAGACAGCTTGGGTTTGCAGAGGGGGAAGGTAGGATGTATACACAGGTGAAGATAAAAACCCTGGAATTTCAGGGATTACATAGAATGTAAAGTCAGCGTTAATTGAACTTTTGATTCAGATCCCAAATTTTAGTGTTGTGATAGTACTCTCTGATCAGAGATAAGAGTAGTGAAAGTAAAGAGAGGCACAGATGGTTTGGGTTAGGGTCAGATTAAACTTTCTTCCTCCAAAATAACTTCTCACACATTACTTTTAGACCTGAAGTTCCGTATTTTTCCTCGTGCTTTCATTTGCTGTATTTACTTAGACTTGGCTATTTCCTCTTGTACGTAATTTCCTGAAGCAAGACACAGCAAACCAGTGGCTACTTCAAGTAATCTCAAGTTTCACCTATTTCAAGAACCATAAACTGTCCAAGTAAGTTTCCTTATCTTCCAGAACCATCATTCTTTCCTATCTTTGCCATCTCACCATCAACTCAAAATTTAGCAACCCTCCACTTAAATATGTGAAAAGCTCACAGCTCTTCTGTTTTTCACCTGCATAGGGCCTGTAATGTGTGTTTACCGCATATTGCATCTTCCTGTTACTCCTTCTGTAATACTAAAATGTGTTTTATTCATTTTCATTCACCTATCCAGACCTTCAGCAATTTCTGTCCTCAGCCACAACTTTCTCCTCTCTTGTCTAGGTGACATCCATATAAAACAGAATTGGAAACTTTACCTTCTTTGCTTGCATTTGGCTAAATACAATCACTCCCGTCAGACACCAGCAGTGACCGCCTTTTTTTTCATGACATTGGGTTYAATCTTTCAGTCTTGATCTTCAAAGTGATTCACAGCTCTCCCAGTTACCTACACTAGGTTGCTATCTTCTCTTACCTCCTTCCACTCTCAGTTACGGATCTTAAACCATCCTGATTTTCACATATAAAAAGCATGCGTGTTGGTGTGTGTCTGTCTCCAATCCTAGACATATACACAGCTTACACTGCTAGTCCTCATCACATGTTTCTGAACAGATGTTCCCACACTTTCAAACTGAAAGGATGAAAATATGCCTGTTATTCCTTCTCATTTATTATACTCAAATTATTTTTGCAATTCCTATATTAACACAGACCATATTTTCTTCTGAAACCTGCCAAAGAGAAGCTTACCCTTTTTCTGACACGACAAAATTTTCTGAGAAAGGCTCATGGCACATGAGTCTGACAGAAGTCCTAGGGCCAGCCTGCACACAAAAGCAACTGCGTGTGTACCTGTTTGGTGTTCAGCTGTGAGACCTGGTAAAACTAAGACCTGCTTGACTTGCCAAGGGAGGCACATATTTGCTTTAAAGGGCATCTTCCACATYGGGATTATTGTCCATTTTTAAAAGAGCACCTAGTTAGGTCAGTGGTTGATGAACTGCAATTTACTGGGATCTGCTTTCTCCTGCTGCTGCTCTGTTACCCAAACCTCAGGATAATTCCTGAAATAAACTGCTTTTAGGATTTCCTGCTGTATATGAGCTTCATGTTACCTTACTTAAGGTGAGATTCAGCCTCCACTGTGTTAAGCCRTGTCAATTAATTGACATTTATCCACTCCTTGCCTCTCCCCATCAACTGCCCTTCTCCTCCCTCTTTCACCCATTCCTCTTCCTTAATCAATCCCTTATGTACTTTGGTCTGTTCAGAGTGAGCCTTCCTTCCTGCCGTCAACTCAGAGAACAGACACAGGCTTCATCACACCAGGGGAAAAGGTATTATTATATAATACTACTTAGCCTTTTTAAGAGTGTTTAGTGCTCAAAACTGCCTGAGCATGAACTGGTTCATATGACACAGAGCAGGAAATGATTTATAAATGGAGAAACAGAGGTAGAAAGGTAACAGGAGTTGTGCAAGGTCTCACAGAGAGATCACGGCAGGGTCAGAAGTCTCCTGACTTCTAACTCCAGACTTTTAACTCTTTGCTCATTTTCCAGAATGTGCTATGTTTTATGTGTTTCTTTTACACCCCAGATTACTGACTGGTCTACGTTAGAACCCACTGTATCTTCACTCAGCATGCAAAAAGCATTGGTGTTGTGCAGGCATGCACTGCACATCCCATGGGTAAAGGAGCAGTTGGCTCCTTGCTTCCAGGGCAGAGCTCGCAGTGACCCTAAAGCCAAAGCTGGCATTGGTACTGCCACAGTGTTTGTTCCACTGGAGCTGAAGTGCACAACTCTACACTGTGCCTGGAAGTGCTGCAGTCAGACTTCCAAGCCACCTCCAGATGAGCGGGCTCACCATCACAGCACAGCACAGCCCAGCCACGCAGAGATACCAACACAGAGATACCACGCAGAGATACCCATGTCAGGCACAGGAACCTCAACCTGTCTTCAGACCCCAAAGCAAGTGCTTCTCTCAGTTCAGGCAAATCCAAACAGGCAAGGATACCTATAGCATTCAAAATTACTTTTGGGGCCTTGGGGGTAGTGCTGGGTCAATTTAGCCTCCAAATTCAGAGCTCGGCCTTCTACAGACAGAGCAGTATTTTAATATCTCATGAATTCTTTTTTCTAATACTTCCTACTAATTTATGCATGTAAGCATATAAACACATGTTAAAAATTTTCTAGACTTATGAGCAGATACAGGTCAAAACTTCCAAAGTCTATATACACAGACACACACACATACATATATGTATATGTATGTGTATGTGTATGTGTATGTGTATATGTATATGTATATGTATATGTATATGTATATGTATATGTATATGTATATGTATATGTATATAAAAAACCCCATACAGACTATGTGAAAACCAGCTGCCTACCCACTACATCTAACTAGACCTGAATTACAGTGTCAACACAGACATGCATATCCCCTCTGCATGCAATATGTCTGATTAAATATTTTGTCAACCAACATGTTTTGCCGGGCTGGTAGAAGGATTTCCAGAGCATTAATTTTTGTTTCTAAAGGCCTGCTGTATTTAGATGTATCCTACATTTTCCTGTTTTGTTAGATTTTCCAAAGGAACTCAGAAAACATATCAAAGTAACTCCAGAGAAAGAGGCTGAAAATATAATTCTGTAAATTGCAGGAAAAAATACTGGAAGTCACATAATGCATTTACTTTTAAGCTGAAAAATTAACTCTTGGGAAAACAATGGCATCAGCAAGCTCCTTCACACATTGGCCCGTGCTTTTCATATTATTGTTGGTTTCACTAGTCATTTAAAGGAATCTACAGTACCCCTCATTTACAATTGCAAACAGAAATAATAACAATTATAGTAATAATGGACTCCTGCCACCAGGCAGATATCAGGCCAATTTTACTCCTGCCTCCCAGGGCTCCTAATCTCCTTTTTTCCTCTCCTTGCAGAGCAAAGGAAAGAGGGAACTCTGCCCAATTTCAGCATGGAGGTGCTATCCTCCACTGACTTCTCTTGCTCGTGGTTTGAACACCAATAAGTAAGAGCAGAAAACTACCCCCAGTAAAAACTAGAAAGTCAGTAATATAAGAGCAAGATAAGCACGGTGACTTGACACATATCCTGAGGCAGTGAATTTGAATCCATTCCTTGATCTGAAGTGCCAGACAACTTTCAGGTTTTTGATATGCGTATGCTGCAGTAGCTTTTATTGAAACAAAGAAGAGAAGGAGAACAAAGGATGAGAAGAAGAAAAGAGACAGCATCTTTTCCCAGTTGTAGCATATCCAGTCAGAAGATTTAACTTGGGTCCACAAGGCTTAATGCTAAAAGTGCAATGATAACCCTGCCTTGGACTGTTTGCATCACAGACTTTGTCTGTGGACAACTGTGCCTCTCCATCATGATGTTTTAGGAGACTTTTTACATGTATTAGAAGAGAAGGCATGTCTCAACAGAAGGGTCCCCTGGGACAGAAGGGACTACTGGTGAATTTAGGAAGAGCATTTTAACCGTGACTGATTTGGCATATGCAAATCTCCCTGCTCGCTACTGTGGAAAACCCACAGCTCTGACTCCTCTGCACCACTCTACCCTTTCTCTGATCAAGTGTTCATGGCACCAAACTCACAGGTGAGCACAGTGGGCACAACTCTGCTGAATTGGTGTGAATTCGACTTGTTACTGCCGCAGCAGCCCTGACCCAGTGTTGATTAATGTCTTCTACCCTCATTACCTGAGGGTAACAAACAACTGAGCCCTAATCCYGCTAACACACTCATGCCTGTTTGCATGTCTCTTCCCAGGCTTCTGTAGTCCACACTGAGCCGGGCCTGGTTTTAATCGCTTTCCTAGTTCTTATATTCAAACCTGTCATTGTAGTAGTTCATGCTTTACTATTTTGTCTGCTACATATCCTTTCAAAAGGACGGTGCTACTCCAAAATGAATAAGTCTTTTTTGCAGCCAAGGACTATGGAAGATTGCATCACAAGTGATATTCCCATTTATACAACTGAATGTATGGAATTATGGTTCTTTGGGGAATTCTAATTATTTTAATCACATCTTGTGTGGATGACTCAAATCTCCCACATTAGTTTGTGTAAAGATACTCACTTTTTTCCCAGTCCAGATGCATAATTTACTAATCTTTTACAGAGGAAATGTCTTGGGTTTTTTTCTGTAGTTATAAACCACTTAACATTTTCTTTTACTGAATATCATTCTATTAATTCTAGTGTATCTTCTCTCTAACTTTAGAAGTATTATACAATGCTTTAATTTCATTTTCAAATGGAGGCAGGTTAACTTCTTTAAAAAAAGAAACAATGGTGAGATTTTTTAATAGTTACTCAAAGAAAATCTTCACCACATTCTTTGGCTCATTGAACAGCTACAAATGCTTGTCTAATTTAGAAGCATGTATGTGATAGGCAGATAATGGTTAGATCATCACATTCAGTCTCCTGAAATTACAAGGAACCATGTAACTACCCACAAGAATTCAGAATTTTCCTTTTTACATGCACAGTAATCCACACAGGTGCTACCAGCACCTTCAGGGCAAAGCTACTCATGCTGGCTCCCTCTAGAAAAAGGGGATCTGTGGAGTGACACTGGCTGGACAAACACAGGAGACAGTCTTCCACATTAATAAGGAAGACCAAAACACCTCAGCAGCTCCTCTCTATCTGACTTGGCCACACAATTCCCAAGCTGACCATCTCTGCCCAATGGGGTGAGTCGTAATCGGGAACCTGCGAGGTTTCCCAGTATCACTGGGATGCATCTGCTCTTTCCTGCTACAACCTTTGGCCATTCCTCAGAGGAATGAGAAGAGGCTTCATCAGTTATGCTTTATGGGGCAGAACACATCTTTTTGCCTCTTGGTAAGACCAAGCAAGGCAACTCTTCCAATATCAATACAATTTGACAGCTTAACAGGCAAGAAGCACCCAAGTTTCATTCCAGCATCCTTTGAGGGACAGTTACACAAAATAATAAAAATCCAGGATGACTTCGTTAAATAATTCCTATCACAAATTTACCAACACTGGTGGAAGGACAACTTTGCTTCCTTGCCCCAACATCTGCATCAAGAGGCCAAGGATTTTACTCTTGCAGTGCTTAAAAATCTCCACAGGTCCACATGAAACACGAACTGCTAAGACTCATTTGAACTGGTACCACTTAGTTTAATAATTTTGTTTATGATAGCTCTTGTTTTGCTTAAATCCTGTGGTATTCAAAAGAGCACTAAATCCATCATACCTTAATAAGCAAGCTGTGCTGCAGCCAGCACCAAAGGCTATTCAGTATCTGCCTCATGAACACTATCAGCAAATCAGAGAACTTCTTTAGCTATTGAGGGCTGAGGATGTGTGTTTTGACCTCTTCTCTCTATTTCACAAAGACRTTCATGGGTACAGAGTCCTCATTGTCTGCTTGGTAATATTCTGGCTTTTGATGCTAGAAGCATGCAGCAATATTAGCAGGTAACACCAGCCTATCACATAAATGAAAGTCCTTTGTAGCTGCAGAGCAAAAGTCACAAATCATTCTTCCTGTTGTAGACAGACCACTGATTTTTACAGCTCACAAAGCTTCTACAAACAGAGAACACCCTGAAAAAACTATGTGGGAGGTGCTTCATGGGGATTTGGTGATGACCCATCTGATATCCCAGATGTAGCTCATTGCCATAAAGCCCAGGGACCAGGACATGAAAACTCTTTTCACATGTTGTATACTAAAATGAAAACCAGTAAGCAGCCCTCATTTTGAAGAGGTTATAGCCTGTATGCTACACAGTACACATTCCTCCCTGCCTGAGAGCAGTTAGAYTCAAAAAGCTTGTTGCGCTTATTGTTGCCCCCTTCTTCAAAACATGCAATAGTAGCAAAAAGACAAGCTCTGATACCAGGCTGACCATAGATGTAGTATAAACTGAAGAAAAGCAGCACAAGCTGTTAGCAAAAAATGGCCTCAACTACACCTCCACCCTCCCCCCMCAACAACCGCCCAGTTCCAGTGTTTTAAGCCAGCTGCCATTCAGGAAATTAAATTCAATACCTATGATGTGATTTTTGAAAGTGCAGCTTTTCAGCAAAAGGGAGATGAAGTATATCCAGTATTTCTGAAAAATCAAACTATTTAATTGAGTGTCTGTCTGACAAGGACATAAGCCTGACTTGACACACCTGTTGCAAAAGTCTTGGGCTTCAATTAATGGCAGGCAAAGGATGCATAATTAATGTAGCAAGACACCAGGAAATGAATATGTTAAAGTTCCTACTGCAGTTTTAACTTTGTCACAAAGTGCAGGTCTTTGGTTGGTTTTCTCCATAGAGGTGAATTTCCTGTTTTTCCTAGTTAAATGTATATACCAGAAATTACTCATTAGATGTCAGGAAATGCAATTTGACTGAGTTACACGTTACTGGAAAAATCTGGATGGAGCAAATTATTTGGTGTCACTTATTTAATAAGATACTACCTTCCTTCTMTATTTATGAATTCTTCATGAACAGACTTATATTTTTACTAGGGATTTTCCTCCTTGCTTAAAAGCAGCAAGGAGATGACATAAGTGATTATATTCACTAAGAAGGTGACATCATTCAGAAGATATTCTTGACTCCAGCTTCAGATACTTACTATTCTCCACTCAGTCCCTGTGCAGAGGTCCAACAGAGGGCTCTTGCATTAGTTCTGCTTACACTTTCGAAATATAAAATTTAAATGCACAATACTCAATTTTACCTCTGTGAGACCAGACACAGAATTCACAAGCTCCTGAATACATTCATTTTAGCGGCAGCATTAGCCTTAGCAATGGCTACCAAACATGTGAAGTACAAATGTTCAGATGACTATAATATTCACATGTATTTTTTGCAAACAGAYGAAAAAGACCAGTAATTTCCTCCAAGTGAAATTTTTTAGGTAGCAAATTTAGAATCGAAACCCAAGATCCACTGTTTAAYTCACAAGCCTGTGTTGCTAGTAAGAACCTCCCGTTTGTATTTCTTTAGCTTTGAATTATTTGGGCCATCTTATCTTTGAGCTAAGCAGGGCTGTTTGCATATCCCAAAACTAGTGCATTAAATCTCCCAACACCCTTCTGGAAGTTGAGCAGTTGCACATTGCTCTTTATCTGAGGTACCTGAGCKGTTTCATTATGCAAGGCCACATAGTAAAACTAACTGAAGGTGAGGTGCATAGAATGTTATTTAAAAACCTAGAAGGAGGGTTTTTTTAATAAAGAACAACTGTGTAACCAGTGAGCAATAAACTTGGGCAAAATTTAGTTTATGGAAGAAATATTACTAAATATCCCTCAAATACAATTTCCGCATATGCGAATATATGGAGAGATGGAAAAAAAAAACTCCAACAAAAACCGAGGTTGCAGAAATGCATATGTTGTCAGAGGTACTAGGCTATACGAACTGTTTATTGGAGCTGTGTCCCATGTCAATACTGAGGAAAATAAAGAATGGAAAATAACTTTGGAATTGAATAGAGACTCTGTCACAGTTAAATTTGATACTTGGAGCCCAGGCCAACATTCTGCCAGGACAAAAAAAAAAAAAAACCACCTGTACAAGAAAATCAGGAATAAATCCAAGATGGAAAAAGTAAAAGTTAAATTAGCATCATACGGTGGAGAGAAATATCAATAATTAGGCAAATGCATAATAACCCTATGAAGTCAATTACTTTTATGACAGCGGGACTGGAAACACAGGCAGCTTTAGGKCTGAACATTTGCAAAGAATTAAGACTGGTTAGAACATACAATGGGTGCTGTGTATGATCTAAACAGACAATGAGAAACCAGAAGTATTCAAAGATATTTTTGATACAGCAGAATACAATAAGAAGAAATATTTTAAGCTGTTTTCAACCTGAGGTAACCCTTTCCTACCCAGTCACTGCTGCATCCAAACAGTTTCCATTCAGCCTCTGCAGTTAACACACACAAAAATTGTAAAGTCTAAGTATGCCCCATGAAAGCAGCCAAAAGAAAATGAACACTGTTTGTTGTCACTAATCCTACCTTTTCCTGAATTTTCTTCCAAACTAACCTTATTTCACCTTCTGGCTATGCCTACCTTTGAGCTACCCAGGCCACAGACCTTATCTTTGCATGTGTTTGTAAAATATCTCACAACAGATCTCACTGGTGAAAAGTTGCTGTCTCCYTCTTTATGATCTGAGCAGATGCCTGCTCTGAGTGCAGCTGTTTGAGGCCATAGGCCAGGACAGGTCTCCTGCAACAGCGAAACGCAATGCACTGAATCCACGATGCCACTCGGGAGCCCACGCTCCCAGGCTCTGTTGGACCAGGGCTACGTTGGGCCATATTCCTAACATACCCCAAGGCTTCCTGCAGTGTCTGAACTGGGAGAGCTTCCTCTCTTGCAAAGCAAACCATTCTGTCTTACAGAGAGCCCTGGGAAAACACTTCGAAAAAAAAATCAAATAAAATTTCATTTCCCAGAAGGTTGGACAGGCAAGGAGAAGTGACAGGACTGAGACCATCCAGCAACCCCATGACAGWGCTGGCACAACCATCCCAGATTCTGGCATGGCACTGACTTCACTAAGCAGCAGTAGCAACCAGAAACTATTCTAAAGAAAGTGACTGCTTCTGTAATAACACACTTGAGTTCGCACAAACAGGTGCATGTTTGGTAGCTGCTGTAGTCACCACCACAACTCCAAAAGCAGACAAGCATTGTTGCTGTGTCTCCCACTATTCCATGCTATTTTGATTAAGCACATGCAAGTATTATCTTACTATTAATAAAATAGGCTACCCACCAAAATTTAGAATGGATTTTTTATTAGAACAAATATTTTAGATACTCACCATGACTATAGCACATCCCATCAGAAGGATTCTGGAGTTCTTTTGCAATTATTTACAAGAGCTGCTCCAGGGCCTGTGAAAATCACAAGTATCTTTACATTAACTTTGTGAAGGTCTGTCTTAAACTGTATTTATTTATCTTTATATAGTAGGTATAGCAGTTTCCAAATTTTACAGGTACAAAAACAGAGGCATACACGGGTCAAGGCCAGTTCCATAGATGAAACTAAGCACCCATACTGAGTTTACATACCCAGAGACAGTAGGTTGAGTCTCCATGTCTAGATCACAGATTTGCCAAGTCTGCAGATGAAGAAATTCTGCCAGCAGAATTTTCTTAGGTGCTTGCTACCTTTGCACACATCTGGGGCCAGCTCCAGAGTGGTGATCCCCCAGCCACATCAGCAACGTTCTCTTAGGCATTGCTCTGCTGATTTCCCATGTAAAGCTTCTTCCCACATCCCACAACCGCAAACAGAGCAAACCTACAGCACTCCCAACAGCTAACACACAGCCAAAGGCAGCATCTGCCTTTTATACATCAGTCTATCACTGAGAATAAGAAAGTAGGATTAGAGCACAGGACCCAAATCCAACGCCTTCATTAGCAATTTCACTATGATAGTTTAGTCTCACATCTCCCCACAGGCATGTCCTACCCACTAAGCTATAGAGTCACACTCACTCTCTTTCCTTATTTTCCCCATTTCCCTCCCATTGCCTGTGGATCTGAACTGTGTGCTAGCCCAGAAGCTTAACTGTTTCCTGCAAAGTGGGAGATGTTCATGGTGGGAGGCTCTTGGTAAGAAACCCAGCCAAAAACTATAAAACCAAAACTAAATAAAAAAATTTAAAAATTAAAAAATAAAACCCCAAACCTTAAAAAAACAGAAAAAAGTTATTTTTGCCTCCATTTTGGAAAGGAACAATACAGATGTCAAACTCCAGAAAAGGCTGCAGATATGTAAATCCCAATCTGACACAAATCCTATGTCAGTCTGTGCTTGATGTACAGAAAGGGAGAAAGTTTAAGACACCTCACTTCCCTCTGGCATCTGTTACTTAGGATGCTGGTATCAGAATTAGGTCCCACAGCTTCAGACTCTTTCCCAACCTCAAAAAGTTCGGAAACAAGGTGTCAAGCAAATAAATATTGGTGTGTAAATCCTAAAAACCAACAGCAGCCTTCTGACAAAATCCCTAAGGGCCGGGCATTATCCCTAATTTTTTAGGGTAGTGTTTTAACCTTTCATACTAATCAGTAGGCCATAAGACCTCTAAAAACAGTTAGTGTGTATTCAATACTGATTTATTACCAAGTAATAACATTATAAAGGAAATATAGGACTTATTTGTAAGGTTTCATTTTGTTGCCACCTAAATTCATGTCTGATGTAATACACTGGAAACGTCTCCCGGCAAGATGTAAATTTTTCCTCCAAAGTGACACTCAGCCCAAGAAAACCACTTAGGTTCAACCAATTTTGTTCAACAAAGTGATCCAACTTCCTTGCTATTCGATACACCATTCATCTTTAGAAAAATATACAAATTTCTTAGCTTTTGACAGTTGAGTTTCTAAAGTCAGTAAGAACTTAGACTCACTCAAGCACAGAGTAATTCCATCAGCAGCCGGAACAGATACCATACCCYATATTTGATTTTATTTAATACATTTGGTACAAAGGACAGACAAGCTTTAAAAGACAAACCATACCAAAACAACAAAAAATAACTTCAACRAACATATTTTGATGAATTAGCAGTRTGCAACATACTTCTAATCAGGGCCTCTATTAACATAGCCTTGCAATTTTGTTGGGCGGRTTTTTTTAAGAGGTAAGACCAAATGCCTTGAGCAGGAAGGCCTGGTTTGGGTGATTTTATTTAACTTAAATGGTACTTTTGCAAGGTCATCTCTCSCCGTGCTTATCTTTTTTACCTACAAACATAACTAGTTCCACACCTCTAAAATGCACCTTCCTTCAAGGTTCTGTTCAAGAGTCTGATGATGTTCACAATTTAATACGTTACTTGCAGCCTTGATACAATTGTGGGATCACCTGGTTAGCTCCATAARAATCTGCATTCCAGGGCTACTTAAACTAGCGGATCCTAACATGTCCTGATACATATCAAGAGTAACTCCACCAAATTCAGTGAAGAAACAGTTCTGTAAAAGTCAAGTGTGCAGAAGTGTTATACAGATACAGAAATATGCCCGAAAAATTAACTTTTTGATGATTACATTTGGAGTGCTACTCATACTTATAGAAATAGTATGAATGGCTTCATACTGCAAGCATTATGAATAAAAACATAATGTTTACGGTGATCAACAGCAAATGCCAGATTATTTATTTGATGTCTTTTCAATCTATTCATAGATAAGACCAGAGGAAAGTTCTCTATTACAAGTTCTGTTGCAGACAATGATTGTTCTGGTCAATTAAAGTTATTGCACAGTTTCTGAATATGGCAAATAAAAGTAGAGAATGGAAGTGAGGAGGGGAGGAGAAGGGAAAGACTAGTTTAAACCACTTGACTCATCAGAATAGAAATGTAAATTCAGAATATGCAGCTGAACTTTGTTGTCCCTCTATATTGACTAGAACTATAAAAAATAATTGCTACAAACTTTGCAGATTTTTTTTCCCACAGTATCTGGAATTTTTTTTCTGTCACACTGTCACACTTTTCCTGACCCTCTTCTATTCCTAGGGCAGATGACTGCATCAAAAAGAAAAKAAAACATTAAATTACTTGTTTGATTAAAAAAAAAATTAAAATCTGGGAGAGAAATTATAGAAACAATTGTGGTGAGCTTTGGTGCTTTTTTTTTAATTTAGAATGTTTACCAATGACCAAAAAAAGAATAAAAATTAAAGCATTTTTATTCTCTTCCCTTAGGTTGATGCCTTAATCCCTAAATGAAAGTCAGTCCGCTATAGGCRTCTCTTCCTACATCCAGGCAAATTGGGGTTGCCTGCTGTTAGCTTGTGGGGCCCTTGGAGTCAGGATTCTTGGTTTGCATCCCCTGACTACTCACTTATTTGCAGTGGGCAGATCTCAATCTTTCTATACCACCATCTTTTCCCAATAAGGACGCAGAAGCTTAATTAGGCACTGGAAAGTTATTTTAGTATCCCAAGTGGATGCTGTCATAGAARGAAAACGTAACTTTCCATTGAGAGAACGCAAGATAACTCGTGCCAGCTTGTTTCACTCGTTTCCAAGAGGCAGCTGTAGTCCCGCTAACTGGCTGTCAGAGTAGAGGGCTTTGATTTTGGAAAGGGCACCAGCAGGACAGCTGCAGTCTGCACAGAAGTCCAAAGGACGGTAACTTGGACCTAGTTGGTGGTCATGTTTTCTTTGATTCTCAGAGATTTCATCTGCTGCCATCTCACACAGCCCCATGCAAAGACAAAGGCTTTTCATCATCTGAACGTTGGTCCCTCCAGGAAGAAATTAAATTACCTGACACAAAAAAGGGACAGCTTGGAACTGAGGCTGTTTCTGTACTTTTCAGGACTGTTGAATATGTGAATTGAAGTGCTTGAACAGCAGTTAACTTGGTGGCTGGGTTCCCCGCACCCCTACCTGGCCACATGCTGACTGGTTCCTGTGCAGCACTACTCCACTGGTTCTCAGCTGGCACTGGAGCCAGGACCATCACTCCGTGGGTCAGGTAGCTGTGTTCCCCTTGGCCCCAGCACTCTCTGCAGGGATAACGATGGAAACCTCCTCCAACCACTGTGTACTGTGCTCACCAGCATGCCAGAGGCACAGGCTGTGCTCCCAACTTCCACCTTATGCTGAAGGAGAGAAGGGTGAAGAACTTCATCTTCCTCTCGCTCTTTGGGACTACAGAAAGAAAAAGCAGTCCAATGTTTTTCCCCCTATTCTCCAAGCACAAGGAAAGAAGGTCCAATGTCCCTTGAGGAGTCTTCAGCAGTTTCTCTTTCCCTCCAAAAAAGAGAGCAACAGGAGCCGAGTGGTGTGAAAGAGCAGCTGTGAGTGGCAGAAAGGAGGTAGCAAGGGTGAGCCCTGTTCCCGTGRGACTCCCCAGGCTCTCCATGTAAGACAACTCAGAGAGCTCTCTGGGCCTAGCCTATTTTCCCCTGTAAACAATAAAAATAATGACACAGATTACAGTATCCACTTCTCACAGGCTTGAATCAAAATAAACTGAACTCCAGAGCTGCTTCTCAGCTGCCTCTGCATCCTCTATTCTCCCAGTGCCAAACTCTCATACAGACTTAATTTCCATTCTCTGCTGCAGAATGAACCATTCAAGGTAATTAGCTATTCTTTTTCCTTTCCTCCCCAAAACATGGAAACTCCTTTAAGAGGGAAAGGCAAGGGGAACTCTGAGTTTTGCTGCTGGTCACGTAGTTAATTCTGCAGACTGAGTCATGCTCTGTTCTCTTCCTGATGTTTGCAATTATGCACATAAAGGCAACAGACCCCCCATAACACCCAAGCCCAGGGCCCTGGCCCTTATGATTTGCCACCAAATTATGGGGTTTCTGTGTCCCTACCAGAACTGGCACATGCACACCTCATCAAATGTCCAGTTCTAAAAGAAAGGCCTGTTGAAACCGAGCCATTTTTTAATAGGCTAGGTTACTTTTTTTGTACCTTCCCTTCCCCAGTGGTATATTGCATCTCTCCAACATCAAATGAACTCCTGGATAAAACAAKAAAGGCAACCACAAAAAAAATACTTAACAAACTAAGAAAAAACAAGTGAAATCACTCCTGAACAGGAAAAACACATGGACATTGTTCAATATTCTTGGGCTACCCAATACTACTGATACCCAAAGACTGCTCCCGCTCACTTTCCACCTGGGAAATACCTTAGAAAAAAGGGATAAGGAACAGATCCCTTCTCTTACTGGATCAAACTTACAAAGTGTTTGTGGTCTTACACATCTCCTTTCAAGCTGTTTGCCTCTCCCCTATCGTGTCTCCAGATCTGCAAATCTGGGTATCTTCCCAGTTCAGCTTCCTGATTCCTCTTACTTGCACTGAACTCTTGAAACTTTTCCATGTTATAAATATCCGCATGTTTAACTTGGATATGTCGTAATTTATCTAAAAGAATTATGGAGAGCTTGAGAATTTTCATTGTGAACTGAAGAGATGGAAATACTATGCAAGTTATCTTCTCCAAGAGTCACTCATTTATATGAACAAAGTCTACAAAATATGTTCTTTCCCCTGCTGCCTTTCAGATTTTATTATCTTTATTCTTGTGGTAGCATTTCACTTTTTCCTTAGGAGTTTCATGGTCCAAATAAGACTCACAGTTTCAGTGTAAAAAACAGAAAATGAACCTCCAAACTCATAACTCTAAAAGCCACTCATAACTCTAATAGCCACTCTTCTTTCCTTTGGAGGACAAAACTCACTGCCTCTCATAAGCCACTTCAAATCGCTCCTCCTTGTTTRCCAGCTTCTTTTGTTTTGCCTGTCATCCATATGCTTCTGTTCTCCACTGTTACTCAGTTATTCAGGAGAGAAAAAAAATCTTAAGATGCTGCTGTAAATTTACTCCGCTTAAGAAATCCATGTAYCTGTGAAATGAGCAAACTGCCATTTCCCTGTTCTGGTCACTCAGAGTAGTTTGTCAGTGTAAATGATCTGCTTTGCCCTGTCTGCCTTCTCTGGTCACTGGGAAAGTGAGTGTTACCCCCAGTGGAGGTGGCTCCTGGTCAAAGGCCAAATGATTGAATTGGTCATTTCCTGTTTCTAATTTTACACTGCAGGCACTTTCTCCTTGGAATTTTATAAAGCTCTTGACGAAGCTCTTGGACCAAGTCAAACACAAAATCAGAATGTCATATTTGGAGGACAGCAGAATAACTGTAAGGAAGGGAAGGTTTAGTAGCCTCCCATGACTGCTGGTGGCACACTCACTGTGAATTGGAAATCTATGGGGCAGCACACAGATATCTCCCGCTTTCAGAAGAACAAAGTGATCTTCTCTGTCCAATGGTGTTCCACTCTTCAATGTGAATTGTATTGAAAATGCTGTTGCCTGGGGAAGAGAAGACACTGTGTAACACCCAATACAGTAAATTTCACAAGGCCAGCATGATGGCATGGGAGTTACCCCCTCCATGGTGTTAGCAAAGGCAGAATCATGCACTGCTTTCTGTGGCTAAGCAGAGTACCTAACAGGTTGCTTTCTTCCCCTTAAAAACACTTGGCCCTCTGTCAGAACTCCATTTTTCACAGCACACTATTCTTCTATCTGAGTAAACCAGTGCCACTCAAGGTAGAAGAAGCCATTTAGAAGAGGAGTGTCACTTACAAAGAGGAAAGGGCATAGGATGCTGAAGTCAGTGGACTTTGTGCCACCTCGCCCTTTCTGCTACTGCCCATAGGGAAGAGGGAGTAAGATACTTCAAATACTCTAAATCTTCAGGTTCRTCTGAGTCACCTTCAAGAATATCTCTGTAGGGGTCAGGTGTGGTTTTCTCCCTCAAAATGAGATTAGAGACTCACACACAGTTTGCGAGCTGGGGCTTGTGGAAAATCCCTTGACCCCACCCAGCTTGACAAAAATGAAAGCACTGGCATGTCTCACAGTCCAAGCAGAGAGATATGGCATGGTAGATGCCCTGTTGATTACTTTTACAAGTCCACTAGACCAGGAGCCCATAAAGGGACCCATTTTTACAGACTGTGCTTATGTTTCACTCTAGAAGCTATGCAAGTCCAGAATAGGCTTTGTTGTGACTACTGAACACCCAAGTTACATATTTTGGCACAGAAGCTTACACAGAAAAGCCTGAAATTCTAGTAAATCTGTTCTACTAGACCTCTTCTGGTTTGCTGCATCATTCTGCCAAGCACATGGGCTCAGAACTTCAGCTAGAGGGAAGAGAAGGGACACCATATGTCATCACTTGTAATATCGGTGCTATTCTTACTGCTCAGCCTCTGGGGAGGCAGTACTTTTAAAGCAGCATTTTCAAAAAAGAATTGCAAGCACATTCGCAGAGAGAAGCCCATTGACAGCTGATCAAACTGGTTAATTAGGCATCTGCATAAGTGTAGTTGTGGAGGCAGTAACTGCACCCCACGCTCAGTCCCACTTGAAACAGGGCTAAATATGGGAAGCAGAACRGATCAGAAAGCTCATTGAAGCGTTACTGCTTTTGCTAAAAGAAAATGTGARTTCTGCCAAATGCGCCTTCCATGAGAAAGTTTTGATTTTCTCAGAAGTTTCTGATTTCCCGTCACAAAAAATAAAATTTTTAGCTCCAGGATGTGCTAACACAACTCACAAAAAGCGGTCATAACAAAAATCATAGTGTCTCTTTTCAGCCTCATTTTCCAGTCATCTTCTTAGTCCTATTGTCTCATGGGAGCAGTAATTCAAGTGCTGTGAGCCCCCCTTCTCCTTCCTCTTTGGCTCTTAGGCTCSAGCACATTTTCCACAGTGCGCCACAGTATTCTTTTTATTTGGACTCCCGCAGCTCATGATGGAAAGAGTCATCTGAATGGGGGGCGCCAGCCCTGGAGGAGAGCAGATCACGAGAACCGCAGCTTCCATGAGTCACTGTGGTAGACGCATGGGACACGGAGATCAGGCCAGCAACTTCCAACATTACCCATTTAAACATTGCTTTTTGTCCCTGATCAGGAAGAGAACTCCGGAGCTTATTTTGTGACACAAATTCACATGCTTAACCATCTCTAATCATAGAAAAAAATAGGCTTATTGCATGGCCTGTTTCATGGCCTCTTTGAAGCCTCTGATTCCTCAGCTTGATTCCATCAGCCCTGTCCCAGATGTATCTGTGACAAAATTACAGCTTTCTTTGTTTTATAATATACTAGCAGTGTAGCATCTGGCAATGTGGTTTGGGTTTTTTATCTTGTTTTGTTTTGACTGGAAAGAAACCTCCCAAATACTCCAGTCAAATCCCAAAAAACATTAAATCAGCATTTTTTAACTTATGCACAGAGGACGAAGGAGGATTTCCTGACTCATCAAGTGAGAACGCAGGCATCTGTATGCCAGCACACAGGTGGTTGTCACACAATCTGACACCGTGGTAAGAGGGAATGGGCACCCCTCCATCATCACACAGCCTTGCCACGCAGGCCAGCCTGCCAGTGAGGAAAAGATTTTGGACAAATCCACCCGAGATGATACCCATCCACACTGCGGGTCAGTTTGGCAGGAGACAGGGCTCCAGGCCTTCTGTCGCACACAGTGCCTTTTCCGGTACTCAGAAAGAAGCTCACTGACTTCCCACRTACGCAGGATATGCCCCCTCCTCCTTTTTATCATTCCTTGTTGCGAAGGCCCTGTCAGCGAAATGCGCATTTCAACAGTGAGTCTCTCATAGCTCTCCTTATCTTTAATTTCCTTCCACTATAGTCTATTTTATAGTGCCTTTCCTTTACTGGCAATTTTTTTTCCCTTCCCATTTCAGCTGCAATGSCCAGATCAGGATCAAAACTTCTCACAAGTTAAGGGAAAGTCTGGAGGCAGAGATGTCATTTAGGTCAAAGCAGAGATGAAGGTCAGGGCAATAAATGTGTTTGTCTTTCAGGTTTAGTTTAGCCAGACACCTTTTCAGCCTTGTGTTCTGTTACAAAATAATTTTATTTTCTTAATTATCCATTTTAATAGGTCAGAGTCTTTCCTCCAGATTAGGCATAAACAGCAGGAACAGTAGCAATCATTCATTTCATCATCAGTTTTCTTAGAAAGCGCCCGTAGGGAAGGAAGGAAGGAAAAACCTCATCCGTGGCTAAAAATGTCTTCTTGCAGGCCAGGGAAGGAGCTGTCTCCCTCTTTTGGGTGCTATCCTCGTCCCTGAATAGCCACCAGTTGTGGAGGGGGCCCAAAGTGAATCCTCTGTTTCTAAATAGCTCCTCTGACACCCTCCAGAGAGATGCAGTAGTGGGATGTCCAGAGTGAGGATGGTGAAGGGCAGGAATGCTCAGGCCAGAACAAGCCTGGGCTGTGTTAGAGGGATGGTGGCATTACAGCTTGGCAGCAGGGAAACAGAGCAGCAAAACATTTGTGAGGGCGGGGAAGAGGCTGAAAAATCAGACCAACTTTCTCCTCGGTTTGACTGGTGCATGAGACATCCCTTGCCAATGTCTCTGGAGCACATTTTTTCAGTTCATAAGAAATTAAGAAAAAAAAAGTTTTCAGGCCAATTGGATTAGAGTCAAATTTCTAAAAAATGAAAAAATCCTCACAAACTGTAAACACTGTTTTTCAGCCAGCTCTGAAAACGCCTAATCAAACAGTTTGAACAACCCATCAACTGTATGTTATTTACCCTAGCAGTAATACACTCTTTTCCTCTTGGAAACACTTACAAACAGCATGTACAGTCACAGAAACTGGGAATGTTTCATGCATTATTAAGTAAAAAGTGGGATAAGATGGGACTATTTGATGGTGAATATTCAAGGAATATTCTTCTGGGAAGGAATACTCTTCTGTGAATAGCCTGATGATCTCCTGTTCCTGTAACCGAAAAATTTTCTTATGAACGCCTGCGAGTTCCCCCACATCATATGAGGCTGGTCATGCAAAGCTTCACTTTTTACTGTTCGTGGCAGGTTATCCTGAGAAGGCAATGTGTCTCCTATTTCAGGCCATAGGGAGGGTCACCTTGTAATAGCACAGTGTGTAATGGGTTTCATTGCGCCTGGGAACCAAAGAATTTGACCTTTGCAAGAAATAACATGAAGAAAAAATGCATTCAGATCACAGTTAGGCTGAGCTGAGAGTACAGGTGGCAAGGGAGCGCTTTGAATGTTGTCCATGTGGTCTCAGTGAGGCTCCACAACAACCAGTCCTCCCCTTTGAAGAAAATGTATCAGTGTTTTAAATTCAGGGAGGGAAAAGGGAACATTCATTAAGGGTAGTCCCATCCCCAAATATTCGAAAGTCATGAATCAAGAATCAGATATTTGAGGAACTATCATGAGCCAAGAAAAAAAAATGTTGGATACATTTGTATTTTTTCTGGGGTTTGTGGCTGTCTTTAGAATGCCCCTGGGTCATACTTTCAAACTTCTTCACAGTCTGAGGAGTAGAAACTGATTTCTATAAAACTGAAAACTGAGATTCTCACCTAATTAAACGTCTCCGGGAATGAGAAGCTACAGGGAAAAAACCATCAAGTATCACGAGACCTGCGATAAAAATCACAGGATTTGGCAACACTGAATTYATCACAAGTTAGGAAGTGATAGCACTTGTTCTAGCTGAACAGCAAAAAACAAACAGGCATAAACCTTATTCAAAAATATTTTGCAGGCATGACTGCCAAACTGACAGCCAACTTCAGTTGGCTGTGAGTAATGCTATTCATTATTTCAGAATATTCATATAGCCAGTAGGTATTTCTGKAAATCCTTGAGAATCCTGCATTTTCCATGATGCCAGAATGATTAATTTGTATTGAAAGTTTGTTACTTGCCAATTACCCATCTACTGCTTAAAAATCTGAGTCACACGATCAGCAGCCAGAAACAATACCATGCTGTATGTTTAGACATCCAAGATGCATAACGAATATTCAAAGGAGAAAGTTTGCCATCAAACCGCAGGCTGAAAGTTATGCACTGAAACTATTTAGCTAAGAACTGAGAATAATTAATAACTTCTCAAAAAGCTAGACCGATTGCAAGAGAGTATATGTTACAGAAAGGCAGTTACAGTCATAATAAATGTAACGGGTTATTCAAAATTAATATTTAGATGACCACAAGATATTAGTTCTAACTACAAACAAATAAAGAGATGCTCTTCCAGACAGAATATAAACAGATCCCCAGTTTCCCTTGCAGATTTCAGACCATCAGTTTAGCTCTTATACAAAAAACGGATGAAGCAGATGTACTTCTTAGCCAGTCTGTTTCGGTCCATCTATGCAAACTTCCTAGTAGAGCTAGATTTCCAGTTCAGCATACATTGGAGGTAAACAGTGCACTGTGTGATTTATATATGGGTTATCGTTCAGCCAAAGTCTGGCATTTCATTGATATGCCTGTTATTTAGATGTATTCAGAAGCCTTCCAATGCATATGAGTTTTTTCCTTACAGTCACTGTATTCTCAAAAGAGATGCAAGAGCCAGATCTTTTCTATTCCCCAAGGTTAAAGGAAAAAGTGAGATGTCCTTTGCTTTTTCAACTCTTTACCCATGTAGAATAATTCATCTGCTGATATTCATAAGGTGACTTCCACCAGCAAATGTAAAGATGTCAGGAGGAGAATTTTTAAGCACATATGTAATTGTTTATGATTGGTATCTGCTTTTATTTAGCATACTTGCTAGCGCTCTCTTTCTGCTGCTAGTCTGTAAGAATCTTCCTAGCCCAAGAAATCTGCTCTTTGGGGAACTATATTTCATGTTCTTTCACTCTTTGCAAGCTCTGCCATAATAGAATCAATGTATCAAATCAATCCCGCAAAGCAGCCAAAGAGTCTAACGGTAAAAGTAGGAGACGGAGGTGTTTTCTAACGGAAATTTTGGCAGGAAGGGATTAATCTGTGTTTGCCCATTGCCTATGCTTCTCCTTCCCTTCACACACAGTGTGGGAGACGTGAGACAGGGAGAAAGTGTCTTGTGTGATCCCCACTAGTATTTTTTTATTTTACGCCAGAAAGCCTTGCTGAGAAAACCCTTTGAGATTTTTGAAATCACATTGTTGCAGCTAAGTCCCCTTCATTAATCAAATATTTAAGCACGTTTATTGCAGCTCTGTATGTTTTGCGTTCCTTTGCAACTCAAGCAAGCACGGGAGCGTCACAGGGTGCCAGCAGAACACCCCACTGCTCCTCCAGCTCTCTCCTCACAGGAGGCACAACATGTAATCCTATGCACAGGCAAATGCAGTGGGGCACTTCTCCTCTCCAAGCAGGGAGCTGGACAAGGGGGTGCACGGAAAAAACTTGTCACCCTACCACAAGTTTGCTGCTGACCTCCGTGCTCTGTTAGGAAGGAAGGTGTGTCCCCATTGTCCCCCCAGGACACCACCTCTGCCCCAGCCCCGGACCCAGCGATCGCTCCGAGTGGCAGCAGGCAGCGGAGCCGATCCCGCTCTCCGCCTGAGGCGGGAGGCACGGCGCTGACAAACCATCCGCGAGCAGCGCCGACTTCCCAGTTCCAGGATGTTCGGGGAGCGGCGCGGGGCGAGGATGCGAGCGGAGCGGTGAAGCCGGGGCCGTGCCCCGCGCCCGGGCCGTGCCGCCAGCGCCCCCTCGGGGCCGGCGCCCGGCACTGCGGCCCCCTCGCTGCCGCGCTCCGGCCTCACCTGCGAGCCTCAGACAGCGCTGCCGGGGGAAAAAAAATTCAAAAATAAATAAAAAAATCAACCTGGAGTGCAAAAGGGTAGCTCGCATGCCTCGTGCAGCTGTGCAACTGTCCCAGAGCTGCGTGCTTGAGTTATGGCTCGTAATTTTCATGGAAAGTTCTCACAGTTCGTGACCCAGGAGATCCCAAACATATGATTTAATCGGGCATTAGTCAATGTCGAAGTTTTCCCTTCCCAACGCGTCTGATCTATACCACATTGTCAGCATCTCCCTGCAGTGCAAGGGAGGCACAAGGCACTTGATACAGGGTGAGGAAGGGAAGAAGGGAATCGGTGCTTGGATTAGGAGCAACTGCAAAACTGGATAGATGTGGCTCTTAATGACACCGCATACTCATTCTCAGCCTGTCACCCCCACAGCCCACAACATGTCTGTATTTATGGAAGATGACAAAGGCTTAAGCCACCTTCAGTTAACACATTTCATCAAACTCTCTTTTTCTTCTCTTCTTCAGTGTGTAAACTGCTGCCCTCACACCTATGTGCCACACATCAAAATTTCTCACCTGCTTGTAAGCACAACTGAACAAAACTTCTGTTTTTACATACAGAGATCCTCACTCAAGAGCTTTTACTTTGCACACAACCCGCACTACATCTCTTTGGGATGTTGAGTCCAGAGCTTCTAAATATCACCCAAAAAAAGTGGGATAAGGGATACCCAATACCTTATGGAAATGAAGACTAAATATGCTACTGGCTTCAGGAAAGCCATGCTATCCTGATGTGTTTATGGGCATCAGTAACTAGTTACCCATACTACATGCTCCCTCCTCCTCATGGTAAAAATTGTTTGAATGGTGATTTTATTTAGAAAACAAGTGCATTTATATATGAATGACTGTTTGCTATTCATTGGTTATTATTTTCTTCTCCAAAAATTTCAGGCAACCAATCAACCGGACTGGAAGCTGAACACTGTGCCAGATTTTTTTTTTTTAAGGGTAAAAGAGTGTAGCTGTGTGATTGATTTCCACTAAGAACAAGACTTCATGCAATTTAGGCCACAAACCAGTCCTCACAAACACCAAACAACTAACAGATGGAGTGAGTAGTCTGCTAACAAAGCAGAGGTTGAAATTGAATTCCCCCAAATGGTCTGGCAAAAATCTGTGGAAAACAGGATGTCTTTCTGAGTGATTTGCAAAAAGAAGAGAGGCCTGACTTAGGGAACAAATATGGTCATGCCCTAAGAAGATCCACATACTAGATAGTGTGGTTACGGTTTTCCTTCAAGTTGCAAGATGGGATAGGCAATTCCAATTTTCGACTCAGGCAGGAGATGTTACTCTGAAGAGAAGCCTTCCTCTCCCTTCTCCCTGCAGCTGCTCCACGCAGACATAAAGAAAAGGCAACAGGAAAACTCTCCCAAACTTTTACCTCTTATAGTCCTTATACATAGTAGGCCAAATCTTGGTGAGCAGCCTCAGGATTGTTCAGGACAGTAACAGAGTGCTCAGCCTTCCTCCCTTTCCGTTTCTTCACCCCAGAACCACGTAGTGATGAGAGAGAGATGAGGTTATGATTAGTCAGAATAACTTTAGTACCAACTAGATAGCCCAGTTCATGCATTTATTTACACAATCATACTAGAAACAGTTCAGGTACTGAACTACCTTCATGCAAAAGATGACAAAGAAGGCACTTGAGCAGAAAAAGTATATATCAAGAGATAGACTTTGACATAGATTAATGCTCTATGACATTTAAATTATTCCATGTTGGTGTAGTTGAATTTTTTTTGTAGGATGTTGTGGCTTTGGACAACAAGATGAGCTGATTGCCTCCTGTAAGATCTGCAAAAATGAGTCAATCTTTGTCAGGAAAGATTCTGGGATCCCTGGTATCCACTTGCTATTATGAAACATTCCTTCAGATCCACAGGAATAGCTATAATACTCTGTGGTTAAAACTACCCAATGGAAAATCAGCTGAGAGATGTGATAGCAATCAAGAAAGGTTTCAGGAAATATGCAATGTGGTATGGTTTGCCCCCCAGCAGAGTCTCCATAACTGAAAGGTCAGGCATTCAAGGCTTTCAGTGAATCTTGTTTATGAAAGTTTTGTATGCTTCACCATGACCATGGTGAGAAATCTCAGTCAGGGAAGTTTTCTCTCAAGGAACTGGCTGACAATTCAATGCTGCTTTTGTTATAACACTTGGCTGAAGTGACTCTTCAAGAATGCCATGCAGAAAGCCCCAGACAGCTAGGGCAGGCAAGAACTGTTCTCTCCACAGCCTGGATTAAACTTGCTGTAGGTGAAAGGACAGGCTGAAGGCATTCTGGAACCCCACAGTTGATGTSTCTGTTTCTCTCCTTTCCCACACCTCCCCATCTCTGCTTCTAATCCAGTGGGAGAGAAGAAAGCGAAAGTAAAGGCTGCTGCTACTTCTCCCAAAAGACTAAAACTGATGCCAACAAACAACATGCTGCAGCTAAGCAAGCTGCCATGGTCTTGCCTGGCACCAGGGAAACAGAGATGAAAGCTCTGATGGACAGAAATCATAGATGCTGCAAAGCAGATGGCTGTTGTCATGATGACATAAAATACTTCTTTCTTTTGTGACAAAATAAATACACCTTTTCATTAAAATACAAATCTGTTATTTTTCCTAATGATTTTACCAGAAATATATAGTCTGGAACTGTATGGTGTGCTTTTGTAGCTTAAGAAATTGCTCTACAGGTCACCTAACATAACAAAACTTTGATGAAGACCTCTTACGAGTGTGATACCTTGGGCCATATTTACATGTCCTAAATGCTACATACAACCTCCACTTTCTGGGATCTAGAGTGCCTTTTTCGATAGGAAATATTAGGCTAAACAGTTTGTAGTTTTGTCTGAATTTCAACTATCTGGTCCCTAGTGCACCCAGCTCTCCCAAATAAAACCAAAGCCATCAATACCATGAAAGAACTGAGACATTTCTTTYCGATTCCCTCATCTGAGCCCACAGTTTATCCCACATTGCCTTCCCTGGCAGAATAATCAGGCACACCGTCTATTAATAACAACAGAGGAGGCGGAAAGATATAATGAGAAAGCTGTAGCGAACACTTTATTCTGCCTGGGATGTAGAAATAAGACTTGACATGAAGAATAACTGCAATGAGCATATGATTTATTGTTTATACCATGTCATAAGACAAAGCTCTTAGATATTAGTGGYCTAATAAAGTGATATAATGCTTGCTATGTGTTTATCCACGTGGTAAATAGATAGCACAATTGACACTTGAAGCACTGTAAGAGAAGCAATGGCTACAAAATCAGAACTCTGCAAGGTAGTGGCAGAATTTATTGCTAATTCCATCTCTCAGGAAATAAGGAAACATTACTCTCCAGTAATGTTCAAATATCTGGTGAATTAAAAGATTATTGGTGACAACATTACAATACTGCTCTGCTTTCCTCCACCTTTCCTCCACCAGGAGAGCAGGAAGTGTATTAGAGGATTTGCAGCCTGATATAAACTCTTGCAGCACCTCAACGCAAAAGAGGCTCAAACCTAGAAATTCCATTTCACAAAGAGGCCGAGAATGAGACATTATTTCTGATGCAGAAGGAAACCTTTTCAAGGCAAAAAAACTCCCAATGCAAAGTCCACCACTGCCCCTCTGAGTTCCTGCATCAGCCTGCATGGTCCTAGGAGATGACTCCAGCAGAGTAAAGTGTGACCATCTGCAGCCTCTCTCCATGATAGCACCCTTAGAGCAAGACTACTGCTTTTATGAGACAGAGATGACTGGTGCTGAGTTGAACATTACACCCTGGAGTAGGATAACCTTCTAGACAGAGATATTTGAAGCCTTCCGGTGAATGTGAACATAAAAAAATATCCCAAACTGTAGGAGCAACCCCCATGACAAGCCAAGATTTCTAGCACATAGGTGGCATCAAATATCATTTCAAATTCAAAACTCAGCCATAGATCTCAGGCCATGCACTCTGGGGTTCATGTGAAGTCTCTGTCTTCAGGGAGAAAATGTTCCGTGCAGTCCTCTCCCCAGTCCTTAATTTTGGGTAACTTGTTTGAGATCAAGGTCTACACTCTGATCCTCCACAGAGTAATGCAAACACAGGGACTAAAGCTTACCGTCAAAGAGCAAAAATGGCATAATTGGGAAGTGAGTGTATCAGAGGTGATCAGTGTCTCATTTGTCATCTTGACTCATTTTAGCAAAGAGGAAATCCAATCAATATGCCCAAGTTTTCCAGAATTCAGTCATGAAACAGTTGTTGGCCAGACTGCAGAATTCTTCTGCCTCTCATGGATCATCTATTTGTAGAAGAAATAAATCCCCTTGACACAGAAAGTGCCCCAGTCTAGCTCTATTCTTCTTCATATCCATAAAGCCCTCTGACTCAAGTGGTAATTTTGCAGACTTAAACTTGCCCTAAGTAATACTTCTTCATATCATGGGGAGACAGTAATACCTCTTCTCAGCAAGTGCAAATTGGCAATTGTTTCTCCTACCAAGAGGCACAGCCTGCTTGTTCTTTCACTAAAATATTTATGTCTGTCTCGGTAACAGTTCCTTTAGCTAGGAGCAAAACTCTAGTTAGGCAAAGCACTGGGAAACTGCCACATGCTCCTGCAACTATATGTTGCACATAAAATAATTCAAACACACTATTAGAGTGTGTAATTTAGCTCATATGTAGTTAGAATATGCAGAGTTTGCCGAGTGACTGCATCCAGCTGGAAAATCAATTTATATATGCCAGTTTAATAAAACCTGAAAGTCTTCCGCAATACATGCAGAAATGTTAGACAACGTTGAAATTGTACATTATGTAAAACCAAACATAGCTGTAAATTACAGGCTGAGTGTGAAGGATCATTCGTCTCCTGCCAAAATTCATATAAACGGTCACCAATTTGGGGACAGAGGGGGAAACATACCATAATAAAATGAAACTTTGTACAACTCCAAGTACAAGCTTCCAGGGCCAAATTTTGCTAGAAGAAACCTTAAAACAAAATTGACTTTGGCCTTGAGCCATCTCTTACTGATTTAAATCTGTAGTAGTCAGGGACTACACTGGTGCAAATGAAAACAAAAAACAGGTGATTTAATGGTGCAGAGGTCTTTCTATGCACTACAAGTGAGCCCTGAGCTCTCAATCTGGACTAACCACATTGTTTGCCTCTGGAGTTTCCCATTCATTCTCACTTCAGAAAGCACTATTTTCTTGCCCATGAGCTGCATACTCTATTGCTCTGTGTGTACAAATTCAGCCCAAGCAGTAAGTAGGCTATCCATTCTCTTGCCTGTGCCTTGCTGGTGTCTCTGTAGGCAGAGTAAGGTGGTGCCTTGCGGTTGCCATTGTGGTGTACAGGTGCAAAGTGATGGGTGTCCCCAGTCCTGCTCTGGAGAGACAGAGATCAACATTGCAAACCACACAGTGTGGATGCTGCTAATTACCGTGCTTGCTTCTGCTCTCAGAAGAGGGATGAAGAGTGAAGTGGCACACAGATACTCCGGGAGCAGCACTACTTCCTCCCCCCAGTTTCTTGCTTGAAGCAGTATAGGGTGAGTTGGGAATGCCTATGTCCATGCAGGAGACAAACACGTGACTTCAGTTTTCAGACCTGTCTGTTAACACCTTTTACTAACACCAGCAAACAAACTCTCATTCGTACTAGGGAACACACAAAACTACAGGAGTGAACCAGGCTTAATTGCACTGGGTTGGTTACTCTATTTTCTGGACAAACTGTGCAAGTCAGGAAAAACAACACTCGTCTGCAAAGCAATGCTAGTCTGATCCTCTTCCCGTACATATGGGACTAGGTCTCCCTTTCAAGGTGCTCTTGATGCAATGTGACCAAGACTAGCCAGACAGAAAGCATTTACAGGGCAGATAATGTGAATTTATGCTCTTCTAGTGAATCAGCCTGACTTTGCTCTGATCTCAAAAGAGAAAGACACAGACTCTTCATTTAACACTTAGCAGTATCTCAGGGATCAGTTCTGTTCATTGTAGCATTACAGAAACCCCGAGGAAACTCCATTTAGATCAATGGCTACGTCATCAAAATGCTGGAGACTGAATTTGGCYCCGTTCTAACATTTGCATACTAAAACCATTTCCAATGTGGACATCAGATTGAGAAGTTTTCAGATACTCTGGTTATCAAGGCAATTCCTCAATGAATTTCAGACGAATCAAATTTATCTTAGCAAACTATTTCCTTCAGGGCTGTAGGAATCAATCCTCACTCCTATGAACAAGGTCTTACCTTGCACCTTAACCTGGAAATCTCCTCACCAGTCTCCTCATTCACCCTCGCTTAGGGCATGCTGTTTGTTGGCAGGGAGTATTGGCACGCACCTTTGTTTTCACAGAATATACAGTTTCACCTTGGCTTAGCACTTGACATCCTCGGTATCAAGGCAGCCACTCACAGAAGTAAAGGTCATTGATTTAAACCACAAGTATTCAAGATTGCTTTTTTACGATCGCCACTGTCCAACATACAATTAGGCTTTCATGTGCAGAATGTGTTTCAAGAACTGCCAGTAATTTTCATTCCGTATACAGTAGTTTTTATGCCAATACATGTGCTTTATATCTAATGGCAAGAATACTTAAGAGAGTGGAAGGTCAATCTTTTATAGACAATCCAAAAAATAAAATATAAACTGAGAAAGATATGGAAATGTGCATACTCAGCAAGAACCCTAGCAGGAAAAACTTTCTGGGTGATTAAATACAAAAATGAGTGTTGTCCAATTGGTAAAACCATCGCAGGACATGTGTGCACACCAGTCACAGAAGTGCCTGGAATGCAGAGCCATTCAAGCTCAGCTTTTAACAAAGCAGTTCTGGGCCTGGACACAGGCCAGGTATAAAAGCCCTGGGCCCAGCATGGGCTAATTTCCCAAGCTCTTATGATGGCGATCTAATCTAACCAGGTTTACTGGCTTTGAAACAAACTGGGAACACTCACACAGCCAGTAACCATTCGTCAGCTGGGGAGACAGCAGTGAAGAGCTCAGCACAAAAAGATTGTTTAGCTAACTTTTCTAACTTTTCTCCCCAAGGCATTTCTGACTATAGCCTTTTACCAAAAAAAAAAGGGAAATATATACAAGGCACCTAGTACAACTATTTTTTTAAAGAGTGTTCACCCACAACTAGTTCTTCTTCCCTTCACTGAGATACAACTATTGATAAAGTATATAAACCACCATTGCCCTTTGGCCTGAGATAATTATATTGGTACAGGAGAAAAAATAAGGGTTATTGTATCATTTTACTTATATCAGTGCGATTAAAGCAATACAAGTTATGTATATAGATAAATTTCAGGCTACCATGTAAGGTAAAAATGCCAGCTGTTGCTGAGTACTGTATATGTACAAGACTTGATTTCATTACCTCTGCAAGAATAGTTTCTAACCATGTCACACTGAGGCTTTCTGATACATGCAAACCACGAAACATTACTGAAATAAGTCAGGTTCACCTCAAAATGTAATCTGTTCAATGTAATTAAGCTAAAGCCCTCTTAACCTTCAGAAAAAAAAATTAGAAAATTTAACTTCCTTTAAATCGTACTGGAAAGCAGGAARAAGAACTTTTGGAAAAATAACTTTCACAAAAATGTTTTCACTCCCAAATAGAGACCTTTCCACCTATTGCATCAATTTCATGCTCAATTCAGATAAGAAATAAATATGTATACTATTTTGTTTAGCTTGATTTTGCCTTGTATTTGGTGAGTTTATGTTTAAAGAGGAGGAAAGTAGATCTACCATTGTTATTAACAAAAAGTAAGGCTTGCCTTTTAAACCAGAAAGCGATAATGATTTCAGGATTTGAATCACATTGTTCTTAATCTTGTATCCTTGACTRTTTCCAAAGAGACACAGGAATGTGTGCCAATCTTTATGAAACATACCAAAAACCAGTATTTAGTAATCAACCAAGCCCCTGGGGTTTCATCTTGACRGTTAAAGGAGCCTGCTTTCTCCCTAGTCTGCCAGGTTTTATTGCTGCTAGCAGGAATTGTGTGCTTAATCCTCCACTCCCTGCTTGGATGCAACCTTAGCAAGAAGTGAATGATAGTTTTATCATGAGGGAGTACTACACCACCAGTCCCCATAAATATGTATCACTCAAGTGCTTTGAGGATGTAGCATTTGATTCCAATGGGGACAAATTCATCTTTAGTCTGGGGAGACCCACAAGACACTTCTGTCACTAGCTGTAATGAGAGCCACAGATCAGTCACTCAACACATAGGAGGTTCAAGTGAGGTTGAGGGCCTTCCCTTTAAAATCCAGACCCTCACAAATAATTTTCAGTTGGGTTCCCAAAAACCAAGTCTGAAAGAGAAACCAGTCATGATCCACCAGTGTAGAACAGAAGATGATGGTGAGGAGAAAATCCAAGCTTCTATGGACTAAGAAAGAGATGTAGGATTTTTGAAAAACAGTTGATTAATGGGAGAGATATAGCTGAAAAGCAATGGTTTTCCAGTTCAGAAGTAGCTTCCCAACAAAACCCCAGGCCTTGACCCAGAAGAAGGAATAGGAGAAAAGACATTCAGCCCTGCTATAAATGTATTTTGAGGTGGAAGAGAATAAGGTCAGGCATCTGTATCATTTCTATTTTTATGATTACTTGCAGAGTATAAGCGTTTCTGTGATCATACAATAATTTTAGTGAAAGCATCTAACATGGAAAGCAGCATTTCAGATCCATTTTTATTGCATATTTAGTTTCTAAGCAACAAATTACTAATATTTCAAGGGGGCTACATTCAGTTGAAAGCCCACAGTCATATAAATTATCTATGTATATTTGGCAGAAGAGAAGGCATGAGAAATTTCTGGAGCTTACTTTTACTGAAATCATTTTCTTGAATAAAAAAAGGAAGAAAGAAAAGTTGAAAGCCATTTTGTATTGTGAAGATATTGACACTTTTGAAATGGAAAGGGCATATAGGTCTCTAGTCCCAGGTCCATTTGCTGAAGAATCTTGTTGGGCTGTAATAATCAAACTTTTAAGATTTAAAGAAAAGGAGATAATTCTGATAAAGGCAATACAATACTCTAAAGAAAAAAAGCAGAGGCTACAGGAAGGTGAGAGAGAGTTCATTTTTTTGCCTGTTCTACCCAAAAAGAAAAGACAAGAGAAGAAAGAAATTGTTGAATTTGAGCCTTTAATGCCAGGAGGGGGAAAAAAAAGTGAGACATGAAATTTTGCAACCTACTACCCCCATAATAACAGCAGGAACCATCACCATCTAGCAGAGGCAGTTGAACAGTTTATCAAGGAGATTTTACCTTCTGCTATGGATTTCACTTTTGCAGCAGTGCATAGGTTTTTCCATGTTACTTGGCTCTATTCCAGGGCTTTTATTGAAGATTAAGGCTTAAAAGAGAAGAGAAAGCAAACAGAAAACAAGTACAGGCTCAACATCTTGATAGAAGTTTATACTGTGGGTCTGCCTTGTTGCTTTAAACACAATTGTTTTAGCTGCAGGCGTTACAGTTTCAAACTGTGATTAGTTTAAACGCTTACTGAATGTGATTTTATGGAGACATTAAGTGTTTTAATTTCTATGCTTATTTCCATTTCATCACATACCATCCTTAAAAGGAAAAACAGCCCAACACATTTTCATGTTTCTCATTAGGAGGTATAATTTTCAGTAAAATATGTAAGTGGAGGGCATAAATGGGAAGTGGGAAGCTATCTTTGGTCAGGTCAAGTAGCAGAAGCATCAGTTTGTACATAATTACTTTTAATACAATGTGGAAAGCTGGAAGTGATGAAGATCTGGTTTTCAGAGTGCTACATTTTCTGAGCTCTCATTTGTAATGTTAAGTTTGCAGGTGCTCAGCCCCTCTTAGAAGGCAGACAGTAAATTATGAACTCTTTTTGCCATGGAGATGTCTGTCCAAATGTAAATCAGTGCACTGAATCAGCTTCTGGCCTGCCCATGTGCTCCCTCCACCACTCAGAGTATTCTCTAACACACAAACAGAAAATACCCTTGGTATGTTGTGGGTCACTTCCATACTCTGGAATCTCAAATGCCAAATAGGATTATCACATGACACCAGGTCATAAGAGGGGCAATATCTTCCAGGATTTGGGACCTCACAGCAGCATGGGGAAACCTGCACAGTCCGCTTGCTTCTGCCTCATCCTGCTGCATAAGCCCAGGCACGGTGCCTGCTGTCTCTGTGCTCCTCCTTTCCCTCCTCTCCACTATGCCTTTCATGCTATCCACTGCTGGGCTTTGTAACCAGAGGGGCACCACAAAAGCAGAAAAGAGGTGCCTTCCCCAAGTGGTTCATCTCCCATCCAGCCTTCAGGGTCTCAGGTTTCTACCAAGGAATTCCTGTGGTGCCTGGCTGCAGCAATGACATCCCAGAGCACTGAATTTGTAAAGTCCCATGGCATGTCAGAGAGCTGGCATCAACTTTGCCCCGCTAAGAGCAAGGCAGGGAGCATGAGTGCAACCTGGCAGCCAGGGCAGTCATCTGGAGGGGAAGCAGGTATCCAGCAGTGGTTCAAGGCCCTTCCCTGTGAATACAGTATATTTTTTAACTGCTGGGTGTGTAGCGTGAAGAGCAGGAAGCAGAAACAGAGACCCAAGTCCCCTGTGGATCCAACCCTCTGTTTTATTATGTGCATGTGCAGCAATGTTATACAGCAGACCTCTGGTCTGGTTTTGTGTCTTCAGGCTGCAGTTTAATGATGAATAATTAGGTTTTGGACAGCTCTTGGCAAAGGCTGCCACTGAATACTTTATGCTGTAATGGATGTTAATCTGAAAATTGTGTTTGCAGTTCTGTTTGATCATTTGTAATGAAAGTGGTCAAATTGTAATTTGGTCTTAGTAAAAAAAAAAAAAAAAAAATCACCAAACCTATTTCAAATCCTACTCTTGCCTTATACCAGTAAAAACAAGCAAGAATGCCACTACATCCAATGGTCTTACAGAACCAGAAGAGATGAAAAAAAGGTTTTCAAACACAATTAGAAAGGGTTAAAGGTTCAACTGCAGCATCAAACTGTGGGAACTTGAGTTTTGCTACATAGGCAGCTAGAGCTCTATCATTTCAACATAGCAAGCTACAAAAAATATAAATGCTAAGTTATGTTAAATATTTGAAAATGAATCTTCTGAGGTGCCTACTTTTGCATTTGACTGTKCTGGGAACATCATTGCAAAAATTTTTCTCAAAAATGGCAAGATGCAAGAAACTGTCAAACAAGAAATGGTACCTGCAYGTCAAACATTGCTTCCACATCTTGTGAGTGAGACACTCTTAGCATTTGCTATGAAACATAGACTGAACTGAATGAAACACTGATCAAAATACATCCACAAGTGATTTCACCTTCTTATGATCCAAACTGTCACCTAGAAAAGTGTGTGAAATTCAGAGTGGTTCCTGACTACAAGATACCAGCACGTATGAGAAAGCAAATGGGAACAGAACCAGACKGTGTGACACAGTCAGTGTGACGCAGCAAGTCAGTGACAGAAATACAACCACGAAATATTTTTTGAAACCTTCACGTAGATTATAGCTGTGGAATTAATCAGTGACTGAAGCTGTTAAAACAGGAACTTTTGACAATGCTGACGTGAGAACTGACAAAATAGGGTGAATGTCTTTCTAAGAATGCCATGTTGCTCAGGCAGTGCCCGYGCCTCTGTGACAGTGTTGTGATGGGAGTCTGAGTGATGTTAGCCTGCAAGGCTGAAACAAAGTGGATCACATCCTAAAGTCTTCATGGGGATTCATTTCCACTGATTTTAATGAATCAGAGACAGGCTAGAGCCAATGGGAGTTTAGCCTGGGTAAGCAAGGAGACACAAACGAATAAAGATTTCAGCATTTGGCTTTACCTTTGTAAAGAAATAATAAAAATATACTGCACATGTTGCATATCTGTCAGCTAAATTCATTTTATCTACAACACTTTATTGGTCTCATGCAGCTCTAGAGAACAATTCAAATCTCAAATTACAAAACCACCTAGTTTAAGGCTCGATCAGTACTGAAGCCTTCCGACCCTGAAATACGGTCTCCAAGTTCCCATTCAAATTGTCATCAAAGCTATACTCCAACATTAAGTCCATGTCAGCCTTAGTGGAAGCAGATGAGGACTCCAGCTGCATCTGGTTTGACTTCCCTTTAATAACTACAGCCAATTGAGCCATATCAAAGAAAATGTAAGTATTTCCTTAAAAAGTAACTATTTTTTTTCTTTCAGGAAAATAATTGCAAAAAATGTTAATTTAATATTTAATAAGTCTTATTTTAAAATACAAGACTAAAATATCTACAGGATTAGAACAGGCCAAARATATCAAAGAGTAAGTTACAACAGTCTCCCTTTCGAGTAAATTTGTTGCGGCATAGGAAGAAAAATATTGGAAAAGCTCAGCTTCTGTGACAGAAGATAAATTTAAACTCAAATCTGAGCTTTTCGAGGACTCACTTAATCCACAGATTCCCATACTAAAGAATGCCCCATACAAAAGACTGGCCCATGCAGGTCCTTCACAAGCTCTAGCCCTTGTTCACTCTGTGATGCAGGCACTTCTGCTCTGCCTCTACCTGCTAGGAAATTAAACCTTCAGCAAAACACAGCAGGAGGGATTTTGCTGTCACTCTTGATGAAACCAGCAACACTGGCATGCAATACAGGACGGTACCTCCAGGCACTCAGGAAACATATTAAGCATATTTTCCTCTAGCTTTATTAATTTCTTTAGGTCATTGACAAATATTTAAAGCACTTCTCAATTGCTTATCTAATATCATGGCCATTGTAATAACTTTCTCAGTCACTGATGTCCATGTTCTTGCTTTTCTTGTCATGAATGGGAATGTTTTATTGTCCTAACTAAAAATGGAGACCCATGGCATACAAAAATTAAATCTCAGGTAGGTTTTCAATTTTTAGATTTCCTTCTTAACGAAAAAGATACTAGTTTTCTCTAGTTCTTTTGCAGGCCAATCACGTCCTACATGTCTCTAACAAATTCTTCATTAGATATTCACACGCCAAAAATCAATTAAGTGCTTATTTTAGAGGAGAATTTCTCATTGCATCAATTGATAAGCTCTAACACAGCCAGACATGGCTTGAAAGCTGAGACCTAAACCCCTAGATTGTAGTTTACTGATACAGGTATTATATATGCCCTCTGCTCTTAACTTCTTTCAACCCCTTCTCTGAGCTATGGCTATAAGTCAGGCACCCAGCTGGGTGGATAGAAGTAAATTAAAATTCCACAGTGCTCACAGAGCACAGACACAAATGTAAATCTGACGGACACATACCAATAAAAATTTATCTTGATTTTTCGCTATGACAAAACATTGAATTGTTTAAGAACATCTGGAGGACAAAAAAAGGTCTACCAACCACAATTTTCCTTCAGAAACATATTTAAGGGGACTTCCTCTTTGATATAAGCACAGGTTAAGCATAATTCTTAATGCATGAGACTATTTCCTCCCTCACAGATGTGGACCAGTGAATTTAGCAGAGATTTTGGAACTGATGCATTAACAGCTAAGATAACAAATTCTGTTTCTTTGCTTAAACATTTGTATGATTCATATCACTTATATCTGAAAATGTCTCAAGTGAAACAGAGGGAGAAATATCGTCTTTTAAAAGGGAAAATTTCATATTTATTTTAAAAACTAAAAATCAAATTTSCCATGTAAGGATTAATGGGTCTATTATATTTTGGGGGTCCAGGGGAGACGGGAATTTGTTGGGGGGGGGGGAAGGGGGATGTTGGTTTAGGGTATTCTTACTATTTTTTTTTTTTAACAGATGAAAATAAGAAAGAATTACCTGGTTTTACACGACTATTTGCAGTTAAAAAAAATTAAAAGTCACTTTTTAACCCTAAAAATACTTTTAACAAAAATAAACCATTAGRGGAACAAATTTTTGTGCTTGGATTTTTTTTCCATTAAAAAAAGCGAGAAATTTTAAAATAATGAAAAATTTCTAGCAAAACTCTCTTTATTTTCATTCTGCAAAGCCCTTTTCAGTTAAAATATGAATTCAGGAATAAAAATTCGACAAGTTTTCCACTAGTATTTACAAATTGGAAACACTCTTTCATCTTTGCCACACTGGGTAGAAATAGATTAAATTTAAATTAAAGAGGTGACTATTGCATAAGTCTTTGTGCAAGAAAACCACTGAAAGAAAGCCTGAGAAATGTATTTTAAATCTGAAAGTAATTGTTTTAGCTTGGGAAGTTTTTTGCCTTTTACAGGAGAAGTGCTGTAATCCATCCCATCCTTGTCGGGAATGTACCCATTAAGTGTTCCTCCCAGTGGTCAGCAGTTTCCACTGGTTCAATTTTCAAAGAAATTTTTAGGCTTAAAGAAGGAAAACCAGAAAAATGTTGCTGATCCATTTTTCAGAAAAGAAATATTTAATCTGAAAATGCTGGTTAGGGCACATGGATATTTCAAACACCCAGGACAGCAACACTGCTGAGTAGGAGCCACACATGGGTTTGCTGAGGTTTAACCTTATAACTTTGCTCTCTTCAGCTACACTTCCTTGAATGCAGACAAAATCTCAGGCCACTACTGACTACTCCAAGAAGAGTTCTCAGTGCTAGCAACACAGATGGTGAACTTCAAGAGCAGGAAGCCTATATGGTGAGAAAAGCACAAAAGTACTGTGTACTTGACAAGTTATTGGGATAAACAGTTAGGTTTGTTTGGTTTGGATTACTCAGAGGTTTTCCTATACATGCCATATCTTTGCTTACTAAAATATTTATTCTTCGATAGTTTAAAAGTTCTAGAAAAACACTTTTCCAAATACTCGTGTCAATCCTTCTTCTATAGCACTATGTGCTGACAGTACACTAGTTTATTTGAATAGAAACAGAATTGGCTTGAATCTATCCTCAACAACTTTTGGCTATTTGTGGAACAGTTGGATTCATTTTTCCCTGCACAAACCATCAAGATGAATGCCATTTTCCATTACCGTTAGAAAGTGGACCCAAGCACAACTCACTCTTGATTTCACTGATGATGGAGAATAAGGGTAAAATGCTAAATTAGAGTCCCAGCTTGCCTACCAAATTCTTTTACAAGTTTCATGCTTGCACATGAGCTGATTTTCTTTCTTCAGCTCTAACCATGGTGCAGCCTGATTCTCACCACTTTTGCCAGCATTTCCAGGAGCTCAGCTGCCATCAGAAGAGTTTGTACTTCACCACCACAAAACCAGCGTGACAGAACAGTGACACAAGATCACTGGCAGAATTTGCCCTAAAAAAAAAAAAAAGTAGAAACTATAAGCAGGACCCAATTAAAAGCATTTAAATCAAGTGGAAGAAATTCCAACAAAGTGGAATCAAGAGGGTAAAATGCCAATACGAATACATTCCAATGGCAGGCAATAGTGCTAGTCTAGGCTTATACAGTGAAATTCTGTAAGGCACTTGTGGGTCAATGCCATGAGCATTACACGCCTGCACAGGCTGTGTGAGTACCTGGAGCAAAGCTGGTAACCTAGGTAATTTACAAACAGTAAACTCCTAACACACGTTACTTAAAAACAAAATGCACATGAAAATGATAAAACACTGTGCTGACGCTGCTTTTTGTAGGAGTCCAAATTGGTTGGAAGTTATTAGACCTTTGCTCTTCTATGGGCCAGCTTTAGCAAAGCCTAATGTCAGCAGGTGCTCACATCCTTCCCAAAGCTCCCATGACCAAGCACGGGCCAGTCTCAGCCAGGAAGCCTCCTTAGCTACTCTAGGGGTTCCAGCAAAATCAGATCTCTTCAGAGGAATGTATCCACAGAGATTATTCCCATGGCACACTCCAGCCTCTTGCAACCAGCACTGCACACCCACAAAGCACCACACCTGTGCTCAGTGCACCCCTTTACCTGCTCCTGCCTGGGGTGTAGCTTACACCACTGTGAGCTGGAGCCACACATCTTAAACTGCAAAGGGCAAGTTCTGTTCTCCGTAACATCAGTCTAACCTTCCTAATTTCAGTGTTGTATTGCACTGAGTTAAATCAGAGATGAATGCATCCTAAGTCTTCTGGTTTCCTTTATAGCATCAGTGCACTGCCATTTTCAATTCTCTCCTGAGCAGTTGATTCAGAGAATTCAGGACTGTTGAAAGGTCCTGCAAAAAAATGACTGAAATAGTTTATAAATCCTAGGAGGGAGCATAACTGCACAACATTTGTAGGACAAGGAGCATTCTTTACAGCGGTTATTTTATCCTGTGATTTATACTGGTCTCCTCCATCTATCACATGGCTACAGCATTCAGTTCTGCCTTGCAGGAATTCACTTTTGGCCTCATGCTACACTCTCCCTGCCAGAGGAAAACTTTCCTTTGGTTTGTGAAAGCCTTCTGCATTTGTTTTCAGTGTGACGATGTCAACGAACAGCACTAAATTCTGTGGATGCATTTGTTCTGTGGCCCTTGGTGATAAGACAGGCGTTAATACTATTTCAGTGAGAAACTGAAAGCATCCCATGATAGTCTGAACTCTAATTCAGAGGTTTCAGGTATACCTCAACAGGAAACTCAACAGGTATAACTCAACATTTACCCAAATGTTTCAATGAAAACAGCTACAAGGAAAGGAACTAACCCCATTCAAGAACAGAGACACTTCCTCACACAGGTTCAAATCCTGAATTTGATGGTTCACAAGCTTTGAGGAAATGTCCCCCCATAGTTCAAATACAGATGAATCTTTTGGAAATTATCCACCTTAGCATTTAGTAGAATTCAAATCCTGGCTGTTAAGTTTCTATGATAAAGATAAATAGATTTTTTTTTTTTTTTTAGAGCTACTCCTGAATGCAGTTTGTTTGATTTTAAATACCTGCCTGAAATCTTTATATTGCCACAGTTCCTCTCTCTTTGACCAGGGTCAAAACTGGGTCTTCAAATACATTTCCCGCACTGCCTCAAGCAGAAGGCTGAGCCAAGCCTCTGTCTTACAGCACAGGCTGGTGGGAAGGATCACTTGCACCTTCCCTCTGAATGCCAAAAAACCCACACAAGTTTTTCCAGGAACATAGTCACACAGGCCACTCACTTTCATAATATTATGACCACCTACTTCAATTCTCTGGCTACAGAAATGCAGATTTAAGCTGCAATCAATAATTTGGATTCTGCAGTTGATATGCCTTCATAAACAGTACTTTAACTTTCCATGACAGCACTTCCACAGCTCTGCAAACACTCACTACATGTTGAGCGCAACAGGAATTTGCTGCCAGTAACAAGCAGACCATCAGAGATTCAGAGTCCCTCAGGTGCGAAGGGCCCTCGAGAAATCTCTGATTCCCACTCCTGATGCTCTCTAACCCCTGCCCAAAATGCTTTTCAAGTTTAAGAACACTACAACAGCATGGAAAACAGTAGCTCTGAAGGTAGTCGGGAAGTTTCCCCTGCAAAAGAGTAGCAAGATAACACAGCACTTCAGATCACTGCAGTGACATCAAGAGATGTCTCTGCAGAAAGAAGAAGCCTATGGTAGGTCATACAGGTTCCCCTACTGCCATGGCAAGCTTGATGCAACTGCTCAAGGCTAGCCTGTAGCCACCTGAGGGAGAGTAGCTTCCTCATCTTCTGAAAAAGTCTGATCAGTCAAGCTTTCTTCACAAATCAACCCAAGATGTGAAATCTTGAAGGAGTTGCTTCTTTCAGAAGTAATAAAATCTAATAGCAGCCTTCTTAAACCCAAAGCAATGAAAGTCACCCTAATTATTTCCTCTGCAGGAAGTCCCTTTGGGGATAAAAGAAGTCATACAGGATTTGGATCACTTCCTGTATTTGTGTGCATCTATCAATCGACACACAGCAGCAAAGCCAAGAGCGCCCTGTCTCTACTTCGAAGTACAATCCAAGAGAAAGCAAAGAGAGATTCAGAACTAAAATTCTGGATTGTCTTCTCCACTATTCACAAGGTTTACTTGATATGTAGGCCAGCAAAAGGTCCCCTTTCCTTTGCCTAGAAAGACCCATCCTGCTAACACGAACAAAGGAGGAGATAGAAGTTGCAATGCATATGGAAAGTAACAGAGAGACAGACACAGGGGGTAAGGATTTGATAATGCAGACGGGGGAAAAAAAATAAAAAAAAGATCTACTTAAGATTCTTTCTAAGAAAAATGAATATTCACTGCACTGGTGCTTTTATCAGAACACCTCATGCTTTTTTCTTGCTCTCTCTTCTTGACACAGTAAGTTATGTTCAAGCTGCCTGTGACACTTTGTCAGGGCACCACATTGTTCTTCTCCCAGACAGCTCCCTCACGACCCCAGCATGCAGCACCTCTGAGGGCTGAGGATGCTCACACTCATCGTGGTGACTAGAAACAATCATCTGCAACACAATTCAGCACACATGCCTTTACGAAACCGAGAGAAAAGATACAAAGCAATTCTGAATAAAATGAGGTGGGGCAAAGAAAGCACCAAACCTTTTAATGAGAAAGTTGTTCTTCCTGCTCAAGATAGTATATTAGAGGCAGARGAGGCACCTCTCTTTTGGGAGCTTCAAATGCCTTGGAGTATGCCAAAATTCAGCATGAAAGTGAAGAGTTCACAGCAATTTTTTTTAGCATGGCTTTTCTAGGTAAATATTGCCACTTTGTTGTGCCTACATTGTTACAGCAGCGACTTGAAACCCTGCAGTGGCATTGGTCATAGTGCAGAAAATCATGTCTGTCCTGAGGTACTTGCAGTCAGAGATAAAACAGACAAAATACAAAAGACAAGTATAATCCAGATTCTAAACGAGGTATAGGAAAGCATACTCCAGGCTTGATCCATGTTTCACCAAGGCAGACCTCAGCCCAGGTCTCTGCAGACTTGATGCTAAGCCTCACCGAGGGAACTGGTTCTCCCTTKGAGAAGGCATGGAGGTGGTATGCCTGCAATGCCGATTGCAGCTGATGTTATCAATAGATAATCACAGTCCGTCTAGAAGAAGAGCCATGACCCACATGCCCTGCCAAATAATAGCTACATGATTTCTAAAACCAAAGTAATTCTGTAGGAAAAGCACAATTTCAGTCACAAGGTAAGACTTATTCTTCAGTTTCTGACAGGATTCTTGAATGGTGTTAATGTAAYGTTATTTAGCCCATCTCTATTTCAGTTTACTCCTTTGAAAACAGAGTTTGCATGAGGCACACTGCACATCTAACACCTCCATTCTTGAGACAGAAAGTAGCACAAGGGTTAATAGTATTACCCTTTCCTCACGATGTGAGGATAGGCAGTTAACTAAGAATTCTAATGATCCAAACACTCTGGACAAAGTAATATGACTACAAACTGACAAACTCAAAGTTACAAAGTACAGCCTCCCACTGAAAAGACAGTCCATCCCAGTCTAGCAAACTGCATGTCCAGAATCCTCTAGAAATACTCCACAAGCCTGMGGTTTTGCAGGACTTTGCATCTAGTTTAACGTTTCCAGTCCAGGATGAGATTACTAAATCGATGAGTTCTCTCAGAAATTTCAGTCTCAATTGTGAACATCAGACTGAAATGCCACCTTTTCATGCACTCACAAGGACAAGTGGAAATATTGCCAAACGTCATGCACATGCAGGAAAAAAAGCACTTCAGAGAAATTTGAATTCCAGTGATTCTGATGTCTAAGAGGTGCTACAGTCTCTGAAGAAAGCAGAAAACACACTGAAGAAAAGCGGGAAAATCATCATATGTCGTTTGCTTTATGTCTACCCCAGCTAGGTGTGATCTCCAGCTTACACATCAAAGGAAGACTGAGATTTGCTCTGGAAGGATGAAGACGTTCCACAATTCAACATAGTACTGAGCTATTTACCACTGTTACTTTAGCAAATAATTAACTTTGATCGCTGGATGAAAGATTGGTCTCCAGCAATCCACACACAGTTTAAACAGATACAGACACACCAAAAACTGCACACCTACATTACCATTCAAAATATTTTACTAATTGAAAAAAAAGAAAAGACAACCCACTAACACCACCACACTAGAAAGACTGTCCCCAAAACAAGAATTGCAATCTGGCAACATCAAAAGCATCAAAAGTTAAAATTGCATTTAAAAGAAATTCTCTTGTTTTGAAGAAGAAAGACGTGCAAGCAGCAATGTTCCTAATTAAAGCCCTTTGCAAAGCCCACAGCTGCTGCCCTCACGTCCTCCATGGAGAATTGAAGCCTTTTGCTGGGAAATGAGTCAGCAAATCTGTAACTGAGCCTTCTGCACTGAACTCCAAGCACCTTGAACACTGCTGACCTGCCTCTCACAGAAAATGTAAAGGGAAGAGCCTGATGACCATGGTGGACAGGTAGGGACAGTCATCATCTGAGCAGATACAGACAAAACGGGCACCAATATCAGCTCAGCCCAGATCAAGCAAAAGAGCCAATGGATTCACACTAAGAACCCCATCCAGAAACCCCCATGCAAAAGGCAGCAAGTCTGTTATGGCAGGATGTACACTGGGAGATGCTGCCATGTAGATCAGCAACTGGCTCTAATGCTGGGCATGGATGGTGGCCACAGCAGGGTCAGCTGGACAACAAGAGATATCAGCTAACCTCAGCAACACCCCTCTCCCCAGCTGTGACAGCTGTAGGCAAATTCCCATTTGTCTGCAGAATAGGAACTTCCTCTCCACATGTTCACCTACACAAAAATTTTCACAAAAGGATCATTTTGACCTCAAGTTTCACGCCAAGTGCAGTTTTATATCCGGCAAGTTGCTTTCTGTTTGAGGTGGCTAAGGCTGCCCTGCTCCCTCACAGAGAGCAGYGACTCAGCAGCACTGCAGGACACCTTGTACTGCCCAGTGACATATTTCACACACTGTCATGAGCTGAGGAAATAGAAAGGTCCCCACAGTTTGTTCACTGAAATGTTCAGCTCCGGGGGGTATGCAGTGAGTACTGTTTGGACATACTTAAATGTGAAGAAGTTTTTGTTACGAAGTTTATGGAAGCTGTCGGTTCTACTACTAGCAAACAACTGAAAGACGTTATTAATGTAGGGAAAAACCAGTGTAGCAGTACAGATCTGTATCTGCTGGACACTTTTTCTCTTGGTTTTTTGAGATGTTCTTCATGAGAAGTGAAGGTAAAGGCATCAGCACACAGCTTCCCTGGCAGACGTGGTGCTCCAGTGCATCCAGAGCTAGGATAAGGTAATGTGTCAAATTGTGGGTGTTTGCTGGAAATCTTTGCCATCTGTGCCTCTTGCTATTCACCTGTGAATACTCCTTCTGTACCTAAAGGCACAGTTAAGCCTATACCTATTCCATATGAACATTACTGAAGTAAAGTTTCACAAGATTTACCAAGCTTTCCTCAAAGAACCAGACTGGAAAATCTTAAAGAAGCCATAACAGGCTTCCTACTGGAAAGAAGCCACAGGATTCTTTAAGCAAAACTGACTTTCTACTAGAATTTAGGTCGTTTGGCCTAATGTGGCAGGATTTTAACAGCTGTAGTAACTTTGGAAGTCTCCTACATCAAGTGATTTCCAAAAAATATTTCAGTCAATCACATGGACAAAAAAAAAATTTAAAAAGGCAGGAAAATCATCATGTTGTGCATAATTTCTCTGTACTTGCCCATAAGCTACATCAAATCAAAGCATAAAAGGAAATTAACTGTGGATATTTTTAGTAGTTGTTTTCTAACCAGTTATTTCTATGTTCTGTTTGCATGAGAAATTGAAGGTAAGAGGTTTATGTGCAGATGCCACACTCCTCTGAGATCATTTGTTAACTGCCATGAGACAGAAAGCAGTTTCAGAAGACAGAAAAAACAGTCATTTGAGAACGTTTGCCTCTGGCAGAACTATCTTTTTTCCTACCTCAGTTAAAATTTCCCCTAGGCAAAACAAGGCAGAAGCATTGAAACATTTGCAACAAAACATGCAATTGCAAACATGCGACCACATACAATTAAGTTTTACTATAAATGCGGAAAGGTGTGCCAACCTGGGAAGAATGGACCTTGCTAGCTTGCACTGTGTAAGCAGAAAATCTGTGCAGAATGGCTCATTTTGCTCCAGATAGCAGTTCTGCCCACAGATCTGAATGAGACCAGCTCACATATCTATGTGATACCCAGCTGCAGATGGTAACCCCATCCAGCAGCACAAATAGATCCAGGAGACAAAGCAGCTCCATAGCCCATGTCAGATGCCTGAAGTTGGAGAGTATAAACACTACTTCTTCTGCAAATGGTCAGGACAGAATCTGAGAAACATCGACCTGGCATCCTGAGTTTCATTTTTAGCATGTTGCAGAGCATAGCTGAATAAGGACTTGAAATTGAATGCAAGGATTCCCCAGCATGTTTCCCAGTGAAGGGGTCATTTCTGCCCTGGAAAGGACAAAGGACACAGTTGTGTCTTAGCAATGGTTCTGATCTTCACTGTCTTCTTTGGAAAGGAAAACCATGAAGAGCAGAAACTGGCTAATTTGTCTGTGCAACAAGAAGAAAATGAGGTCCTTCTGTCAACAGGCAGGACCTAAACAGATAGAGTCTCTCACACTGCTGCTGAAATGCAGCATTGTCWATGCTGCATACAGTAGGAAAGAATGGGACTGATGGAACAAATCCTGGCTCTTATGCCCAGAGACTGTTCGTATCCATTCAGACTGAGCAGCCAAGCCCTGGACATGTTAAGGTTTTCCACCAGAAATCATATAAATCAGCATCTCCTCACAATGAAAGGCGTGGGTTAAATCTAGTCAGAAATTTGAACTCATGACTCCAAGAAGTCAAAACTTGAAGAGTATCTTAGTTTGTTAAGCTATCTCTGAAAATAATTTATGTAGTGTCCAGGAAGACAGAGGTACACTGACAAAATTAATCTCAAAAGAATCTGTGAGTGGAGCCCGAGCTTTAACATACCTGAAGGTTATATGCCGAACAAACAGACAGAAGGCCAAAGTGCAAATTGAGAAAAGGGGGTCCGGGAAGAGCAGGGTTTGGGGGAGTGTAACACCCTGCCAGGGCTGTGGGACTAGCAACACATGAGAGAACCTCCTCCATTTTGGTGATTTCAGTTCCTAAGGAAAGGTGAAAGGACACTGAGATACAAAAATAGAAAAGCAACACCTCTTTTGCAGATGAGAAATACTGACCAAGCATGGTAGAGCCTGCTGATACTCACTTCTGGTCACAGAGAGAGCTCTAGAGGGGCTTTGATAATCTCTAAGTCACTACTCCCATCCCTAATGTGTACAGTGTGTATTAATATATTTCATACATTTTCTTTGGCAAGTTTAATGGAAACAGAGGCTTTCAATGAAAAGGCTAAATGAGCCAAAACTCACAAATACCCAGCTATACTGTCTACACATGCTTTTATTTCCCCTGCCTTCCTATTCCCCCTTCAATAAAAGAGCATTTAAGTGATTTGTTTTTCCACTTGGCTCATGTGGAAGGTGAGCTGATCTGTACTGTGAAGTTCTATATTGGTTCCTCTTCTATTTTTTCAGAGACCAAAAAGGGAAGGAATAGAAAACAGCCTCTTTAAATGAAATATGCCCTTGTCAAAACAATTTAACAAATGGAAAAGGCATGCCCATTATGCTAGTTTTCCAGAAGTTCATCAACCTCACTGTTAAATCTTAGCACGTAAGAAAAATTACTCTATTTGTTCTTTATGGTTTGTTCCCAAGATCAAAGTGCTGTGGGCTGGAGGGTGTTTGACATCCAAGAAACAGTTGTTGCTGCAATATTGTCTGTAGTGCCTTTTGTTAGTTTTGTTTCTTTATAAGGCTTTAAAGAACAGCAGTCAACACTTGCAGCACACTGGCATCCCATCAAATGCCAAACTCATTCTTTCAGAGCACATGGGAGGATAATATTTTTATGACTCTTACTGTGGTTTTCTCCTGTCGTTAGGTCCTCTGATAGAAGCAACTGGAAATTGTCTTGCATCCCAATCTCATTTCACTTGCAAGAGATTTGTTCAACATAGAAGTTAACTCTATTAATCCTTTATTTTAAAGAGGCATTAGAGCCTTATATAGATAATACCAGCGGTTTGTTTTGGACTGATCTATAAATTATTAGAGGCTTCATTTTGGTTTGGGTTTTGGGTTTGTTTTTTTTTTTTGGTTTTGTTTTTCAATAGAACTTGTTGTCCAATGTAATTTTTTGAGCAGTTTTCATTTAGCTCCTGTCAGATGGTGAATGATATTCAAAGGCCTGAAAATGTATGTCAGGGACTAAAACTGCTTTATTTAACCAAACTAGTTTAACTGACTGAATTAGCTGACACACACAGTTTCAGTAGAAACATTTCAACACCTATGACTCAGTTTCAGAAAAGCAGAGTTTCAGTCAAGTTCAATTAGCTTAGCTGAGCTAACGTGATTTAAAAAGCGACTGCTCCAAACCCCACATCACTGAAAGGATGGAAACTTTGTTTACTTCTAGAAGGTAACCACAGTTACAAACACATCCTTCTCTCTGCAAATGGCCCGTTTATTTTAAACAATGAATCAAGTGCAAATGGCTATTATACAGATAAATAAATAAATATTACAAAATATATATATAACTTAATATGTCCTAAGGGCCACAGGTCTAGAATGATCACCTGTCTCAAGTAGTCCAAACTCTAGCTCTCAGGAACAGCCTTCTTATAGATAACACCCTTTATAAGGTGTGTTCTCTATACAGCTTCATGTTCTGCTATATTTTGTCTCGGACTGCTCCCATGGAGTAGTCAGAGTTCTGAGCTCAGCCACTTTAATATTTAGGAACATCTTTTGTAACCCAAACCAAAATGTGCTCTTGGCGAGTTTATACCCCTCTGTTCCTTTGCCAACATTGCCCTTCAGATTAAGAGTTATTTTCTGCCACGATGTATTTAAAGACAAAAAATTTGTATGCTCTCTCATGTTGTGCCTTGCCAAGTTAAACAAGCCAACCTCTCCTAGCTCCTGTTCGTGAAACAAATTCTCCATTTCCCTGATCGTCCCTATAGCCTTGTCTATGCAAACTTCAGTTTCAGATCATCTTTCTTAAACACTGTTAGTCAAAACCATATGTGGTATCTTAAAAAAAGGTCTCATTAATGATCCTTCTGTGCTAGCTAATACTTCCTTATCTGGAATTATTTTTCCTGAGACATCATAGGATTGCATTAATCTCATACCTCCACAGCTTACGGTCAGCTCGTGACAGAGCAAGTCCTGTATGTTTTTTGGTTGTTTCCAGCTTATGACCTCCCAGCTTAGAGGAGCAGGTTTCAGTAAGAGGCCCCAAATGCATGATGGTATCTTCTGTACTCAGAAATTTTACACCATTGGTAGTCCTCAACATCATCTACCTTTTTCTGTGCACTATTCCAAACTCACTTTGTAGTATTGATGTGTCCCAACTTTGCGTCCCTGATTAAAGAATTAAGCAGAAGCAGTTCCCCAGGGTGAACTGTCCAGGACATAATGAACAAATAATTAAAAAAATCCAAAAAACAAAACCAAAAACCTTTTTCTGAGCAGCAGGTATAACATGCCCTAGGTAGTTTTCAAAGCAGTACGAAAGCCAGATGAGTAAACGGAAGTAGGGAGAAGACGGAAAGGTAGAATCAGCATAATCACAACACTGCTTTAATGGGACATTAAAATTTTCCCCTAAGAGAGGGGAAATTTTCCCCTAAGAGAGTGTGGTAGAGGTGAATGTAACAAGATAGGCTTCAGTGGGACAAAGGACAGAGTTGCTTACATGCTCAAGAAGGTTACTCTGTAAAAGGCAGCACAAAAACTGGCATGGCCAAGTTTGTGCAAGAAAATAACAAAAACCCAAGAAATTGCTTTGATTACCTGATGGAACAAAGCAAGATCAAAAAAAGCAAGATAAAGAGGCAAAGGCAAGTAGGGAGGAGCAAAGACAAATCAATTTTGATACATGGGAGAGTTTGAACTAAACACTGATAAAATACGGGAAGCTGAAGGAAAGGTATTACATAATCTAAGCAATAAACACAAACAATGATTATTTCTAGCAAAACTACATTTGTAATGAAATGTGTTCAAAGGAGAAGACAACTGAAGCCAGGAAAGTACAAGGAGGAGGGATCTCCTCACTAAGTGGGAGATTCATGTTGTTAAAGCAACATATAGAAGATTAAAGAGTATTTTTAAATTTAATGTCTGAGAGAGAGAAATTAAATCTGTTAAGAAAGAAATTAAAGAACATCTGGACTCACAAAATTAAAAACTCTTGACTTGAGGAACTTTTGTTAACAGAAATTTTCATGGAGAGCGGAAACCAATGACATGTTAAGGCAAATAATGATGTAATTTCTTTTCCCCTTCACCAAAAGCCTTTTTTTTTTTTCCTTCACAGCTAACCTACCTTCTCCTGACTTCTTCCTATTGTAACAAAGAAATTCTTCATTCAGCAGAAACTATTACCTCCTYATACAATGCCTTATAAAACTGGTGTCAACCATATTACAGTCTGCTGAAATTACTAACRTTAAACCAACCACCAATCAATTATATTTGAAGCATGCTGTCAGCTCACCTACCAAAAAAAGCTGTGATTTGCTAAATATGCTTGTCATTTTCCTTCGAGCAGAGTTCCCGAAACATGTGTGTTTTATAGCTGCTTACTAGAATGACGACACAGGGACGTCTGCATGAAAGGCAACAGCACCGGAAACCTACAATGCTTTCTCAAATAAAGAGCAGAGAAACAACCCAGCAGTCCCTTGAGAACTGTGGGATCCCAGGCTTCCAGCTGAATAGCTGAGAGCTCAGAGGTGCATCCAGGCTCTTACAGGTAGAGCTGACAATGGTGATGTGCTCGTGTGGGGTGCAAGGACATGGTTCTCTTGTCTCCCCAAAGGATAACCCAGCCAGAGAAATGTTAATAGCGACAAACAGAAACAGAACACAACACTGCTGCTTTTTCCCTCTAGGGAAACTTGCCTAGTGATTATGAACTTAATGCATATAATTGCTTTCTGTGTGGTAGTCTTCTACAGTCCGATAAAGAAAATAACAATAATCTTCCTCTTACTAAATGTTAAACGCACTTGTTTGGATGAGGCAACAAGAAGAGGCTATATAGATGGAATTAATATATATTTTAGATAATTGTGTGCAATATACATCTGTTTGAAGAGACTAACACATATTTTAATTATACATAGTATTTTTCCTAGGTTTAATGAAATATTCCATGAAACATAATGTTGAAACATAATGTATAAATGTAAATATTATTTAATTTAATCTTCTTTAAAGGTGCACATATTTCTATACATTCTATACTTTTTAGGAGAAATTTATACTACAATTAGACTGCTCTTTTCTTTTTTTTGTGTGTTTTTACAATGCCATTATGAATAAACAATGAGATGCTGAAGGAGTGCATGAAATAGTTCATACTCTACAGCTGCCCAAGGTATTACGAACAGCAGAGTCGGGAAATGAGCTAAGAAAAGCCCACTCTAACTTTTAAATACTAATAATAGCAACACATAACATTAAAAACTTCAAGTAAAAAAAATCATGAGAACATAATTAATAACTCATCTAGAAAAAACAAATAGAAGAACATGAACAGATTTAGAGTTTGTGTTTCACAAAACATCACAAATACTATGTGAAATGAAACTCACTACACGCTGGTTTTGTAAATGCTGAGCCAAACAAACAGGGAGAACTCTCAATGATTTTTCAGAAGGCAGTAGTTTATCTAGAACATACAATAAGCTGGGCAAACTCCTAATTTCCCTCTGCAAGATAGAATATTGCTCAAATAGCAGTTTGCTACCCAAAGTGTCCTTTTACACCAATTTTGTAGGTAAACAGCATAAGTTTTTTTCCTGTAGAGTGAAGCTTCTCACGACTTGGCTGAAATTCAAAAAGTCACCCCATTTTTGCCCAGATAGCACAGCCTGGACTTGCTCATCTTCTCCTGTCCATCTGCAGCCAAAGAGCCCACTGCTTCCATTTGTTTTGTCCCTGCTGAGTCTCAAATTGCAGCAGTCCGACAAAGCCTATTACACTCATTGCAGAGCTTTTCCTGAATTTCATCAGTTAATGTCAAAGCACTGGACACACCTAACACACGTCTGCTGCAGTAGCCCTGAGGAAGCAGCTAAAACATACAGCCCACTGTAATTCTTCCAAACATCACCCTGCACAACACATCTCAAGTGCCCACATTTGAATATTGAACTGCCCCCCACCTGTGGCAATCCTGTTCTCTAACCCATTCCACAACACCACAAATGGAGGAACAAACCACGGATACAAAAGAAGACTGAGCTACTCAAACATAAAAAGGAAATTTAAAGAGAAATTCCTCCAAAATACCATGTAAATATACACGAGAATTATAAAAGGTCAAACAACAAATTAAGGCCAAATAAAAGAAATTTTAGCATTTGTACAATGTGCTCATAAAAAACCATTCCAAAAACATTCCAAAAAACATTCTTTCATGTCTCTTTTCTTATGCACAGTTCAAAGTGTTGAAACCAACCTAAAGAAATAAAATAGGGGGAAAATATAATCAAAATTAATTAGTGACCTAAAATAATTTGATTTAATGTCTAGAATTTACCATTACAATCATCTAGTCTGACTTCTGCACACAGCGCAGACCACCAGATTTCACAAAGTAGCTCCAGAATTCAATCAATATCTTTAAAGGACTCTGCTGAAAAGCCTTACAGCCTGGAAGGTCTAAGCAGCACATCAAACAAAGCCATTAGATTTCCCTGATTGCAATTACAAGCAACACTAGAGAATTTTATCTGCAAACAGCCACTTTTAAACAAAAAAGAAATGCAAAGCTAGTGATCTGAATCCTGCTCACTGACGTATGACTTGCAGTTTCATTCAGAACTTAAAGACTGATAAACAGTCACAAGTTACAAATTTCAGATCTTTTGGTGAATGCGTACCTTTATTCTTTTTTCTTCTCCTCTTCTGCCTTTTCATGAATCCTTATTCAAAAGTGACACATTTGTTCAGTTCAGGGAGATTCTTCTCTCTGGAGGGGAAATAATTTTTATCAGTAAGACTCCCTGGTGATCAGGTAGACTTGGAACTGCTGTTAATCAGCCTTTTTGACATGGTACCTTGAATAGCACTTCCCATGATGCTTTGTGTGYCTACCTTAATTCTTTCCTTTTGAACTCACCATGACTTATAGGTGTCTTTTTTTCCTTTTGTGTGTCTGAAGTTATCCCTCTATTAACTTTAATTGGAAAGGTACCTTTTGTTCCCCCAGAGTAGTCATATACTAACCACTGAACTCCCTAGGCTCAAATTTCTGGGGTAGCAAGAGTTCAGTTTTCTGATAACTCATAATAAAAAAAAATCCAGAGAAAAACGTTTATGCCTTTATTATTGCTAATAACATAAATTACATTTACACTAAAGATGAAATGTTGCATCTGTTTATATCAGCAAACACAGAGGATTCTAGCGGAAGTCATGGTGAGTTCAAAAGAAAGGAATTAAGGGCAGACACAGAATATCACAGAACCTCGACCCTTGCCATCTGCAAACACTACTGAAAGGTATGCTGCTAAAATTAAATAAATAGCCTTTTCCTGAAGCACTGGGGGAAGTGTAAGTTCTTTCCTAGAGGCAGAAGCAACAAAGCTTTGTTTCCTGTAGGCTTGTGCCTTCTCCCAAACTCCACTCATCTGCCTTAGAATACCACTGTCAGCAAGGGAGAGAGAGGACACATCCAGGCCAGCTCACACCTCACTGCACTCCAATTAGCCCCACAGGACACCTGCATGGGATGGCCAGACAGTTCCCAACCACAATATGACACAGCTGAGTTTCCATCTTCCCCTCAGTATTTGCTCTCTGCTGGGGGGCTGTCCCCTATCCAAGTTTTTTTCAATTAATTTGYCAGAGCTTCTGAGACTTCTGCTGCGCTTCCAGGTCTAGAAAAAGCTGTGCAAAAGCCCTAAAAGTTTCTGTGAAGTGACAGGCAGACATATGCTTTGGATATAACACATTTCTTTAGGAAAGCTAACTAAAAGTAAGATATCCTCTTGCACCTTATTGCACATTCAAGAGATTTGTTCTCACCTGCTTCATAGCCTGGTTGTGGTCACATAAAATGCTAAAGAAAAAAGATGTTAGCACTGGGCTCTGAGTCAGAAGCTGTGTTTGAACCTTTCCAGAAAGCTGAGTCTCATCACCTTCGTGCTGTTCAGCTATTTGTATTCACAGAACATGACCCAAGATTCATCTCTTCTTGGTTTTCTTTGTACAAGAACAATAATTTGGACTAACTAGGGCCAGGGCAGCAATACATCGAATTCTCCTGTCCAACAGCTTCAGAAGACCCTGAGTTAAAGCAGAAACTACCACCCTCTCTGTACTGACAGGTGAAAAAACCCACACCAGTAGTATGTCAAGGCTTAGCACTYAGTCAGCGGCCCACTCCTATGCACGAACAAGATTTTGCCAGCCAGCCATTTTAGAGCTGACTTATTTCTTTCTGCATAGGGTATCTGGAGCCATCTCTCCTTTTAAAGAAGTCCTCTTAGGGCAGCTGGTGATGGTATTCCTGCTTCGGGTAAGYGATTGAGTAAGCTACTGGCCCTGTGTCATACTCCTGTGCATTAAACTACCTGCGTTTTTGAATCCTGCCTTATCTCTCCCTTCTTCGTTTTCAGCATTGGCCACACATTACAAACCCAAGGCACTGTATCCTCCTAAGAATTACTACCCCAACCTCTCCTTGGCAAAAACCTGCCAGACCACAGGATAGGGTTAAAATTGCATCACTCTGGGCTTGCTGCAGCTTAGTCAGTGAGTCTTCAGCARGCTGTTGTTTCTTTTCTCAAAGCCATGCAGCCAGGGTGCTGCCAGGCATCTGTAGGATGAAGTGGGTGCTTTGAGTATGTGCTGGCTGCGGAGCCCCACTTTGGGCACCCAGCCCAACGGGGCGTGGGGGCCCCAACACCTGCTCACAGGACAGCCAGTGCAGGAGGGTGGCTCACCTGACAGGACCCCTCATGGGGTTTATTTACCRAATATTTTACTCACACAGTGTCATCCCTGGCAGTGTACAAAGCCAGGCTGGATAGGACTCTGAGCAACCTGATCCAGTGAAAGGTGTCCCTGACTACGGCAGAGGGATTGGAAAAGATGATCTTTACGGTCTGTTCCAACCCAAACCATTCTATGATTCTGTGATTCTATGATCATTCAAGTGTTTCAGGCAGAAAGGAAGCTTGAAAGAGCACTGCTACTTGAAGTGACCCAGTGCCTGTGAAAGGCATTGAATGAAAGGACCTCCAGAGAGAAAATCCTATTTATTCACCCAAACTACAGACCAGGCAGCTGTTTKTTCTTCAGGACTCCAAAAGCACCTCAACCCTGACATGAAAGTGATGCCCTAGGAGGAAAGACTGCTGCAGTATCCCCTTCCTGAAGACAGACCTGACTAGCCCCATGCAGCAGCTACAGCAACACAAACTGACAGGGGGAGAAAAAGAGATGGAAAAGTTTGTGGGTCAAGGATATAAGGGCAAAAGGAGACTCGACTTGGGGAAAATTAATGTAATTTATTGCCAATTAAAAAAGAGTTGGATGCTGAGACAAAAATTAAACCACTACCTTGCTCCTGCCCACTCCTTTCCCCAGCCTCATCTTCTGTCCTGACTTCTCTACTGCCTTACCCCTGAAGGGTGCTGTGGTCAGCATGGTGCTGTGCCCACCTGTGCCTGGCACGGGGCAGCCCAGCCTTGGCCCACTGACACCCCTGTGGCCCCCACCAGCACCTGCCCCCAGCCCAGGGCCATGCTGAAGAGCAAGGTGACAGCCAGCATCCTTTTGAGGCCAGCAGTACCATCGGGCCATCAGCCACTGAACCTGGGGAGCCACAGGGTTCCCGGCAGCCSTCAGCCAAGGCTGCTCCCAGCCTGCCAGTACCCAGGCTGTTCCTGGCAGATGTAGTTAGTGCGCTGACAGAAAGCAGCACGGGGACAGAAATTGCAGTTCTTAGAATCAGTGTATAATTCTCTCCTTTCCTACCTAAAAAGGTAGTACAAAAAGATCTTTCCCTACCATATAAAAAAGTTACTTTTTCCAGGGGAAAAATCCCAGGCAGCAGATTTTCCCAGTGTGATTCAACTTGTTGGGGAAGTTTCTGGGAAAGCAGCCTKGCAAGTATTTTGGCCTTTAGGTCTGAAGTTACAGGCAGTAATCAAAACTAAATAAAAATGAGCATCAAGCTAAAAGAAGATACTCCAAGCCATGGCACCAGCAGTCTTCTGTGCTGGGACTGCAAGGCTGCCTAGTACCGGCTTCAAAATTAATTCACCATCATCCCTCTGACTGCCAAATCGCCTCCCTTCTGTGCAGCTGAGGCAGCACACCAAGAAGATGTGCACAGGGACTGCTTAAGAGCAAAGCCAGCCCTGAAAATCTTTCCTCCAGCCCCAAGAGCAGCTGTTTGAGCACAAGCAAGGCCATGCAGAGGGTGGCTATAGTCCTTCCTATGTGTTCTTCCTGGGCTCAAGTTCTGCCGTTATGGGAGAAAGAAACAAGCCCCTAGCAGAGGTCATTGATAGGACCTGTGCTATCATGCCCTGCTGGCAGGGGTGTCATACACAGCTCTGTGCTGCACCAGCCGGTTCCTCAGGTGCCAGTGGTGGTCAGCCCAGCCCAGCATTCGAGTGCTAACTGCTGCATCTCCTGGAATCGTTCAAAAAACGTGTGGATGTGGCACTTGGGGAAGTGGTGGATGTGGCACTTGGGGAAGTGGTGGATGTGGCACTTGGGGAAGTGGTGGTGGCTTGGTGGTGCACAAGGTGGTACTGAGCTAATGGTTGGACTTGATGACTTCGAGGTCTTTTCCAGTCTTAACAATTCTATGATTCCCCCTCCCTTCCCACCCCACCTTTGTTACCAACTTGCAAGCCAGGCACCGAAGCAAAGGCAGCTAACTTCCCTAGGGCAATCCTCTAAAGAAGGCACAGAATATCTCCCAGGTACAAAAATCCTTGCAGGTTTCTCTGCAGCACTGGCAGCCCCCACCCCCCTCCAGCTCCACAACTTGTCTTTGAAACGGCCTGATGACTGATTATGGGAATCTTCCCCATGCGGTACCCCCACACCATGACATCTCAATCATACTTCCATTTCTTTTTTAAAGTAAAAAATGGTTTTTCTGGCCCAGTATGTTTATCAGTTAGTCTGAGCCAGTTATCTGCACAGGTTTATGGTATGCAGCCTAGAACCATTAGATTTTTATCACGTCTTATGAAAATCATACACAGCTTACTCTTGCAGCTATATATTACAAGGGAATCATGTATAGAGAGACTGGTTCTCCTTAGATTACTATCTCTGAATTGATGCTGTATGAGGCACAACTGCTTAAAAGGTTATAACTGATGTAATTTTTGCCATTACAGGTAATTTATGGCTCCTGTGTGTCTGACTTGTCAAATCTTCTTACAGAGATCAAACAGGGTCTGTTTGTCATATGCATTTATCTAACACTTGTTCCTCTGCAAGCTTCAAAACGCGAGTTATTCTTTTCTTGGGTGTCAATTTTCTTCTATATGTCTTGCCTCTTAGTCCTTGTAAATGTCCTCCTAATGCAAAATGCAGGGGTGCTTCAGCAGCAAATATGAGCAATGACTACTTCTCTACAGGAATTTTTAAAAGAGAGAATTTTTTTCCTAAGCAGGGCTCCAGTCCTTCAGAGAGCTCTGAAGTTATGCAAACAGATGTTTTGAAGCTCCAGCTGTGCCTCAAACCTTGCTGCATTATTTTCCCCTCAACTTTACATAACTCTGAGCTGATCTCTGCTGTTGGGAAAGAAATCCCTCAGGAAAACTCCTGGAGAACAAAACACCGTTTCATTGGATAAGGCAGAGGGATACACACATCAGGTCACATCAGGTGTACATCYCCAGCCTGTGGCTCCACATCAGCCTTCACTGCACCACAAGGCTCAACCCTCACGTCCCATGGGGTCTCCACTCTGTTTCCTCATCTCACATTGCTGGAAGTCATATTCTGCTTTGCATACCCGAGGCTATACCCCAATCACTCACAGGATGACAAAAGCTGTGACAGCTTCTTGTTTACTCCGCACTAATTTCACAGCAAACTGAGCAGGCTAAAGGAAAGCTCAGTGACAATACCCTCAAGGCAGCACAGGGGAACACAAAGCCCTGGTCTTCTGCCCACACCCTGCTTTCTGCTGGGCAGACTATTTGGGGTTACAATAGCTCCAAGGCCATGACAACAGAGGCAAAATGTTGGCTGGATAACAGGGGTGACAAGAGGCCCACTTCTCGAGAGGTCTGGGGATTTTGAGAAGTATCAGTCTGTACAAACCTTTCCAGTGGAGCTGAGGAGATGGGAGAGGCTAAAGGACTCCCTCCATCCTGTTTCCCCAAGCTAGGAACGCCTGGAAATGAAAGGACGTGCTTCTGCATCAGGCACAGGAGTCTTGGGGCTTACAGAGAGGAAAGCACCGGAGAATTCAGCTGTAGTGTTATTCAATGCCCCATGGCCCCACCAGCTGGGCACACCGGGTGCCTGTGGGGAAGGGAGCCACAGAGGGGCTTAGCAAAAGGAGGGTCCCCACTCCTGCTTTCCTCGCAGCACCGCAGTGCTCCGTGACACACGGGAGATGGAGCCGGCTCCGGGCYGTGGAGCTGCTGTCCCACTGTGCTGTCACGTCCATATGTAAAAAGGCGAGGAGCCCAGCAGCACTCAGGCATACTCATGTTTCACGTTTATGGACCTTCTACTGTCAGAAAGGCTGCATTTCTCAATGGCTATGAAGTGTGAAGTGTCTGGAAGCACAGCACGCTCACTCTTGAGGAAARAACTTTACAGAGGAGCTTTGCCAGCTTAACTCTACATTCGGTTTTTCCTTCCAGTCAGGTATGAAATGGCAGGACATGCTTAAGCAGGCAGTATGATAGGAATCCTAGAGAGAAATAAATTAAACAAATGAATTTAAATAGTAGACAGATATAATTTATTTATTCAATAATAAATAAATAGAAAATAATAAATTCTTATTTAAGTAATAATAATAAATGGAATTAGAAGAACCATATTTTGCTGAAGATGAAGTCCTTTGAGTAAACTGAGTGAAATTGGTATCTTCACTGACACATCATTTCTGACACAGTTTACAGCACAGAAGTTTCATGTAACAAATGGRAAATATTCTGAAAAAGTACAAATAATTCTTCAAACCATATATACAGAACAGAATTTCAGCTGCAAATACACGCAAAATCCAAAGTTCTTAGGAGCTAAGGATTTGGCCCAATAATACAATATGTATTTGAGAAATGCCAGGCTTTGATTCAGAAACATCTAATGCTTGCAAAAACTGTTCCTAGTAGCAGGGAAAACTTTGGTGTTGCCAATTGCTTGACCTGGCTTTAAAGTCAGGTAGAATTAAAGACTGACAATTAAATAGCAATAAACTGTAAATTGCTGGTGCATGTTATATATGATTTACATATATGACTACAGGAACTGCAGAATTATGTTAGCTGCAAAACATCACTAACCTCATAATTAATATAAGTAGCACCCTGTTGGAAATATTGCCCAGCTCTGTGGACATTTTGCATCCACATTTTTGAATCTTCCTAGACTATTTGAAAGGAATTGCAGTATATTTATTCAAAARTCATTAAAATCCTAATAAGTGTAATAATAAATAATTTGCTTCTTCGCAGATTAATTTTAACACTGACTTATTTTACCACGCTGATAAAAATCTATCTCCATCTTAAATATTATTCAAGCTGCCTCAGGATCTGCCACCCTTTTTTTTTTCGTAAGTTTGTTTTTAGTTTCTTTCTTTTTCTTCCAGTGTCTTAGATGAGGATCTTTCTTTATCTCTGCCCCAAGCTTTATGCTATAACAGTCTTGAATGGCGTATCAGAGTCTATTTCTGAGTAGTGGAACAATGTCTCTGACAATATGCATTAGTGTTCTGGCACTTTCCTCTAGAAGAAATTTTTATGTGCCTCAGACAATAGACAATGTCAGGAGATTCGGGCAGACACTAAAGGAGAGAAGTATTTAGTCAATCTTCTCAGAAACCATTCTGGTACTGCAAGCAGGAGACAACAGAAGGCAGAAAAAGCGAGAGAGTTAGGTACTAACAAGAACGGAGCTGTAAGGTTGAGGATTTTATGAAACATAGAGAATACCACACTTCCTCTGGACAGACTGACCCATTCAACTTAACAAATGCCAAAAGAAACACAGGCACAAAAATCATGGTTTTGAGCCCTTATAGTCAAGACATCAAAACATGAAAAGAGTATAAAATAACTTCACTGCCTACATGATGCCAGCCTCTACAGTAAAATATGGAAGAAAAAAAAAAAAAAAGAAAGAAAATAGACAGACAAGAAAGTATTTTTCATTTATGAGCATAACTACATACTTACTAAGGCTATCAACATGTACTGGAAAAACGTTCCTAAAATGAAAATATGTGGTTTATAAAAACACACCAAGGAAGGAGCTAGTGCTCTTATTCCGATAGTATTGATTAAAGGAAATCCATGCCAGACAGACTTTAGTTCTGTGATAGCTAAGCACAACAGTCCTGGATAATGGGCTTTATGTGTATGGTAGAAATACCAAGTAGATATGATGCAGTTGATAACACTGACTTTAACTGACAGCATTAATTTCAGAAAAATTTTACTGAGCAGTTTTCACTCCAGAAAACTTAAGTTTGTGGGCTATCTGCAATCTTATGGCAGGGTGCTGTAATGTTTTCTGTTCAGGATATGATCATCAGAAAGAGTACTTTAGATATTTTACAGACATCAACAATACAAGATATTGATAGAGAGTCTTAGTAGCATGTGGCATCCATAACTTGGTTTTTTGAGAGCAACAACTTCAGAAGCAGAAAACTGTCTGCCTTATGACAAGTAATTTTTTTTGTTCACCAGTGATACAATTTCTCCAGAGTCTGGCAGGCCCAAATAATTTACTCTCAAAGCTTCCTACAATTTACAGAAATGCTTTGCACACTATTACCAAACCTATTCTTCAAGAACATTAATTTAGGTCATGGATATAGAGGAATTTCAGCTGCCTTATTCATTAGTAGTGGCAAGGGCTCATTTTCTCTACAATCATCTTGACAATTAAATCTACTGGAAAGATACACATAACCTTCCTATGAAATAACACCTTTTTAAAAAAACAAACAAACATTAMCATGAATTAATCCACTCTGTGAGGGTTAGATACCTTACTCTGAAGGCACCTTTGTTTTAAATCAAGGTCTGTGCTTGAGGGACTCATGCTTTATAAGGTCCAAGACAGTTGACTAAAACAAGTTATTTCATATGTGCTTTGCATAAATCTACGTATGCAAAAGTTTATAATAGGAAATGTGTGAATCTGATAACCACAGGAGTAAAATCTACTGATTTATGCCATCAGCTAGAAGTGTTAGTACATATTACAAATCAATGGCTTCACATTAGTCACTGACACTTCAGAAATAATTTACCAGTAAAACAGACAGCGAAACCTCTGTCATCTCATTCCAGAATCACCATCTTGTGCATTAATACTACATGAGAACAAGATAACAGGAGATAGGGGAGAAAGACAAAATGGCAATGAAAGGCAGTGTCCCACAGAGGATGTTCTCTCTGACCAAATCTCAGCACTGGGGAGGAAAATAACAAGRGAAGAAAAAGCAGTAGGAGCCACAGCACTCGTGCTTCAAGGAAGAAGGATTCTGATTTCATTCATTAGGTGAATTGTGATCTGTCACGCTTATTTTCAAAATAAACTGCAGCTATTTTGTTACCTTGATCTCCTGCTCGCTTCTCTAATGCAAAAGTTTTGCTGGCTTTGGTCCATGTGTCACAGTGGTTACACCAGTTCCATGCAGTAATACTCCTCTTTACCCACTAGGCATCCGTACAGCACCACGGTCCTGCCTGTCTCCAAGGGGATCTACAGCTACCATCCTAAGAGTAGCAATAAATAATAGTTTCCTTGCTAAAAAGACTTTCAAAGCTACCCAAATACAATCAAATAACTGTCTGAAGTATTGGAACAACCTTGGAGGGTTTCTACTCGGGGGAAGAGAAGGAACAGGGTTTCTACTCAGGGGAAGAGAAGGAACACCTCTTTTCAGCAGTCCTGTTAGTCAGAGTCACATCCAAGGCATACAGTGCAGTCCCTCGCACAGCTTTGCACACAGAAGCGCATGGCCCCGTTCCCCTGAGATCCAGCACAGGCTGTTATACTCATCTGCACTCAATAACTACAGCAGGCCTTCCTGTACCCTCCTGGTGCTGCACTATGTTCATTATACAGTGCAAGCACACCTAGGGCTCCTCCTATGTCACAGGGCAAATTCTGCTCCTGGACCTGGATTGGCAGATCCCAAAATCTTTCCACAGAGTGCCATCCATTTGAATGTCATTTTGCAGGGAAAAAGCAACGAGAAGCACTTTCAAAGCCCTCTCTCACAGGAGAACTGTGCAAATGAGAAATTTAAACTTTGTTATACCACTTTTCTCCAAATCTAGCTACAGAACAATTCCCTGTTTTCACTTCGGAGTGGTACATGTTCCACACAAAACCTGTTGTCTCTTTGCATCTATGAAAGCTGGAAGAAGCATTACTTACACCAAGCAGACATGCCTTGGGCATTTTTACATCCCTCCAGTTCAGCACGAAGCTCCTGTTATATGGTGCAGTTCCCATTAGTGGCTGGACAAGCTTCTCCCTGCAAACAGCTACTTAACAATAACAATTCTTCCACTTCAACTGAAAAAACTAAGCTGGTGGAGCAGAAACACACTTGAATTCGAGTTGAATGACATTTGAAAGATATAGGACCCAGAGGCTCACATATGAAATATCAACTACCCAGTCCCAAATTTTCATATATGCATTTGCATCTCGTATTAAAAACAACAAAAAAATTCCCAATCATTCTGAGGGCTTTATTTCTTATACATAAAAAAAAAAAGAGAAAGAAAGGAAATATAAAATGTGAATCAATCGTTAGCCTACAGGTAAATACCCTGGGGATAGCTATTTCCCCACCAACAGGATTTCAGAGTTAAATACCAGTGTTTCTATGCATTTGTTGTTTGGATACTTGGAAAGGAAGGCTTGAAAACTGACTGAAGTTTTCCCCTTTTGCCTCACAATGAACAAAAAATATCACTGCCTGTCATCTGTGACTTGCCAGTCACAGGCATCCAAGCATCAGGCAATAAACTGCAATAAACCATGAAGTTAGCTTAAAATCCACCTGATTTCCTAAATTCCAAGCACAATAAAGGTARGTCGCGTTGTCTGGATACTTCTATTTTCAATTCTTGTTCTTTTGACCTCTACAATTCTTCACTTTTCGAGCTGTTCTCTGCAAGGCTGAAGACTAACCATTTCTTTAATACATCTGGATATCTAAAGGACTGGCTTCCAGCAAGAGCTGCTTACTACTCAGTTAAGCTGTATACAACTATTTCKATTTCCTGGGTTGCACATTTTTGCATTACATAGACTTGTGATCTGGCAGAGATTTATTATAAACCCCCCTATTCACTTCAAGCGCTCTAAATGGTTTGACTGAATTTCCCATTGGGGATTTCTCACGGGGAATAAATTCAGTCTCTGTGGGAGCAGTGTGAGCAGGGCTGTGCCATGAGTGGAGACAAACCAGGAACCACAGGTGACCCAGCACAGGCCATACCCTCACTGACACGGTGCAGTCCCACGGGGTCGGAAGATGGGGCAGGGCCCAGAGGTCACAGCAATGAATCCCGACAGCAGCCTCCGACCAGACAAAGTAACCAGGCGGTTCCAAGGTCCATCCAGCAGACAACAGCAAGAGATAGGACTGGAGACAGGACATGGGTCCATCCAGAAGGTACGGTCAGAGATAGACATGCCCACAGCACAGCTCAGGCCAGGACTGAGTGCCAAGCCCTGAGCTGAACCTGGGCTCCTGGGCAGAGGGGAGAAGCTGGTCAGGGCCAGTAAGGTTCAACAGTGCCCAAAGGACCCCGAGAGGCATAAGCTTCAAGGGAAAGCTCAGGCACAGTTCTGACTCCATTGAAAATGAAAGAAAATGCTGCCATTGATTTCCATGATATCAAGATCCACCTGATCTCTTTTCAGCGCCTGTGACATGCACCTCAAATGCCCTTGGGTCATAATCAAATAAATAGATAAGAGTGATAAAAGTTAACTAAAGCCATGCAACACTCAAAGTACCACTCAGTCACAGCTGTTAAGGATATTAGCACTGTATCAACTACTAACAAAACTAAAATTGCTATTGTGTTTCTGGCCAGCACTGGAAGGTTTTGAAGCGTTTTTTCTAAGGCTAGCTGCCAACAGTGCCATGGGAGTACTAACACACTGCCATTTCATTTCAAGGCTAATATTGAAATACAGTAAAAATCTGCATTTAAACAGAGCTATAAAGGCCAAGAAAGGATTCCTCTTGCTTTTGGCAAGTTTTGGATCAAGCAGCATATGAATGGTTTTCGTGTGTGAGAGTGATGTTGCCCTCTGCTGGGTAACCCACAACGAGAGCAAAGCCCTTGCTCTTCAGAGTCCCAGCAGATTCAAGCAGAGGCAGCCTACATATTTTTAACACTAGAATCTTTGCAAGTAGCAGGTGATTTAGGTTTGCTGTACCCCAAGGAGGAGGCAGGAGTACACTGCTGGCCTCTTTTTATAAGTGAAGAGACAGAAGATACAGGAGGGATGCAGTTTCAGTCCTCATCTCTTTGTAGAATATGGCCCATTAACTTCCAGTGCAGAATCAGCCTCATCCAATTTTTCCAAGGTCATGTAGAAAACCTGTAGGACAGTTAAACAAAAAGAAAAAAAGAAAAAGAGACACTCTATGTTTCATGATTCTCAAGTTTTAAACACACGATTGAAAGAAAAAACAATCCCTCAAATACATTTAGTCCTTAAAACCTCCAGAAACCAACTATATACTGCAGGGTATGTCTACATTTAATTCTCACCTATATTCATTTATTTGTTTTTCCTCCTTTCACAAAATCAGATTTAATTTTTCTTAAGTAACAGATAAATTACTAGTGTCTATATTATCAGCACCCTATTAAGAGCAGGAATCCAGCTCGATGCCACTAGGACGTTGTAACATTCCTATCTCATCAGTGATCAGACTAAGGTCTAGGGAGTGAAATTTATCAAATGCCATTGTACAGTGTATCTGGAAGGATGATAAACATGATTAAAATTCATTTCACCAACACAGTTGCTCATATGTATTTGATGTCCTTTTCCTTGGAATGGTTAGACAAATTGCACMGTTCCCTAAAATGAAATTCAGTCTTGGATTTTATACAACATGCCCTGATAATACAAATCAATATTTTGACAAAACACATTTTTGCCTGAAGATGAAGTATAATGTGTAATAAAATACATTTAAGTACTTTATAATTTATCCTGAGAGCACAATKCATTTGACCAAATGTCATACATCATTCCATAGAAAAATAGGTGGAATATATAATCTATACTCCTTTAAGAAGCAACTGCATTGAGAGAGCACACAATTAAACAATATTCAGAAAACATTTCAAATTAAGGATCTCTGTGACGCCTCTTGAAGCTATGCATTGTTCTACACAATTTAACTGCAAGACCACAGTTTTTCCTCAAATGTAGTTTCATGTTCTCTAATTACTTTCATTTTTAAGGTAGAGTACATTATCTTCTGTGTGTCAACTTGCTTTTGCCATGGACCTCACAAAGCCTGTTTACACCTACAGTACAAGGGGAGCCAAAGGAACCCCAAAGTGTTTCTGTGAACCTTCTGCATGCTGTGTGACACTTACCCAATATCCACAATGAATTAGATGGTTTCCTCTGGAATTTCCGTGTCCTAGATCCATTTTGGCTATTCTCCCTCCAAGAGCTCTCTCCCTATCGTACACACAGCAAAAAAATTTCATAAGCCACAGTTGCACAGRCAGAAATTTAAAAGTTGATGACATGTGCCAGTTCCTAAATCCAGTGCAGCCCAAAGGCATCAAGAACATTTAGGAGCTTGATTCTCCTTCATTTTGCAGGAAAATATGACAATCTACATATCTTAATGGGTCTTGGCATCAAGTACCACGTGCATGATCAGGTAAATACACAAGTAGGGATTTAGCCTTTGAGTGAAATATGAGCCAGATAAGGAAGTATTTAATGGGAAGACTAACTCAGCAGACAAGACTCACAGATACAAGAAATAAAACCTGTGCATTTCGCTTATTAAGGTTTGCTCTATACAATAACACACCTTATTGCAGTCTTATTTACTGATGTCTTGGCCAAAACCGCCTGGCCTCTAGTCTTTACAAGGACTTTATCAGAATTCGAGACCTAAGTGCCCAGGCCGTAATCATTACACATGGATTGTTTTCACCGAGGCCAAGACATGAGCATGTTCAGGCAGTACACAAAGATCTTGTTGCTAAAACATTTCCCACTTGAATGTAATTGTTCTCCAGTTAGGAAGCAATCACTGAAAAGCAAAATCCTACAGATGACACGCTGAGTTTTACATTCACAAGAGGTTAATATATTTTCCATCCACAGCGGAACTGTTTGTAATTTATAGGCAAAAATCCAGCCCTGGTGCAAGCAAGTGGAGCTCTTATTGATCTCAATAGTAGATGCACTCATTTATAGCAGGGCTGCTCTTGGCGTCACGTCTGTTTAGCACAGAATGAATAATATTACAAGACAGGGCATAGGTTCACCGTGYGTGTTGAAAGCTTTTGCATGTGAATGTTAAAATAGCCTGCCTCCACAATAGCAACTGTTTTGGGCTGGAGAACACAACATGTGCCAATCTGAGTTGCATAATGCCTTCACATATCTCAGGGTTCGCTGCTCTGAATAGTTCCATACTGAATGGCTGCTTAATATCTCCGTTACTGCGTACAGGTCCTGTCTCTACCAGCACGATGCAGCGTGTTGCTCAATAGAGGAGCCCTGCATTCACTCACAAAAGCCCAAGCCAGCCTGCAGGAGAGGCTGAGGCAGAGCTTCGCTTGAAGAGCCCTGTGGCTTATGCTATTTTGATATGAGTTTAAAGAAAAACACTCACATTTTTTTACACATTTGGTTTTCATTTGTTTGAAACAGTTTTGTAGCCTAATAAAAAGACCTACAGTTTCATAAAAGGAAGTTAACTGGTTGTCTTTGGGCAGTAGGAGACTTTCATATATTACTGGGTTATTTTAAGGGCATTAACTGCAGTCAGCCCATGAGCTCTGTTATAGAACTGATTTGATTTAGGATTTTTTTTAATTACACTGTGTTTTATTAAAAAACAAACCCGAATGTCAGTGTGAAAAAATTGGATCCTTTCTTATTACACTGCTCTGGCCTGGAAGGCAGAACACTGCCTGGCTTGTAAGCCATTCCCATTGTCCACTGCCTGTCTGCCTTCTGGCTGGCAGCAAATTTACCCAACAGGAACAGAGGTTCAGGGTGCCGGTGTTCCCATCCAAGCGCTCCTTCCAGCAGCAGGAAGGGATCTAATTTACCAGTACATTTTCACGTTCCAGCAGAAAGAAATCTGACAGCCTGATCTCACCTTCCAGCACTCAGACCCAAGGGGAAGGCAATTTGACTTGTCTAACCTTGTGTTTTGGCAGTGGGAAAGGAAGGAAAGTAACCTGACTACTACTGCCTTCCCACTGATAACATACAGACCTCAGGATGGCCATAACTTACCCAATTAGCCACAGTGCCTGCCATCCTGAAAATACACCTGGAAGACTTTTCTGAGCACACAGCTCAGGAGTAAAACATGTGCATTTTTCTAAAGCTCAAGGAAACACACACACACACGCTGTGCTCTAAATATGTTTACGTTACTGTCTTCTGGACAGCACAAACAAGCCTCTATGTGTAAGCATAAAACACTGGCAGCTACCATTCACCTCACAGGTATTATACAGGATAACAAACATATCGAAAGTTTGATTTCCAAGAACCTAGCCTGTTCCTTTTTAATTAGACTTTTCCATATATTGTATTCCATCTCAATACATTCACTTTACAGTTATGACTAGAGTGGCCATTCAATGTAGTAATTCAACCATACATCAAGGAACAAATTAAGATGAGAGCATAGTCCAGGTACATAGAGTAACAACCCTGAGCAGGCATATGGGTGCTTTGCTCAAACCGATAAAGAAGAGAAAGAGAAGAGAAAAAAGAAGAGAGAAAATAGAGAAGAGAAAAAAATACAAAAAAGAAGAAAGGGAAAAAAAAAGGCAAAGCTGTCTGGGGTCTCTTTAACAGGAAGTTTAGCCATTGACTCCAGAGTCATGGATCTTTTTGCTCCTGCCTAATACAATGCATCTTTTGTCCTGCTTTTTCAAATCCTGTCCTATCAGGCAACATCACTGTCACATCCTCTCTCATTAACTGAAGGAATTTCGTTCCTAGGCAAAACTCATGCCTCTGAGTCACACTGGAATTGAGTCTGGAGGAACACTGCAGTAATGTGGGAGAACTATACAAACCCTGGAGCTACTCCCAGCTATACCAAAGGGGAGAATAAAAAAAAAAAAAAAMCAAACAAAAAAACCACACAACCAAACAAACGGAAAAAAAACCTCAACCATAACTGACAGAACACTCTTAGTGGGTTACCAGAGGGCTGGACCTCAAACCTACTCTAACTTGTCCCATACACCCAGGATGATAGGACAAGCAGTAAACTCTAGAGATTTTAAAACCAATATCTGCTGAGTGCCAAAATCTCAGCGACTGGAAATTGTTACTTGGGGAATCTGCACTTCTGGACATTTGGGGCTGTTATGGGTAGGTTATAAAGTAAGCACAGAGAAGATTACAAACAGCACACACAGTACCAGAGGTCATTTGGCTTCGATATGCTACAGATCAGTCTTGCTCAGAGCTAATTACTCATCATAAGGATCTGAGAGAAATTCCTGTATAAACACAGTCTGTAATACTAAAGGGCCTGTTCCCTGTTCTATCAAAGAAATCAGCAAACTCCACTGACTTCAGCCAAGCAAGAACCAGGTTGTTAGCTTCAGGTTCCTTAAAGCAGATGAAGGTTTTGTTCTGAGTGAAAATCAGAATTTGCTATTTGATACACTAAGCATGGCACAAAAAAGATGTTTTGCTTTGTGGGATAATGGAAGCCCTTCTTTTATAGGGRCTGAATTTCATATCTGATATGTTCAGCCAGAGTTTTAAAAAAATCTCACACATGCATGTCAGTTATTGAATGATATTGTTTAAAGCTAGAAACTGTGAGTTGTTAGGCTTTAAAGAATAGGCAGACAGGCTAGAAATTCCACCAAGTGATTTATAAGCAGGTGGATGAGAAAGTGGAAACTTTTGTGAATCTTGGTCGTGATCCAGTTCAGAGCCTTATTTTGATGGAGGGCTCCCTCTTCTGGATTTTGATTGAAGCATATTTCCCAAAGTCCAAACCATTTTATTTTTTCCAATGCAATTGAAAGGTGTTTTCAGCTAGAAAAGAGATCAGGGAGAGATCCTCTACGTGCTCTCACAGTCAAACAGTGCCTCGGCCCAGATCACTGTGGGGATCTGGGCTTCGGGCAGCACATCTGACTGCAACTGCCCCACAGACCTGCTAGAGAGAAAGGGAGCTGCCACTCTGGGTTTAGTTTTTAATTGGTATATTTAAGTTAACAGATGTCCCAGGCACAAGAATAAGGATTTACTTTAGCTTACGAGTCTTTATTTTTCTTGCTATCTAAATGCAGGCTTTGGATAATTACATCATTAAGAAATAGACTTAGTTGCAACAACTCCTAGGAACTCTACTTCTGGACTTCAAGTTTAGCAGTTCAAAAAGAAAAATATCTGTTTGGCTAGAAGTTCTCCAGTGACATGAAAAATAGCCTTTTAGTCCCTTATACAAATCAAAATAGTCTTACATGAAAAATCCTTCCTAATCTGTGGGGAATTTCCTCCCCCATAGGAATTCCATCTGAAAACAGACACTTCCTGAATGGCAGGTGGGACTCCAAGAAACTGAAATTGCAGCTTTGAATAATTTACATTTCTTAAAGAGAACAACGTTTTCAGGCAGAAACCTGCTTCAAGGCAGATTTTTCTTTAAGACAGCCTGAGTTTAATACCCCAGTGCAAATATATCTATGAGGCTATCCCACAGACTGTTATTGTGACCACAAGGCAATTCTTTCTTTCAGAAAAGGACAGGAAGGTAAAAAAACCTCTGAGTTCTGCTGAAAATTAAAAAATAGTAATAATAATACATATTGCTTTGTGGCCTGAAAAAGCATCAGATAGCTCTGATTTTAAAGAATGAAACGCAAAGTGTGCGTTTTGTTTAAATGGAATAATAATCCAATTTGAAGTAAACAGCTTAAACTTGACAACAAGGATATGACAAAAGCTATACCTCTCTTTATCAGAGAATTCTACACYGATATATTGCAGGCCTTTGCCTTTTAATGTTGCTACTGCCCACAAGACAGCATTCATCTGGCCCAGCTATCCCCTGGCTTTTTTTTTCCTTGCAGATTAGCAAACAACAATCACTATTTGGGGCCCTTAATATCCACAGGCCATTTACAGTGAGCTCCCAGATCCACCTGCAGGCCCTCAGAGCTCAACTTGGGAACCATAAACATGTAAAGCCCCGGCTGACACCAGGGGACTCCTCCCTGCCGTGGGTGATCTGCGGCCACACGGAAAGAAAGAGTGCCAGCCCCAATATTTGTCATTTGAAAAGATGAGATAGGTAAGAGGTATAAGGAAAAACAGRAGGAAAGTGAGCTGCTTAATGCCAAGCAGCAGATCGGATGGGAAGCCAGGAACAGAGCACAGGCTTCTTTAGGAACAAGCTCAGTGCTCTCTGCAGAACTATAACCCTTAAACTGAGTCTACAGTCACAGAAGGGGACATGAAGTACCCACCGGAACAGAGCTACTTCAGGCTTATACAGAAATTGATGTTTGGGCTAAGAGGCCCCCATAACTTCCAGCACAAAAAAAAAAAAAAAAAAAAAAAAAAATCGTGCCAAGAACTATAAGCTGACTTCCTAACTTCTTCTAACTAATGCCATCACTATTAATAAAGATGTTGTTGTTTTCCCCCTTCTGCTGAACTGGACAGCTAAAGCTCTGGAATGAATAGCCCTATACGTTTGGGAGGATGCTGGGTTTTTCTTACTATCGTCATAATATAGAAGGAAAAAAAGCTATGATGTACACTAAACTCCTATTCCTCAGCTTTGCCATAAGAAAGATCACAGCAAATTTGATGAGCATTATAAGAACATTCTTGATTCTGAGAGGATAATTAAACAGATAAAAAGCCCTACTGTTTTCTTATTGAAGTGCAGCAAATAAAGTAGTAAGTTCATTTTCAAACTCATGGAACTTGGCGGTGTTACAACAGATTGTTGTTGAGAAAAAAAAAGTTTTTAGTCTCTTCTAGTGCACCCTAACTTATCTTTAGTAAAGCTTTGTGTTCATCTTTCCTTGGGGCAGAGTTGCACAATGCTATCAACATTCCCTAGTGCTTTGGGCTGCAGTCCTCCCGTGTTTGAGTATCTGCCTGGGATATATGAACCCTGCACTTGGCTCTCTCCAGAGCTATGGCAACTTTAACCATTTGACAAGCTCTGTGACATATAGCATTTAAAAAAAAAAACATAGAAACTATCAAAAACAACAGAACAGTTATCAGTCATGTTTAACTCTCCCACAGCAAAAATCTGAGAGGAAAACCAACATTTGTTTTCTCCCAGGACATCTGCCTCCGTCTGTGTCTCAGGTCAGCCTGTCTGCTGGCAATGCCTGGTAATACACACCTCACAACAGAAATCAAGGCAATTCTTAATATTCAGTTCTTCTCTCTGCGCTAGTTCCAACTTCTCACCAAACTGAGCTTGCRACAAGAAACAAGGTTCTCAATAATACCCATCCCACATCACCTCTCTGCAAATCTACTGTGCTGCTTTCCCCTGGCCTTCCCCACAAATGGCCAAGGCACTGACATGAGAAAATCCCATACCACATTCATTGGATTGTTATCATCGTTATCCCTGAGAGAAACACAGGAGCTCCATTGTCACATTCAGACAAACCTCATTCAAGAACATGCTATAGGGTGTTTGCCAGAAAAAACTTCAGGCTGGCAAAAAGGTCCTATTAGCTGCAAGAAGAGCTGTTGAGCAGTGCCTTATTCCTTGCAAAGTTCCCGTTACCTGTGAGAACGTGTGCCAGGGAGAGGTTGCTGTTCCTTCCTAATCTCTTCACACATCCTCCTTCTTCCTACAGCTATTAGTCGTGATGTCCAATTCCACACATGCCTTCAGGTGGATCCCTGTACYGTCCTTGTAACACTTACTTTCTTAATTTCTCCTGTTGTACCCACCTACAACAACCCTTAAAAATAAYTCCTAATTTCCCATGCTTCTTCTCTCCCATCATCACCACCACCATCCCCTGGTACCCACTGGTCCGTGGCTACATCCTCTGTGTTGCTTAGAGACTCCTTTCTGCTCTTTCCTCATAAACTTCAGCAGAGTAAAGCAGGCTACTGGGACAGCAGAWAGCCAGAGATGTGGAAAGACTTCGCCCTCTTCTATGCCCTACRTACTTATCATCATCAAAGGACACAAGCCTCTGGACATCTGTCATACATATGGACATGTATTATTGTGTCTACCATACACATAAAATTACACTCAAATATTACTGTGAACATTGCATAGTTCACTACTCCATCTCCAGGAAGGGGCAGATGTGACTTTCCAGTGCAAAGTTCATACAGGTCCTCTGAGCCACATGCCTATATAACCTAAGTCTGCTGCTTCATCCAGAGTCCGTGATGGACGGCTGAACTAGAATGGCTATCTGGTTTTACCATTATCATTCAGTTTGTGGTATTAAGAGCATACCTTCCCCCTGCTGACCTAAGCACAGAATCACAAATCCTAACAGGCTTTTCCACAGTATTCTTCACTCTTTTGTGGGAGTCCTCCAGCATGTCATGAATGTACCTAAAACACTTGTACAACATGCCTATTCATCTCTCAGTGCCATGTGGCTTCATGGCTGGCTGCTGTCCCCTTTGGCAGATACAGTCTCTGCCTTACCTGTGTGCTCCCAGGATCTCCTTGGCACTGGAAGTCCTCTCTGTTTAGTTCCCTGAACAGTTTTGGTAGAGGATCAGACAGYCCTGCACTACAGCAAAGGTAGAAACTTGCCTCTGATGGTGGGAAACAGGACTGCCCTTCTTGGGAGCAGTTGCATCTGCTTACAACCATGCTGACAGACCAAACTGAGTTTCATCACAGCRCCCAAGTGCTTGGGATATATTTTGTGAAATCGATAATGTATGATAAATTCCAAATATTTTGTTTAGAGACTTTAAATAGGGCTTTTTGAGCTCTACTAGAATGCAAACTGTTTAAACTGATTAAAACACCTCAGAAGTCCTACATCCAAAACTTCAGTTCCACTTCTAAATGGTTAACAAGCTTAGCCTCTCTAGAGGTCAGCACAGTATCAGAAACAAGTTAAAAAAAAAACAAAAACAAACCACTTGTTTGACTGGAGTTATACATTTCCTCTGGAAATTCCAAGAAAGAAATAAAGGAATTCTTAATTTTCCAGAACAGACAGGATTCACAGTATTTTAAGTGAGTAGAGTGATTGATGTTGTCTAAAAAAATTGGTGGAACTCAGGGAAGCACACAAACTACACTCCATTTCTGGAGCGCAGGCTACAGCTAGTTATGGTACTTAGTTCCTAATCAAGAGGTTGCTAACAAATCATAACAGATGTAGCCAGGACTGCCAAGTTTCAGCCTAAGTGTGAGGGCTGAGCCATGACACATGCACTCATTGTGTTACCAAAGCATCATCCTTACAAACAGCTTTAGACTGGCTTTTATGTACATGTGACCAGCCTAACCGAGTGTTGGTAGAGCAAATGCAAACAGCTTGGTCTTCCATTAAGGCAATCACATACCCAAATGCAAAATCCAGGACTCTCAGACCTCATACAAACCTGACAGTCCTTGGGGAATTRGGGTTTGATGAAAAATACATATAAATATTATAATCTGTGACAGATATAATCTTGCTCCAATATTTTTCACTTTATTTAAAAGGAAAGCTACCTATTTTGTTCAGTCCCACAGTCTGGCATTTACAAAGATAAAAGGACCTTTCAGCATGAGCAAACTGCAAAACATATTTGAAAATAAATTCTTAATGACAATTGGCATTAAACAATTTATTTTCAAACACATTTTGCAGGCTGCTCCTGCTGAAGGGTGCTTTTATCTTCTGAACTGGATGCTGCTAGGCTGAGCAGAGATGAAGTTTCCTCTTAACTCTTTCAGTACCTCACAAAGAGCAGAATCCATCAGGATTTTCTTATAAAGTACTTACACCTGCATTAGATGAACATTACATTACAGGGGCTCAGTCTCTCGTCCCAAGATAAGAAGCAGATAACCACAGCTCCCCTAGCCAATCATCCGACACCTAACTCAAAGAATATTTCTTCTTTAATACAGACCCTTAATGCTTTTTCTCCACAGAAATCCCGATTGCTGTGCTAATACTGCCTTTTTAGTTGGCCACAAATCACAGCAGCTTTACCTACTAAGTAGCAGGCACGCTTCACAAGACCAGAATTTCCCGTCTCCCAGGTGGGAGTCAGCATCTTGTGTTACAAACAGCTCCTCTGTTGACAAGGCAGGCTCTGCCTCTATTTCTGGCATCAGTTCTGCTTTGCGTGCCTCGATCTTCGTTGCAACTCAGCTGCTTTTTCAAGTCACAACATAAAGCTGGATCACTGCTGAACAGCGCAGTCCATTCTCCACACCTCTGCCCTGCTACAGTCATTACCATCCTTTCCCTTTGGGTATTCACACAGCTGTGCAATGAAACAGGACAGGAAACAAATCCAGCAGAAATCACCCTTTTTGTTTTGGGCCCTTTTTCAGCAAAAGAGTTCCCCTGACTTGTCTGACTGCATAGCCAGACAAATGTCGCAGAGGCAAGCTTAGAGGGTGGGAATAAGAAGTCAGGCTCGGGCATGTGCTGGAATTTATGCGAATTTATGTTGCATTTAAAAAGTAACCACAGTCTAAAACAGAGGTATAATAGAAGCTTCAATATCAAATTCTATGAATTCCAAGAGCCTAAAGAAAGTTGGGAGGCATATACATTACCCACGTAGTATGAATCACCTAGGACCCGCACTATGGTGCAAACCCACCCATTATTGCCATTCCTGGCTTCACACTCTTAAATAGGGAAACTAATGCAACYAAAAAATGGAGAACAAGAAGGGCCTAGAGACAGACAGACCCTTCTTGATGCCACTGGAATTTAGATCAGGCTGTAGAATGTAATCCTGCCTCTATGAGAACTCCATTTCTATTTCTCTGGGGGCAGAATGAGGACAAATGAAAATCATCTGAAGACAGGACGTAAGTAGTAAAAATTACAAGAGGAAGAAATTCAGAAACATTCATTTTTGTTCAGCTTGCTCTGTCTTGGGAAGGAGGCAGGTAGAGGGAAAGTCGGAAGACTTATTTTGGATCCCTGCATTCAGCCCCCAGTTATCCCCATCAGACCACATAATCCCTTCCCATTTGACTGGTTAAACATCCTTCATACCCTTCCAATTCACARAGATAAATAGCACATACCACAACTGCAACTGAGTCGAATCCATGAATGTCCAAGCCCACATCTAAGAGAATAATAAGAATGTTAAGGAAAGCTCTTGCTTGATCCAACAAATGCTGTGCTCAAGGGCTGTTGATATGGAAAACTTATCAAGAGTGATAACAATGAAGTTACGAATTCAGAGCAAAGGCACGTACCAAACTGGTATTCGTGAAGAGTGAAAAATGCTGGATGAACCCAATTTACTGGTGTGTTATTAACCTGAAGAGGAGCATTCCAGAAGGAGACGAAGGTGATTTCTTCACTCATATAAGGTTAAATAAGACAGAAAATATGGCACTCCTCACAGCTGCTCTCATTGAAGTTGATAACRTCTTCCACTAGCTTTAGAAATACTGAATCCTAAAGAAGTAAAAACAATTCATAATAGAACATGCTTTCCTGGTACAAGAAAGATGCTCATGAAATCTATGACTTTATTATGCTGCTCACAAACCATTTTTAAAGCACGCTGACATTTCTCAGAACCTGCTAGAACTGGGATGCTGCAGTGAACACCATTGACAGAGCAGGTGAGCTCTGGTATCTGTGCTGCTATGGCACTTGTTTTTCCATAGACCTTTTCCTACACAAAGCACTCCAATTCAGAAAAGCTCCCACAGGCAATGAGAAACCATGACATATGGAGTCAAATATGCTGCTTGGTAAACCAAAGTTTTCAAGAGTTGAGTAGGGTCACATTATCTCTGAGTAAGCATTTTTGCCCTCTGGCAGAAAGCTGAGAGGCTGAAGTTTTACAGATAAGAAAATGCTTCTATCCACTCCTTCCTGGCAAAGTTCAGGTGAGCTCCTTCCCTCCTGACCTCTTTCAGATGACCCTCCATGGAAGGGGGACTACAGCTGTCTTATGAAACAGTGACAAACATGCGTTTAGAAAAGAGTGGCAGTAGAAAGAGACAGAATGGGAAGACAGAAAGGACATGATGATGTTGTGACATGAAAGCACATGGAACAAGAGTATAAAGTGGAAAATATTGTCTTGATAAAAGCAAGCCTGTATCTCCTGCTAAACACACTAGCAGATGAACGCATCAGCTAATCCCATTCATCTGTCTTTCCCCAGCAGAGTACCACTGCAAACTGCACATCTGCTTTGCTGGCTCATACACTCTTGCCTGGTCTCAAATGTCAATYCTTGTCACCGTCAGTAACTATGGACAAGGCTGAAGAAGCATGAGAATTTCCACTAAAATCAACAAGGCTTAGGGGGAAACCCTAAGTGCACTTCTGAGATGTAACACTGCAATCCACAGCTCTGTCTGGTGCTGCCAAGTCCACTAGTGCCAGAACCTGCACRGGGGCTCTTCTGAGACAGCATTATTGTGTCTGGCCTAAAAGTGCTACTGCCACATCAGCTCCATTTGGACTAATTACTGCCAATTTGGCCTTGCTGCCAATTCGTTATTTCAATTTATGTCTTTCAAGAGAGTTATGGAGCTACCAAATGAGATCAACTGAGGTGACCAGGCAGCCACTGACATACTCTATTGGTGGCCATGTGTTCMCACTGTTTCCCTGTATCAGCTCCTATGTTCACCTGACCTCTGCTGAGGTATCTTAATTCTTCAGTCTAGAAGGAAAAGAAAATTTTCTGCCACATCAGCAAGTTGAATCAGCATCCCAGGAAGCAGTTAAGCACCATTGGTACGAGAAGAGAAAGCACAGGGACAAAGAGCAGAAGAGGAGAGGGAATCAAGACTTCCTGGGTGGCATTTCTGCTTTGTTAGTTAAGATGGTTGAATGACCTTTTATCATTTTACCCAGGTTCAATCCATGGAAGTCATAATCCAATCTGATTTAAATTGTGGCAAATTACACCTCTCAAAACTAAATGAGAGCTTCTGTAAAGGCTTTTACACCAGTTTATATGAAAGAATTCAGATTTACATCCAAATTTACACGGACAAAATTAGAGTACCTCAATAAAGAATAGGAAAAGTAAAAATTCATGTGCTCTGCCTTTTACTTTTCTTCACTCCTTCAGTTGGCACAAGTAACAGGAAGTCAAGACGAAGTGCTTAAGCAATATGGAAGCTTTTTACAGGGAATCAAAGGTTGCCCAACTTCACAGAGCTCCCAGYTTACCATGTCCTTATAAACTAAAAGACTTAGCAGAAAAGACAAGATATAAACCATCTCCTCTGTCCTTACAGTTTTAGAGAAGCTGCCTCTTATTTACCTACAGTATTTTCATTACATTCACTTAATAACATTATATTAGGATACATTAACTAATGACTACCTGATTGTTAAATAGATAGCACACAAATCTCTGTGGAAGTTGCATGAACTACTCCTAGGAGACAGCCATTTAAGCAAAACAGAATCAGAACCATTCTCTTCAACACACCTAAGTCTTTAAAGTGGCGTAAAGTTACCTTACTTGAGCAGTTGGATATTCTCCTTACACAGTGAATCAGTGGGTTGAGTCAGTCAGTCAAACATCAAAGTTAGCTCTGAAATGTCTTTAGAAATGAAGACACACAAAACAGGTGACTTCCAACAGCTCTTCTGCAAAGATCAACTCTCCACCTTATTTGCCACACATAAAGGATTAATTTCTCAACCATCATTCATTTTTCCATCACTAGCTTATGGAAATCACTGTCATCAGATTTAATAAGGCAAAAAACATAACAGGATTCCAAAAGCACTTAATGTTACCGGAGAAAATGAGGCAACCCAAATAACACCCACAATGAGCACAAGCAAACATGGGATTTAGGTCTTTCAAAGTATGTCATTAATGACAGCAAGAAAAAAGGGTTATCTGTGGGAAAATTGTCCAATAACAGCTTACGAGATGGCTTCTTCATCCTCTCTGTGATAAAAGAGGTTCTCAGCTTTGTGCAGGGCTCAACTGAGGACATCAGGACCTGTTTCAACTTTAGCATTCCTGAGTTAATCTACCTGCCCACAAAGAGCACACACTCAAACCAGCAATTCCTTCTGACCTATGAAAGGCATCTTAACTTTCCATAAAATCTTTCTCTTGTGCACGACCTCCTTCACCTTCTCTTCGTGGCTTCTCCTTCTTGCCCAAGCCCCCCCCGCCCCCACCCCCTCCCTCCCCCATTTCTGGAAAACCTGAAATACTTTATTTTGAGACATCCCTGAGAAGCAGCASGTTATCATTCAGTCAGTCTTGTAGTCTTGTCTGTGCCTCAGTATCCCCAGCTATGAAGTGATAAAAACTTATTCACCTTTATAAACCACATTGGACTTCTGGGGGGAAAAAAAGTGTCTGTATTCCAAGTGCTGAAAGTCTGGCCCCAATCTTAAAACATTATTTTAAACTGTTGTATTTAGAGCTTCTGATACATAACTTAGCTTTCCCTTATCTATTCACAAAAGATCCCAACTTTATATTTTTTCTCAGGTTCTACAGAAAAGGCCAAAATTTGCCTTATTGACAAACCAAAACAAAGAAACAAATAGCTCCAAAAAGCCTCCTGAAACATTAAACACTAAGTACACAAAACTCTTCTTTTTTCCTGTGGAATTTGACTAAAATCTTTGACTTTCCTTTTCTCTCAAGCTAGTCTTCATGAATAAGAAGAGAACTCTTTGCAAACCAAAAATGAAGTACCTGAAAGGACAATACTTTTCCCAAAACATCTGCCACGAGATGCCCTAGGCATCAGCTCACAAGAAAAGAATGCACTAGTCTTCGCATCCTTCACCTTTCCAGAAAATCTGGTCCTTGCTGCTAACAAAAAAAAYAGCTTGTTTTTAAAACAGTAGTTTCTGTCTTGTGTTGTGCAATCTAATATCTCCTTAGCACTGAGTCTACTCTAAATTAAACAATTTTCCAAGTGACCTCCTTTGGTAAGATGCAAAACTAAAAATTATTCTGCCTAAAAAGTATTCTTCAACACCTTAAAAAAAMCCCCAAAAAACAACAAACCAAACAAACCAAAAACCCAACCAACCAAGAAAACCCCAAACCAACCCCAAAACACAACAGTATAAGCATGTGCTTATTGTTCAAAGATCAATGAAAACAACCAGCTACATTTGTTTTTAAGCGTTCTGCAGCTGTTTCAGAGACTCAAAGTAGAATCAACACCCTTCCCTCCCCAACACTAGTCCAACAAAGGATACTAGTCAATATGTTTAACATAAYCCAGTCTAACCAAGGATCCACCTAAACCAGTGCCCTATTTGCAAAGGTGGCCGTGAGTTGATGCCCAGACAAAAGTAAGAATTTAAAAGAAGTCTTCATATTCCATGCTCATAAACATATGTAATATGTCAGTCTCCAACTAATATTCTCTCACTTTCCAGCTCTTTATGAAGGTTACCAAAAGCCAGGCTTGACAGTGGCACTCAACGTGAGGATAAGAAACAACAGGCGTAAGTTGAAAAAAGGAATGTTCAGACAGAATATAAGGAAGCACTTTTTCACTATGAGGACTGTCAAGCACTGGAGYAACTTGCCCAGAGAGGTTATGCAGGCTCTGTCCTTGGAGGCTTCCAAAACCAGACTGAATAAAACACTGAGTAAAATGGTATAAGCCAGATGATCTAGCTTGCAGTGGGATATCAGACTAGAGATCTCCCCTGGTCCCTTCCAAGCTGAATTAGCCTATGATGCTATTTTTCACCTGAGGAACTTTTGGGCTGGATGTTGCTTCCATGTCCTAAGTTATCAACTCAGAATTTTAATTTTATATGCAGTTTTCTCCTGAGCCTGTGTAAACTTCTGACAACTAGTTCCTCCACCATGTGACCAACAAATGTCCCTCACTTTGATCCTAGTTTCACTGAGCTTTATTTAATGACTCTGGCTTGCTTTCAAGTGAAAGAAATATAAAAAATATCAGCAGGGGAAGAAAAGGAATAAGTTTTTAAAAATCATTTCAGTATCATATATTCATAATATTCTTGGTACATGAGAACACTTTTAATAAATACTCTGCACTGTATTTCCGAATTTGGAGGTAAGAGGGAAGGGAGGCTACAGATCACATTCAGTTACCAGCACTTGCTGTCAAAACCTCTTAGCACTGTGCTTGCCTTCACAGCACAYCTTTGGAATTCTTGCACTCAATTGCTGAAATGCAAGACAAGTTCTCACATCCAGTCACTGCACAGGCACAGAAGCATACRAAGGAGGAATTGTTGTCTCACACCTACTGGAGTCCCAGCTGCCAGTCTCCACGTCAGCCAAGGCACCTGGACCAAACAGGTACTGAGAATGAGTGAAGTTGTCCCTYCACAGAGATGGTCTGACACAGTAGCTTCACAACCAGCAAAGAATTTCAGTCACTCTTGGGTTTCTATCAGATATCCTTCAAAACTCTAACTCAGGTGAGGTAGAGTTCACTTTCTAATGTCTTGACTAAAGATGGTCTGTGGACATTTGCACAGCTTTCCATCTTCTGCCCATGAGTGAGGCAGACATAGTACATGAACAAATGTTTGTACAAATGTGCCCAGTATGCTGTAACCTTCTGCATTTTAACAGTGAGACCAAATATCTTCGAGCACTTCACAGAGGAAGGTGGTGATCCATCTTCCCAGTATTAAAGTTGTATTTGCTTCTCCCTAGGAGTCCAATATCAAAACATAATCTGGACAACTGAGACACAAAAGACAAGACTAAGAGGAACCATTGGATAATCATACCTAAGGGTTTTTTTAATCCACCAGGTTTTTCAATATCATTCAGTTCCCTTCTAGTAAATCCAGTGATTAGTACCTAAATCATTAATTTTGTTTTGGCATTAAGCCTCAGTCTCTGGCTATGCCTCTGTCCATGCCATTAATGACTGCTTTAGGACCTAGTTTTTGGGGGTTTTCCTCCCTTATAAAATGACGAAACATAAGTCACTCCTGCATCCTTCTTTTTGATAAAATAAACATATTTGTCATCTAAAAGGATTTCTCCCTTCATAGGGAGGATTTTTTTCAACATTTCTGGTTTATTCCTTTACCCTCTCTATCTTGGTTATATTCTATAATGGATGTTAATATTTGGCCTGAGGGCCACATTCAGGAATYTGGGGACCGAAACAGTTGGAGCAAGACATTTCCAGATACAGCCTTCATTGCTTAAGTATGGCTTTTATTCCTTTATGCTGTACATGTAACTTGCCTTGTTGGCTGGGGCTCATTGAAAAAATTGTAGCTAAAAGCAATAAACTTGTAACACACCTCTGCACTCACCATTACTTATTCCTCAGGATTCTCATCTCATTTGATGATTCTTTCAGCAATGTTAACTGTATTTACTTTCAGATCACTAAAGATATTGAACAGGGACAGGCTCTGTATTAATTCTAAAAAAAAAAAAAMCCAAAACTCCAAACAGTAAGAACTCCTACTCAAAATTTATCCCTTTAATACTACATTTTGAGATTTCTCCTTAATATGACTGGCAGCAGTGAAAAAACAGCAAAACTAATTTTGTCTCTAGACAAACAACTAACCTGAAACCCTGCCTTTAAATGCTTAAATTATCTGCTTCAAATTTTTAGAAGCTCTAACAATGAAATGAAAAGAAGAACCTGGGAAGAGCAAGATGAGCAACTCTGCTCCATGAGCCTCATTAAAACGGAATATTTCAAAAACAAATTCAAGATCCACCAGGGGAGTAAAATGACATTTCCTCTTTCCTTGTACAGTAATAACTCATTAGGAGTAACAAAATCTGCAGCATATTTGTTTACACTTCCTTCTCAACTAACTGGCCCAACACCTCATGAAAACAAATGTGTATAGGAAAAACATTTTCAAGAATGAAAAACAAGAGTTCTTAATCTATACTGAAGAATCTTGCTCACTGCAAATAGTTATCTGCAGATTTCTGACCTGTTCATGGTATTTTTTCTGACCTGTTCACCTCTTATAGGTGAGTCGGCAACAAATTCTTCCATACTGAAGAAAAACTCTTCCACATTTGAAAAAGATGATGCTACACATCAACATTCAGTTGAAACCAGTAACACAGGAGAAACCTACTGCAGCAGCCATGCATTGGTAGGTGTTCATGGGCATCAGTATTTCTTTTTCTCTTCAAGAAAAAAATAAAATCCTTCTGTTGCAGCATAAAAAGCTTGATTAGAAGAATAATGCCTCAGGCAAACCCTAGAGGTAGAAGCAACTTGAAAGAAACACTGTGCTGAAAAACTAAGTTGATGCAATATTAAACAAGTGAAATCAGGGAAACAGGGCAGACGGAAATCTTAGAGAGTCAGATTCTGAATTCCTTTATGCTGATTTGACATTAACCTAATTCTGCTAATTACTGCAGAATTTCTAGCTATATCAATTACACCACTCACTCATACGAGTGTAATACACAGAACTAGGCCCACAGTTCTCTATCTGCAACACAGAGAGTTGCACACACAACCCTGAGTTCCACTAGTCCCTTGGCAGACCCCACAACATAACTAAACTGCTTACAAGTGCCACAGCCTCTGGGTGAGTGTCTGGTCATGACCCACTTCCCTGGATGAGGAAGATCATGGGGAATTGAACTGTATGAATGCAAACAGAGAACTTCTCTGCATCAGAAACGGCCCTTGGAACAACAATTGTGCTTTGCTGATTAAACCACACACAGGAGCCAGGTCCTCCTTTGACATTTGTTTGGTTTTGTCCAAACCTTTCAAGTGCACCATTATGGGACTGAGATCTCACAGACTAAATACGCACACACACAAACACGTTTTCAACAAGGAAAAAGGAAGGCTTCCCAACGAAATGCTTGACAAAAACATCACAGTTCTTTCACACCATTATTATTTCCTTACAACACAGAAGCCAGGTGCACATTTTTTAGTCACACCTCACCTTTCACCTGTTACTATAAGGAATATTCARTCTGTCAAATGGCATATCAAAGGATTTTTGAAGATCCTCATTCAAAACCAACAGGATGAATTGCCTGGAGAAACCAGCATTGCCAGAGGCACATAGTGACATCACTATCAGTGCTACTGCAGTCTGGGCCACCACTGTCCCACCTCTCTGCCCCCAAAGTCCTTTATGCTTGCAGCAAAGGTTATCTCACCCTGAAGCAAAGGGCAGGAATCACCTGATTACAGTCCCTGACAGGTCTTACATTCATTTTGAGAATGCAATTTGATATTCGGTTTGCAACCTGTTATTTTCAGGAAGATATCAAAGCGCACAGAGGTAGGAGCTTGCCTTTAAATACCCAGGGCTTTCTGTCCACCACATACCTCAAGTTTCGCTCCAAAGGCTTGGGTTTAACGTGGCGTTTAGGTGAKCATGCCGAAAAAGGTGTCAATCCTTTCAGCACTGCTGATTCTTGTCCTGGTCGATCTACTAAAGGCACAAGGTGAGTCAAAAACATATTGGCAAATCTACCTTTGTCAATTTGAAATAAGATTCACATTCAGATTGTACTTACTCCTAGAATTACTTTTTTCCCCTTCCTAAACTCCTGCTTGGACCCTCTGATCCCTAAACAGAACTATGTATATTTTTGGATATCCCTAGAAATGACTTGGTTTTTCAAACTATCCTCCTCATCCTGTAAATTCCTTTCGTTTTATACGTAGGTACCCCTGTTACTCCAGCGCTTGAGGCAACAAGCRTGGAGCAAAGCGGAGATCCCAGCACACAACCAAGCACAGAGCTGCCCCCGGACTACAGCGGAGACTCAAACAAGGAGAATGGCACAGAGCAATTTGGGAACAATGGAGTGCAAGAAGGTGAACAGACCACTTGGGAGCTGAGTGGAGAGTCGAGTACTGACTCTACCCCTAAGCCRAGTGTGGAGCCAAGTCAAGAACCAACCCAGGGGTTATCCATTGAAATATCTGGTAAGACACATTTTGTCTTTGATTGTCCACATTATCGATATCTCAGTTTTGTTACCCCAATGCTCCTACCTTTCCTGCACTAATGCAGCAGGATGCAATAAAGATACTGCTTTTCCTTGTAGTCTACCTTTGACAGGGTATATGGCATGCCAGATATCTAGCTCCTCTCCTCATTCCAAAAACATAAATTGCTACAACCGAGAGGAAGGTGGCACTCCTTAAGACAAATTATGTTATTATGGGTGAGTGCATTTTACAACCGTATGTGAACAGGTCAGACCTCCCCTGACCTGGAAGAGGTTTCTCTTGTGGATATAGTTAATGCTGACTTATAATGCACGTTTCTAATGTGGGGAAAAAAACCCACAAACCCAACCACACCAAAAATGAAAACATAATGATATGGTCGAGTTTCATTGTTATGAAGGCCTGTGGTATGTCTGAGCGACATGTCACTCTTGTGAACATTATCTCCATAAAGATGGGCCAAATTAAGCCCCACAGAAGAAAAACCTGAGGAGGATTTTGGTACCTACACAGTATAAACTTCTGTGGCCTGTATCTCCATAGTTGTCATTACTACACTGAGCTGCCTTATCGTGTACTCAGTCTCATTAATAAATGACATAAATTAATAAATAACAGGGCACAGCTTCATTATCAGATGTTGTCAATTCTTTGGGGGATTTTGTAGAGCTTTTTTATTTTGTTGGTTTGAGGTTTGGGGTTTTTTAATGATATTACTTCATATTACATATTTCATGATTTGTGAGGATCACTCACCTTATGTAAGACATAATAAGTGAGGATCTTTGAAATTCTGTGAGGAGGGTTTTTTGTTTGCTTATTCTTTACAATAGTTTACATAGGAATAATCTTAATTTCCATGGTGTTCACAGGAAACAACTTGCAAAGCCTCAAAGTCTCATTTCCGAACAGTGTAGTAGTTTTACATTCACTCTCTTTGTTTTTGCTCTAGAATAAATTGCAAAATTAAAACTTCATGAAAAAGCAACTTCCACGTACCTACAGAGGTGATTTCACCACCAAGAACACGTGAGTTGCCTGTTGCAAGCTAAATGGCAGAGACCTTCCCAGAACTACATCTCACAGGAAAATTGTAACCATAGCCTTCAGTTCAAGAATCGCAATTAATTCTTGCTTATTTTACCAGGTCAATTAGATAACAGTTGACCTGTGCTGTTTTGCTTGCATAATAACCTGAAATAAAGGATGCCATTGCAAGTACATGCTTCCTCATTATCATAAATCCTTTCCTTGGTTCACTTCAACAAAAAAGATAAAAAAGATTTTAGGGTATTTTTTTCTACATCTCCTCTCAAACATACTTCATACAACTGATGCCTGTGTTTTCTTATTTTATTTCTGTTGTGACCAAGAACTAGAAGCAGGGTTGTGAAAGTATTTTCAGACAGGCTCCAGATGACTTCAGCAGAATGATTCACATCTGCTGAAGGTATCCTCAGATGACAGGGTCAGTTTGAAACACAAACCCCTATTGAGCCCATTAACCCACCAAAGAATAATGCTTTTAAATAGCTGTGGCTACAACATGCAAAAACTATCTCTGAGTGTTTTTGTGGCTTGCAGGTATAATGGCAAACAAATCATTGATCTGCAAGTTTTGTCAGCCAGAAAAACAGCAAGTAAAAAATATACACAGAAACGTGAATACATTAAAAACTTAACTTACCAATTTATTTCTCATATAATATCCAAGGGCTTTCTACTGCCTGGCATCAATTGCAGCATTCCTTGTTTGCTATTCTTACTGTTGGAGCAAAGAGAACAGGCTGAGTGCTGCACAGAACAGAGATGCTGGCTCTCCTTAGAGACCATACAGAGATAATGTAAAATAAATTTAAAGTGTCAGAAGAAAAAGGTTCCCTAAAACAATTTAGGAATCCATCTTTTCCAAAGAACTTAATGTTGAAAACTTCCATTTAAAAAAACCCAAACAAAATCCATAGCAGTGAGACATTGCCATATCCTCTAGTGCCTGGTGTAGTGTAGAYAAAGCAGTTGTGTGATGTTAGAAGAAAGGATAAGAAGTCTTGTATTTCCATTTTTTCAACTTAATTTCAAACATAATTTTGCATGTTCTAATTACTCATTTGCAAAGTCATAAATAAGGGAAGTTCAACGCCTAATACCTTATTTGTGGAATTAAGTAGAAGATATCTAAATGCACCAAACCAGAACACTGGTTTATACGTATATATTCAAAGGCAATATAAAAGCCACCAAATATTACAATCAAAACACATTTTGTTTCCAAGACAGCATTCTTTCATCTTATAATTTTTAGTTTCTGCTGACATTACACTTCTGTTTGACTGATAAGCCAGAAAACCACTGGGGAAAAAAAMCACCAAAAAACGACATCCACATTGAGTTTTTTCACTGCAAGATGCAACAGGGAGACAGAAAATAAAAATAAAACCGTTAAGTTGTACAGTGGCATACAGAAAGAGTTTCATATTCCTAAAGTATTGCTCATATGATTGGCAGAAATTGGTAAAAGAAAGAAAATTGATTCAGTAACAAAAATACCGTGTTGGTCAAAAATAACTGGTAATGAAGAAAATCACCACACGATGGCTCCAGATACGGAGGCTTTTAAACAGAGTTGCACTTACCGGTCCTACAAGAGTATCACTACAAAACAAGTCAGCCAGCTCTGTAGCAGCAGCAGTGAAGGAATACAGGAAACAGAGCTCACCCCCTTCTGATCCAGGGAATACAGAGGCCACTTGCTTTTGACTGCATCACCTACCATGTAAAAATGTGAGTCGCTGCCCTCTCACCCATGGTTTGGAGAAACTTCCCCAGAGGGTGCCCAAGAGGATATGCAAGATTGCTGAATGGAATATAACAAGGAAAATGATGAAAACACAGTTGTTRAGAGTCGCAGCAGGAAGTGGAATGAAGCAGCTGTCTCCCATTGACTCATTCAAAGCCCTCATCAAGATAAAAAGGCTGCAAGCAAATTAACTTAAATACAAAGGATCAAGAGGCCATAATGAATTACCACGCATAAGTGCACTGTTACCATACACCTAGCTTTGACCATATGCTGTAATATTGTAAAACAGATTAATCAGTGATAAACCACTGGTGAGAAGGCAGCATTGCCAGGAGCATCCAAGGGACATTTAAACGGCTCCAAGGAGCACGAGCGACCCCAGAGGGCAAACAGGATGTGGTGTGGGCAGTTTGTGTGGGCAGGGTGCAAAGATAGGGCACAAAATTTAGGGAGTCAGTAATTCCCCATCAAACTAGAAGAGGACTAACTATGGTTTCAACTCAGTCAACAGCCACTGTCAGGAGCACAATGACCCAGACAGACCTCAAACAACGGAAGCTAACTGGAGCAGCCCAACCTGCTCCACAAATAAAATTAACTACTAGTTCAACCAAGAAAATGTGGTGGGTGATACCAGTGTACCACTTTGAGAGGTACAGAGGCCTGACCCACCCTTGAGGGAGGTGTGCAGCCTTCCAGAAGCCCAGATCAGGAATGTTACTGAGAAGCTCCCAAGCCTAGTCAAACATACTGACCATTACCCACTAGCAGTGTTCCATGTGGGAGCCAGCAATGCAGCTGGCACAAGTCTGGGAAGCATTAAGAGGGACTACAGAGCCCTGGGAGAGATAGTAAAGGGYCCCAAAGCTCAAGAAGTTTTTTCATCAGTCCTCCAGGTCAACGGAGAGGTGCTTGAAATGTCCAGACAAATCTGGCACGTCAACAAATGGTTACGGCAATGGTGCTCAGGGTTTTGATTACTCAAACCATGGGACTCGCTTTGCCAAGCCTGGTTTATGGGGGGATGATGGGGTCCATCTGACAAAGGAGGGAAAAAGTATCTTTGGTTAGGGACTTGCCAGACTAGTGAAGGGGGATTTAAACAAGATTTGTCAGGGGAGGGGGACAACTATCCACCCCAATTCTGCCAGTTGGGTGCCAACASCTGTAATGGATGCCCGGAACAATGCAAAGGCTTTCCAGGTACTCCAGCCAGCAAATCAGCTTTATCCGGGACCCGGCTCAGATGCCTGTACACAAACGTATATAGTATGGGGAACAAACAACAGGAACTACAGACGTGTGCACACCTGCATGGATATGATATCATTGGTATCATAGGGACATGGCAGGATGACTCCTCTGACTGGAGCATTGGAATGGAAGGTTTTAGGACTTTTAGAAAAGACAGGCTAGGGAGACAAGTAGGGGGTCTATGTCAATAGACCAGTCAATAGGTCTCTATGTCAATAACCAGCTGGAGGAATAGCTGTCAATAACTCTGCCTGGGGAAGGATGAGGATCCAGCCAAGGACTTGTGGGTGAAGATGAAAGGGAGGGCAGGGGCAGGGGATGTTATAGTGGGGTCTGCTACAGGCCACCCAATYAGGAGGATGGCGTGGATGAAGCCSTCTGTCGGCAGACAGGAGTGGCCTCATGCTCACAAGCCCTGGTCCTCATGGGGGACTTCAACCATCTGATACCTGTTGGAGGGACAATACAGCAGGGCACAAGCAATTCCAGAGCTTCCTCAAATGTTTCAGCCACAACTTSCTTACACGAATGATCGAGGAGCCAAAAAGAAGGTGCCCATGCTGGACCTTGTGTTCACCAAGAGGGAGGAGCTGGTGCAGAGTGTAGTGCTCTAAGGCAACCTTGGCTGCAGTGACCAGGAGATGGTGGTGTTTACAATTGTCAGGGCAGTGAGGAGGGCATGCAGCAAGCTCACTGCCCTGGCCTTCAGGAGAACAGACTTTGGCCTCTTCAAGGACCTACTTGGTACAGTGCCACGGGATAGAGCCCTAGAAGGCAGAGGGGTTCAAGAATGCTGGCTGAATTTCAAGGATCACCTCCTCCAAGATCAGGAGCAATATATCTCAACAAGGAGGAAATTGAAAAAAAAATGCCAGGAGGCCTCCATGAATGGATAAGGAGCTGCTGTGCAAACTCAAAGCAAAAAAAGCTTTCAGGAAGTGGAAACAAGGAGAGGCAGCCTGAGAGGACTAGGGAAATTGTACGGGAAGCTAGGGACAAGGTTAGGAAAACCAAAGCCCAGTTAGAATTGTCTCTGGCCAGGGATATTAAGGGCTTCTACAGGTATGTTGCAAGCAAGAGAAAAACTAGGGATAATGTGGCTGTCTCCAGAAGGAAATGGGAGACCTGGCTATCTCASACAAAGAGAAGGCAGAGGTTCTCAACAACTTCTGTGCCTCAATCTTCAATGGCAAGTGCTCCAGCCATGCTGCCCAAGCCGAGAAAAGCAAATGCAGGAACTGGGAGAATGAAGACCCTGAGCTCTCCTGTAGGAGAGGATGAGGTTCAAGACGATCAAACTGCAATGTGCATCTGAATGTGCACAAGTCCATGGGACCCAATGAGGTTCATCTGTGGGTCCTGAGGGAGCTGGCAAAGTTGCTGAGCCACTATCCATCATTTTTGAAAAATTGTAGCAGTAAATTGTAAAGTYCCTGATGACTGGAAAAAAGGAGATATAAGTCCCATCTTTAAAAAGGGGAAAGTGGAAGACCCAGGGAACTACAGACCAGTCAGTCTCACCTCTGTTCCAAGCAAGGTTCCAGAGCAGATTCTTCTGGAAACTATGCTAAGGCACATGGAAAACAAAGTGATTGGTAACAGCCAAAATGGCTTTACAAATGGGAAATCATGCCTGACAAATTTGGTGACCTACTATGATGGGGTGCAGCACTGGTGGACAGGGGCAGAGAAACTGGCATCATCTGCCTGGACTTATGCAAAGCATTTGACACCGTCCTGCATGACATCTTTGTCTCCAAACTGGAGAGACAGGGATTTGATGGATGGACCACTTGGTAGATAAAGAACCGGCTGGATGGCTGCACGCAAAGAGTTGTGGTCAATGGCTCAATGTCCATATGGAGACCAGTGGCAAGTGGTGTCCCTCAGGGGTCTGTACTGGGGCCGATACTGTTCAACATCTTTGTCAGTGACACGGACAGTGGGACCAAGTGCACTCTCAGCAGATTTGCTGGTGACACCAGCCTGTGTGGTGCAGTCAACACAAAGGAGGGAAGGGATAATGACATCCAGAGTGACCTTGACAGGCCTGAGATGGGCTGATGCAAATCTCATGGAGGTCAACAAAGCAAAGTCCAAGGTCTTACAAYTGAGTCAGGGCAATCCCAGACACACCTACAGGTGGGGCAGAGAAGTGATTGAGAGTAGACCCGAGGACAAAGCCTTGGGGGTGATGGTTCATGGAAAACTCTACACAAGCCAGCAGTGTGAGCTCACAGCCCAGAAAGCCAATGGCATCCTGGGCTGCATCACAAGGAGYGTAGCCAGCAGGTCAAAGGAGGTGATTCTGCCCCTCTACTACGCTCTTGTGAGATCCCATCTGGAGTAYTGTGCACAGTTCTGCTGTCCTCAACAGAAGAAGGACATGAAACTGTTGGAGCAAGTCCAGAGGAGGGCTACAAAGTTGGTAAGAGGACTGGAGCACCTTCCCTATGAGGATAGGCTGGCAAAGCTGAGGCTGTTCAGCCTGGAGAAGAGGTGGTTGCATGGAGACCTCCTGGCAAACTTCCAGTATCCRAAAGGGGCCTACAGGGAAGCTGGAGGGGGATTCTTCATCAGCAACTGTAGTGACAGGACAACGAGTAATGGGTACAAACTGAAAGACAGGAAATTTAGCTTAAATATTAGGAAGAAATTTTTTACTGTGACTGTGGTGAGTCAYTGGAACAGGTTGCCCAGGGAGGTTGTGGATGCCCTGGCAGTATTCAAGGCCAGGCTGGATAAGGCCTTGAGCAACCTGGTCTAGTGGAAGGTGTCCCTGCCCATGGCAGGGGGGTTGGGACTAGATGATCTTTAAGGTCCATTCCAACTCCTTAACATTCTGTGATTCTATGAAATAGTAAGCTGTCTTTTGGAACCTCAGCTTTTACAGCTTTGAGCTGCAAACAAAAAGAATTCCTCTCTCCCAGGCTATTTGTTCATAAATTATTCACTAGGAGGTTTCCTGTACTTTTTTCAGGACTTGTGATGCAAAACACAAACACAGTTTTGAGACACACAGTTGCTTTTCTCTTAGACAGATGGCCTCCCCAACYTCTATTCCCACACCTACTGCAAAGACATCATACAGGTATCCAAAGTAAGAGCTCTCATGGCAGAAATGAAAGGCACTTTCCTTCCAGCTGTTTCTAATATTCCACAGACATCTCTGGTTGTGCTCTGCYAAGTCCCTCACACCATCATAAAGCACTGCCTCCCTTACCTCCTGCATGGTGAAGCTTGCACTGTTAACTACTAAGGCAGACTTGCAGYTCTGCAGCACAGGCCACATATTATTTATATTGTTTCATTGTGCTGGTCCTCCTTTCCCTTCAGAAGAGCTTTCAAAAAAATTAATGGATACAGTGGGGGATGAATCCTGCCCTGAGGTTTCATTACACTGTGTTAGACTGTAGCAACAGGCTAGATGTTTTGTTAGAACTCACCAAAGAGAAACTGAGAAACTCTATGAGCATAKTAAGAGCAGAGCAAGAATCACACCAACAAGAAGTACACTTCTGCCCCTCAGAGTTCAGCTTTCTCAGCTGGACAAGTCATGCAGAGTGGTTTTGCTGGCATTCCAGCATCTTTGCATCATTGCTAGGGACCAAAGAAATGGGTTGAGCCTACAGCTGAGGGCAGCACTGCACATACATCGTACTGTAGCAAGAAATTTATAGAGTGGAGTGGCAAGAGGCAAGAGAATGTTCTTTGCCTGAACTACAAGCTGCATAATAATGCTCTCGTGTTGAACAACAGCCCATAAAATATTCAGTGGGTATCTCTTTCACTGACCTGATAAGAATGTATAGCTCAGGGCCCAGAGCTTCAGTCTGACAACTCAAAATTCTCCACTAGGAAACTGATGAAAATTAATACCAAACAGCAAGTGCTGCCATTACAGCATTCAGAAAAATATAAGAAAGACTCCTAAAACAGCAAATCTCTCCTGGGCACAGAAAAAGAAAAAAAGAAGAAAGAAGTACAAAASAAGAAATTGTTGTTTATTCTACACTTTGAATAAAACCAGCAATTACAACACCAGCAAAAGTGTTCCTCTCTACTACAGAGCAAACTAGGATGGAACAACATACCCCACAAACCTCCTTCTCCATCACACCAACACTGAAGGACGTCACTGAGGCTTTGTTTCAGATAATCCATGTGCAACAAAGCCAGATTCAAGTTCACTATGAGTCCTCAGCAGAGAGCACACTAATATCAAAAACTACTTGGCTGCTGGCTCAGTCTAGGATTCTGTTATCTAACCCTTGAGTTGGGCTTTACACCCAGCAAGACTTTGCACTTGGACAAAGACTACGAGAAAAGGGGAGTGGATCTGCCTCCTTGGTCTGTTATCACCGGCTGTCCAGTTTAGCCCAAGAGTCACAACATTTTAATGCAAATAAACTCTGATTTCAACTGATTTTTCCAGGAATTTTAAAGCCATTGCCCTATTCAGTCTAACCATGGTTAGAGAGGTTCCTTTCAGTAAGAGAAGGAAGGCTTAAGTTGGTTTCTACTCATGGCTATTAGTCACATCTTCAAAAAAATCACACTCCCAAAAAGGCACAGGTCTCTGCACAAGGTCCCTCTGAATCAACAAAGAATTCAGTCAAATAGAATAGGAGAAAGAAAGTTCCACAGAAATCAAGCCCAAAGKTCACCTAAGATGATGAGTTTTACCTCTCTGAACAAGACAAAAATTACAAGGGCACAACAGTAACTGTGCTTTAACTGAACTTTTTAATAGGGATGGATATAATTAATACATTGTAAGCCAGTTAACAATTTTCATTGAAATCCTATTACTTTAGTGAATAAATTAATGGTCAGCTGAACAAGAAAACCCCAAGGAAGGAGTAAAGATATTACAAATCCCTTGAGGAGCTCTTCCACTGCTAGTTGCTGTCATCACTGATACACACCCGAAACTGTATTGCTATGATTCTTCTGTTTCTCCAAATGCAGTACCTGCAGTAGTTCCATTACTAACTCATTTAGTGACTTATAGTCCATTATCAGATGGGCAGCTCTTTGGTAGAGGTGTGGCAAGAGATTCTTTGCTTTCTGTCAATGCTCGTGGCTGATGGAYAAAAACACTGAACTTGACACCTTGGTTTGCTGCTGCCCTCACAAACCCACTATTTGCAGTCATGGTGATGGCTTTTAAAGTGTCTCCTGTCCCAAAAATGGTTAGGGAACGGCTGTTGATTTTTGAACTAGCCACTAGTCCTAASGCACGGTCAGATGGCTGATCTGGCACCACGTTAATTCTTTCAACGAGCAATGCAGCTCGCTCCTTCTCCCCAGGTCCTCCCAGCGTTTCCAAGATGGACTGAAAATCTCTGACAGCAGATTCACAGGCAAAGAGCTCTTTTCCCTCCATGAACTCCTTCAGCTGAGGCAGGACTCTCTCCCTCCTTTCTTGGGCTGCTTGCTCAGTCAGCACTTTTTCTTTGAAGACAAAGTAGCAGCCGCCGTAGCTCAGCGCAGAGACGTAGGTTATTAAGGTTGTGATGTCCAAGTTAACTCTGTTGCAGACGTTTACTTTGATCTGGGTAGGGAAAGCAATGCTGGCCACTAAATTCTCCCGGTCTACTCTGGTCACCTGCAGGAGTTCAGGGCCTTCTTCATCTGATTCACTGGCGTTAAGATGCTCGTTTTCTGCAGATGGTTCTACCAGTGAGTTCACAGCAACAACGTCTCCTCTCACAGATATTCCCATCTCCTTGAGCCTCTCTGCCATAGGACTGGACACACTGTTGTAGAACGCAAAGATGATGTGGGGATTGCTGTACTCCACTGGCTGCTGACGGCTTGCCTGCAGGAAGTCCTCTGCCTGCTCAATGACACTTTTGTCACCATACTGACCTCTTCCCAGCCAGATGTTATGCAGGGCCTCAGCTTTACGACCGATAGCCTTCACCCATGTGTGACCTCCATTTGCAACAACATCCACCACCAGTGTCTGTTTGTCTCCAAACCTGTCCTCATAAGCAAAGACATGGAGGACACTGACAACATCCTCCAGGTTCTCTGCTGACTGAATAACAGCTTGGAGGTGGGTAAGGTTTGTACTCTGCAGATGGGACTCTTTAATGGCCACCTTCCCTGCCTCCACCTTGTGTAAGAAGTTTAGCTCAGCCTTCAGTTTGCTACATAGCTTTGCCCCACCTTCTATTCTCCTTTTCTGGGACTTGGAAAGGGCTTCGGCTCTCTTGATCAAGTCTTTGGCAACAGCAATTCTTTCACAAAGCAGAGACTGCACAGACATGTTGGAAACATTATTCCTATCAAGTGAAAACAAAGGAGAAGATTGTTATTGCATGGCCAACAATAAACACAGAGGCCTTTCCAGCAGTATACACTCAAGCCTTACAGTAGACTTAGTGCAACAGCTATCAGTATTGTAAAACACAAGCATCTGGAACCTCTTCAGAAGTCCCAGTGACAAGTTCAATTCCTTTCCTTCACCTTTGGAGATCCTGCCTACGGACCCAGAACACCTCAGTTCTCAGGTAGGAAGAAGAGCAGCATTCAAGTCTCCACACAGACCTTGCAAGTTTGTGGTTTTCCCCCCACCCACCATGTAAGGGCCCTTCACTCAGCCAGTCACTCAGAGGGATGTTAACTCTCACAGCTTATTTGCAAAAGCTGCCATTCAGAGCAAAAATTAGAAATACAGGTATAACCAAATCTTGCCTCTCCCTTTCATCACACTTATCATTAAAATTAAAAACTACCCACCACGTTTACAGATATCCAGCTTTCAACTTGCACTGTTCAACTCAGTGAATGAACCCCTCAGAGGGTGGTGAAGCACTGGAACAGGTTGACCAGAAAAGTTGTCAATGCCCCAACCCTGGAAGTGTTCAATGTCAAGGTCAGGTAGGATGGAGCTTGGAGCAGCCTGGTCTAGTAACAGGTGTCCCAGCCCACAACAGGGGGGTTGGAACTAGATGATCTTTMATGTCCTTTCCAACCCAAACCATTGTGTGTTTCTATTACACAGCCTCCTGACAGACTACAATTCCTAATTCTAGCATCAGGAGAATCTAGAAATCACTATGTTTCCAAATTCTACTAAGATATTTACACCGTTGCATCTGAAAAATCTATTCCTTTTCATCTATATTACTTTAGTATGCATTCCTTCAGGAAAAAGAATTCCTTTACCAAATATGTGCTGTCTTTGAAAAATGTAGGATTCACACCCCACCAAACAACAGTATATTTATGACATGCAGTAAGTAACCACTATGAATAGTGAAATTAATCTATTTTGACTCCCAGCTACAAGTATAAACACTAATTCTTCCTATAATTCTTACCTAACCTGCATGTTGAAGTAAACTGGTATTAAAGGGAAAGATAAAAGAATCTCCAACTGAAAATCAGCAACAAGACACAGCCTAGTCCTACAACAGGCTCTGCCGGTGCAACTGTGGGAGCCTGCCTTCAAGCAGCKGAAATCGCCCTTGCACCATGCACAAGTTGAGACACAGCCAGCAGTAACTGCTACTGGCCCGGTCCATATCCAACATCAGCAATATTTCCTCCCATTTCTTCACGGCCAAGAATCCTGATGCCTTCCGGCACAACCTACTGATTCTCTTTAGGGTCGCAGAAGGTCAGAGAAATCAGCCTTTCCCCCTCCAAGTCTTCGCCACTGCCACAAGCTTATTGTTGYGTGTAAAGCAATGAGTAAAACCTCATGATTAGTACTTTGGCACCTCTCCCCTAAGCTGCTACAACTCCTACACAAACACAGACACACAAAGGTTTCAAGACAGAGCGTACATCAAGGGTTGCAGTGACAGACCCAACTACTTTTTCAGCAGAACTGCGCGGTGGCCCCACTCTCAACCGCAAGGTCACACACAGGCCCTTCCCTTCGCCTGAGAGCCCGCTCTCCCCTGGGCGGGGATCGGCGGGCCCGGCCCTCCCGGCCGTCGCTCCGCCGTCACGTGTGCGCGGCGCCGGGAAGGCCGCGGCGCCATCGCGGGTGAGGGCACGGCGCCCTCAACGCTCGACCCCGGCCCGGCCCGGCCCGGCCCGGCCACCCCCCGCCCCCCCCGCCAAGCCTCGCCCTCCGCCCACAGGCTGGCCCCGGCAAGGCGGGCGGCGGGACGCGGGGGGGTGCAGGACGCGGGCGTTTGTTCCTCCTGTTCCCCGCGTCCCCCAGTCACTGCCAGGCGCGATGTGCCCGGGCCCGCCTCGCCTCTCCGGGGGCTCCCGGTCCTCCTCCCTCCCCCGGGGCCGCCGCCTTTCGCCGGCCCCCGCATCCCGTACTCACAGCCCGGCGGCCAGAGCCCTCGCCCCGAGCTGGGGTGGCGTGGCGTGGCGTGGCGCGGCTCGGCCCAACCCGGCACCTCCCCCGGGGCCGCCGGGCGGGGACAGCCTCGCCACCCGCCTAGCTCCGCCGGCCCCAGCCCGCCCGGTCTGGCTGCCCTGCCCGGCTTGCCCGCAGGTTATCCCTAAACCCCTCAAGGGCCAAAGGTATTACGTCAGGTCCGACGCAATCACAGAATATTCTGAATTGGAAGGAACTCAAAAGGATCATGGCGTCCAACTCCTGCCCTTACACAGGACTGCCGCAAGTCACACCATGTGCCTGAAAGTATTGTCCAAACACGTGTTGGACTCTGTCAGGCTTGGTGCTGTGACCACTTCCCTGGGAACMCTGTTCTAGTACCCAAACACTCTGTGGGTGAAGAACCTTTTTCTAATAACCAATCTAAACCTCCCCTGACACAACTTCAGGCCATTCCAATCAGTGTCTGCCCCTCCTCTGCTCCTCATGAGGAAGTTGTAACTGCAAGGAGGTCACCCTTCAGTCTCCTCCAGGCTGAACAGACCAAGTGATCTCAGCCCCATGATACAGCTTCCCCTCAAGGCCCTTCACCATCTTTGTTGCTGCCCTTTGGATGCTCTCTAGTAGCTTTATATCTTTCTTATATTGTGGTGCCCAAAACTGCACGCAATACTCGATGTGAGGCTGCAATAGCACAGAGTGGGGACAGACAAGAGACAAGTTAGCCTTGGACTTCTAACTTCTGTGATCTGTGCACATTTGGTCTGTTAAGTTCAGACAACATAAAGAGGCCATGCTAAACCATTCCATGCTAAATGTGAGCAAGTGTCCCCAATATTTACCCCAAGCTGCTGCCTGCCTCAGTGCAGCAGACACAACCGTGGTCTCACCCCTCTCCATGCAGCAATACTCCCGAACAGCGTGGGAAAGACTCGGCTTCTGATCACTGGTTCCTGCAGGGAGAAATGATCTGTGCTTGTCACAATGATTTCACAACATCTGGAAAGCAATAGTAAGCCAAAGCAAATTTTAAGGGGCTTAGAGCACCTTCTTTACTGTGTGGTGACCACACACTGAAACAGGCTGCAAAGAGAGGCTGTGGAGTCTCCCGCGCTGGAGATATTCAAGAACTGTCTAGATGCAATCCTGTGCTCTGTACTCTAAGAAGACCCTGCTTGAGCACAGAGGTTGAACCAGATGACCCACTGTGGTCCCTGCCAACCTTACCCATTCTGTGATTCTGTGACTTAAAAGTAGTAACTTCATGAAATGATAATACTGTTCTCAGATCCCAATCCTACCCGTTAAATAAAGCACAATTCTCATAGGTGTCACACTATCCTGAGTACCTGGGAGCAGATTCTCTTCCCAGACAAGCAAATCAACATTACTTGCTTCAAGTGACTGGTGTACCTTTTTCTTCTTTCAGATGACTGCATTAGTAGGAAGAAGATAAATGAAGCAAAGTCATAATTCACAGCAAGCTGAAGCAATCAAGCCTGCAATTTGTCAGAGAAAGTGTTTGTCTGTTTTATTGCACATTGACCCCATTTTATGTAGTTATTTTACAAAATATAAAGAAAGCTAATCTCACGTAACTAAAGAGTGCACTTTTTGGAAATTACCACCATCACCATATAATTTGCTAATCCATTGACTAGTATGTCCCACTCCTGAAGTGATTTTATTTAAGAAATACCTCTTCAAGTTAAAATTACTATTTCCTTAAAGATTTTAAATGGAAAAACATGCTACTTAGTTCCCTGCAGTTTAAAGGTTCCCTTTAAATACTAGATAGATTTAGCTACTATTCCAGATATGCACTCATCTGAGTATGGCAATGCTTTTCTTCAGTGTAGGATTAAGCAGTGAAAGAAACAACCCCCCACTCGAAATCACACCAACTTCCCCATCTGAACAGCRTAATATCAAGGTCTATCTGACTAGCACTAAGAAAATTATCTAATACTCTAAATAAAGCCAGAATTCAAAATATTATGCGTATTATTTCCAAACCACACCAAGTGCCAGGAGCTCTGATTTTGCGTAGGGTTTAAGTATTACCAGGGAGCTTTGGGACTTGGTTCTTAATGGTGTTAAAACCAGCTTGGCAGCTCATCAAAGTGAAAACCACTGGCAACAGACCAGAGAGTCCTACTCATGTCCTTTAACACAAAACAAGGATCAGTTTACCGTGGTTTGAAACTTGCTTTGGTTTCAACTAGCCTTCATAGGGTGCTCTTTTCTCATCAACTGTGTCTCAGAACAGAGACAACTAAACTTCTGCAGTTCAAGCTAACCATTTTCTGGAGTACCTACACACATTTTTCCATGGAGAAAACTCCTGAATATTTATATAGCATTAAAAAACTAAATGTGCATAAATATTCTAAACTGAAGATGCAGCAATATAAAGCCTTCACTTTCAAGTTGTTTTATTTTCTCTAGAATAAGACTCAGAGTATGGACTGGTTTTCAGAGTAAAATACTCAAAAAGTGATCTGGCAGAACTCTTAATGAACCATTTGGACAGAGCTTTTATTTCTGACATTAGGAAATGAAACTTAATTTGTGGCATGCTTCAGAAATTCTTGTTCACCTGATGATAACATAAACCATCAGAAGACAGACATTGGAAAGCACAGGTCAATCAGCTTATAGACTACTTTCTACTCCTATTTTGTATTTTGTCCATTAGTTATGGTGGCTGACGTGCAACCTGCCAGACTGCTCCCCTACAGCCTTAGCCTTACGTACAAGCAGAGTGACCCAGCTATTGCTCCCAGTTCATTATCAACATTTTAACAATCAGATTGCTTTAAAAAATATAAAATCTGCAAACAATAACTTAAATGGCTGCAGACCCGATTATTTCTGCTGAAAAAAAATGTATATTTATCCTGTTTCTTTTGTGGTAAATGTTGTGGGTTTTTATGGCCTGTACAACCCTACACATGTAACAAATGTATTGATACAGACACCTCCACACAATAATATCCAAATTCTGCACCTGTGAAAGTTACAATGCAAAAATTAAATGCTCTTTTCATTACATCTTCAGAACTACCTTGCAAGTTGGAAAATACTTTAGCACAATTCAAGGGTTAAAGTAATTACATTACATACTCTCATTCTGTTTTGTAACTCCCATTGATTTTTATTGATGGTGATAAATGCATTTAGTTTTCAGTAAGAGTTACTCCTTCTACTTTTTCTAACAATATTTCAAGGTTGAAAAAGTGCAGTTTCTAGGGCCAGGAAAATAACTCAAGTAATAGAAAACAAGTTCTTGTGACACAAAGACCAGGAGGGTCAAAAGCGGAGAGGCTCAAGTAGATCACAGTTCATATCTGAAATGGAAGACTTTTCTGCCCCTTCGTGAAAGTACATGATCTTTTACACCAGATAAAACCATTTTTGGAAGTTAACATTTAAACAATATTCCAAAGTGAAAAAATTATCCTGTCACTGAACATTTAAATTTTTTAAAAGCAGGTTGAACATAAGTTCATCATGGCTGTATGTGAAAAATTGTTTCCTCAACAATAGGGATACTAAAATCTAAGCTTTATGCAGATGAACAAGCTAGGATTAAAAAGACACACAGACACCTTCCCCCAAAACAGTGGCCTTTGATTTTATTCTTTAGCCTTTTTCAAGCTGTCACTATAACTTTACATTTTGTACAATATTTTGTGTATCAAGGGAAAGAATTATCTTTAACAAGATTCCATGTATTACAATATCAAGGACCGTTGTATTTGCATCCATGATGTTTAAAAAATCTCTCAGACAAACCATGTAGAAATAAGTATGCAAAAACTGCAAAGAAAAACATTTAAGTAGCCAAAATTAAAAAGACCTTTGTGTGAACCACACAGTCTAGCTTGGTTTCTACTAGGCTATTGCAGCCAAGTAGTCCTTAACCTCAGTTGGAGTGAGCCTTCTAAAACCAGCTTCATTACAGATGCCAACTTCAATGTTGTCTTCTGTCATCTGCCCTTCAAAGCTCTCCTATTAAAGAAAATACAGTTCAGTAAATCCTATCAATGAAGTCATTACATAAACTTCTTTCTTAAATATTTTGCTAACCTTTAGTGTTAAGATAGCTGTATGAATGGCATCTTCGAGCTCCAAATCTTCGTTGTATCTGTAAGAAGACATTCATGTATTTCAGCATAGTACAAAGATCTTTACAAATTTTAATAATCCTGGAGTCTCTAAAAACCCAAAAAGTACTAAAATATTTCTATTTCTCATAGAAATATTATTTGTAAGCACTGTAACATTAATAGTCAAAGTTATTATTTGTTACAAAAAATCACTACTTTTCCTACTGACACTGTATACAATAACATTGCTACAAATATGTTGAATATAATGTTTATTGCACTCAAGTAATTCTACATAAACACAAAAATTGGAGTTTAAATAAATCAAATTTCCTGTGCATGTGTAAATAAGTAAACTGGAAGCAACACATCTTAAGTTTATTTTAAAACTTTGTTCTGATAATTTTAAAAGTGTGCATTTTTTATAATCTGGCTGTTTCACGTGGAACCTGAACACACAGTATCCTTTCAGATAAGTATCAAACACATTACCTTTTCTCAAGGAATGTTTTCCCATTGACGTAATTTTTTCCCATTGCTGTTGCTTTCCATGCAAAATAAGCTCCCTGTAAAAGCAACAGTCTATTGAAATGTTTTGTGTAACGTAGTGAAACACTATGTATTCAAATACTTGGTAAAAAAGTACAGAAGCAATTATGAAAATACTGAATATTCTGAGACTACAGGAGACAATTTTGGATCATATTCAGCCTAATTTGATACAGGAACATATGCTGTGAAAACGTACAAAATGTGTATAGGGCCCCACCTATTTCCATCCTCCCACTACTTTGAAAGATGAATTTAGTAAGCCATTAGCATAGTTTTGATTTGGGATTCCTTAAACAGAAATAGTGTTTGCCTCTGAGAAAGTGTATAGTGAGATCCTTACTGAGGTTCACTCAGCATATTCTTCTTTGTGAAGATAAAGTAATGTAAGTGACTTGTTGCAAATCAGCCATCTATGTTCACTACTAACAAGATATTTAGTCATCACTTCTATTCTCTCCTCTCGTATGAAAAGCATCAGCAATTCTATGCCTCAAACAAACTGCCTTAAGGCATCTGCATTTTGCTTTTTACACTGGAGCATCAGGTAGAAACTCCATGTTCTGAAACAGTCAATGATCACTACAGTGACCTCAATTTTTTGTCTGAAGCACTGCATGTGCATCAAAGGGTAGCTTTTCCGAAGTGCAGTGCCGACTCAGGAAATAAACTCATTTAAATTAACCACTGTCATTAAATACTAAAGCACGTGCATTCCATTTTACAACGCAACAGGTTTTGGCTTAACTTCCAGCCAGTTTCGAGCGGTATAAGCAGTCAATTTTTTTTCCCAGTAGCTGTTGCAGAATGCCAGTTTTGCTGGCACTATCAACTTGGTGGAAAGGCATGAAAAGGGATGCTCTCCCTCAAAAACAGCTGCTATCCCTCAAGCAGTACAGGAACATGTAGGCACAGATGATCCATGCTTGCTCCAAGCACCTACTGAAATGACCCCTTTTGACTTCTGGAGTTACGTTAAGGTATCTTTCGCTCTAGGTCTGTATTATTCTTCTCATCACAGAAAGTTTTTCATGAGCCCATGCAAAGTTTCACATATTTTATCAAAGCAGCAGAATTCACAAATTTACAGATACTTACAGATGGATCAGACTGAAATAAATACGGCCGCCCTTCGTTCCAGCCACATATTAGCAGTGATACACCAAAGGGACGAACACCACTACAGGCAAACAAAAAATAATTAATTATTCAGTGAAAGTCAAAGGGGACTAATTATTTCGGATGTGTTAACCTTTCCCCCAGAGCTGTGATGAGGAATGACTAGTTAACCAAGAGAACAAAACCAAAAGTATCCTGCCTTGTCTGACATGTTTGTTTACAAGAATGGAGACCCATTCTCACCCACTGCCAGTCAGTGCTCCTCCCGTTGGCCCACTGTCAGTGCATATTCTCCACTGAAAAACTGCTTTTTTGATAAAAACTCAAATCACTGGGTAGCTGTTATTCATTACAATTACATTTGAACAACGTAATCTTTCTGAGCAACTCTGCAATTCCAGCACATACCCTGATTGCGTGTACTCCTGCATCACAGAAGCAATTCTCTGTACTAGCTGAGCTGTTGGAATGGGCTCGTGATAAACCAAGTAATACTGCTGGGCCAGCTTCCGAGCTCTGTGCACGAGTACTCTAAAAACAAAGACAAAATTACTATGTCGAAAAAATTCCAAATAGAACTGAAAACTCATAATAAATATCTGTTCAGGAGTTCTACATCTGGCATAACATCAGTGTAAGAAAAGACTGTGCTGAGTTATCTTTATCAACCAAGTAAGCTCTGAAATATTTAAACTGAAAATAATGTTGAATTACTCTGCTTCCATTCTTTACATACAAGGTTATTTGCCAAGTTATTGAATATATTAAGAAATACCTCAAGTGAATGTCATATCCAGTGTAATACAATATAGAATTATGACATACGCTTAAGAAACAAACAGCTAATTGCTACCTGTTTGTTTACACTTTTTGTATGAATATGCATCTAAATGGTGATCAAACAAAATGTTCTAATACCTGTAATCTGGACCCATACCACTGTACACTAAACCTATATGTTTGGTAATTGGTTCTACTTTGTGGACACTCCTTTCATCATACAGAATGGATTTCTGCTTCTTCTCAGTTGCCAACACCACTCCATTTGCAGCTGGAAAGGAACAAGAATTTTTTTTAAATATTAAACTAAAATTAGCTGTCAAAACACAAACCAAGCTTATTACACTGTAAAGATTTTCTTCTTGTCTTTTTAAAGCCGTTCAAACTTACAATCATGTTAAAGAGAGATACATTGATGAATCTACCCAACACATTGTTTCTTATTTTAAATAACCATACAGCTCCCATAATCCCCTTCTAAAGATTCTGAATAACATTAATAATTGAGCAATCTAAGTAACTTTTTTTTGTGTGTAATTTCCATATATAAGGACTGGAACACTCAAAAAAACCCCCAAACCAAACATCTACTTCTACCAGCTCAATGTGTCCAAAATCACCCAAAAAACAATCCCAGGAAACTTTAAACCTATTAAAACATGTGAAAATCCACTGAAAGAGCAACATAATACGTAACAGAAGGAAAGATAAAGAAGGATCCAATACAAAGGACCTAGTACATAATCCAAACCGGTTTAGTTCTCTCAAAAGGTAGTCAAAATCCCAAATCCTTCTCTAAAGTATTTTCTGGACATACCTTTAATCCCAACTGATGGAGCTCCTGCAGCTACTGCAGCCAAAGCATATTCAATCTGAACAAGCTTTCCAGAAGGACTAAAAAGGAAGATGCAAAAAAAGGTTTTCAGTGGGAAAAATCTTCAGAGTGTGTCATGACTTTCTATAGAAATTACATTGTATGTGTGGTTTCCAAATGTTTTCAAGACACTGATGTTCACTGCTGAAAGGCACCAACAAAACACAGCTATGCTTTTTGACTGATGGGCACACATCAGGTCAATGGCACAAGASAGAAACAACTCCCATCCCATTCCCAGGTGTTCCTGCATTTTGTTTTAACGATCCACATCATTCTGGTAATGGATGCAGATTCATCAGAACAGAGCTGCAGGTGTCAGGCAAAATAAGTTACAAAGTAACCTATTCAGAAGGAGAGGGACTGAGGGGTCCATTCTCCATCCCCAGGAAAAAGAGACAGCCACTCATGGGACAAGTGATTGTGCAAGTGGATCTGTTCTCTGGGCTGTATTTCAGACACTGCTGCTTTAATAGTTGCAGAACCAAAATGTGTAGTTATGCAACTCCATGCTTAGGTGAAAAAAACAAAGCAAGCAATAATCAATCAATGTAGTCATTTATACACTGAGGAGATAGGGTATAAGGGTGACAAAAGCAATAATTCTGGCTTTTCCACTACAAAATACTAACAAATCAGAACAATAGTTCCAAGCACATAGTGCTTGTGTACAATACAAGAAGTTTGTAACTCCCTTAGGAAAGCATGTCCAAAAGCTAATGAAGGATTCAATCTACTTGAGCAGAGCAAGCATGATGGGCTGCTTCCATCCATTAAGAACATTCTTCTCATCATTTTAGGCTGCTTAACTGCAACAAGCCTTTAGCAACCCCTTTTGCAACTACACAGCATGACTCTCCTCTGAGATTCAAGGGGCACTTCACCACAAGCAGCATAAAGATCCTTGTATCCAGTTTTTCTTTTTTATATGTACAAAATAATTTTGGATAGCTTAACAGTTTCATTAAAAAATTAATGGAAAGTTATTTCCATTTCTCTGAACAGAGAAATTTCCTTTTCTCTGAATGAATCTTAAATCTATGTATTAGAGCAACACCCCAACAGACACCACTCCAATAGCATGTTCACTCTGTGCATGCAATCATCCCACACCCAGGCAGTGCACAACACCAAGTGCAAGGAGAGCAGCGGCTGCTAAGTGTAGCAGGAAGGGAAACAAACTATTTAAAAACTCCTCTGCTTCATTCACTCCCGCATATGCAAAGCTTGTTCTGAAGCAAGCTCTCAAGACACCACAGCTCTGCTGTCATCACGCATTTCCAATCAGCTCAGAACCAAAGAATTATTCCCCAGCCTATAGTGTGTGTGTGGGGACCCCGAGTTTGCTAAGCCAAGCACTCGCTGTAAGGCACTACCGGAGTCGAGACAGACGTTTTCTTGGCCCTACAGCGGCTCTGGCTCACAGCAACGAGGAGACACAAGCAGCGCCCGCACTGGGGGCCGAGGTCAGCGACAGACACCCGGTGGGACCCGGAACTCTCTCCGCAGCCCCCGCCTCCATCCCCGGCTGCGCCTGGGGTCCTTCAGGAACCCTCTGGGCAGCTCCGTGTCCTCCTCGGGCGAAGGCAGAACCGCCCGACCCCCGCCGCTCTCCCCATGCCCAACTCTCCTGTGCGGGTCCGGCCCCCGCTGCCCCCCAGCGCTAGCAGGCCCGATGACTCTGCAAAGCGCCCCCTCGGTTTTGTTCCGCCGCCGCCGGCAGGCCGCTCCGCGCAGGCTGCGCGCCGTCCTCCCGCTCGCCCGGCAGCCCGCCCCYCTCTGCCCGCTGGGTCCGCAGCCGCTCCTGCCCCGGCACCTGAAGGTGGTGAGGGAGAAGCTGTAGCCGCGCTCCGCCATCTTGGCACCAGCCCCTGCGCTCCCCGCGCCGGCTCCCAGGCGCAGGCGCAGACGCCGCTCCCGCTCCCAGCGCGAAGGCACAGCGAGAGCGTTGATTGGCGGGATGGCGGCGTGTGGCTGAGCGTGCCGGGACGCGGTTGGCGGAAAAGCGTGCCGTGAGGCATGCTGGGAGTCTGAGTCCTCCAGCAGCCATCCCCCACCCCGCCCTCCTGGTAAGGAGAGGAATGCTGGGACTTGGAGTCCTGGTTTTGTATGCATGCAGTGCCATGACATGCTGAGGGCAGTCAGTTTCCCAGAAGGCTCAGCGACAGCCGCTCCTCTCCTGAGGGCGCGGAGGGGCCGTGTGGGGCTATGGCGGCCGTGGTGCTGGTGTCCTTTCCGCTGCCGCGGCTTCGCGCTCTGCTCCAGCGCTGCTGGGGACGGCTGGAGCGCGGCCTCTGGCCGGGTGTCCTGTGGGGCCAGAGCCCGCCCTGGGGTAGGTCTCGGCCTCTTCGCCCAGCTGAAGGAACTGGACGCGTTCCTGTGTCACCTGCCCTGGCAAGCGGTTGGAGTAGATAATTTCAGAGGTCCCTTCGAACGTCATCGATTCTGTGATTCTGTGAGAGAGCGGCGTCGGGGCTGCGGGACTCATTTTACATTTGAACGGCGTGACGGAGGGAGTGCGCTCGGGCGAGAGAGCGCGGCCCTGGGGTCAGTGAGGGAGCGGGGCGGGGGCGCCGCTCTGACCTTGGTTCGAGGGTGACGGCAGCATCTGTATCGTGTTTCCTCGACCGCTTGTGAAAATGGCGCTTGGCTGTAAGGAATTTCTTTCTCACAGAATCACAGAATATGCTGGGTTGGAAGGGACACACAACGATCATCGAGTCCAACTCAGCCCTGCACTGGACAGCCCCAAGAGTCACACTGTGTGTCTGAGAGCGTTGTCCAAGTGCTGCTTACGATCTGTCAGGCTTGGTGCTTTGACCACTTCCCAGGGCAGCCTGTTCCAGTGCCCAGCCACCCTCCGGGTGAAGAACTTTTTCGGAATATCCAGCCTAAACCTCCCCTGACTTAGTTTCATGCCATTCCCTGGAGTCCTGTCACCACGGAGGATCAGTGCCTGCTCCTCTTCTTGCCCTCACGAGGAAGTTGTAGACTGCCATGTGGTCTCCCCTCAGTCTCCTCTAAGCTGAACAGACCAATTGACCTCAGCTGCTCCGTGTATGGCTTCTCCGCCAGGCCTTTCACCATCTTCATGGCCCTCCTTTGAGTGCTAAGAGCTTTATATCCTTCTTATATTGTGGTGCCCCAAACCGCACGCGGTATTCAAGGGAAGGCTGCACCAGTGCAGAGTACAATGAGGCAATCACCTCTCTCTTTTTCTTTCTCCTGCAGGACCAGCACTAGCTGTGCAAGGTCCAGCTCTTCTTCCACAAGGGATAAACAACGCCAGCAAGGGCAGCGCCGAGGCGCCGGGCCTGCTGGAGAGCATCCTGTGGATGGCAGCACCCAAGAAGAGGCGCACTGTCGAGGTGAACCGCTGCAGGCGGAGGCACCCCAACAACCTCATAGAACTAAAGGTAATCAGCACAGTTCTTGTTTTAGAGAATCCTTGCAGAGGCCGGTACTGACTGGAAAAGCTCTCTGGACTTTGTTTATAAATAAATGAGTTTAAAAGATGCTGTAGTCTTTAAAATCTTTTATAACTCGTACATTCATTGTGTGTGACAGTAGCCTGCAGTTAAATAGACAGTGGCGCTTGAGGTGCAAGCCAACAAAATGTGAGTTTTGTCTGAACAGATAATGTAAGTGGAATAGACCTACACGTTCTGTGCATCGAGTCCATAGGTCTCTAGTCTTCCAAACATCAGTGGGCATAATGACTTAGATACTGACTTCATAGGCTGTTCTTAGTAGTAAGCATTTGACAGAGCAACACATTACAGAAAAACTATATAGAAGAATAGATTTTGAAATGGTAGTTGAATTTCTCTGCTATTTAATTTAACATTTTTATTAGTTTGTAGTTGCTCCCTATTTCTTTTGTTGCTGCTGTTCAAATTGCAAAATTTCCTATTTTCCGTTGTCGTTTTAGAGGAACATAGATGTTTGTCCTGAGTGTGGAAACTTGAAACAGAAACACGTCCTTTGTGGCTATTGTTATGCAAAGGTCAAAGCAGAAACTCGACTGATACGGATGGAAATACGTAAGAAGGAAGGAGGACCATTTAATGCTCCAACTGTAGAGACTGTTGTCCTTTATGATGGAGAAAAGCCCACAGAAAAAGATGAAGGCATGCGGATCATTGAAAGAGCCAGGAAGCGTCCATCTTGGTTTGTTCAAAATTGATGCTGTAGAATTAATGCTGACAAAAACAGGTGCTGCAGGAGAAGAAATGATTTTCAGGAATGTTTTTTTCATTCACTCAATGTGAACGGAACATCTATGAACTTTTGGAAATCTGCTTGATTTTTTGTCATGCGAAACAACAGTCAGGTGGTGTTTTTGTAGCATGCAACGGGAAATGCTTCTCAGTGATACATCATAGCAGTCAAAAAAGAGAAATTGGGATCTGCCTTGAATTTGGACATTGTATACAGTACACAATAATTTGTTTGCTAATGTTCTGTGCTGGTTTTGTAAATAACATCTTTTAAACAAAGGGAAAACATTCACAGATATATAATAAAGTTTGTTAAGTGTCCTGAAAAAATTTGCTTTCTGGTTTTGGCTGCTGCTCTTTTGGAGGGGAAAAAATTGTTGAAAACCAGTGTTGATTAGAAACAAAGGATATTTGCAAGGAAAGATACAGTTATTTGGTTATTTCCATGATCTGAATCTCTCCACGATGCTGCTGTTTGAGATAATTGGTGATATCCCTGGTTTTGAGCAAAATAGTCATTGCCACTTAGTATTTGCACTTTTTGTGCACTGGACTGAAGGTTGAATGTTCCTTGCTTGTGTCAGTATACTACGATAACTTTCTATCTTAAAGGGATGTGGGAAGCCTGTTTTCCCCCCCTGAAAGTGCACTTGAGTTTTTGAGTAAAAAACCAAATTGAAATGTAGTAACTGGAAATCAGTAAATTTTTCAAGGATTGAAGCTGGCTCTTTGCAGCCATTGCTGTTCAGTAGTCCCAGTGGTCAGTGTGTGCTTGGAAAACTGCAAACAGCCACGGTGCCTTTGGGTGGAGTCCTTGGCAGAGAGTGGGCAGCTCTGCCCTCACTGTCCATTGGTGCCCTGCAGTGTTGCAGTTGCTTTTCTTTAGTGGGGATCTCCCTGTAGCTTGGCTTCTGTCAGGGTCAGAAAAGTGGCAATGTGGACTGTAGGAATGTGAAAGTGGAGGACACAGGAACACACTTTCCACAGGAGCCTTCATTTGTACTTAGCTGAGCTCATGCCCGATTAAGGAATGGGCTGGTGTGTGCTGGAATGCTTTGCTTTTGCTCTCCTTGCTCTGGATCCCATTTTGAAGCATAACTGGTAGTAACAGATGTTGGTGGAGATACTATATTTCCTTCATAAAGTAAAGGAATAATGAATGCTGATAAGTGTAAATTGATACCATTTAGTTGACAGTATCCAAGAAACAACATAAGTCCTTTTGATTTGTCCAAACGGGATTTAATCCAGTTGTATCTGGCTTTCACTGTTCAGAAGTGAAGCCAATAAAAGGTGGCAAGCAGGATGTGGAGCAGAAAGCTGACTTTTGGCAGAACTGCATGGGATGAGAGGTGAGATTAGCCAAGAGACAGACACATACATGCCTTTCCCAAGGATAATGTATTTTAGGGAAAAGTGAGGGTCTTTTTATTTGTTCATATGGGACAAATTACACCCTACCCATTACACGTAGTTGATTTTTATATATTAATATTTTTGACAGTTCTATAGAGAAATAAACTGAATAAGCATCACTTCCTCCAAGATCAAGATCAGTGCATCCTTGTGGGTAAGAAATCAAGCAAAGCAAGGAGGAGACCTGCATGGATGAGCAAGGAGATTCTGGCAAAACTTCAGAAGCAAGTTTACAGAAGTTTGTGGAAAAAGAGGCAGGGCACTTGGGCACTTGGGAGGGATATAGGAATGTTTTCAGAGTATGCAGGAATGTGATGTGGAAGGCTAAGGTCCATCTGGAATTAAATCTGGCAAGGGATGTCAAGGACAACAACAGGGGCTCCCTCAAGTACATCAGTAGCAAAAGGAAGATTTAGGAAAACGTGGGCCCACTGCTGGTGGTGACAGGATACAGAGAAGGTGGAGTTAATGTCTCTTTTTGCTTCAGTCTTTAGCGCTAAGGCAGCCCTCAGGAATCCCTGACCCTGTAGGCAAGCAAGAAAGTCTAGAGAAAAGGTTTTGTGGTGGTTGAGGAGGAGTTAGAGTTGTGGATGTCAGGCAAACTTGATGCCCACAAATCCATGGGTCCTGATGGAATGCACCCTCAAGTGCTGAGGGAGCTGGGAGATGTTATTGCTAAATCACTCTTTGTCATCTTTGTAAGATCATGGAGACGTACCTGAGAACTCGAGGAATTTCAAAAAGAGCAAGAAGGAGGACCCAGGGAACTACAAACCTCACCTTAATCCATGGAAAGGTGATGGAATGGCCTGGTTGTCATCTCTAAGCATGCAGACAAAAAAAGGAGGTTATCAGAAGTAGTCAACAGGGATCCACCAAGACGAAATGCTTGACCAACCATCCTTTGATGTAATGACTGGCTGGGTAGATGAGGACAGAGCAGTGGATAATGTCTACCTTGACGTCAGCAAGGCTTTTGACACTGTCTTCCACAACATTCTCATAGGTGGGAACTGGCTGAATGGCAGATCCCAGAGGGCTGTGATCATCACTACAGAGTCCAGCTGGAGGCCTGTAGCTAGTGGCGTTCCCCAGGAGTCAGTACTGGTCCTGTCTTGTTCAACAAAGATGATAAAGGCTCTGCAGCATCTCTCTTAGGGTGAAAGGCTGAGGCAGCTGGGCCTGTTTAGCCTTGAGAAGAGACAGCTGAGGGGATCTTATCAATGCATACAAGGGTCTTAAGAGCAAGTTGCAAGAGGATGGGGCTCAACTCTTTTCCAGTGGTGCCCAGCAACAGGACAAGGGGCAATGGGTGGAAACTGAAACACAGGAAGTTCCATCTGAATATGGGAAAAAGGTCTTTACTGTTAGGATGACTGAGCACTGGAGCAGGCTGCCCGGAGAGCCTGTGGAGTCTCCCTCACTGAAGATAGTCAAAACCTGCCTGGACACGATCTCATGCAACCTGGTCTAGGTGAACCTGCTTTAGCAGGAGATTTGTTCTAGATGATCTCCAGAGGTCCCTTCCAACCCCGACCATTCTGTGATTCATTTCATAGACATACAGCTTATGTTAGTTCTGCATTTGTGCAATCCAGACAAGAGGAGATGCTTGATAATATTTCATAGTCCTTTCTGAGTAATAAGAGGGGAAAGTCATCTGGTATTTATGGTGTCGAAAAGAAAAATTAGAACCAGCTGATAAATATTGAAGATTTGTATATGCAAATTATATAGTACCAGTTAATTTTCCATAGAAGAAATTATCTTCAGTGAGAGTCAGAACAGTCTAGTTTGAATGACTTTTCCCTCGAAAGAAGAGCAAAGGAAAGCTCACTTTCATAGCTTAGGTGTATTAACTCTGACAATGCAAAGCTCTTTCAAATAAAATTTTAAAAAAATTTAAAAATCAAGAGTCCTCTAAAATATGTAGCATAGTCTGTTACTTGAAATAAGTTCTGTTTATATGTAATTTTAGAAGAAATATAAATTGCAATAGTGCTAATATAGGAACATGTACTTTTCGAAACAGAGTAAATTAAAATTAACGAAAGGCAAGGCAGTTGTTGCAAATGCTGTGCTTTAGAATCCATTTACAAACAAGTAATTTCACTTTGATACTTTGGATGCCTGCTAGTAGTTCAAATAGACATTTTTTGTATGAACATTTCATATTATTAAATACATGTTATATTTGATTATATTTTTTGTTCTATAAGGATTTTATGTAGAGATCATTTCACATTTTAGAAAGATCCAGAAAGATGATTTAATGTCCTAAAATACAAGGATGCAGGTTGCTGAACAATTTTGTATCATACTAAGATATGCAGACATAGAGGTGATCTCTGGCAGTGATCAATTACGATATCCTGAGATGCTGATAAACCAAGTTGCTCCTTTAATCATTTATCAAGGAAACGTTAATAAAATGTTTCTGCACAGTCCTCATCTATTCTGTTGAACACACTATGCCAGCAAGAGCTGGCATTTGATATAAAATACCCTCCTTCAAAGCACTAGATGGCAGAGCAATGCAGGTTTCGGGCAGGTGCAAAACAAAAGCACGAGATCACAAGTGGGATGGGAAACAGTGTCAGATTCAAGAAATTTGCAGCTGTGTAAGCAAAACATCTGCGAAAAGACTGACAATGATAAATATGAAGAAAAATACAGTAGTTGCCATGAAGTATAAACTCATATATTGTAATTAACTGTTCCAACAATATTTAATTCAATCTACATGGAGAACTGATGCACTGGCTTTTGTGTATATTTATGCACTTCTACTCTGCTGGGTGAATTATTTGAAATTGCAGTTGTACCTATCATTTTTCCTTAATTACAGATGGCTTTTTATGTTGCTTTCTATGCCTGATATATTCAGGTAGTTGACACTTTATTTATGCATATAGAAATTCCTACAAATAATAGGTCTGATGGCATTCCAGTGAATTTTAAGGTAAAACTTTCTTGAATTCATAGAGTCATAAGGATCTATTTGCAAACAGCAGACAGAAACTGGAAAGAAAAGGAAACCAATGTGGTGTTTAAAAGAATACTAGTTGCTCAGAAGGGAATAGAAGATTTTGTGCCCCATCAGAGTTTGAAAATGTTTTAAAAGCACGAGTGATAAAGGTGCCTGTGTCTTTAGAACTTGTGAATTAGTATTTAAATAAGATATTAACAAAATTCCTTCTTTCACCTCACATGACTCCATTGTGTAACTTATGCTATGCAGGAGGATCAATAAATACAAGCTTTTTCCAAATAATTTGCCTCACTCTTAACCTGCCAAAGGCTTAAGCATGGGGCCAAATGGAAGGAAAATCCATGAAAGGAGTGAGAAGGAAGTAGACTATGCAGCAGTGATGGATCTAGCTTTTTATGCTCTTATGTATATTCCTAGGAGAGTCTGTTGGAATCAGTGACATATAATTGAAGGGAGAATTTGGTCCAATGTACTGAAAGCCTGGGCATATGGACATGTGCAAGTATATATATTTTTAATGCAGAGCATCTACCCATGAAACTACTGCTGGATACCAAATGGATTTGGTTTGCAGCTGAAAACTAAGATTGCCTTTGATGAATTTAGTAAATTGAGTCTAATCAATTGATAATTTCTTTCAAACATCCTATATTTCAGTTTTCACAGGGTGAGGACTATACACATGCTTAGAAAAATGTGTATAGGATTCATTTCATATTGAATGTGCTGGATAAACCTCTGAAAAACAAACCTGAAACTGGAGCAGAAGATCCGAAACAAAGCTTTTGTGTGGTTGTCAACATACAATATTTGGCAGGGAGTTCTCTAGAGTGCCACTGGTGGATCCTGTGATCCCTTTTTTAGATAAAGAAAATTTCCTAGTTCTAAGATCGTGGGCCAAAGATGAAGAAGCAAAGATTTGGAAAAGCACTCAGCAGAAATCCAATCCTAGATTTCTGAAGTGTTGTACCTTTTAAACCAATCCTACAATTTTGAGAAGTTGGGATGTACTTATCCAAATACACAAGTATCTGACTCTTTCCTTTGGTTTCTTCAAAGGGTACAAACTCTTCTCTATACAAGATGATTCTGATGGAGTTGTTCTCACTAAACAATCATACAGAAGTGTTCTAACATGTCCTGGGTGTAAGATAGATTAACCCTTTATGTGTCCTAAATTTCAGGAATCAACTCACAAGGCTCAAGAGGAATAGGCACCATAAATGCAGCATGTGACGTGGTGTAGGAAGGACAGTGAGCCCCTACTTACAGAGCTGCCAGCTTTTACATCCATTCCCAAGGTATACTAATGCTGTTTCTATTCCCAGCCCCATCACACAGGCTCATCAGCTTGTCTATCAATATGGCTTACAGCTCTGTTTTCCATTATGCTGTAGCTGTAGAGCACATTATGTGACATTCTCTCATTGGAACTAAGGATTTTGAACAGGCTGTTGGAAAGATATATATTTCATTTTATAATCTGGGATTACTATTAAATACAAAGAAYAGAGATTTTGAAGGGGCTGTACTGAATAGCTTAAGGCTCAAAATTGACAGGCCAGTCCTGTAGAAAAGGTTTGTTCTAAATATACTGGGTTTGGAAGTTCCTACTCATTCATCTTTTGACAGTTCCTCCTCAGTCATAGTCAGATCAAATACAGCATCTAAGGTGTTTCAAATAATGTCAGAATTCTGTCCAATTATAGATATCTTACATAATTCTCTTGCTCTTAAATAGGATAAATTATACCTTGATCTTCAGGAAGCCATTGATTTCAGTAAGATTTCTTTTAAAGGAAATTGCATTTCCAAGTGACTGAGAGGCAGGCTATAAAACATGAAGCTGTTGGTTACAGTCAATTAATGAGATAATGAAATCTTGATTTTTAAATTTTTGATTTTTAAAATTGAAAACAAGGAAATAAAAATCAAGCCTGTCAGTTTCCAACACCCTTCATGATACAATCACTTGAGCCCAGGGGTCCAGCTCTGCCATAGTCCCTTGGATAAGGCAATTTGTGAACAAAGAATGTAATCTTTTAGGAGTTCAGGAGAATGCTGACACATTTTAATTTCTCTTGTCCCAAATGAATACTTGTAGATATTTTTGTCCAGTACAGAGCAGATTACCACAAAGTTACTGTGAAAAAGGAATGGAGGAAGAGTTAAAGACCAAGAAGGTACAGTCATTGGCAAGTATGTAGAAGTAAGAGGCATCCTGTCTCTGTGTGTGTAGTACAAGGAGTACAATAGGAGTTTCTGCAATAAATATCCCCACGTTGTGCAGCTGAGTGAGTAACTGCAAAGAGCTCGTGTGTGTGGCACTGCAGACATGGGTGGCAGAGCAAATGCCATGCCATCATACATCACTTTGAGAGCAGCAATTTGTATTGGGAGCTACATGGCACCATTACTACATGACAGGTGGCACACTGAGGTGCCAAAAGAGCAAGTGAATTCCTCAAAATTGCTCCCTCAGTCGGTTGCCAGGTAAGGAACTGAAGCTATTTGCAGATTATCAGTCTGTTGTGTTCTCTGCTGTCACAGGTTAGGGAATAATGACAATTATCACTTTTGGTGGCCGTTAGTGTAGCCAGGTTTGTGTTCTGACCAAGGAAACTACTGCAAAGATACCGTACATGAAAACATTTGATAGGACATAGGCCCATGAGGGCCTTTATCCAGAACTCTTCAGATAAACTGGAAATCTGATTTATTACTAAATGACGCCCCCTTTATTTATTCTTTTTTTCTCTTTTAACTTGAGATCAGGAGGAAAAACAGTGGGATTTTTGCAGAAAGCTTCCAAGCACCAAACCAAATCAYTTCTCATCTGCAGAGTGTCTTACTCTAAAAGAAAAGCCATTCTGTGCAGTAAGATTATTTATAAAAGTATGACTCAGCTGGACAACAATGGCAGAATCCGTCCCCAGGAATTTTAAATGTATGAATCTAAAAATAAGTGTAATCCTAGAAGTAAAAGATTTCTCCTCCACAGATTAGATTCCTTTGGTCCAGCAAAAAGGTGCCTTCTTTATCTGCTATATACAAGACATTCTGTCTAATAGGAAAAAAAAAACCCCAAAAACAAAAACCAAAACAACCCAAACAATACAAGTGATTAAATCGTTAGGAAGAGAAATTCCAAGAACAAGATTCAAAGTTCATTCACAAGCAAAACCAGCACTACCGAAGTGCAAAGAATTGGTTTAGATCACTTCTCAAAGAAATCATTTTTCCTCTGAGACACTTCATACTGAAAAATAGGAAGGAAGAGAATTTGCAATAATTTCTTCCCTTTTCTTTCTGGTCAAAGAATTGTACTTCACTTTCAAGCCACCAGAGTGTATCTTCCTCGTCTTGCTGATTTGGCTGATACAAATTCAACAGGCAACCAATTGAGAATAGTTAGTTTTGATCAAAAGTAATTTAATTCTTTTCAGTTTATTGATGTTATAATAACTCTGATTGCAATGACTGTATCTTCCCAAGAGCATAGACGTTGGCTTTGTTAATATGATTTTCAAGAATGCTATCTGGATCAGGAACATAGCATTTGAAGGAGGAAAAAAAAGATAACCTTTGACAGATCTTATAGTTGCATTTGAGTCTGACAAATAGGAAGGAGAATCTGAGATTTTAAGCAGGATTCCTTTCTTTTCAAAGATAAAGCTGAAATGAAAAAGTGATGACTAGGAATAAATATGTTTCGCTGAGTTTTTCCAGCCTGTGGAGGTAAAAAAATAAAAAGATGAAAATTCCTTGCTGAATTTAAAGCTGTAGAGAGTGTTGTCAGGCAGGCTACTTCTTGTGCATTCTATATCTGTATCCCAAGAGAATTCCTTTTACATATCTACATTCACTGTTCATCATGACTATAAGTAGAGCTCCTTAAAAGAGCAAGGAGCAGAAAAAGCTATAAGAAAAATGTGARTTACAAGGCCCCTACTTCAATAGTAAAATCCATGGTTGCTTTGGTCAAGTAACAGCGATCTACATTTCGTCAYTCAGCATTTTCCCTTAAGTCTCAGAGAGGAGTACCTGTGGAAAAGAAGAACTATCTGACCTTCTCAGGTTCTGAGGAGACAGGAGGGAGCAGAGGCATCAACTCTGAGGCCTAATCCTGCTGCAGGAACTGCTACCTATTGTCTTCCATGGCTTTTCAGTGCTCTGCTTTCCCGGACTCTGTCCATGAGGCAATTCTTACTGCAATGCTTGAATATTTAGACATTTACATTGTAATTTGGCCATGGTGGACTCCCCTTTGCTGGTTATCACACTGCCAAGATATGCATACTTTTGGCAAGCCTTGTGATTTCCCAACCTAGTCACTTATTTTCCTCATTTGAAATTTTAAGAAAACCCTAATTTTTCAACACSTTTCTTAAAAGAAGATCTTACATTTTATACAGCTTGATTTTCATAGTATCCTTTTCCTATTTTCTGTGTATGGCCTTGGGACTAATTTCACGTTTGGTAAACTATTGATCTAAGCAGTGTACATGGGGAAAAGCATGGTTCAATATCTCCAGCCAACTGCTGCTGAGCTCTGCAGTAATCCCTTTGGATTTTGCAAAAAATGAGCTCATGCAGGGCAGAAGTAAAGCAGTATGCTCAGGCGTCCTCCATTTTTGTTTGAAATCCTGGACTGGCACAATTCCTGTCTCTTCCTCTGTCATATTCCAGTAAAGCAAAATCCTGAGCCAAAGCTCAAGAACTGGTCAACAGCTCGGTGCAAATTACTTTCAGCATGCAGTCCCTGAGACAGTCAATAAACATGGAGGACTCCCTGTACCTTGTTGACTTTTTCTTTCCAATTTGTATTTTCCTTCAAAGAAAAGAACAATGTGCTTTTGTGACATTCAGCTCCTACAAAAGACAGCTTTGTATCTGCACAGCTCCAGTGGCGGCAATACGTAACACTAACAACAATGAAGAGCCCATGCTGAGAAGGATCCTTCATTGCTCGCCCAGAGACATGTATCCATTTTTTTTCTATTTCTGATTAGCTTGAAAGACACTGGCAACATATAGAAGAAGAGGCCTGATGCATCACTCACTATGCTGAGACTAATATGGCTTTATATCGTATTTTAGCTACAGAGGAAGTCCCGAGGCCATGGGGGATTATCAGAAAAGCAGCAATATGGAAATGTGTATGGAGGGGGAAGGGGATTGAACAGCTGGAGAGTACTCAGTGCTGGTAYTCTATAGGGAAAGCAGAGATCTTACCATAAGTGCCAAGATTGTGTTGTAAGCACATTAATCTCATAGGGTCATGCAAAGACAGTGTGGATTGTTAGTTGTGGACCACCACCAGTTGTGGATTTTATATCCCATAGTGACCATCATGGTTTTGATTCCCTTGTCATGTAGTGTATCCAGCTGCAATACCTTTCAATTAATTAATGCACTGTTTTTCTTGAAGCCAGCAGAAAGCCACGTCTTGTAATTAATTAATTTTTAATATTGTATCTGTGTATAAGAAGTGTTTTAATTAGCCCACCACTTTTCTTGAGGGGTAAGGTTTTTTTCCTACTACTTATTCACATATATTCCCTACTAAGTAGGGGAAAATTGTCTTAATATTTTAAGAACTGTTATTGGCTAAACAAGTTCTCTTAATTACTTCCTTGCCTTGTTCAGTTGTTCTTTTCAAGTGGATGACCTTGTCACAAGTTAATAACTAGAATGTGGATCACTATGGGAAGCATAGATTCAAATTTAGCAGCTGAAAGAAAGCTGCAATAAGGATAGTTAATTATGTCATTAAAAAGTGCCTTTTTACTTTCTCTCTGCCATCTCATGTATAATCCCAAATCTGTTCTCCCTCTTGCTTTCCACATTCCTTTGTCTCAGAGAAGCTATCCACTTTCTTTCACTATTGCCACATCTCTGACCCATCTGTATATCATAGAATGGTTTGGATTGGAAGGGACCTTAAAGATCATCTAGTTCCAAGCCCCCTGCCATAGGCAGGGATACCTTCTTCCCATATTTTCTTCTAAKGATTGTGAGGGTTGGACTAGATTATCTCCAGACGTCACTTCCAATCCTAACAATTCTGTGATCCTGTATCTTTTTCATCTTAATCTATTGTATGAAACCCTTATCTTCACCCCCACTAAAGTCTGAGATAGCTTATGTTCTTCCCTAGCTCCTGAAACCAAATATTTCTTTGTTCTTCTGATATCTTGCTTTGAAGTGTGTTTGGGACCTTATATTTCCACTCAGTTTACTGGGGAAGCCACAAGGACACCCAAAAGCTTTGTTCAGGAAAGGTGATGCAAAGTGTTATTAAGGAAGAAAAACACAAAGACAGAAAGAGAGGGAAGCAGGGAGGGAAGAAGGCAGATCCTATGTGTTTGGAGATGTGAGATTAGGCTCAGATGGAGAATYGCTCCAGGACTCGCTCTCCCAGATGTGTGTGCAGCCGCAGCTGCATTCCTAGAGYGCTCCACCTCACATGCTGGGCTGTGGGGCTTTCCACTCTGCTAATTAATAATTTAACTGGGAAGATTGAGCAACCACTGACTGAATTATTGAAGGTGTAATTAAACTGGCAAGAGTTGAGGGTAGCATATGAGTATTTTCTTAGCAAAAATAAAGGGTTTCCAATGAAAAGAAATGTCACAGGTAAATTCAGTTACTACCTTGAACCTTCTCCCCCTCCCTCTATTAAACAGCTGAGGCACCAGTGCTGTAGTTGTGAATACTGGTAGTGAGATTTCAGGAAAACCACCCAGCTGTTTGGAAGATGGCCAACTTCTGACACTACAGAGAAAAATGAGCTCTCATTTTACACTTCTTTATCTTCTGTAGTAGCAGTGGTGAGCTCCTCTTTAAAGGCAAGGTCACACCCCTACATATGGGTCTGGGTAAATATTGAGCTATTGTATGCAAAAATTTAGCAGCCTCTGCACTGCAAAGATTAATACAGACAGTGAAACTGCTTCCTGGTTGCCTGGAGTTCCTCTAAGGTAAAGATAAGGAGCTCACAACTTTGTCCTACRTGTAGCAGAGTTCTTAAGGGTTGTGACAAAGATATAACTCAGCTCAGTAAAATTAGACCTGATAATGAAGCAAAGGTTATTTTAAGTGGTCTTCCTTTTTGAAAGACTTTGGCTAATCTTGGCTGTCTTGCTGTTACCTAAGAAGGCATAATCCAGCCRTGGAAATCAGGTTTGACAGTATTTTATTTAGCCTAGTAAATGCTGGCATTAATTCTGGAATTTAGTCATTCCACAGAGGAGAGCTATATTGTGACAAAGTTGTGATGGGTGTCTCTATCAAGTTATCTCAGCTTTYATGGGACAAAACTGAAACCAAAAAATGCATCTTTTTCTACTTTGCTTCCTTACATAGGAGTTTATGACTATAGTTACTGGGAGATGGCATTTACCAGGGAATACTTTTTTAACCCCTACATCAAATTTTGCTGGTTAGCTGGCTTTAGTTGGATCTTTTTGGGTTTGCTATCCTTTTTCCTCTGGAGAGGAACAAAGACTGTATTAATAAGATAGTGTTGGTATAACCTTCCCTGCAAAAATATTGAGTTGCAGAAGCAGAACRTGGACCATTTGTTTTGCCTTTCCCTGCTCAAGTACAGAAGTAGCCTTTGCTCTGTGAGTGTGATTGAAGSAGCATCCAAGCAGCATTGATCCGGATCAAATGCAGAGTGTGGCTGGTGCAAGTCACAGTCTAGCTCCTAGATTTATTTAACAGCCAGAGAAACCCTTACATTGGGCAGAATTCTAGGGGAAACCTGTTGTCATGGGAGGAAGGCAGAACTGAAAAGGCATGGAGAAGTTGAGGGAATTCAATGAAACAAAATACTTTGGAATTTAAGAAAAAAACCCACCATGTAAGCACTTTAAAATAAAAAGGAATTTATCTCCAAAGGCATAGGCTGCTTTGAAAATTTCACTTATATTCTCCAGTTGTATATTTCATTATTTTATTTGTTCTGACTTAGCTTATTTGAACAGTTTATGACGACTGAGCACCCAGCAGATTGTTTCTGGGTAGTCCAGATCTGCTTGCGAAAATGGTGAAGTTAATTTTTTGAGTAATTATCCTATGACTTGAGCTAKGCCAGTAATACAGTTTGATAATGAATAAGGAAGTGTTGCCAGAGATGGTTAAAAGGTGGGTGAAATATGGTTTATTTTGTGATTATGTGAGTTGGTAAGGAATAGGACAGGTGACATAAAGAGAAGCTAAGCTCCGCCCCCCACCCCCCTACCGCAGGTATATAAAGGCAAACATCACATTGCCTATGCCAGCAAGGGTTCTGAGAACTTCTTTAAATGGAGAATGAAGTGGAAAAGTGGGACTCGTATACGTTCCTTAGGTAATATCYGACCAATTGGCAGAGGTAAAGTTGACTCTGCAGCAGAAATCTGACTCACAAAAATCTTGAAAGCAAATATTCTCAGTGCTTCAGGCAATTATACCGGTTTCCCAAATAAGCTGTAGTATTTCCTCAACTCTCTCTCTTCCAGAAGTCTCCTTCCCTGCTTCTTTTGTGTTGARCTTATGGTCTTTACCTCTCCAGCTTGAGATAAACCTGAGGCAAGATGCATTTACAAAAGGCACTGTACTTTGTTACATTTCAGCTAGTTGCTGTACTACTGACCTTCCCCTCAAAACTAGACTAGACTAAACTTCTTCAGTAAAATCATATATGATTCTGTACTGAGCCAGCTGCCAGACCTGTGAGGAAAGCAAGCACAGGGAATAAGAAAACTTCTGTTGAATCATGAGGAATGGGTAAGCCAAAAAAAAGATGCTGAATGAAACAGGGAGGATGAACACAGAGGAGCTGAAGCCAGATACTGGGAGAGACCCAAATCACTTCCCTTTGAGCCAGACTCACATCCCGCAGCTTTACTGTGTGTGATGGTGGAGGCTGGGAAGGTTCCCTTCTGCTGCCATCGAGGCTGGGATGCAGGCACCTCAAGCACAGTGCTCTGGCAGGTTTTGCAGGAGACCCGAAGCATTTCGAGACAGAYATTTACAAGAAGCAGAAGCTCCCACTGAGAGAAAAACTCGGCAGAAGGGAGAGGTGCTGTTCTCCACRGAGGCACATCACACCAGCAGCACGTCTCCCACTGAGTTTTTGTCAGCATGCTGATTTGGGAGATAAATCCGTGGTCTGACACACCAGCCTTGCAAGTTGCTGAACCCTTGATGAAACTGTTGCCAGCTGTAATAAGAAAATGCAACAATCGTGCAGTCACAGCTCCAGATCACATTGCGCCTCTTTTGGTCTCTCATGCTGTGCCTCCAAGATGGAGAGCTCTGTCTAGCACAAAGTCTGCCAGCAGGCTTCCGGCTGCTTCCTCTTCTTGCAGACACTTAGGCAGACATTTATGCAGTCACTTGCTAGGTTTTCAGCTTTGCTTGTCCTTAGTCTCTCAGTCCACTTCTCCTTTAGGCAGAAAAAACTAATAATTATTTGTGATTTTGTAGGTTGTATTGCTTGCTGCCAGCTTTTGTTTCCATCTCTCCCACTGTCTCTAGAGTGCTAGATTTGTGTTCTGCAGATCATGGAATGAGTAAGGTTTGGGGATGATCACCTCAGATGCAAGAGAAGTCCCTTGACTGCTCCCACAAACTTGAGAGAGGCTTGGGAGAGATCCATTCCAGGGGCCTTTTAGAAAACAAAGAAGAAAGTGTGGTTGGACAAGTGGGTACTTTTAACCTGAAGCTACAAATTAATGCCTGAGGGTATGGGGATACTCTCTCTGTCCCACAGCAGAAATGAAAGAAAGATTAACAGATTCCACACGACACGTGAATTTCACTTCTACTAGAAACTAGTTGCTCAGGACAAAGATAGTAACATCCACTTTAAGACTTTGCTCACCTTGAATAACAAAGGCAAAGAGACTCTTTTCATTTTACTTCAGATATCCAGGGTGGTCTTTCTGATCTCTCTGTCTTGTGGCTGTTTCCAAAAATATTCACTTAAAACAAACTTTATTTTCCTAGAAGAAATAATCCAAAAGAAACAATTTGCCTTTTCTTCCTCTCCCTCTTACCCTGCGCAATGAAGATATGTGATRAGTAACAATATAGAACATCCATCTCTGCTCCCCCCAATTTTTCAATCATATTTTTAAGTCTTAGGTYTCTACTGAGGTTTCATTCTATTTTGTAAAAAAATTTAAAAAAGGAAAAACAAAATGTATCTTCCAGCCAGCCCTCTTTCAATGTRACAGGGTAGGTCTCTTATCTTTTATCCAGATTCAGTGAACTTTTCCCACAGGTGCAAGCATCATGACAACTCAGAAATGTAAAATCAAAACAACTGAGCRAATTAGCTGTACAGTTTGTATGAAAAATTGATCTTCTTTGGAAGATGGATGAAGATGTTAGGAAGGAGAAGCTGGGGGACAAAAAAGAAAAAGATGTTTTCCTCTTGGAAAGTTTGTTGTCAGATTTTCAGATTTTTCAAAGACGTAGGAAAAAATGTGGTCATCTGAATCTCTAGTTTAATAGTTTGTTGCGCTGTTGTGCTGCTTTATGATGGGAAAGCAAACATTTTTCTGAAAGGAAAGCCAGAATAATGTGTGCATGTCTGCTAATTATGGGATTTATTTGAGGTCTTCTATGCTGCCGTTTCACATGTATCCCAGGAAAGTACACAGTGCTATTGCAGGCTTGTCCCTTGTGGCCTTGGTAACATCCTCGATTTGAGTTTGAGGCAGTGCTTGGAGGGTTGAGAAGCAAGTTCATCTTCAAGGCAGTCATGCAGGCAGTAGCCTGTGCACTGAGGCAGCCCGCAGAAGCACTGGTTAGTGTTCATTTGGGTTATAGCAGCAGATCTGCATGGAAATAAATGGAGACCACTGCTTCCTTGCAGCTTAATCCCCTGCAAGTGGTTGACTTGTTGCCGGAGCAGCTGGATGCATTTGTTGTAACTTCCAAGGGAGGTGAGCAGATCGATGGCAGTGTGCTACTGCAACCGAGGGAAATCCCATTCTAGGCTCAGGAAGCTGTGGGTGTCCATCAAGAGGACTGCCTTTTGTCTTGGATAGAACTGCCAAAGCAATAGGATTTATTGAAGAGGAGACCTGCTTATCACAAATGCTCCACAGGAGAGAGGCCAGGTTAAGCCACAAAGGTGAAATTGCAAATTTCAATTCCTACAGAATTTCTACAGCTGCTCAAAAATTTAGTGTGGTGGTCTAGATGGGAAACCCACACAGCTTAGCTTTTTTCCAAGGGGTTTTTGAAAGTAAGACTTCAAATCAAAACACCCCAAATTAATTAACTATATGTGTAGACACTAAATTTTTGAGGATTATGTGTTTGCTTGTGTTGAGGCTAAACAGAATGGGTTCCCAGGACAGCTATAATTTCTTATAATAGCATTATTTACAATAAAAGCACAGATAACTCCCAAGACAATGAAGCATTCACTGTTGCCTGAAAAGAGTGTTGTAAAAAGGCAATAGGCAGCAGGACATTATTAAGTGTGGCTCTCCTAAAAAGGTCTGCATTGGCATGTGTTACCCCCTTCCGGATCTGCACATTTTTTCAGGGTGTTCCTGATTTTTTTTTCCGTCCTGCGTTTGCTTAAAGACTTGGCCTAGAATGGCAGAGAAGTCAACCCAAACCTGTCTGTAGTCAGCTGGGAGAGACAGGGGAGCTGCTGACATAGGGCTTTGCACTTGGGCTTGTTCAGCCTGGAGAAGAAAAGGATCTGGGGAGACTATTGGGGCCCTTCCACATATAAAGGATATTCATAAGACAGATGGCAAGAGGCTTTTTACCAAGGCCTGTATGGACAGGACAAGAAGCAATGGTTTTAAATTGAATGAGGGTAGATTTAGACTGGACATAAGGAAGAAATATTTTGCAGTGAGGGTAGTGAGGCACTGGAGCAGGTTGCTCAGATGTGCTGTGAATGCCCCATTCCTGGGAGTGTTCAAGGACAGGCTGAATGGGGATTTGAGCAATCTGATCTAGTTAGTGGGTGGAATCCCTGGCCATGGCAGGAGGTTTGGACTAGATGATCCTGAAAGGTACCTTCCAACCCAAACCATTCTGTGGTTTTGAGATTTTGCTCCCGCTCCTGTGGGACATTTTCATTCTGTCACCAAGGGCATTTTCCCATACAGCTGAATAACAGAACTTGTGAAAATGTATGTACTTACTGGAAATAATACAAAGTCATCTTTGGACAGGCCTATTATCCAATCCTTAGGTGCCTTTTTGCACAGGCTCCCTGATGCTAAAGGAAATGTAAATTTGGTGGGTTGCAGCTGCCTAAGGATGACTCCAGCTGAGGAGAATCCTCATCTAGTATATGTTAGAGCAGCTGTAGTGACTCCTGTGCCAGTGCTGTGCAGGGTTGCTGGATGGCATGTGCTACAAATAGCTGAAAAAAATCAGAAAAAAAAGACTAGTGAAATTCAGAGAGGCCTTGTTATATTTTCTAGACTTGATGTGGGGATCTAGGGCTGTGCCGTGCTCCTGAACAGTCTAGGCTTTCATGCGTTGCTCCCTGGGAGTTCCCAGCCTTCAGCTCTCTAGCAGAGCAGGTGAGGGGACCACCAGCTGGCTTTTCCTGCAGCACCCRACAGAGGACAAATGCTCCCAGCTCCTTGCTGGAGCTTGGGGACGTTGTGCTGAGCGGCTGCCAGGCCCACAGGGACTCCCATCAACATCAGGCACTGTTTTCCACAGTGCACAAAGCAAATAGAAAGCATCACTCTTTGGAAAACTCTCCTGAAGAAAACAATTTATCYGATCGTTCTTAGCATCACAATCTCGGAAGCCAATCTTTGCTGGAATGAAGAAAGAGGCATTCATTTAATAAATTATGAGGAGCAGCCTGACTCAATGCACAGCTTCTTAATAGTACTTGGCAGTGCTACTGCTTGTGATGATATCCTTAATGCATTTGCTACTGAATAAGTAATAGATTTTCCCAATGCAATTGCACATTCTGCTCAACTCATTTTTCTTGAATATCCAGGCATTCTGTTTCAGATACTAGGATTATTTCGTTGGAATGACCAATCTTGTAGCCTATATTTCTTTTTGGTGTCTATGCCATGGTGTTATTTGTTTGCAAGAACAAAATTTAATCCCTGAACCGAAGAAACATTTGCCTAATGTTAAGCGTGAACAAATTCACATTTCACAAAATTCCTACATGATACATTGATATTTGTATTCTGGATTCTTGCACATTAGGCTCACTTATTTATAAACGACCTTTTTTAATTCTTGGATCTGTTTTTTTATGTGGAGACAGTTCTGCTCAACTGTGTATTATAGAGGAAATTTTGATCYTGGTACAGATTAGGATTGAAGCATCTGTTTTCTCTTCTCTACTGTAAACAACCAGCTCCACTTGAGCATAAGTGAGGAGTCTGCTCTCTTGGTCAGCTTCACTCCAGGAGCTGSCCAGAGGAGGAATCAGCATTGCACCTTCCCCTTGCAGCCAACAGGTTGTTAGCTACTGCTTCCTCCTACGTAGGAGATCTCAGTTCAAAACCTTCCTCTGTCTAGAATACCTGACCTATATCTCTCTTGCCTTCCACGCAAACATCCTAAGCCAGTGAGCAGAAGGAAGTGGTGGTGTTGTCTGCACACTTCTGTGGCAGTACAGGGGGATTGGTGCACACCCCCTGCTTTGAGCGTGGCAGATGGAACCAGCAGATTCACAGTATTTTGTCGCTTGTGATGGGCCCTGGATGTGCACCAGAGACCTCGTGACTGGGGGGTTKTGGGCCTTTGGGCAGCACTGCAAACACCTGAGCAGCGGCGATATGTAAAGGCATCTGAGCCATTGCTGAATATACCAGCTTGGTGTTGGAAGCAGCCCAGACGTGTTACTCTGGCATTTTACTCTGCTTTGTTTTGGCCTTCTGGAGAAGCATCGTGTGTTGGCCTGGGAGTCCCCACACTTTGCTGTCACGGCGGGCGGATGATGGTGGGGTGCCGCGACCTTCCGAAAGCGTCTCCAGTTGGAAGCCGCTCGGCAGGGCCAACACACACACACACACACACACACACACACACACACACACACACACACACACACACCGGATAGCTTCTTCAAGAACAGGGTCAACGGCAAAGACACAGGAAGGGTCTTCATATGGGGTTCCACGGGAGAGGTTTATTGTAGCCATGCATGTGAAGGGGTCCAGGGACAAAGACAAAGGGCATGGGAGGGTCCAGGTTTATATATGGGGTCGGTAGGGGCGGAGAGAGAGAGAGCATCAGGCACCAATAATCTGAGGGCACAGGGGTGGTACACAGGCGGGGCTAGGGTATGGGAGCCGATGGGGAAACTCTGAGGTAGTGGTGAGGGAGCAAGGGCCAATGGGAGAATGGGGAAGGGAGAACTTTCTAAAGCAGGGACATATAGGGTATAAAGGGGCAGGGAGGCCAACGGGCCAACCGGGGAAGCAGAACTGGGGTACATCAACATAATGAAACAAAGCATCCTGGGAGAGGCCTTTTCTCTCTCCCTAACATAGGGGTGCCACTTAGAGTCCTTCCCTCCAGGGGACCCRCCTRGTCCCTSYATCASCAGGCCCACTGSCCTCCACACCTTGCTGTACAGCTCCTATCTCCAAACTTCCTTACTTACAGCTAGCCATTATAAATAGCATATAGCATTACTATAATGTACCATTACACAGCTACAAGGTTAGTTGCCACTTGAGGTGTGGATTTGTGAATGTCAGTGATGTCTYAGCAGTGTATCTAAGTACCCAAAAAAAGCCAGGTTTCTTGGAAAGCCTGGTTTCCTGCTTCTAAATACCTTGCATTCATTTTTTCAATGTACAGCATGCTCTTCAAGTGAGAAATACAGTTATTTGCACTGTATAAGCAAGTTTAGTGGCTGCCAAAGTCAGCTTTAAGAGTCAGGAAAGTTTTGGTCCCTTGTGTAAAACCACAGACAAAACTACTCCCTTTGATTCTGTGCTCTTGTATTGCTCTTTTATGTTAGAGTCGACTGATGCCTACAAGGAAATGCTTCAGCTATCTTGGGCTCTAAGAGCTAGCAAGGGAGATGCTCACATTCTGTATAAATGTGCATCCCGTTTGCCTGCTGTTGAATAATTTAAATCTCTGCTATTTATGGAATCTGTCAGCATGCTTTGCTCTGCTGCTTTGACAGGGGAAGCGAAGGAATCTGAGTGAAGTGACCAACTAAGRGTTAAAATTCATTATTAATAGTCCCAGTATTTGTGTTTTACTAAGTATTCAGCAGTCCTCTGAGATATTACCTGTTACTATAAATAAAACACATGCTGCCAGGGTAACTGTTCCTCATTTCTCTGGCAAATGAGCCATTTCTTATTTTACTTTTAAAATCTATATTGTTAAGGCTTGTGTGTGTATTTGGGCTCTCAGCACAGACAGCTTTTACACTAGTCTCATGTTGCTGTTCTTCCATGTGGTATTTGTACTCAGAGATGGATTTCACATAGTAATGCTGAAAGCTCCCACGCACCGTGGAGAAATGCGGACTGGGCTGCTACTGAGCTGACAGGCAGACCTGRTGCTGCTCAGAAGCTGGTAAACAGAGGAGGGTTGAGAAATGGTTGGTGTGTTATTTCAGTGACTCCAGATCCCCTGTGCCCTGGTTCACAATCACTTGCCTAGTCCCGAAGCCATCTTCTGAGAGAAAGGTTGGCCTAGGGTCGATATAGAGCCTTATCGTTCAAGCATTCCTGCTGCCATGCAGTCACAGAACCATGCAGAGGAACAGATCTGGCTGAGAAATATCCAGGGGAGGAGAAAAAAATTAAAGAGAGATTTCAAAGTATGATGCAGGCATCACTGCCGGCACAAGAATGCAAGCAGAAAGCGTGGTAGGGGAGAGAATGAAACTACCTTTTTTGGTGGTGGCAGTTGGCATTAAACCAGTTTAAACTAGTTATGAAAGTGACCCACTAAGAGATGATAGAGGGGTCTTTTACATTGCCCCTGTAGGTAAAAGTATGCTTAAGTGTTTTCCTTTTTATTAATAAAGGCATACTTGCTGTTAAAAAACACATCAATAACTTATCTGGAAATATTTCACAGAGAGGCGAATGCCTTGCTGTATACAGACGTATTGATATCTCTACACCCATACATATCACTTACTGTGTGCAATAATCATCAAATAGTCTTGCCAAAGTATTAGAAAGTGTTTTGCAAAGATTAATCAATTACTTTCTGTGAGCATTCAGTATCTCAATACTACAGAAAGACCAACTGAGAATGCACAGAAGATGTTTAAGAGTCTCACCCCAAGACAACTGAGTCAGAGAAAATTCCTCACCAACTTCCCTGGGCTTGCCTGAGGCCAAATAAGTCAATAGCAGAGCAAAGGACTGACTGAATCGTCCAGATTTCCTATTTCTATTTTCTCATCCCTGGGCACCTTCTTTCTGAGTGTGCCATTAGTAGAATGATGGTGTTACTGTAACTATTATTTCTGGTGAAGGTCATCTTAGCTTCTTAATAAAGCCTTTTTCTTTCCTTCTTTCCTTTTTCAAAAGGCACATAGCAATAATAACTTTTCCCTGGGATGAAATTCAGTCTGAGAACAGTTACAACAACCTTAAATTAGCATACTCGTTTCTTTCTAAGTTAAAGAATGCCAAAGAAGCACTTCTGTGGTTTCACATTATGCGCTTAGCCCTTCTCTCAAATAACATAAAGTGGCTTTGAAAATGTAATTGATAGCATGAACTCAGCTTTTCTAGTATTGAAGTTGTGTAGCCTGCAAGTAAATCAAGAAGGAACTTTTCCTGCTGGGAAAACACCCCACACTTGAGGCAAAGTTGCCCGTGGACCTCAGTGCAGGGCTCACCAGGCAGCATTAAACAACCACTGCTGCACATTGCAACAGTTCCTGTTAAAACTTTCAATCTTGATTGTGGTATTTACTGTATTGGGAAGGGTATTCGTGAGCAGTTCTCAGCCCATCAGTTTAAAGAAGTTATTGGCTTCCACACTTGCATTTGAAGATGGTAAGCACAGGAGCTAGGACTGCAATATGTGTCCAAGGGACAGAGCTGTCACAGCAGTGCTCAGGGTCAAATGCAAAGATCTTACATGCCTTCGTGTACCATATTGTGCTWTTGCATATGAACTCTCCTCAGCACCTGCAGTTCGGGAAACAGTTTTTACAGCCAGTTCTTACACAGATGCTATCTTACCTCTTTTATGGGATCGCCGCTCTTAGCCTAGGAAGGAGAACTTGCTTACAAAATAAGTAACTATCTTAAAACCAAAGAGCAGAACAATGTAAATGGGAGTCTTTGCTCATTTGTGCCCACCAAGCTATTGCTCCACAACAGTGAGGCATGGAAATGGAAGACGAGGCTGTTCAACTCTCTTCCTGACTCTTCCAGTGACAAATTCAGTGACTATTAGGGACCCCCTGCTATTTCCAAACCCGTGTGTCTAAAGTTTGGTCCAACAGGAGCTGAGTCAGGCCTCAGTGATATGAAAGAAACAGTTCCTTTGTGTTCCAGTGGGTGGTGGAGTAGCAAACCTTGGACAGGTAGTCAGATTTTTTTATTTCTGAATAAGTGCAAGCTGAAGACAGAAAGCAGGACACTCAGTTTTATGCCTACCTGCCGGTGCAGGCACTTAACTTCCATTAGACAAAACAAAGAAAAAAAAATCTTAAAGATTTTATATACATTTTAGTAAAAAAAATAGAAAAATTATTTGAAGTACTGGGGGAGATGTGAAATTTAATCATGTGAATCCAGGATGCCACTTGCTTGTAGGCTTGATCTCATGGAAACTGGTATTGTCTCACATCTTCAAGGGAATTGCTTCTGATTTGTTCTGGCAGAATAGTCAGAGTATATGAAAGGCCCTAATTTCGGGGTTTAGCTTACTCACTGTGAATAAGGAGGCAGAATGTGACATCTGGTAATTGATAACTTAATTTGCACTATACCACTTTCAGTGCTATGGCAGTTTTAAAATGTGTGTATCTTATATTCATAGCTACCCTCAATTTCAAGCTTTAATGTAACTAGAATGACCCTCACAGCTGCTTTTTTGTAAAAGAGTTGAGAATCCTTGAGATGGAAATATTAGGAAAGTTGGCCTTTTTAAGCAGTGACAGGAAGTAATTGGTGCCAAGGAGAAGCTTCTGGGTTTCTTACTGTCATTTGGTTTATCTAGTGCAGTGATCACCTCTCATTTGGACCAGGTATGCAAGTAAGCTTAATCTAGAGAGAAGCGGAATAAGGACACAGGCTTTGTGACTATATAGAGAAATGAAAAATGATGCAGGCTTTGTCCTCTTACCTGTCAGCAAAGCCTGTGGGTACAGTTGCCATAATGAATGAGTGTGATGAAACTCGGAATAATAAAGTGAGGTAGTGGGGGGAAACAGAACAAAGCATTTGACAGACCCAAGACAAAATAAGCTCATAGTTTGGGAGAAGCAAACAAATGTATTTGACATGAAGGATGCTGTGGTAAATGGAGAGAGGGAGTGGCGCAGGGAGGGTGAAGGCGGAGCCATACTCTGGCTGCTCAATGTTGTGTCTGCTGTATCCTCCCAGTTCTCTTTTCCTCCATTTCACTGATCCACCTGAATAAAAAGAAGTGAAAATTAAGCTTTCCAGCCCCTTTCACACAGGGATCCACTTTTTTTTTGTGCAGCACTGGGGATAATAGGTGTTGAAGAGTCTGTTAACAACTGAGATTTGTGCACCTAATTACTTCTGCATTGCACTAAGTGTTTGCCCACAGTGTGGGTGCCCCCCCCCAGTCTCTTTTTTAATTAAAACTCATGCTCTTTGTGTGCGTGTGCTTTTGTGAGCCTTTCCCTCCCGCCCCCACCAACCTTCTACTCTCCAAATTCCGCTTCATTCGTATAAAACAAGAGCTCAGGAAGCAGTGACACCAAGCACATTAAGTACTGACATGTCGTAGCTCCCTGGGGAGCACAGATGGGGGCTTCAGCTGCAGCAGGTGCCGAGAAGACAGATCCCAACTCAGCCAGAGAATTATTGTGCATCATCTGTATGGGCCTATTGTTTGGATGCATCCAGCTCGGTCACACGCCACGCGGGGCAGCGGTGATGCCGAGGGGGGCTAATTCAATCACTGTCTTTAATTTAGGAAATGAAAAGGATGTTCTCCCATCACTCCCTTCCCAGAATGCAGCACATACGGATTTCACGACAGACTTCACAGTCAGGCTGTGTTTGCAGAAGTGGGGGGAGAAGTGGGGGACGAGCTGATTACTATGCTTACAAATGTATTTTCTGTCCTCTTTCTAAGGGAGCTCTGTTCATTTTGTTGTGGCTAAAGAAAAGGGTCAGGCACTAAGGTTAAAACTACTGCTCCACAAGCTGTAATCCAAACTGCATTTTTGGATGTGTTAACGAAACTCTGTGTTGCACGCAGTGCTGGCCAGCCATCATGTGCTAGGCACAGCAAACAGTAGAGGTGGGATTTTTCAGCTGTAAGTGACAGAGTTCCTTGGACAAATCGTGAAAATAGTCTGTACTGTGTGTCCTGTAGTCCTCGGGGCATCTAGGGATGTCCCAGTTACGCTCCTGGCCCTAAGGAAACGGGCCTGGTTTAAACCAGAGGCTCTCTGATTGCTTTTTTACTGTCTGTGATGCAGTGTGGTCATGGCAAATTTATACATGAAATAAGAACAGAAGAATCAACCCATCCACCTGCATCTTGGCAGATGCACATGAACTCTGTGCTTTTGAAGAGCCTCACAACAGCAGAGGTTTCCATCTGCTCAGTGGYCAAATGCTGAGGGGACGATAGAAATCAGGCTTTCTACCCAGGCTTCACCTTCCAGACTCTTACTGATACAGACTGGAAAAGAAAGCTAGATAGGTTATATTGCCTCGTTGTGACCTTTTTTGTGTGAGATGAAGGAAAGAAGGTTAAAAACTTGCAGGCTTATTATATACTTTATATTCATTATAGTTTATTACATGCTTTATATTCTTTGCTTATATTTTATAATATGTACTTTATTAGATACTTTGAGTAATTGCATGTATTAGAAGCTGCAGGAGAAAATATTATCATTAAAGAACTTTTTATTTTTTCTATAAACTACATTACCATGAATCTGCTGTTCATGAATGTGTGTCTTCATTTTTCATTCAGGAACCCTAATATCAAAGTGATAAGTAAAGAAAATTAAATACAAATCTTGCTGCATGAGATGTGAAAACTAGAAGAGTGGAGACTCCAGTAAATCAGTGCTTCTGAAAATCTGTTTTTAACTCAGCAGGTCCATACTCTAATATGAAACAGGGATGTAGTTAGTTCATATGGCAGAACTGTGCCAGGGAAGAGAGGAGCATAAACAGCCCGAGTATTAGGCTATTCTATATAGTTTTTAGAATAGTGTTTTAGAGAGTTTACTTAATCTTGTGACTCTTTTATAACCCTGAGCTGCTATTCTTTTATGAGTTTCTGGCATGAAACTAATAGCACTTGAGCCTTACACTTCCCACTGGCACTGCTCTAATTATAGATAGAGTTTTTGGGGAAGAAAGGGGAGAGGAAGGAAAGGGGAACAAATTATGTGACTTAGCTAAATCTATGCCAGGAGCACTTGTGGCCCTGTAGTTCTCTTCTCAGCAGTGGAAGAGGAAGGTGTGTTAGCCTGGGGTGGGCAGGAGGTCCCCTGCTTCTCTGCTGCCCAGCCCGTCCCTTCCTCTGCCAGGACACAGCGCTCCTCGATTGCATGACCTGAGCAGCAGGAGCCAAAAGAAGCTGCCCTAACCTTGTGTTCACTTTCAGGATGGCACTAACACCAGCCAAGTTCCATGGTCCTGGCCTGTACCTGGCACAGCCAAAGCTTTTCCCCTCCTTTCTGCAGTTCCCTTTCTGATACAGAAGAGGTACTCTGCCCCGCTGACCCCTTTGGGATGGAGGTGGGATTTGGACATTTCCTTGGATGCCAGAAGTGGGTTGTCTACACAAGCCAGCATAAAATTTGCACACACGTGACTGTCACTTTGCTTCTGTTGGGTGAGGTGTGGCTGCAGGGCTGCTGATGCTCCTGGCGACATTCCCTTTATTTTCAGACATTAAAGCCATGAAAGCCAGCATTGTTTACTGGGCTTACACACTTGGGTACATCTTTCTCCACCACAGGATTCATGGTCTGTTCACAGAAAGTGTGCCTGCAGCTTGCCAGCTGCGTGAAGCACTTCTATTCCTAGCAGGAGGAAACCTTGGTTCCCACTGGTTTCTTAGGCAAAGTGATCTGGGCTTATATTTCCAGCACTGCTGCTACCTTTTTAATCTCCTTCTGCAGCTGAGTTCATCACAATACAGTGTGACTTATACCCAGTTAAAAACAGTATTTAGATATTCTCCCATTTAAACACAGTATCTCCATAGTCAAATTTGGAAGTTACCTCCATAAATAGTCAAATAGATGTTTCAAAATCTTACTCTAATCCAGAAGTGTAATTCCCAATATGTGTTTGCACTGCTCATCTCTATAAATTTCCCTCTGCAGCTGAAGCTCCACTGTCATTAATACTCTGTATTACCATRTTACCTGATCATGGCTGGAGTAGGTATAAATCAATATTGATGAATCTGTACCCCATGGAATACTCTAAAAAGATTTGGCCAATGGTAATTCCCTGATTTTTAAGCCTACTGTCTCGGTCTGTTTAAGTTCACTGCAGAGGGCCATGCATCCCACTGGAAAAATTTTAAGACACATTCCAGTGTCCTTAATAATTTGTTTGATGGTACAAAACCATCACAGGACACAGTTTTACACTGATGGGTTTTAGAGTTGCTGACATTGTAGGTCTGCATTGCAAGTAGACAGAGAGTGGGTCAAGGATTTTTCAGAAAGTTGTACCTGGGTAAGATCTAAAGAACTGGAGGCATGGAAAACTGATTTACTCCTTTCCATGCTGTGCCACAACACATGCACTAATTACATTGCTAAAGGAACCAAGTTTTATGTGAAATATTTCAGGAACTGGATGGTCTTTGCAGAGGAAGTGCTCCTTTTTCTAAATCACTAACTTGAATTGGTCTCACCATAGTAGCAAACATATTTGAGTAAAACTCCATGAAAATCAAGGTCAGCCAAAAAATATTAACAATTTTAAAAATCATTGGTGATTTAAGATAGTTGGATTTTGAGTTTACTGGGCTAATGCCAATTGCAAAGTCATGGAGACTTTGAGGAAGGATCTGAAAATTATAAAAAAGGAGTAGCATTCTTTGATTTTTTCTAAAGTAGAGAAAATTTTTCTCTTCATGATTATCTTCTGTCTTTGGCCCCCTATGGAGCAAAGGATAAGGAGGGTGCAACAAATATAACTGGACATATATATCTTTATCTTGAGCAGATAATGCAGGTGCATAAACTCTGTGCATTTGTCTTGGAAGTCAAAAGAATTTTCTTATGGATGGAATGGAACAATATGCAGTAAGGAGGAAGGTGATCAGTGGGATTAAACCCCCATACTTTTGCACGAACAACTAATTCTCCAGTTAATCCCTTATAGATAAAGAAATGAGAACCTTTTGACTGTGATGAAATGCAGAGAGCATTGAGAGCAAGAGAGGAAAAAGCAAACATCTCCTGTGTTTTTACCCTTGCTCGCATGTTATTCTGCAGCGAGGAAGGTTGTAAGGCAGAAGGTTATTCCAAATAGCTCATTTGTGTAATRAAAATACAGTATGCACCACTAACATAAATGTACTAGTGTATGACACTGCAGTACCATAAAATTTGTGTTTTGTGCAGCAGTTTTTAATAATATCCCCCATGAAAACCTTATACCAGATGACTGTAACACAGGAATAAAGGAGCTCTCATTCATGGGTCTGTCAAGTTGTCCCTTTGATCTGCTCGTACATATTTGTAACCAAAACCTCTAAACAGTTTAAGAAAATCCCAACAAAGTCTTTGTAATGAGAAGTGTATGTTTCACCAGAGACTATACCTATTTTGGTGCTATGAACTACCCAGGCACTTGCCRGGAAGAAGTAAAGCATACTTCAGAATTTTTCGTGGGTTTGAGTGTGACTCTCTGGAAGACTCTTTCTTACAGAGTAAACCCGGCTGAAGCAAAGCCTTATGCCCTGGCTGGGGAGCCTGTGCCATTTCTCCTAGCTGCTGATTGGAGTTCATTATTATCTCACTTCAGAAATTACCTAAGAAGATTCAAAGTTGTGGACATGTTTGATAAGTGAGGGGAGGGAGTTACTTTTTTTTAATATGCATTAGCATGCTGAAACACTGCTTTTAAAAATAAGTGAAAGGCAAGAATAAATGTGGAGACCAGTCAACAGCTAATCAACTGCTTTTATTGCTGAAAAATATCTTGTCTACAAGGGAGGCAAGTCGGAACAAAAATAAGGAAGCTATCAAAAGACAGGGGTTCATAAAGGAGGCATCAGGATAATCTGATTAAATGACTTTGGTTATTTCTTATAGCATTCCTCCTCAGGACTTGAATTCTTGATTATGAATGGCATCAGGAGGATTTGCAAGGATTGAATTTTCTTACTTCAGATTAGTTTGAGATATTTATGAAGGATTTAGGCAAAACTACTGGTTCTTTTAGCACAATGTTACGAATGAGAGGAAAGCACCAAAACCAGAGCAAGTATTTTCTGATCCTCAGAGAGATTTCTAACACACTGTGCCTCCGTAAGTCACACATCCATGTATGGTGTGCATCCTTACAAGGATACCTCATTGAAGGCCAGGTATATTTCACACTTGCTTGGGAAGACAAGAAACAAATTTCATTGGCTTGTATTGAAAAACAAGCAATTCCGTTAGCCATGGAATTCACTGCCTTTGTCTTCAAGTTGTCTCTTTCCTCTCCTTCCACTCCAGTAGTGCCACCATGTTCCCCATGTCCCATCAGGAGCCACGGGACATCTGCAGTCTCTGTATTTCCCCTGTGCCCTGCACTCCATTCCCTGGGAGTGAAGGACAGATGCACTTTGCACTTTTTCCTTAGCATGTCACTAATTTTGTTTTTTCAGCTTTATCTTGATGCTGATACTTTTTCATATACTTTTTCATATACTTTTTTTAAAGATTTAATTGCCTTGAAAATACATGTTCCTCTGGGCCCACAGTTCAGAGGCTGATAATGAGGAATGGGTACTGTCAGCACAACCTGAATGCCTGCCGGCTGTTGACTGTCACCTAGAAGATAATCTTTGTCTGGCAGGGATGTGGAAGGTGTTAAACTTGGCAGAGCATTGTAACACATGGTGCCAGAACTACAGGGATGAAACTCTCAGCCCACCTGCCTCTTTGTGCAGATTGGAGCATAATCGTATTTATTCTACATGAGCCCTTGTAGAAAAATAAATCAGAAGGATCTTTTATTTAAGCTTCCTGGAAATGTTTGGCTGGGGAGCAGCATCTTCTTCAAGTCGAGAAATTGCCCAAAGATATCTGGGAATTGTGCTGCCAAGCTCTATTTTCTGAAAATTTGAAATATTATTCATTTTTCTATCTATGCTAGTCATGGAGTGTGAGGATTTTGTTTAAATCTGGTCTGTCCTTAAAGCATTTGTACCCTCAAGCTTCTATCTGATGCATTTTGTTGGAGTAGGTCTTTATTAAAACCTCAAATGCTCTGAAGGGAACAAACAGTGACAGCAAGGTCGTGTTATGTAAAGTTGTTCAAAGTGAGTACAAAATAGGGTAAAAAATTCATAACATRAATGGACTTGGGACAAAATAGGCAGCTAGTTAGGTGGTCTCAGAGTTTCTAGTGTGATGATGTGGTGCCTAAAGATAGCATAAGATTTTTGTCTTTTTTTCCCGTGAAAGTACCAGAGTTTTTAGGGATGAAAAAATCAAATGCACTTGAAACCAAGCTGCAGTAAAACACTCTGCACTCCTGGCAGAAGTCATCATCTGTCAGCCATATGACTGCAGATTGTGTGCATGACCACACATTCTGGTTTTAAAACATGAGTTGTCTGGCCTTTTTTTTTTTCAGTAATCATCATAACTTGAAGGGGAACTCTCCTGCACTGGAAAAATTATGGGCTTGCTATGTAAGTGGATTAGCTGGAGTGAAACATATATAAATGTAACATGAAAGGCTCCTAATTCTCACAGATGGAGGAAGAGCAGTTTTAATGGGCTGGACTTGTCATTGCAATAAGTCATTTGACCAGACTTCAGCAAAACTTTGTGCTGAGGCTGAAATGACAGAGTTTGCAGAAACAGTTTCAATAATAATCACATTTCTCCACCATCAGATCAAGAGCATTGAGTAGGCCCCATGCCATGAATGAACCACTCGTCTGTTTTAGAAGTGACATAAAAAAAGGTTTGTGGAGTGAGAGTGTAGTTACAGAATAGTTCATATGGGGTGGGAAAAATGTTTCATTGACTTCTCCAATGCAAGTTTTGTGGTTGGTTGTGCTGTTAAAGTGCAGGGTGGAAAAACTTCTTAAAAAGGCCCAGCAAACTAAAATACAAGCGGCCTATGGAATCTCTAAGTGGGCATACTGTGCATGTTATSCCTGAAAGTGGTGCTGAAGGATGGGAAAAAGTGAGCTACAGCTCCTGATACAAAAAATCTTTATGATGATCAGTTCTCAGCAGGGGCTGGCATTGTGGCTGTGCTGCCACTCCTTTACCGTAAAATTAGCAGTATGGCAAGAAAAGTGGGTGTATTCCTATGACATTTTATTACTGTAGCACCTAGAAATCAAGATGTGAGACTTTTCATATTTAGCTGTCAATATATAATGTAAGATAGCCCTTTGCTCTAATAATTTACCATATGAACATAGTAGAACTTGAAAATGGAGGAACATAGCTGTAGAGTCTTAATGTGCTATCAAAGCATTATCTTTTAGGGTCACGATAAATGTGCTGATACTGTAGCAAAACCAAAACCAAACCACACTCTGTGAGGATGCTGCAGGCTCTTTGGCCAGCTGCAGCAATCCTGACTTCTGGAGCAGGGAAGCGAGATTTGCCAGGAGCTGGCACATCCTTCACTGTCCCCRAAAATCCATCCAAACTCAGTTAAATTATGAGGAGTGGAAACGCAGTAATTGTTTGAGTCCTAACCTCTCGTTTCCATTAGCCCCAGTCTCAGTGCAGTTTCTGGTCCAACCTCCTTCCCCGCCCTCCACCAAATAACTGCAGCCACATGGATCTGCTGTGCTTTCTGGACTAAGGCTGTGTAGCCCTGCAAAGTTTCGTTTTCCCTGCTGCTTCTAACAGTKCTTTCTCTTTCCTAGCCCTCGCTTAACTCCTTATTTTACTGCGCTCCTCCCATTCCCACCTGAGTTTTTGGAGCAGATGGCTCCCTCCTCCCAGCTCCCAAGAGACGCAGCATGCCCAGGCCTTGCTCCTCCACTGACCTTTGCACTGATGTGGGCTTTCACGAAAGACCAGTCTTGCCTTGGTAATCCTCTAGGAGGATGACACTCAGGCAGCTTGGCTGTATGCTGGGGCACTGTGTGCTTAGTCAGGAGTGTAATTTTTAGTAATCTGAATTTCTGAAATGTTATTTTCTCTTTGTCTGAAACCTGGCCAGGTTCTCTTCTTTGCCTGACTGGGAATCCATCTCTGCCAAACTTCAATTTTCTCTTTCAAAATAGCGAGTCACCTTAGCACTTCAAAGAAAAAAAAAAAGTTCCTCYAGTGTCCAAACGAATATTTTTTCTAGCATTTTATTTAGAAACAGTTGAACCATTTTCACTGTTTTTTTCTTTTTTAATTAAAGATAATCAGCCTGAGGCAAACATTCAGCAGTAGTTCAGTATTAGTCCAAATGGATAATGTTTGGCAAAGCCAGAAGCAACTGTGCCCTATAATGCAAACTGTCAGTCAACCTTACTGGGCAATGCTAGAAGCTTTTTATGAAAGAACAGGCTTGAAGAAACATAAATTTCCATGTCATACAGTTCAGGATTTTAGGGAATTGTACAAAGAAAGAGAAATGAACATTATGCCAGATGAACAGAAAAAATAAATTAAAACCTGCAAAACTGTGATGCTTTATGTCTGCTTTGTTCTTATTTTGTAGAGGCAGCTTGAAATTTCAAAGCTATCCTGTCTGAGACTTTTTAAAAGCTTTTTATTTCCTGAGGCAATTTAGCTACTGAAACTGAGTATGAGGTGCTGTGAGTGCTCATGACTTTCAAGAAAATAAAAAGTTGTCCAGTTTCAGGTTTTAATTATGTAAATTGCTTTGTTCCCTTTACTTAGCCACTTGTATGGAAGCCACATATTTGGTTAGCAGATTAATAGCACTTCCAATGTTTGGAGCATGATCCTTAATAGTGTGTAGTGAGTTTTGTTATTTCATTCTCTCCTCCCTTCATTTTATAAGAAGCCTTGCAAGAGGAGCAGACAATTGGCACATCATACCTTTCAATTTATTAGAAATTTTTTTTCAAAACACAGCTGTGTTTAATCCCCTCTTCGTAACTCCAACTGGGGGAATTAATCTTCCCCTGCCTGAAATACTCTTCTCACCTGGATCGTCCACATGACCCTTGGTAATTACAATGATGGAGACTTTCATTGAATACACACATGAGAGTCTGATGATCTAATTAGAGATGATGCATTTTACTAGATCAGTTTTGTGCACAGCTACTAAACTCATTGCAAAGTCATTATTTCCTTCAACAGAGCCTCTCCCATCCCATCCCATCCCATCCCATCCCATCCCATCCCATCCCATCCCATCCCATCCCATCTCATCCCCCAGTGCAACACTCACGGTTACAGAGGCCAATGCCTTTGTACCCAGTGCTAACAGTTCCCACCAATTTGGGCTGTGTCCTTCTAAAGAGATGACCAGATCCTTGGTCATGCAAACCAACAATCCTGACCAGCTGTCCTAGATTTTGCTGTTGTGGCCATAGAGCTGCAGTCTGTGTGTCACAGGGCTGCCCTGCTGCATAATATTAATAGCCCTCTGAGGGGGTGGCCTATGCCATGGACTTCGGTGTTCAGAAGTTTGTCTGGTGTTTGCTCCTCCCACAACTGTACCCCTTGGACTAATAATTGTGTGACTTCCTCCTTCAAATCCCGACTCTTTTCTATCTTTAGACCATCAGTTTTGCCATGATGGGTGCTATGACAACACATGTGTTACTATTGCTGCCTTCCCCTGTGCCACAGTTTAGTGACACAGCATCAAAACACAACTGATGTGGACGACATGGTCTAAAAGCATCTTGGCCCATCTTTGCTATCCTAGTCCCAGAGACTCATAAATGGCTCTTCGTCTTCATCTACTCCTCCCCAAAAGCAGTTCATTCTGGTTCAGCACTGGCAGTTGAAATCACAGATGGTGTTTTTAAACCACCTGTTTAAATGCAGCTCTGGCAAGCCTCCCCCTTTTCCTGGAAGCTATGTCATTTATGTTCAGCATGGTGTCAACTTCCCTYTCCCCAACCCCAGTCATGTAAACTCAGACCTGCCAGTAGTTCTCTCCTGGCTCCTTCTCCCTGGGACTTTAGTTCTAATCCCTGTCCCCTACCCCAGAAAGTGAACCAGGGAAGTGGCATCCTTGTTGTACAGGTGTGGTTTTGAGAGAGAGAGCACTCACAGCTGGCTTGTCCAAGCACACAGAGAAAATCTATGAGTCGACAACTGTCTTAGCCCRAGTCCCAGGCCAGTGGCATCTTTACAAAGTTGAACTTCCTACATTTCTGTGAATCTGCAATGAATTCCATGTAGATAAATGCAGCACCACTACTGGTATTTTACAATGTTGGGTCTACCTTCACTCTAATCTGCATCCTTATTTTAAAGCATGACACTATTGGCTTAAACTGGACCTGATGCACAATTTCTTCCTCCTCCTTCCCTCTCARCTGGCATTTCTGGACACCTGGTTTCATGGCAATTCTTAGTTTAAGCCTCGAGAAAGAYGGTTTAAAATTCGCATCTTTTTTAGGACCTAATCCAGCAATCAGTTGCTAGCAGGTGTACAGCTTTATACCTTGACAAGTCTGATTTCAGGAAAAAAACCCACCACCTGCAAATGTCTCCATTTTCCACTTTTTCTGATGACTCAAATTGGCACTCATCTTTGAGTGTACAGTCACTAATAAGAGACAATGTTTTCCTTTTAAAGCACCCAAAATACATTACTGCCTCATTTCTGTTCAGAAGGTGGGCTGCTGAGAACTGCTGTCAGCTCTTGTTTGTTATACTGTAAAAATGGTGAAATGAAGCATAGTTTTGCAAATGCACCCACAACAAAGGTAACTTGCCTGGTATATTCAGGGCATCCCTGTATATGGATATGTATTCATGCCCAGTCCATCCCTTCAAGCCCTATGCRTCATGCAAAATGAAAGCCTATGTTGCCAAAATAACCTGCTATAAATACAGAGCGCGTGACAGCAGCCAGCTTGGGAAAGTGTGGATGGCCTTTCCATCGCTTTCTCACCAGCTCTGCTGTACATGGATTGCACATGGTCAGGAATAGATCCTCTCCCTGTCCCTGCAATGCTTTTCACGTAAAACATGCTCTTACCAGTCAAAGTCTGCACATCACTTTTCTGTTCATAAACTCTGTATGGGCGACTTCCCTGCTAATGAGAATTCATGTTCATACACCAAAGCAGTGCCAGTGGTTAAACACATGGATGTTGAGACGTGTCTGAGTGCATTCTCAGAAAATGAGCTGGATGTAACTCAAGAGCATATATGGTACAACGTGTGTCTGCTGTCTGCTTAGTGTCAACCCCATGCAGGCACAGTTAAGGAAACCACTTGGCCAGCGTATGCAATTCCAAAGCACAAAGCCAGACTCCTCCTCTCCTTCAGCCTGTGAGTCACTGTCTGGTAACGACCAGCAGGGTTTAGTAGTAGACGCTTAAGCCCCCAGGGCTGCAGACTGGCATCTGGAGCTGCCCCAGGGGAACAGCCAGCTATCCCAACCTCCCCCAACAGCTCCAGTGACCTCTGCCAGGGCRCACTGTTTGTTCAGGTCATAAGGATGCAGCCTGGTAACTCTGCAGTTCATGATCTTAACAGCTTCCATCGCAACAGACAGAAAAATGGTTTTGTCTCAGAGCTTTTCTCTCAGACAGAAACCATTTTCATCAGCTTTTGTTAAACCTTTTTTTTCCCCAGTTCCAGTTGTTCCTTGCACAGAAATTAAATAGTCAAAGCAGTTGTATGTAGTGRACAGTAATCTCAAATGAAAGAAATTCTTTGCTTTTCATCCCTGTGCAAGAAATGGATGTGGGGACTCTTCCACATAYCTCATCTCAACGTCTCTCCCTCATCCATGCATCTTTCTTTCCTTTTGCATGATATGAGCCATGAAAGAAGAGGCAGAAGGGGAAAAAACATTTTCAAAATCTTTTATTAAAAATATATGATTCTACAAAATTGAAATTTTGACTTAATGAACTYTAAATATGATAATAGAATATAAAGTTTGGTCTTTGAGGCTGCCATTTTAAATGGAGCTCATGATGTCATGAGTTAAAAAAGTGTAATGTCTGGCCAGTCCAGGAGGAATTGAAGACTTCTTGTTTCCAGTGGTAAAAGCTCCTTTCTCCAGAATGTGCACTGCAGAAATTTTGTATGTAGCAGCCTTGTAGGACAAGAATTGGTAGGGAATGTAGACTATTATGGATAGCTTAGTAAGATTCATGTTTGTCAGGTATGACTGACCGTGCTGTACTTTATATGAGAAGTAAGTGAGCAACCTCTGGTCTCCCAGAATGTCAATATATTGCTTTTTATGGGTRTTGTGATCATTCCCAGGAGACAAAGATGGAAATGAACTTGGCATTTTGATTTAAAAAAAAAAAGCAATATGAAAGTCCTTGGCATTCAGAGGACACTGCTGAATGATTTTGTCTTTACCCTTATCACTCAGGCTCTGCGGGGGCCACATCTTTCTCAGCAGAGTGAAGGCTGAGAGCACAGGCTGTGAACTTGTAGGTGGCAGCCCCAAAGCACACAGACACTTTGCAGGTACATGTGCCTCGGTGTACCGCTGATGGCGGAAAACAAGCTCGCTCYAGCTTCATGCCAGAGAAGACAGGAGAAATCCCTCTCTGCTTGTGCACAATAAAATGACAACATTCCCACTGATGATATTTATACAGAAACCACCTTCCAGACTCAGGACATCAGGCATGAAGCACAGACCCTTCCTTCACACCTTTCTTTCTGACTGTTTTCCTGATGACCTCTACCTCAGCATAAAGGCAAATACAAGCACATAACAACTCCACGTGAATAGATGGAAGTGCCCTTCAGAGAGTATCAGTCACCGAGTAAAACACTGTGTGAGGCATTTTGTCCCTACCWGGAAAACTGTTGTGCTTCTTACAAGGGAATGTGAGACTTTTACAGGGCCTTTTATTGGAGGAAAAGACTAAYACCCTATCCTTTGTAATTTATTGATTTCATATGTATCTGTATAACTATGTGTGATTTTTAATAAATAATAAGGACCAAATTATCTTATTACAATATACCATTACTGATGACACGGTCTCCAGTATTAAATGCATATATTAATATACATAATGCACACACATTCTTGTTTTACTGGTGAACACAGTTGTGCTCACAGCCAGTTGCCATGGCATTGCATGCCTATATTAATAATGTAGGTTAATAAGCTGAGGAGTGTAACTGCACATGCTCACGCTTGCAAAGAAAACGTTATACATTGGGCTTTGATTACAAAGAATAATTTACCATTTTCTGGCCTTTTGTTGGAGAACTTAACAACCTGTGTGCTTTTTAGGAAGCATTTTAGGTAAGGTCTAATATGCACAAAAAACCCTCCTGCACTGAGGATTGCAGTGGCACCTTTGGGTAGGAAGATGCAAGTGTAGTTATGAATTAGTGGGTTGGGAGATGAAGGCAGGGTCTGCATGATTTGCTTGGCATTCCATTTCCTTGGTATTCTGTAGCAAATTTTATTTTGGTGGTGAAAATAGAAGACAAATGTCTGCCATCCAGACTGAAAATTGCAAGTCCATCTTTTTTTTCTGAATTAAATATGCTACTAATTTATCCCCAGGCTAGGATGTTTCTGTCTTTAGTTGAAACAGACAGCCCCATAGAAAGTGGAAAACTAGTCTTCACTGTTTCCCTTGAAGGCTGAAGAGAAATAGGTTCACCTGATAAGCATAAATTCACTTCTGTGACTGATTCATAAAGTCTTGTGCTACGTATTTCTTTGATCTTGAAAAGCAAAGTGTAAACCCACAAGTATTTGGGCTGCAATTAATGTGGCTGAATTCAAGATTAATTGGTTGGGCCAAAAGAACCTACCAGACCACAAAGTATCCAAAAATGTCTTATCAATATATTTGACATTTAAATCCTGAGGCTTGTTTATGTTTTAACACTTTCAGGGACAGTGTCACTTCAATCTTGACAAGTTCAAAGGAATTACATGAATTTTTATTTTAAGAATCAGGCACATATTTACTGGTCATCAGATATCTTTAGCCAGCTTTAGACACTTTTAGAACAATCTTATACAGGGTATTTTGGGATTTCTGCATTGAAGTCCAGCTTTAGATTCAAACATGTTTAATTTGAAAGCATTAAAAATACTACYTTTATTTTATTTAGCTATGTGTTATAAGCAGCAAAATTCAGTTTTGGGTCCAAGGTTGTCCACAACTTTATTGTGACAACCCTGATGGRGTTTTCATGACATTTTTCATCCCACAGGCATAAAATTTGTGCTTTTTCCAGAAGTGCCGTCTCCTTCACTCCGCAAAATAACTACCTGGGACAAATTGAGAGAGGACAGTGGTGATATAATGAATGTGCTCAAAGTGTCTTGGAACATTTGCCTTGCAGGATTGTGTTCATAATAAAGAAACAGCAGCCTTGGTTTGAAGAAGCAGTAAGKTCTCTAAGCAGCTTGTGCAGGCTCTGCTCCATCAGTTTTCTCTCTTGATACTGGCCCGCAGAACCACCCCTAACTCCACCGCTGTGTCTATTAAACAGCTTTTTAATCGATTATTGCCCTAACTTAGCACATGATTTGATGGCTCTATGATTTGATGGCTCCTGCAAGTGCTTAGGTTGTGAGTGCACAAATTTTCTGCCCATCACTAATTTTTATGCAATATCAATTTAATAAAAGTAGTTATCAAAAACAAGGTGACCAAGAAAATACTTCCTCACTCTTTCATTTTAAGCAGAAGACTGTTTTCACTTGGCATGGCTCAGAGCATCACAGGGTTCTATTTCTGGCAGCTTACTCATAAATGCACAACCAGCTGGTTTTGTGTGTCTTCTTTAAGCCTTTGTCATAAACACGAGGATCTGTGAAAAGAAATTGAGTTCATAAGTTCTGTGTACAATCAGATCTTCAAACATTGTCCTCTCCATTCTTGCAGTGGCTCTTGCTGGTACTGGCTGCGGACATGACACATGAAGAGCCATTCCTCAGCTGTTCAGGAATGCTGTCGTTAAAGGATAACATTGCTCATGGGACAGCAAAAATAAAAGTTACATTGCCTAATCAAAAGCTACCGTCTCAGAGAGAAAAATTGTAGTGCAATCTCTCAAGCAGATGGATGATAGTTTTGTGTGGTTTTGTGTTTAAAAAGAAATATTTCTTTAATTMATTGTTCTTGACAACAGATGTAGGGATAACAATGAATGCCATGTTTGAGTTCTCTTCCTACTCCTTCTTCTTACTGCAATTTCTGAATAGAAAATTGAAACTAAACCCGCAGCAGTAATGGTGGCTACTTCTTCAACTGGGAAATGTTGTTTGAACTGCAGGCAGTTTATGAAAGAGAAAAGCATAATTTTAAATATCTGAGACTTTTTTGAGACTAAATTCTTTTAAAATCTTTTCTATTGAAAGCATCTGATACGTATAGCATAGTGCTCTTTCTAGGAAYGTAAAAAATAATGTGAAGATTGTTTAGATGGGAGAAGTATGGGTTGTATGTGTTGCAAAACCTCGAAAAATTAAAATAAATTAATAAAAGATAATGGACCTTGAGATTATGTAAGATTTCTAAATCCTGGAGCAGCTTTTCAAAGAAAGTAAAGAAACCCTGGTGCCTGACCATATACACTATGAAAAAAAAAAAAATCAACATTGCCAGGATTGGGAAAGAGATGACAAATAGAGATTTCTGTGATTATTTGTTGAAGAAATGAACTGTCAGGTCATCTTCATTATACTTCAGGAGTTCACTGACTGAGAGCTAGGAGAGTAGGAGCATATTAACTTTCTCTTTTTTCAGCCTATGACTTCTTGACTGTTTTCATTCTGTGTCTCTTCATGGCATGAACATAAATTTCCAGCATTTGGGTAGGATGAGCTGAGAAGGATGGCTACGCGCAATGTGGAAAAACTGCTCTCTGCTCTGCGGGTGTCATATCTGCTTATGGCCCTTTTTTCTTGGCTGTTCTTAACAGATGCAAAAGTGTCATTATTTTGGCATTTGAACTTCTAATGTACTAGACATGAAYGAAAAAAATACTCCACATACTTAGCAGGTCTTTGTGTGCCTTGGCTTAGCTGCTATAGCCACACCAATGTTTGCAGCTATACAATTCTGCAGTGCTATTAATAATTTTGTGTAGTAGCTTTCCTAGAGAAGACCTCAGTAACCAGGAAAGACAACAAGGTCAGAAGCTTGGGTGGGACTTCTTGTAAGGAAGGAGTACTTCCTTTTCCACAGGGATGAGTGTTTGGGGAAAGTGGGGAGTATAACATGATATTTTGTCTGTTGCTTGGGTGGTGTGTTTGACCGCAAATTGTAAATTACAGGGTTTGGGCTCCAGTCTGGACTCCAGCTGGAGACTGCATGTCCTCAGCAGGGCAGGCATTTTGCAACCTGTGGTGAAAAGGAAGTATTCAGCAGACTGTTTGCTGGGACTGAGGTGGAAGATGGGCTGACCCAGGCAAAAGGATGAAAACCCAAGAAGCCCAAGAGCAAATGAGAGCTGTGGGGGAATGGAAGGATTTCTTCTTTTTCTTGTGCCTACTTTCAAAGACATGGGAAACCCAGGGAGGGATGATAATCACTCCTAAAATAGCACAGAAGAAGCCTGGAGTCCTGCAGGGACAAGAGAAGTGGCTGGGAGCTGGGGCTGTAGGTGTTTCATTGCTTTTGAAGGGGGCTATCCGTGGATGAATCCTCAGCTGGAAGAGGAGATATGCAAGCTGAGAGGAGAGGCCTCGTGTGTTCACACTGATACCTGGAGGAGAGGGTGAGCTGCCTACACAAGCCAAAACTTGTAAATGCCTGGTAGATAACACAGCGAAGAGGCTGATCCATGGAAACAAGGACTGAAAGAAACAGGCAAAGGGGGAGAAAGGTTTGCGGCTGAGAATGAGAGATGTGGCACAGGCTTTCTCCAGGGTAAAGCCTAAAGCCAAACTTAAAAGTATTCATGTAAGGAAGTATGATATATGCATGTATGTATTGCATCCTGGGAATTGCATGGCCCCCAAACTTCTCTCTTCTCTTGCTGAAGGAAAATTGCTGCTGGGATAGAGATTAACAGCAGCAGTTCCTCAGACAGTGCTATATATAGCAGAGCTCAAAAATGTCTCCTTCCTACACCTCTGCCTGCCAGCCAGACACATCATTTCCACCAGAACGGTGACAATACCGAGATGGATTAATGCATGAGGGGAAAAGATACTACGGCTTTAGGTGTGCTCCAGTCTGACCTGCTCTCTGCCACATCACTCCTGTCCCCACTGCACCCCTTGCTGCCAGGCCCACAGTGYGTTGGGGTCCCACAGAGCCCAGTGCAGGCTAGGAGTAAGGTCTGCTGCTGGTGGAAACTTCTTGCAACCATCCTGCCAGACATGTTTACCACGGGGTCCCTCCCAGTCTGAATGGTCCCATGGTCAGAAAATGGAAATGGATAACCAAGAACCCATTTTGCCAAAGATCTTCAGTTAGTCAAGAAAGTGGAGGACTAGCTAGGAAGACAGGCTGAAAGACCTCAAAATACTGTCCAACTTGGCAATGAGAGGCAGAGGAAATTCAATGCAAAGGAAAGTAAAACAACCCTAACTTTRTGCGTAAAAAAAAGGGTTCGAGATTTTTATTATTCAGGGTAATGGTGTGATTTCAATAGACAGTCCTATCAAAATAACAGCTCAGTAGTGATTAAACCAACAAAATCCAAATGTTTTTGAATCTTTAAAAAAGCTTGGAGAAAAAAACATCAGGAGAACTTTGTAATATCTGTCTCTAGAATATCATGTGAAGTTCTGCTCTTCTTTCTCCACTTCAGGAGGATATAGAATTGGAGCGATCTCAAAGATCAGTGAGAAAGACAATCACACAGTTTCTATAGGAAGAACAATTAGGTGGACTAGGAATCTTTAGGAATTAGAAGAGATGACAACAAAGATCTACAACAAGAACAAGCAAAACACAGACAAAGCAAATTAGGTCTGACTGTAGGTGAGGCCCTGAAGGCACTGATTAATGTTAATGGCCGGGGGGAGCCCACATGAGCTTCCCACAAATCCTCTGTTCATTGGCCCAGGAGCTCTATTGAGGCCCAGTGGGGAGGGATTGTTTGCTCCTGCTTTGAGAGTGGTGTTTGTGAGTGGAGGCTGTGTCTGTGCTGCTGGTAGCTTGTCTGCAGTCCTGCCTTTGGTCCTCTGTTCTGAACAGACCTAGAACCTACATGGAAGTCCTGTTTTCTGCACCTCCTGGATGGTGGACCTGGCTCATCATTTTTACCTTTTCTGTGGATGGACCCTGTCACCAGGCTGTCTTTGCCCACTATGCTTGCTCTCAGCTCCAGGCTTGTCTTCCTTTATGAATCAGTCCTGTTCTTGCTGCCCACTGGACCTGGGAAGTTGGGTCAGTGGTCTGGAGATATGTTACCACATTCTTATCTGGTTCTTGGGTTTATCCATGGCCCTGTACACCTGTGTACTGTTAGTCAGGATGCTGGCTCAGAGGAATGCTTGGTGTGGACATCTCAGCAACCATCTGGTCAAGTGCTCTTGCATCTTRAAGCTTTCTAAGTTTTACCTCAAGTCTGTCTTTAAGTAAGTAAATAGCATGCATTTTAATTTCTGTCTTTTGGTGCAGTGCTTCTATCAGCTTCTTTGAGAAAATTACTTATTTATGTACGAACAAATCTTCTGAAGTCTTACTTAGCTTCTGACTTTGGGCTGTTTTTTGAAGTACATAGTTTTTCAAGGTGCTCATCTCTTCTCCATTTAGCTCTTCCACTAATATTTAATAAACATGTGACCAATATAACCAAACTCAGCAGACAAATGACAATTTCASAGGCAAGTTCCTACAAGCTATTTGTGAATTACCAAACCTAGCTGAGTGGCAGGCCAGATGAACTGGGTTTTGAATGAGTAGTATGTGGAGTAGAACTGGACAAATGAACTCTTGGCTTCTGGTCCCTCTCTGGTCTGCTTCTGAGCATGTGGAAGTGCTTGTTTGTGTAATTTCACTGGAGGTGCTTGTTAAGAGAAGAAATAGATTTWTTTTTTTTTTGGTCTTCCTTGGGTACAAAGGTGGGGAGGAAGGTGTTTATCAACTCAAGCATTCTCTTTCAATGTAACTAAATGGTACAAATGCTCCTTTTTTTTTTATACAGAAATCAAGTGTCTCTCAAGAAATAAAAGCTTTATTGAATGGGACAATGAAATGTGATACCCAATCATGGGAGGAATTAGTGCACCAGGATGACTGAACACTCCAAGCTATTGACTAGTGCCAAGTAGAAAGAATAGCTACAATAATGATTGCTTGCTTCAGGATCATTAGGAGAAAATGGCTTTGTTTTCAGACCTGTGATAATCTACATAAGTATCTTAGTTGAGTTGTATAACATCTATTTTTTGTGCTCTGAGCTGCTTTGGATATTGAGCATCTATTTAGTAGCTTTCTAATATATTCTATTCTGAAAGGTCTTAGAAGATTTTTGAGTGATTGCTTTGCCTTCTTTGAACCTACAGAMTGCATTTTAAAGTAGGAGAGTGAAAATGTGATGTGTGGTTTTTTAACTCCCCAATTTAACCCAAATGAAGTAAAAAGTTTGCCTTATTAAAAGGATGCAGAGTTAGACATTCCCAAAAGAGTGTGTGTTTTCTTGTTCTTGGGGTTTTAGAAGTTGAATTCTTGAGGGAGGGAACACTACAGTCAAGTTCATTTCCCAGGAGACCAAATGCTGCTCTATCTTATGCATTTTTCTTAAGATTTTAAAACACCAGCTGTCTTCATTTTTTTTTGCCACTTGAGCTAATGATAAGTAGTTTAACTAAAGTGATGAATAATTCACGCTGTTTTTCAGAAAGCCTATAGTTATTTCATGAATTTCTGGATTTATTAATTTCATAGTTGCTTCTTCTGCTACAAGTACTAATTTAAAAGAACTACAATTAAATTGGGACACTAGGCTAGCTTGCTGTCTTTGGAATTCAGTTGCAAAACCTGTCATCTTCAAGAACAAACTTGGGAAATTACTATTGTAAAAGATAATTCAATGCAAGATTTTCTCAACATGGTAATACAGTGAAAGGAGATATAAATACAAATTAATCTAAAAGAATTGGGCTTGAGTACTTCTAAAAAATCCCTTTACCATTTCAAAACAATTTCCACTTCATATGTCAGAAGCAGGCAACAGTGCCTCCTGCACTGATGTCYGTTTCTGAAGAGACTACAAAACAGTAAGTGTCTCTAGATCATCTTTTCTCAAAGACCAAGCCCTGGCAGTAGTAAACTCCATAATTTGAATACTGAAATGGAATCTGAAACCTTTTAAGGATCTGGTCTGATGCCCTTGAGACATGGGAAATTCGCTAGAGATCTCACTACAGGCAGAGTTGGCCTACAAGAATTGTTTTCCTATCTTATATAGCCTTATTTTGTAACATTTCATGATTGATTTAGCATTTATCTCTTTCTTGCAAGGAGGAAGACATGAGTTCCTTGTTCTGTAGGTGCATTGTAAAAGCTGAACTTTGTCAGAGAGTTACAAGTATTAAGATGCTTTTTAACTTCACACACAATAAGGGGATGGCTCCGCTCATAGAGTTTAAGTAGKCATTTTCTGGGTTTTTTTCAGAACCTTAACTGTTGCTCAGTACTTTCCAGGGGTGCAGGGTTCTATCCYTCTTAGAAAGGGAATAGCATGGATTTCAAAACAAATCCGACTATACACATGAATGTACTTGAGCATGGAAAGACACGGGTGACTTGCCTGAGGTCATACAGAAAGCCTGATGGCCAGGAACAGTTCTGACCTCAKTCTCCTGTCCCAAGATGAATAGTTTGTTCTTTCCCCACAGAAACAAGAAACAGAACACTTAGATCACTCAGAAACAGGAGCAAGTCCAGGAATTTTTCCCTGCCCCTCTTTTCCTAAAGGTAGTAAAAGTGGATTGTGGGGTTGCATTTTCTCTGTAACATAAAATTTGCAGTCTAATCCTGCAAATTCTTACTGACATGAGCAGGCCACAATCACATAATTCAAATACTCTGTCTAAAAATGAGGAGATTTGTGTTTTGTAGATATCGTAGAATGGCCTTGGATGAAAGGAACCTTAAAGACCATCTAGTTCCAACATCCCTGCCATGGGCAGGGACACCCTCCACTACACCAGGTTGCTCAAAGCCCCATCCAACCCGTCCTCGAATGCTTCCAGGGATAGGGCATCCACAGCTTCTCTGGGAAACTTGTTCCAGTGCCTCATCACCCTCATATGGAAGAATTTATTCCTAGTATCTAAATGTAGTCTCTTCTAGTTTGAATCCATTCCCCCCTGTCCTGTCACTACATGCTCTTGTAAAAAGTCCCTCTCCATCTTTCTTGTAGGTTCCCTTCAGGTAGTGGAAGGCTGCTTCTCCCCCTCTATTTTCATTCAGATCAAACAAGTTTTAGGTGTATAATTCCTAAAAGAGCCTTTGAAAACTTATGTGAACTGGGCAGGAGTCATGGGCTAACTGGGTCTGTGCTTTTTTCTGATGAAATACAAGTATAATGCCTAGAGTTGTGATGCAAGGGGAACATTCCCAGGAAATCTAATTAACACCAAAAGTCTCACCAGCAGTAGCTTTTCCATCTTCCTTTCAGATAGTACTTTGATAATAATATTTCAATTTCACTGCTAAATGAAGCATTTGTGAAAACTGAGTCAGCCACAAATCATGAGCGAGTTTAAAAATACACATAACTTGCCCCTTTTTTTGTTTGATTTTGGTTTTCAGACCACAAATAAAGTTCATTTRGGTTGTCCTGCCTTCTCTTCCTTGCAAATAAGGGCAAAAAAATCCCTTAAATAAAAAACAGCTGATATTTTCACAGCAAGAGCTTCAGTTTTAAGAAAAACTGCAAATATGAAAGATTGAAAAATGTGAGGTCTGGGAACACAGATCTCAACTGCCCATCTAAGTTTGTATCTACTGATGCAAGTCTAGAATGGGAAAGCTGTGCAAGTTAGTCAGCACTGACATGAACTGCATGATTCAGGGCAGGACCAGTCTTTCCTAGACTTCTATGTCTGTGAAATTCTACAGAAATATAGAAGTTTCATATCTGGGCTGAAATAAGGCAGTGTATTTTTTTCAGCTGTCTTTGAAATACATATGTAGGAGTTGCACTTGGTAGGCTTTTTAAATAGATCTTAAATCTACTTAAATGCAAGCTGCAAGGAGGTTTAGAAGCTATTTTTATAATAAGCTTTTTTATTAACATCTTACAAGCTGTCTGCCATCTAGTCACATACAGTTGTGGAGCATGAGAGAAGCTTTGAGGCTGCTGGCACTCTTGACACATCTGCCTCTGCTGGGCCATGAGAGACACTGTTGTCTGGATGGAAAGTTAAGCTTTAAGAAGTGATATTTCAAATGCCTCTGGTGCTTCATGTACCTAAATACTTCTGCTCCTTTTCTTTTAATTGTTCATTCAGGTATTTCCTGCGTTTATACTGGGTTTCAAGGGCCTGGCTTTTATTCTTAAACACTTCCATCCATCATTTGTGCCTGTTATACTTGCAGTTAAAAACTACTCTAAAATAAACTCATGTGCATGGATAATTTATAATTATCTCAATTTTCAGAATTAGATTCATAATTCTTAAATCTTGACAGTATTTGTGAATGTTTCATTTGGAAATACTTTGATCTTCCATTTTATTTAAATAGGCAGTAATCCCCCCTCTKTTCCTCCAAGCCCTTTTATATCTGACTAAACTTTCTGGACTTCTTTTGAATCAAAATGTACACTTTTAATCTATGAAATGCAGTAAGCTACACAAGCGTATTTTTTTTTTCTTTTCCCACTTTTTCCTGTGAGCAACCTGGCCTCATGCCCCTAAGTAAAGAGGGATGCACCCTGCACATTTGTTCCACACYCACTGTTATAACAATTGGAAGGCTTTGGTCATTATTTTACAAGATTTGTTTCAGTCTATTTGATGAATCCCAATATGGGTTTTTTTTCACAGAAGAATTAAAACCCAGAGGATATTAACCTTGATCTTTAATTCATATCCCTTCAAAAGGGAAAAGGAACATCTTTCCTCCTCTTGAACACAAAAGACTTTGGTAGGCTGGATGGTGAGTTACAGTGACAGACTGAGGCAAGGCAGGCAGATTGCCACCTCCTGTTTGTGTGTTGGCCGCAAAGATGAACAGTAGGAGATTGTCCATCTTTGACTTACAGCCTGATTAATTATGCACAATATTGTTTTCCTTTGGCCAAGGATTAAGGACTAATCTCAGGAATGCTCCTGGTTGGGAAGCAACATGTGTTAGACTGGCAAAGATGCAGTATTTCATGAAGTTTCTTATTGGCCTTGGTCTTCTGATGGCAAAAATAAATAAATATTCCATGTGTTGGAAGCATATGTACATGCACAGCTCAAGAAAGGCTTGAGAAGTCTTCATAACAAGCAGAAGGAGTAAGGAGGAACAGTTCCCTAGGGCTTCCAACAATATCTTATTCCTTTTGTCCACTGTGAACAAGTGGCATGCATTTGTAGGAGGGGAGGCACAAAATACTGGAGTGCATTTTAAAGCCCTATAATGGGACCTGGTGTGCGTCTGGCACAGGAAAGGCTGTGCTGCAGAAGCAGTTCATGACTGCCACCATGGTCAGAAGCTGGGACCACTGAAAATCAAAATGCACCAGTCTGGAGGTACCCGGTAGGATGTGTTAAGTGTACGGCTAAGCCCTGAATCCTGCAACTTGGGAGCCTTCTCATCCTGACTGGTTGGCATGCCCTGGATAATCATAGCCACAACTCTCTCTAAAAGATGCTTTCCCCCACCCCCCCTTATGAAGGGTAGGGAGAGGTATTTGTAGTAGGGAAATACAAATGAGAATTCTTGGATATGACACCCACTAGGAAGGAAGTTTGGGTTCCCATCCCTGCTCCCAGAGCTACTTACTTGGCACTAAAATATTAATCAGCTGAAGCACAATCCTGGCTGAGGCTACAGCACAGATCTCCTCAAGCTCAGTGCTGTCACAGCACTGCTGCTGGCTCCTTCCTGGCCCAGTGACTGTGCTCTCCACTGCATGACTGGCCAGTTTGGGGTTTGGTTGCTGAACATCTGACGGATCTTGTTTGCATTGGGTCCTAAATGTTTTCTATTGCCAGAGAGCCTTGCAGTTCCCATTGTCTATAATTCAATGCTATCACTGTAGAGTATTTGTTGTACCCTATTACTACAGGTAAAGCAGCATCACAAAGCCAAGGCACATAMGTATAACTGCACTGGAACAAAGTGACTAATGTGAGTCATAGCCAAGCAAGTTGTACTGAGATCTGGCTTTAAAGCAGATATCTATTGTGGGTGTGCATTTAAATGAAAAAATCCTTTTTTTTATTTTGACTAGCCTTCTATGATCACCTTTAACTGCAGCATGTAAACAAGGCAGTAGTAAAGAAAGGTGCAACTCTGAGGTAGTCCTAGGAGGCATCATAAGGAATTTGCTGACCAAGAAGCTGTAGCAGTGCTGGGCCATCCTTCCACCTTCCTGCTGAGCTATGTTTTGGTTTACAGCCTGAGTTGCCAAGACCTTGTTGACCTGTAGCCTTCAGCTACTCTGACTTGAATAATTTAAATTATTAATGTACGAATTATAAAGAAAATACCCTAATCTGAAACTCTGACCCTATTTAAATATTTAATTAGAAAAAAAATTAAGTTTAGAAGATAAATAAAAACACTTGAAATGTACAACACTAAAGTGCTTTTGGGAAGGCATTACCAATATCTGGCAAGTAATAGACCTATAGAGAAGCTAGTACCACTTGCCAAACTGGTTGGTTATATTTGGTAATATCCTCTCTGGAGTGGTCACTAGAAATGTTTCTTGCCATGATCCATAAAGACGTTGCATGCCACAAATTGCTCTATTTGACTGTTTAAAATCTCATGTAATTTGAGTAAAATTAAATGAAAGTCAAAGGTTATAAATGTACTGGTATAGCAGGGGACTTATGTTTATCTCCTAGAGGACAAATCCCTTAAGCTTCTGGGTTATATTTGATACCTGAAAGAAAAATATTTTACAGTAAGGAAGTAATTAGATTACTTCCTAGCTTACTCTGATTTGGGTAAAAGGATGAGGACTGCAATAAGTTAGCTAAAATAACTTTAAATTGGCAAATGTTAATTTATTTTGGGTTTTCTTTTCAGAAAAAAAAATGCTTTAGCATATCTTTATACTTTCTGAAAGACARTGTTACCACTGCCAGTTTCTCAGGCCCTCAAAATTATTTACCATGCTAAGAGAAAGATTGAGTTTTACTTGGTTTGTAGTCTATAGGTTTTGCATCTATAGGTTTCTTTCCAATAGCAAGAGCTCACATTCCCTTTAAGTGAATAAGATATTTCCCACTACCTCATGACTCCAGGAAACAAACTTGTGGAAGAGCCAAAACTCTGAGTCATGTAAGAAATATAGGCAGCTGGAAAAGGACAGTAACTAGGTAAAAGCCGTAATGAAGAACCTCACCCTAAAACTCATCTTGAAGTCATTAGGACTTGGAAACAAAGCCTCTTCCCCTGCTGGTGTTTGCTGCTGCCTCAGAGGCAGGAGCTCTGGCTGCAGCCTTTAGCTCTAGGAGGTCATTATACATGTCCTCCTCTTCCAGTGCTGCCTGTTTTCATGAAACCTGTGACAATAGAACATCCTCAAAATTGGCCAATACTACTTATTTTTCAGTTGTTGTTTTGGTTTGGGTTTAATTTTCTAATTGCTGATTCAAAACTAGAAAAGTAGATAAGGCTCTCTGATAAAAAACAGCATTTTTTTTTAACTGGAGACAATCACAAGGTCTTAAATAATTTATGTTAAGATCTACACTTGGTAAATCTCTATAGAGGACTCTTTCAGATATCCATTCTCTTAAATAAAACAGATGGTATTTCTGAATGTACTGATTGCCAATAATATAAGCCTTAGAATAATTCTACTTTCAGGCTTAGGTCATACAGCAAGCTTAGAACTACTGTGATTGGGATACTCTTTTCCCCTACCACTGAACCCCTTTAGGACTTTGTGTATGCCCGAGGCTGAAGGGAATGCCATGCTGAAACATCTGAAGCTTATTCAGGTGCTTCAGTATAATTTTCATAGTAAATCTAGTTCAAGTTTTGCTACATTTTGAGGGAGTCTCTTTAAACTGTAAGACTTGTATTAAAACAAATTGACAACTTAATCATTTTTAGCAGCACTCTTATGAAGATTGTTCTCCTGTGGTTAATCAAACTGCTTTTTGAAGGCTGCAGAATTGTCCTCGAGAGAACTTTAAAATGCAATTTATTTCTTTGGCCATATCACTCCAGTGTATGTGTATTAATTTCTTCTTATTGCTTAAAATGTCACTTAAAGATGTGCAAATTAATCTTAAAATGAGGAAAATAAAAATCCTGCTTTGTCCAGTGAAGAAAGTAAAATTCAGTCTCTTGGCCATGTAGTTCAGCAGAGATGGCAGGAGCAGGCACTGGCTCTGGTAGCCCCTAAACCTGAAGCTGGTGGAAGTGAAGAGATTATCCTGGTATGGCTGTGTGCCTGCCAGGGTCTCTGACTTCTTGACAGGAATGAGTTATCAGTCATCAGAGGCTGGTCGTTGGATTAGATGGCCCTGAGAGAGCTGGCACTGACCAGGGGACTTGTCTGAACAAACTGATGAAAGAAATGGGAGACTTAAGAGCTGGTAGTGTGCAGGGTATGAGGAAAGTTCAACAAGCTGAATGCAAGCTCCGGCTGCTGTTATCACAAGAGCTGCTGCTTCTTTCTTTGACCCTTGTTTTTCAAGGACTTCTCAGTGAGGCCAGAGCAGCTGTTATGCTGGCAAGGGTGGTTCTGCCATTCAAGCATGTCAAAATATAGGATGTCCTTCCAAAGGATGCTGAAAAACTGGGAGATGGGAAAAGAGCAATGAGAGTGACAGAAGGGCTAGAAAGTAAGATTTATAGTGAGAGTCCTGGAACTTTGCCTCTTGAGTTTAGCAAAGGTTAACAGGGACCAAAACTAGAGTTAGAGGACTCATATCTAGCAAAAAAGACCATAAGAAATGTCAGCAGTAAGACTAAAGCTGCATGAATTGTGATTCTGAACACTGATACTAACCTGTTGTGAAATCTGTTGGGCATCTTTAAGCAAGGGATGGATGCTTCTCTGAAAGATTAAACTCTCATTTGAATAGATSGGCAACAGAACTGTGAAGGGGCTGTAGCCTGATGAGTGGCTGAGGGAGCTGGGGTTGTTTTGCCTGGAGAAAAGGAGGTTCAGGAGAGACTTTGTCACTCTCTGCAAGTACCTGAAAGGAGGTTGTAGCAAGTTGGGGATTGGTCTTTTCTCCTAGGTAACAAGTGACAGGATGAGAGGAAATGGCCTCAAGTTGCACCAGAGAGGTTTAGATTGGATATTAGGAAATTTTTTTCATGGAAAGGGTTGTAAAGCATTGGAATAGGCTGCTCAGGGAAGGTGTGGAGGCACTATCTCTGGAATTGTTCAAAAAACATGTGGATATGGTACTTGATGTGTTTTAATGGTGAACATGGTGGTGCTGGATTGATGGTTGGACTCGATGATCTTTAAGGCCTTTTCCACCCTTAACGACTCTATGAACATGAAATAACTCAGTGAAGCCCCATGGCCTGTTATGCAGAAGATGAGATGCTACAACCTATGGAGAGGCACAGCTCTGCACATGTGGGCTTGACCGACAATGTGAGTATTCCTCACCTGGTTTTCTAAATTGAATTCTTTTAAGCTGCCTTCAGCACTACTGATGGAAGATGGACAAGGAACTGGTACCACACAGAGCAGCTGAACGCAGTCTGAAAGGTTTTCTTGTCTGGCTGGTTTATCCATGCTGCACAGTGGCAGCAACTCAGCCTGCAGTGGAAGCTGGGCCTCCTAYTGAGCCCCTTTCTCAAGGTTCCTCCCATGCTATGAGGACACACCAAAATGATGGTAGAGTACAGCAGATTGAAGTTAAACAGGCTAGGGCTTATGATCAGGCATAAAAATATTGATAGTTGTTAGTATTGGACTTACTGGGATAGGAAAGAAAATGGGATAAGAGCAAGAAATCCCTTTAGTGTATGTAATGTAAGAAAAATAAGCTCCCCATAATTACCACTCAGGTATTACTCTGGAGACTTCTCTGGGAGTGTCAGGAGTGGTTAAAAATCAAATCAAGTGTTAGAAATCTATAGGAAAGGAGTTGTGAGCAAATCCAGCAAATGTCGTYGTGCCATTAGATACACTGTGGTGTGCCCACAGGCTGTGGGCAGATCTGCAGATCTCTCTACTCCTTTGGAGAGACAATTGTTGAAAAAGGTGGAGGGAAGTCTCCTCAGAAAATCCTGTTATAGGATTTTCTTTGTTCAAGGGAGGTACAATTTGAGATTCTTCAGTTTTCTCCTAAGCTGAAGAAAGAATGTGGCTTAGTCATGGATGGACTGGAGAGTCAGTAGTGAATGTCTGTTCATCAGGCTCTTCTGTTGCAGAGTGGCTTCGAAAAGAAGAATACTTTTCCACGCTTCCTGCATAGGGAAGTGGCAGAACTGAATAGCAGAGGATGCTGTAGAGGCCAGAAGTACAGAAAGGCCAAGGAAAAAGAGTAAAAGACCAGCTGCAGATGTTGAACATAATGGTGTCAGCACAGATATGTTTTTTTAGCTCCACAGGTCTTTGGACTCTTTACTGCCTGGGGGGCACACTTGGGAAAGGATTACTCTGTATTTGCCATGTTTCTTTTAATTCTTCCCTAAGCAAGAGTCTTAAGAGGCAAGTGACGGGGAGGAACAACTCTCTATACCACTCTTCCTAAGTCCCAGTGAAAAGAAATCTGTTGATAGAAGTAAAAACAGGGAAGGTAACACAATGAAGTGGGGGAGCTGGGAGGCAGGGGAGGTAACATGACTATCAGGGCACAGGGAAAGCAGTGGAAGGTACCTTGCCCTGAGGTCTAAAGGAAGTATTATCTGTGGCCCTGCTGAGCATCTGCCACTGCTGGAAAAAAGGATATGGGTGGAGGTTTGACCCAGGAGGTTTGATCCTGACTGTCCTCAGGATCTTAACGGCACAAATGTGCTCCCAGCATGCCTGGGTGATGTCAGCCATGTAGAATAGCTTCTACCAGTGGAAGAAGCTGCAGGACCACTCTTCTAGGGATACAGTATGAATTATTTCAGCAAAAGGGTGAGATCCAGAAACTCTCATGTTTAAATGGATACATATTTCTCAAATATTTCTTCTGCTAATACAAACCACCTCCTGAACAACTGTTTCAGGGTTTTGGTTTTTTTTTTTCAAATGTCATTTTATAAATGAAATTGTYCATGAAAATCGATTTGATTTGCATTGCCTCTAATGTTATGTATGCAAACCATGAATTCACAGTCTGCATCCAAACTGAAATCCCCTTCCTTGATATCCTTCCATTTAAATAAAAAACCTGAAAGGATGGATCCTTGGCTAATGCTGATAATTAATTCCTTTAATGAACCAGTTGCAGAACTGGTCCAAAATACACAGACTGTCATGGTAGTTTTCTATGTGAATTGTCTGGATTTCTAGCTAAGGTTTCTCACCTTACCAAATTTCTCTTTATTTTGAGATGCTTTATTCTCTGATAGTATTGGCAGCTCCCTGTCTTTTCCTCACRTAGCTGGGTAAGTCTAGTCATTCCCCATCTTTGCTCTTGTCAATAGCCGCTCTTCTGTAAATTTGCATTACTATTTCAATGCTCAGAATCAAGGAAGTTGTTCCTAGGAAAATAAAATGCACCTGGGAGGCTGGAGAAATAAACGTGAAGGGGTTTTTTGTAAGGAGCAGTTTAAATTCTGGTTATACTGTGTTCATGTTGTGGAGAAAGTAGCTGCCTGTTCCCACCTGCAAAGGGCACTTTTTCTATTCTGTTTGGCCTGGTGACTAAGTCCCTCTACATGCTTGGAAAGAACAAGATTTCCTGCAAAACTGATATCTGAACCAGCCTATCCCATTACTTAGTTCCCCCTCATGACAGCAAGTGTCAGACTAAATCTTTTCCTTTCACATGAAACAACTTCTGGCATAAAAGTTCCAGAAACCAATTGCGTAAGTGTCCATGAAAACCCTCTCTTTTTATTAATCAACCTCTTGTACCTAAAAGCTGAATTAGAGTTCTTGAGCTAAGAAAAAAAACCAAAAACAAAAGACGGGGAAGCTCACAGCTACTGTCATTGCTGTGAAAGCTACAAAAAAGGTCACTGGCTTGCATAGCTGTACTGCTGCTCCAGGAAACAATGCTTTTGGGGCTACATGTATTTAGACACGACCAGGAACAAAATCTTGTGCTTTAAAAGAAAACAAGATTGATGTAATGAGTGACAAAATGGTAGTTGAACTAATGTGCTTATTTAACCTTGCATTTGTATGCTCATTAAACACAACACCTGGCTGCTGCTACACATTTTTAATCAGTGGTGAAATCTAGGTGTATGAATCTGTCCCAGGTTAATTAAATGTTTTGTTAAAATTCATTGGGCTGGTCCTTCGCTGCTACAAATATGCCACAGGTAATGTAGGGTAATGGTAGGGTAATGGTAGGCTAATGGATGTGAGAATCCGATCTAATTATTTAAACCACACTTTCCCACCCAAGCTATGTATGTGATGCCAACAAAGGAACTGCCTAATCCCACCTTTCCATGCAGCTAAGTAAGTGGAATGATTTTTTTAGTACCAGCAGTATGCTTACAGAGATATCTGCACAACTTATTAGAGGCAATGGAGTAGAATTGCAAAGCTATCAGTCATATATGGCAGTAAAGCTGCATGAYAAGAATAAAAGTTATCTAAAGAAGGAAATCATATGATGTATCGTCAGTAAGTGATTAAGATGGTGGGTGGTTCTTTCAGATGACTTCTGTTTTAGGCTTCTGTATTTTGTATTCAGTGTAAGGGATCCTTTGAAGTCCTCACAGAGGGCATTAAAAAACACTAATGGTAGTTGAAAAGCAGARTCTTGTCTTAATGTACAATTTGACAGGATATCAAAAGAACCCACAAAAACCAAAACCCAAACAACACAMAAACCCTTTGTAAATTATGTTGCAAGGAAAAGATATTGCTATTCAGCTAGCTAATGCCATTCAAAAACATGGACTGCCAATTCCATCAAAGTCAAGATATTCCATGTCTATCAAGAAGCTGGAGCAGGGTTTCTATAAGAACAGTCTAAAACATTAGAGTGCCACACACTGCTTTTTAGTGCCTGTTCAACAGAATACCAACCTAGTGTGAGTATAGACATGTCCAAGACAGGTGCACATCACTTTTAGTGATTGCAYATCTTGCTTATATAGTTGGATATGAGAAGGTATTGAGAAACAGATTTTCTAAAATAATCATCTTTTCAAAGAGGGATGGGGAGCATCCTCTGCTTCTGAAAGGTAGTTAGTACTGCAGAGGGGCAGGCTGCCTCTTATTGCTCTGAAAACAGGGCATCCTGGAGCTAATGGTGTGGCTCAAAGGTGTGATAAGAACTTGTGACTCGTTACAGCAGCTCTTGTCAAAGTAGATTACTTGTGGCTCTTTTGTGTTGGTATACCTTCTGTAGGCAGTGAGTGGGCAAAATTCACTTGAACTGCTGTAGGGAACAATAAATCTCGTAGTGGTAAGACTGCATCCAGATTTATTCAGGCATAAACCAGAGCAGAGCCTCAAAAGCTGTTGCGTGTTCAGGTCTCTATCAATTCTTCACTTAATGCGTTGGTATGGAGCCCCCTAATCYCATCCCCATTTTCAAGAAGGCTGCATATGTTTTCTATGTATGATGATTCAGAGGGATCCTTTCCACAGTGGGTAGGATAGTGTGGTTCCCACACCCCTCAATCCAGGGGAGGGCTCCTGAAGAAGCCTGGTGTCTAATGTGTCACTGATGGTGATGAGCTGTGGCATTTCATGAAGAGGTTCTGAGACTGACAAAGACCCAAGGCTTTGGAGCTTTCTGCACTCAGAATGTGGTGGTAGAAGCTCTCTCTGCTTCTAGGTATCACTGATTGAAGTAACCCATGTCCCTTTATACCCCAGGCTTTTGTTTGAACCAGTTCCTTCGGAGATGGTATGGGCAAAGGGAATCTGGTTTGTCACGTTATCAAGACACTTCTGATGATGGAATAAATAGATAAGAAATGAAAGGCTGTGACTGTGGAAATATTTGGCTTCTCATTATTCCTTCCTGTATGACTTTGAGAAGAAAGTGTTTGGCTGACAAATAGCACTTTTCTTTCAACTCTATGTCTATAGTAGCTGCTGCATACAACCTAGCTACCTTCTGTGTACAGTTGTGCTATATCCTGGAATAATGCTTTACTTTCTCATGCATTCTGTGAGTTATGCTGACATCAATTAACTGAAAATGTTTTTAGACTTTGTAAAATATTTCAGGATGTCCAGAAGGATGGGGAGATAATCAAGTAGCAATGTTATAATATTTCTGGTGCATACTAATACAGATGGTTTTGGTGGACTATGAAAGTGTTTGAAGAAAGTAACATAAGCACACTAAAAACTATTCCCCAAATCTGGAATGGCTCAGCTCGAGGTATGGGTAAAATTTACTTGCTGCCTTCGTGTGAGACAGTGCTGTGACTGACCATCCTTAACAACATTGTGCTCCAAATGTCGGACTCTTGTGTCCGAATGAAGTCTCTGCTTAAACTAGATTCTGCTACAGGACAATCCATCTCCTTAGTCCTCTACAGACAGACTGAGATTTGCTTTACCAGTACTCTAAACCACCTGGACATACCAAACTGATGCAAAGTCTGTATGATCCCAAAGGCTCTTTGCTTTGCCTTGGCAGAGCTTGTGTTGCTCTGGCTTGGAGCTGGGGTGGAGCAAGGACAGGTCTGGGCAGCCCTGCTCCTCTGATGAGCACCCTGCCAGACTTTAAGAAGGGCAAAACTGAGCAGAGGAATGGAGAATCCAAATCTGTGCTCCCTGTTCCACACGAATACTCTACCTGCTGTGGTTTTTCAAAGCAGCTGCTGACATCCTTGGTTGTTTAGCTTGCATATGAAGTACTGGCTGTGGAGAATGTCTGTGTCCCCAAACTCAGTAAGAGCAAGCATGTGGCAGACTGTACTCTCAAGTATGCTAGTCCACTTTTAAAGGGGGAAGGACAAGAAAAAAGAAAACTGTTGGTTTTTTTTCTTTTTTCTTTTTTTCCTRAGAACTTAAGATAAAGTCTGAAGAAGATAGGATTAAGTCTTTGGGGATGACAGGGAGAGAGACTCATGGAAAATATTTTAAATATATATCTTGGGATTTTTTTTCTAGCTGATAATCACAGAAACTACTGAACATTTTTAAATTGTCTGTATAAATGAGCTGAGTGCTTATAATATAGGCTATGACAAATCTATTACAAAGTAGTCTTATGAACCATTATTACATGTCAGTACTGTGACTGGCGGAAGGAAATTGCATTTCCATCAAATAAAGCAACGGAAGGGCAAAAATATCTTGTTATGCCTTGGATAATCTAGTGAGACAGCTAACAAATACTGATGGGAGTCTGATACACATCCTTCACTAGCAGAGTTAAAGAATCGTGATTATAAACTGATTCACATGGACAGTTGCTAGGACAATTTAAAAATTTCTAAAGGGGCTTCCCTATTCATTATAACCTGAAAAACAAATGCAAACCTGAAATATTTTTTTTCCAGTATGTCATCCATTTCTATTGTATTTTCCAGTTCCAGCTCCTTTAGTTTRGTGAATATATAATGGACTAAATCCCACTCACTTTAATCACATCAGGAATACCACTGATGTCCAGGAAGGATCTGCCCCACTAAACTGGTAAAGGATTTGGTTTGATTTCAAAATTTTATGGCATCTTGCAACACTGTGTTGCAAGCTAGAATTAAACAACAAATCTCCAAATTTAGAGATGCAGAAAAAACATGCTGAAGGAAGAGGAGAAAGAAACGTACTTATTTCTGCTTTTTTTGAACYTTGAAAAGAAGGGGCAATGTTTTCACCACTTTTCAGCTGTCCRACTTAAACTGCTACCTGAGGAAAATTAAATTTCTCTCAGAGGAATTAGAGAATTAGAGCTACTAGGCTCTTGTTCCAACTTCTTTGCCAACTTTTGGCACTACCTGTGCTATTTTATATGCGCCAGTAGAGTCACTTACAGGAAGGATACTTAAACTGTTTGAGATGCTAACCAAACTTCACACCATTGTTGTTTGCCCTCACTTCACAGCTATCCATCATCTTAAGGCTCTGTGGGCTGGCTAGCACACTGTTCTCAATTTTTGGTACTGCTCATCCAGTCCAAGCAAACTTGTACGAACTGGTAACTTTGCATAAAAAAAAATGCTCACCTACTTTGCCCTAAATACCTACTGAAATATTAAAATACTAGCATTTCTTTTGGGGGAGGCATTTAGTTTTGGGTAACGGGTATCAAAGTAACAATAGGGAAGTTTTGGACCTAGAGGATACCAGGACTGTGAATTTTGTGATAAGAAAAGGGCTAAAGACTTGTGAGAGAGTGTCAGGAACGTCTAAGTGATTAGAAAATCTTATTCCTGCTCCAGCACAGGTCAGACAGCATTGTGACAAAGTTTTACTCGGTTTGAAGGATGGCAGAACATGATGCTGGGACGACAATGCTTCCTGTAGTCAGACCTGTGTGGTGTGCAGACCTCAAGTCACCTGCCTGCATTTTGCTCTAATGCCATTCTGGCAGGAAAACACAGCTACCTGATGTAATTGACTGTCTTTTTAAAGTCCAACCTCACCCCCAGCTGACTAGCTAACAGGATGATAATAGCAGGTGTTCCCAAGCACCTTTATTCTTTCTTACCCTCAAACCTCATCCTGAAATGTCAATTTAAAGACCGAGAGATAGAACTATCAACTTCTACAATGGTGTTAGTAGGTTATTTCCCCATTTTTTTGTTCCTATTGAGACTTGCTTATCCTTGTTTTCTGGAAGGTGGCAAATTGTAACAGATTTTTGCTCATATCTCTCTGAGGCATATCTCCTAATTGAGGGAGGGATTCAAGAAAATTGTCAAAGGACATGATTTTTCCCTCTTTTCCTTGTAGTAATTTTTTTGCTCTTCCTTTTTTTCCTGAATCTGAGATACCTGTGGATACAACATAGTTGAAGAGACCTAACACTTCAAGGAGGGGAAGTTTGAAGCTCTTTCATTATTCAGTCTTTATAAAGGATGAAGTGTGGAAAAGACCTTTGTAGAGAAGACGTTTTGAAGTGGCCAAGGGAAAAAAAATGCTGCTGCAGAAGCAGACCAAAGGTGGTGCAAATGCAAAGGTAATGGGAAACAGATTGCAGGGCTTTCCCATGTGAGGGTGTTCACCTTGAGATATTGTAAAGAAAGGGGATTCTTGTTAAGTTTGATCTTTAAGAAAATCAGTAATTTTCAGTATTTTCCRGACAGCCGCCTGAATTGCTGGTTGCTTGTAAGAATCCTGAGGCTTTGGAAGTTCTTAGATTCAAGGTTTTRCTTCTGGCGTATTTATACTCATGACACAAATGTAAGCATAAAGGAAACTGGGAGAGGTACATAATGTACACTGCCTTAACAGGGAGCTTGTTGTTAATGGTGACAGAGCCCCACTGTTCTGCCATACACTTTCACTATACCAGCACTCTTTAAACATTCTAATGGATTTTAAAGCGTAACTAGCTATTTGTGGCATATACTGTTTCTGTCCCAACAGACATCAGATTGATCAAATAGCTGACTGTTGTATATCTGGATACGCCTCTAAGTAATACATGGTCAGAGAACGTAAGTAGGGTGTACAGCACCTGGGATTTGCTGTGACCTGCAGTTATAAGGCCTCTGCCTTCTATAGGAAGTGTGCAGCCACGTACAATTTGTTTGAAAGTTGCTTGTTGCAGAACTCAAGACCACTTAAAATGTGATTACACAAGAGTATGGACTAACATGCATTTTTCAGTGTTGGGTTCTTGGACTGGTTTCGACCAAGATCTCAGCTTCTGCTTTTGGCTTTCCATTTAAATTTTATGTGTATTTGAAAGGATGATATGTTTTGGTGCTAATAGACCATCGCCGTTTTCCACCTTAGTTTCCAAACTCTTTTGGCATCCCAGAACTCCTCTAATCTCTCATTTTCATGTGGTAATTATTCTTACACTACAGGTACGAAATGTTCACTTGGGGCAATTCGAACGTGTACGCTGTTTACAGGGAATGGATCTGCAGAGGGAATGCTCAGGAGGGAAACAGAGTAAATGCAGGACTGCATCAAAGCTGTTACTTTGCTCAAACTGAGTCCCAGCGACACTCATTCAGTATTTCACAACAAATGAATTTAAGCACTAAGATACCAGAGCAAACTCCAGTGCATCCAGCAGTGTGTATCGCTGCTGACTCAGAGGACTCAGTGTCAGTAACATCCACTAGGTATTTCAGTGTACTTTTATCTTTTGACAGATTGCTTCTTGACCCTACCTAAGGTTGCTATAAAAGTATGCTGGATTTCCAGGCAGTGAATAGGGTCCCTTGAGCACTTTCTCATGCAGCCTGAGCTGTGGCTGTTGCTGCTCTGTAGCTATGACTTTCAAAGTCTGGGGAAAGATTAAGAACACTGTATTCTTTTCTAAATAACCTTTCCTTGCTCACACAAATTGATTGAGTCATCAAATAATAAAAAAGACAGCCAAAACAGAACAAATTTTTTTAACCAAAGGGTTGCTCTGAACTTTGAAGAATAACATCCCATTCTTGTTACAAGACATCACCTATTTCCAAAGTTATCCTACTGTCACTGATTTTGCACAATAGCCATCTCAAGTGATAGATCTCTTTTTAGAAAGAGAGCAACTGCTGGTTTGGTTCAATTTCAGTTTTCTAGAACAGCTCAAGTGCAAGATTTGTATATATATGAAAGTAGGAAATGGCAGTGGCATCCTCTACTGTGATCTGGAATTTGTCAGTAAATGAAATATCAAGAAAGAACTCAAACCTACTGAAGGAGACTGGAAGATGAGCTGTAGCCATGATGTGAGAAAATGAAGGCAAATAACACAAAGAGGATTGATAATCAGGAAAATATTAAGGATCAACAAATGCCAAAATTTATATTTTGCTTTAACACTATATGTTTAGATGTAGTACTTCTGGCCTGGCTATTCTTCTACCCTTAAAAAAAGCATTGGTAAAATAATAATTGAGCCATTGAGCAATAAGCCTATCCCAAACTCAGATGGTTTTTTGGGGTCAAAAAATTTTAAATACTTCCAAGAAAGTTTAAATACTTCCAACTTCCCTACTTTATTACCATATCTCTTCATAATGAATTGAGTTGTGAAACAAGTGTTAAAATAATCAGATGGCATAATCCAAAATGTACACCCTAACCCAAAGTAAAACTAGTTTTGAACCATTAAAAAGTTAGCCTTGTAAAAGCTAGTCTTGAATCTAAAGTTTGGTCACTTCCATATCTTTATTTTATTATATACTTCAAAAAACACTTTTAAGAAAGGATTAGCAAAAATGTACTTCAGAGAAAACACTTCCAAATATCTCCTGTGGATTAATCATAAAATAGGACACTTCCTGATTAGGAAAGTATTATGAGACATAACAGATTGGGTAGTAATGACAACAATGGATTACACAGAATGGCTCTGTTTAGGAAGAACATGTACATAAAATAATTCCTGTGCAGTAAAYAGCACTTCCAAGTATTTTAGATATCTGTGGATGTATTCCAAATGATTCCTGGAGGTTTGGGTCTATCATATCTTTGCTGTAAAGCTTTTCCTTTTAGAAATTCTTTAGGATTTTGTCTGAGAGAGGAATTTGGCAGTGGAAAGAAATGCAAGAATCTGATTTTTTTTTTTTTTACACACTTAGAAGAATATGAGGAAAGTATGCCTGGGTAAATCCTTGGATTTCTTTTGTATATTCTTGATGAAACATTAGAAGAATATCTAAAGGAAGAAGGAATTATGGCAAACCCCATGTACACACAGGAGGGATGCATACACTTGCAGAGACTGGCTTGATGGGAAATAAGCACACCTTTGTACAGACCAGCATCTTTATACAAGCATAAATGATCTATGAAATTGCATCACTGGGTCATGAAGTGCAATGATCTGCACTGCATGTGGCATTTACCCTGTTTGCTTGGTTCTTTTTGGTTATCTGCTCCTGACAATAGTCAGAAAGCGAATACTTGACTAGCTGACCTTTGGTCTCTTCCTCTCTGGCTGTATTTTCCATACGGATGATAATGACAAATAACCACTGAGCAGAAGTATCAACATCATGCCTTAAAAAAAAGAAATCTAAAAACCCCCAAGTTCAAAGAGGATAAACGCTCTGTCACTGATATGTTGCTTTTATATAAGCAGTTGTTCTTCTGACTCCTATCTGGTAATTACACATCCAACAGAAGACTTCAAAATTCCCCCATTATTTCACTTGCCTAGCTTAGTGAAGTTGCACTAGTTGTCCCCTCTGTCCAATACAAAACCAMTCTGGAAACTTTCAGAACAAAGATCTGTACATCAGTGACTCTCCTGCTTGCATCCAGATTTGAGGCTTTTTAGATTTGTAGTTCTCTATCATTTGAAGGTGTTCGAATACTACAATAGAAAACAGGGCTTGCATAGCTCAGTCTCTGTCCTTCACCTCTCCCTGTAGAATTTCTATGTACTCTTTTCTTGTTGTCTAATACAGCTAGGCACATCTGGGATAACTCAAATCAAGGGGCTTTAAGCTGGTGAAATCAGAATTACTGAGTTAACTGACAAGGGGTCTGCCATTGGAGAACTGAGAAATTCAGTAATGCATATTTTTCAATTGCAATTCTGAAGCTTGTGCCTGTCACTTGTTTTCTTCTTTAAGATACTTGGAAATATCAGAGGTCATGAAGCAATCTTCCCATAGTGTTTCATAAATTTACCTGAAGAATACTGCAAACTAAAAATCTWCAGTACATAATAATCTACTTCTATATTATGTCAACACTGATCTAATAATAAAGAATTAGACCTAAGTTTGACTTCAGTTTGCAAATAATGTTATTTTCAGACCTTGAAAAGCAAAGTCTGCTCCACAAATCTAATTACACGGGTTATTTTAATACCCTTGGAAAAAAGTTAATTTCCTGTGCTCTTGTGCACCTCAGTCTGCCCTGTCTGTCCAAATACTTCCATGATCCCTGCCGTTCATAACATGTATCTGACCTGACATCCTCACAATCCTTTCTGTTTTATTGCTTAGTGACATTTCCCTGGGTAAAACAATGTTTTCCTTTTACACCTCAGGAACAGACACAGCAGGTAAACTGATGTACCCAAGGTTATATGGGAAGTTTGAGAGAGCCAGGACCTGGCTCCAAGTACCTGGAGTTGCTGCATTGTCACTAGACATCAGTTGTCATCTGCTTGCATTATCCTCTACTGTATTCCAGCAATGGGTGAAATGATCACTTTTCCTATGGGACCAAAAGTATATTGTTGTAGAAAGAAAATTCTAGTACTGATTCTGAGTACTGGACAAAATCATTATGGGGTTTTGCAAGAGTTCTTCTGTCCCTTTCTGTACTCCTGATTGTATTTAGCTCACTTGCTTTGACTTATATTAGGTATCCTAAGTCATATTTTAGATAAAAGCCAAAAATTATGAGGAAACACTTTTATCAAATGATAAATCTGAGAGAAGGATAATTGGATGCACAGCTTATTTTGTACAAAGCATCAGATTTATACAAATACTGAGTGTGAAAGTTTAACTCAATTTTCTTTCCACAGCATGGAACCTTGTACTGCAGAAGCTATTTTAAAATAATACACTTTTAAACATTATGAGTACAGTAAAACTAAAAATATCACCACTCTATTTAAAGTAGCTATATGAAAAAAAAAAACTCCTGTCCTGAGGCTCTTGCACTATTACCCAGAAATGCTTGAACATCAGGCAGGGTGTCTCAGCTAGGTTTCGGAGTAAAAGGGATGTTGCATTATTAATTTTATTTTTGGTAGCGTGTTATTTTTGTCAGGAGTCATTTTCAAAGAGAAATGTTGCAGCTTTCTGTAGGTCAGTCAGAATTAATACTTGATCAGCTTCAAAAAAAAAAAAATATTGCTAGTGAGGTACAGTTTATCAGGACAAGTTGTRTTCCATTGGCTGCCCCAGGCTTCCTGGGAGTGGAAATTTGCACTAGCAGCCCAGAATGTGAAAGCTTATAAACTCAGGAAAACTTTTGTGGAAAAATAGTGTTCTAGGCCAATGGGTTGCAGCTGAATAATTGTTGTAGGATAAATTCTTGCCGTATTAAACCATAGCTGAGAACATGTGTGCCACCTGACACCCTGGAGAGTTTTGATATGGGACAAAAGTTAGTGAGTCCTTGAAGTCCACAAGGAATTCTGGTCTACAGAGTTATCCAGACAGCTCTGACAAATGATGGTAGAGACTATATTTGCTCTTTTCTTAAAATACTCTGATTATATATACAACAGTAATCCATCTATGGCCAGATGTGTACAAGCTCTATTGAAAATYATTGGATTATAGTGAAGCCAGACATCCTCCTTTCAGCTACTTCCTTACACCTGCTCTGAAGTATGAAGCCTCAGAGATATTAATCACAAGGAAATTAAATTCTTTGTAGACTTTTACAAAAGCATTAAAAACATTTAAGAAATGTTATAGTTATTTTATCTCAAATATTAAAACTGAAATCAGCAATAGTTTGCTACTTGGCTGGGAGGTGCAAGAGCACTAGAATGGATGCTTATGTAAGAATAAAGAGTCTACTCATCTGCATGTATCTCAAACAATGTAGTGCTGAACTTTGATACGGATACATTTTTCATAATAATTAGAGACAGATTCTGGTCTCAGTAATTAATTACTCTGGATATAAATTAGTGTGATATATCTGATTTTAGCCCTACAGGAATAATGGTTATTTCAACTGCAGGTTAAAATGCTTTTAAAACTGGAAGATATCGAAAGCAGAAGAACCTTTTAATGAATGTGCACATACTGTGGGTGTTCAGTGCCTCTTACAATATTCCTCTTGCTGATGTGTAAATTGTTCTCTATCAGTTCTGGATCAAGTCTTCTTTTCCCACCACATGTCATTTTTACCATGGATTCAGACCCCGCTCCTGGCACTCCCTCTTGTCCATTCTGTGAAGACTCTTATGTTGGCAGGAAAATGCAAGCATTCTGTATCATTAGTCTTACAGAAAGAATCACTGCAATGCAATTTCCTCTTTGCACAAAAATAAACTGCACGGGGGAGATGGACTGCAGTGTAGACCATTCCTTCCCTTTATGCAGCAGAACGAAGAGGAAATTCAGGGACAGGAGAACCTGGGAACAGCCCYTTAAAAACTGCACAGCACAAAAGACCACTATTTTGTAATCTCTGATGACTCCTCACAAGGTGCCTTGGTAGTTTGTAGAGGCGTTGGTACACCACTTCTACTGATTTACAAGGCTCAGAAATCAATCCTAAGTGCTTGCCCTGTACACAYGGCTCACGGGAGACTTCAGCTGCTGCTCTGTATGACTTGTCCATAATTCTACCCCTGCTTCTTCTATTTCAAACTGTGTATGGAAAAGCTCTAGGATGTAACATGTGCAACTCTGACTTTCTCAATAGAACAGTGTGTAGTCATTCACATCTGCTAACAGTGTCAAAACAGTTTTTATTGCTTTTTACTCCTGTTAAGCTTTGCAGAGACAATACAGCTGAATTGCAAGGCTGGTGCATTATTAACAGCACATTTGCTGAGTTCGCCACAGAGAATAGGCTCTGCTAGTACTGTGTGAGCCAGATATGCACCCTTCTTGTTCCCTAATGCTGCRTTGAGTGTAGGGCTGCTGGGCAAGGAGCAGCAGCTCTTAGAGTTTACCTTAGATGTGAGTGGAGCCATGAACATCTCAATGCCATGCTTCAGAGAACAGATAGGATTAAAGAAGCTCAGCATAAGTACAGAAGCAAATCCCAGGTGTGACTCAAGTTACACAGAACTGCAAGGCCTAAATTTTGCTGCCGCTTCACATGTACTCATGAGAAGACAGGATTTGTTCTGCATTTGTGTACATGGAGTATGCATCTTTCATATTGATGTATTTTTCAGTGGTACATAACATAAATGTTTATTTTATGTAGGGATATAACTTTGCTATGTTTTCTAGTCATTAGCTAAGACAACTAATGATACTGTCTTTTTAAGACAAACTGTTGAAAGCAAGGGATTTAGCTGTACTTCTTACTGAGCATAAAAGCATTGCTTGTGGGTTTTTTTCAGGCTGACCTTTAAGTTTAAAACTGCTGAAATGTTTACTGGGGCTGACGAACATTCCTGGTGTAATTAATGCAACTTACAAGAAAAGGGAGTTATGCATGAAAACTTCAAGGACTTCTCTGCATCAAGAATTCCTTGTATATGTATGTGTTGGTTGTAACTAGAGACCAGAAACTGTGTGAGCACTTAAAGGCAGAGAAAAGTCATCTGTAAACCTAGTAGATGCCARAGAGCCCCTGCAAGCTGGTACATCTAACCTATGTAAACCTGGCCCTCAGTCTGCCTACCTGAGCGCCATCATAGCCATGTCAGTTGCAGCTCAAAGGCAGAGGCAAGGCAAATTATGTACATGGAGTAGTCATTTCTCAGTATCCAGCAGGTACASTGATGTCATGGCATAATTTCAAACTTGTCAACATGATTTTAGGTGGAGTTGAGGACTTAAAGGAATTACAGTGTCTGCAGAGACCTTGGTAGGGAGACCTTGGAGCTGAAATGCTGCTAGAAAAGAGCAGCAACTATAAGCAAAGCTTTCATGATGAGCTAGAAGAGCTGGCAGAGCAAGGGTAAGAGCAAGATGTGGAAGAGCAGAGCTGGAGGAGCAGGCAGGGCTCAAAAAGGGGTGCACGGTTCAACCAGGAGAGCAAGGTAGCAGTTGTGGCCACAAGGAGCAGCTGATGCTGTAGGGCCAGCAACAGCTTGGATAAAGACTTGTTATCCTCCTCTTCAGGTGACAAAGCCCTGGGACCTGCTGACTGCAAACTGAAAAGGGATTGATAGTACAGAAGATGAGAACATAGCCTACACCAAGGTGCTAGYGAAAAAAGTTCTAAGCTATTATAATGGAACTTTGCTTTTGTCTTCTTGTTGTCTTTTTATTCCTGTTCMTTAAAGTAATTTATTAAGAAAATTGATATATTTTTTAGCATAGAAAAATTAGGTATTCAAACACAATTTAATTTTTCCCAGCTTTGGGGTGAGGATTCATTACTGGCCACTGAAGTTTAAACCTGGCATGGCTGGTATCAACCAAAAAATGTTGTAGAAGGCTGTGTATAATCTCAAGACATCTATCCTGAGTGATTACGACATGTCATAGTAGGTTCTTTCGGCTGCAATTGGAAGGGATATGCTATTTAAGTGAATATCCACGTCTTTTCCCTTCTATTAGTAGGATATATTGACAGATGAGTGAAGACAGTGGCAACTGAACCCATGCCAGACTTATCTCTACAGTATTTGCATGGGGAGGTGGATCTGACATTGCGGAATGACTGAGGGTGGCTGTGAATCTGTGCTTACTATATAGCTATATTCATACAATTTTGATTTTATAAATTTGTAAAGATAACATAGGTCTTTACCCCACACAAAATGGACTGTGCATGGCATTTGTTGTTTGGACTCTTGTGAAGCATTGCCWGCAGAAAAACCCCCAAACCCCCGAAAATCTTAGAACAAAACAACAGATAGTTATGAAGCACTGTGACAATCAAACAACAAGAGCAGAAAAAATGTTTAGAAGAGACATATGGCTTACCATGCTGGCCCATTTTTGGTTGATCTTTTTCCAATCCTTCTGCTCTCTCAATATAACCTCTCTCTCAGTCCCTCCTTTATTCCATAAGCCCATCTGCCTTCATCTGTTAATTCAGCCCTCTGTTACTACTGAATTGTTTATCAGCCAAATGAATGTGGACGATGAGCTCCTCTATTCACTCCAACCTAGTTAAAACAGGCCCACTACTCAGTGGTGGGCCAGTGTTGAGAAAAAATGTAAATAATTAATGATTTGTCTGGAAACCTTTGAGAGGAAGGCCAAAAAAACTGAGCATTTGGCATCTTCAAAAAATTTTCAAGGCCTGGATGCAGGCAGGAATAATATTATCTTCACCACCCTACTGAGTACACAGTGATTTTTGGCTTAGTGTGCTTTCACAAGGTGAGAGGAATATCCCTGCTTGTCTTGGGCTTGATCCTCTTCCAGTTCAGTCTGGGAGAGATCTCATGAGATGTCTGAACTGATCAACAGGCTTAACTGCCCATGAAAGGCAAAATCTCAACTTTTTTCTCCTCCTTGGAAAGCACTGCTTGTCCATGTGCTTTCACCTCTCTGCAATATACCAGTGGGAGGTGTTGGTGTGACTCTAGTTCAGCTAGTGGAAAATTAACCCAGTAAAGCAGTGGGTACTGAAGGACCAAGGGAAAGCCTTAGCAGGAAGGTGTGGGACCACCAGATCAGGAATTGGGTGCCTAGCAAAACCAGAAGCATCCCCTTTCAGCAGAGATTCATCMGTCCCTTTTGAACACCCACTCTTATCAAAAGAAAAACCTTGCTGGCTGTGTTCTAGCACAACGTTAAAGCATGTATCTAAACACATTAATAGTTGCTGGTCAGTAATTTAGCAGTGCTGCCTGTGTGAAAGGTAAACTTGGTGAACTTTATCAGAACTTGTCCTCTTGGGGGAGTACCTTCAAAACCTATTCCTGTAACTAGAGATTTTCTCAGTTTGACCCTTCAGAGGAGATCTCCATTTGAGATTAAAACTAAATATATGTTAATTAAGCCAATTCACGATGGTGCTGTGACTCTCCAGGGGTCTCCTGTTCTCTTCTCTYTTCTGGCTTAATTGTTGTAGTTATGATATAACACCAACTTTTTTCATAGACAATCAGGCAACTATCCCCATCTTCTAGCATGGATTCCTGAGAAGATAAGACTTGTATGAATACCCTGAGTATCCAACTTCACACAATCTATGCAATCTTTAAACTGGTTGAGACCTCTCATACATATTATGAGGGAGTCTCAAATATACTGAGTTCTTTTAAGTTTTATGACATCCAGSTAAAAGAGAAGAGACCCTGATAAAGGGAATTTCCTCCTTCACTTTCCTGGTGTGGGAGAAAAGGCTGTAATGTGAACTCACCATTCACTGAGGACATATAAAAGAAGATACAGGAATACTTATTAGAATAATTTCATTGGTGGCAGAACAACTTGTGGGCTCAATCTCTCTGTCACTGAACATGCTTTATGAATTTTTTTTGTTAAGTAGAGCCTTAGTTGTAAAAATAATTGGTCTCTTAGTAGCATTATCATAGGCTTTATGCAGGAAAAATATGCAGTGTGTTTGCCCACGTAGAATAATGTTTCATAATCACCGATTCTCTTCTGCCAAGGATGCTAATATTTAACCTCTTTCTGTGTTGAAGCTGGTTAGCATTTGCTCCAGAAAGAGAATCAAGGTAGGGGAAAATGAACTTAACAGGGGCAAACGTCAAACCAGTGTGTATCTACATGTAAAACAATTAGGTGAAACTGCAAAAATCAGGCCAATCAAATGATGGCACCTGAGGGGCTAGAATTCTTTTGATCAAGTTGGTTAAATGGTCCAATAATTCAGCATCTCTGCAAAGAAGCTTCTCTTTAGATGCAGGAGAAAACAGGAATGGAGTTTGGCCTGTTGGATAGCATTCTGCCTGCTCCCCTAAAGAAGAAGGTTGATAGGGAGTGCAGTCCTGCTAGGACAGAAATCACTCTTGGACCTGCCCCATGTCATTCCCCAACAATTACAATCTTTGGACAATTGTTTTGGGAGAGTGTCCATCATGGCCTCCGCAAATGTTCAGATCTGGGCTGCCAGGAAAGAAGGAAGGTTATAGTGTCTAAGAAAAAGGCAGCTYGTGCCCAAGAGCTGCTAAAAGAAAGCACTCTGTTAAAGCCTGAAGTCCAAGCACCTACACTAGGCAAGTACCTATTGCTATGCATAAGCGTGGCATCCAGCTGAGATATGAGCAATCACCTCTGYGTAAGGCAAAATGCAGTGAGACATTAGACAGCATGAGCCAAGTGCCTTTTAGAGACAGTCTTCGTTTGTCAGTAACAGAGTTCCGAGTCCCAACAGAGCGAATAACCCAAAGTGAGAAGCCACAGAAAACASGTATGAGAATATCACTTGGACATAAATGAGTCTAGCAGATAGAAATGCTGCCCTACATCATCTGAGTGGCAGTCTCCTTGTTGGGCAAAAATTGTGTTTGTTGGTAAAATTTAGTGAATTCTAATTTGCAGAAAAGTAATGTACTTACATGGCATCCAGCTCAGCTGGAGATGAATCCAGCATAAAAACTTAGGATATGTCCAAATGTACATGTGAACTGTTAAATTACCCTATTCTGCCAGGTGGTGGATTCGCACTTATCAATCATCCAGTCTTTACTTATAAAAAGGCCACCCAGAGCCAGTGGAAGGATAATAGCTGTGCTTCTATGTTTGACTGATTACAAGGGCAATATGAAGCTTAAGCAGCTTGAAGGCAGGAGCACGCCTAGTCAGTGATTTAGAGACTGGCCATTTCTTCTTTCAGAAAAGCTCTCTTGGGGAAAGTTGGGGTCTGTTTGTACCTGGCCCCCTACAAATGCAAGCTATGAGTATACTCTGTGAGAGCCTTACTCAGTCCTGCCATCATCACCCAGATCAGCTCAAGGGTCTTTGCAGAGAAGGACAGMAGTGGGTTTTTCAGGTTTTTTTTTTAATTGGCTGTAACATGACAACTAACACATCTGTCTGTTTTTCCAGATCAAGAYGTGCCTGACATTTTTTAAGAATAACTAAAATTTCCCATTTTTTCCACTTATTTTATCAAAGCACTTAAAAATAACTACAAAATATATTATACTAAGTAGAAGTTCATCTGATATATATCAGTCATGAGCCACCAGAATGACAGATTTTGGATGTGCAATGGAATCTGTCCTATGCCAAATCAAGACTATATGTTTATGTACCTCAGAAGTATTTGGTAGGGAAAGGTACATTGCTTCATCTCGCTTTCTCCATACCCTCCCCAAGCCAAATTTTTCTCATTTCCATTTCCTGCTTTTGCAGGACTACTCTCTGGCTGTCAAAATTCCACAAAAGTTCCTGCAAAACAGACTGCATCTTGGTCACTTGCTGCCCAAATCATCTTTTACTGCCTGCAGACCTGTCCTGAAGCAAGAATATGGCTTAGCTTATGGCTGAAAAGACTCCAGGAGTTGTTGACAAGCTTGTGGGACAGCAAATTGTGCTGTTTTGCTTAGTCTGTGGGAGGCTGGGGAGTGCATAAAAAGTAGGCATATGAAATTCAGGGGTTTGTTTATTATATAGATAAGAATCTGAACTGCCAAAGTTTAGTCTAATTTTAAAGCTCCTTATGCATTATGCAATCTTCCTTTTCAGYAAAATGCAAAGTTACAATGCAAACCGCTTTATTTCCAATAGGTATAATTTCATTCTTTTGAGGAACAGCAGGGCAAGATGTCCTCTTCAAAGCCTGGTTCATTTTTTGAACCAGATGCCACATTCATCTTCTGCTCAGTATTTGAGTGTATGTCTACTGGAAGTGGATATGCATTTTGCCTCTTGATCTTAATTTCGATCTCTGGTTTTACTCAAATTCCAGCAGGGGATGATTTTTACCTTCCTTCTCCTATAGGAGATTCAGGATGTTTTTTTCAGTCTTAAAGGAAAACCGGTGTGGTAGCTTATGAAGAGGGAAGCTTATGCCCTGTCCCCCTAAAGGGTTTCCTCTCCCCAGGTCCACAGAGCATGACAAAGGTCTTGTGCTTCATATCTCGTGGCCCTGAAATGTGTTCGTGGTGGTTCTGGCTCCTCGTTGCACACCCATAATGTTAAGCTGTCTCTAAAATTCGTAATCAAGCTTGAAGTTTGAGCTGCTGGATTTAGACTGTTTTTAGAACACATGCATTTATCAAGTTTTTCTGTGTCAGCTAACTTGATGTTTTTGATAAAATCAACATGTGTCCACCTTTGGAGATGAGAGGCATGTCTGATTTTAATACGTGATGTAGAATTACATCAGTAACCCACAAAAGCAGAAGGAGCTGGGTAAAAGCTCAGAGGGGGCAACGAATCAAGAGTGAGGAGGCTTGGACCAGTTCTCTACTCTATTTCAGAAAATTACTGTGTGACCTTTGGGCAAACTTCACCTTTTTGTTCCTCTGACTCTCTCCCTCATCTTTATTTTTTTCTTTCCTACCTAGACTTTCAAAGTGCAAAGGCAAAGGGCACATGCCTACTATAAGCCGTTCCAGTGTAAGTGCTGATGCAAAGATTTAAAACAAGGAGGCGAGTATCCAATTGGAGGCCTCCTGTAGGTATTTGTTAGCATGGTTCACTGCAATCTATGATCCGTGGATGGTTTTGCCGGATGAGGAGTGCCTGTGTGCTTGCCCAAACATCACCTGAATTTCTCAAGCACCTGCACAAGAGTGTCCTGAGATACACATTAATTTGCTCATGTGGCCTTCATGACCTGGTATGCCTTTTGGTCTGCCTTGCTCCTGGGGAAGAGCTGGAGTAGCTTTGTGATGATGGGCACCCCTTTCTTCCCACTCTGAATGCACAGGGAATTAGCCCACTTACTGGTCTTGTATGTGGGTAATTCTGATTGTAGATGTATTTCTTCTTTCACTAATGTTATAAAATACTGAGCCATTCTCCTCCCCAAATTCAATTTGATTTTTCTTCTGAGGTTTCTGCTCATACAGGATTCTAATTTCCCCTGTTTCACCTGTTTAAGAAAGGAAATGAGATGATCAAGTGGAAATAGAGGCCATAATGTGTCTGAAAGTAGTTTGGAGTGAATTGATTAGAAAATGAAAATAAGTATTTCTTGCACCAACACCAAGAACAGTAAGTGTTAGATCCAAAGAAATTTGTATGAGGGGAGATTGCAAAGAAGGTTTTAGAAACAAAGTTAGCTTCAGTTTTGAAGTTACTGGACCCATTTGTGGCTTTTGTCAATGTGTTTTTGCTTCAGGATACAACTTAAGATCCAGAAGAGTTTTGAGAAATTGATATATTTAGTAGTGGGTGGGTGTGAATCCAGTCCAACAGGATGGTTCAAAAAAAGTGCTATTAAAAAAACAAACTTGTATCTAGAAAAATGAGGTGAGGGGGTACACAGGCCTCTGCAGGATTGTTCTGTCTTTTCCCTCTGCCAGCTGACAGGAAGAGCTGTTCTTCAGTCCCTTTGACCGGTGGGTGCAGACACAGCAGGTTGCTGCYGGAAGCTGTTGTTCCCTGCAGTCCTAACAGCACTCCCGGTCTATTTTTGGTGAGAAAGTTTGCAAGACCTGTGGGAGAAATGAGCGTGGAGCACCTCTGCCGCCATCCCGAACTACATTTTGAAACTTGCTCTTTTCGCAGCTGTGATGCTGTGACTTTCTTTGTCCAGCGGTGCAAGTCATAAAGCCCTGTCCAGGAGGAGAGGCTGGAGATGAGGGCGGTGAAGGATGCATGTTCCCGAGRGGAGGAGACACAGCTGCTAGAGCAGTAGTGCTGCCCAAGCTCTTGTTTAGGTGAGCGGGGAAAAGGCTTTAATGACCACCTCGGAGGCTCTCGCACCGGTGAGCAGTTGGTGTGAGGGCGGCGGCCCCGACTGCAAGGGGCAAAGAGGAGAACAGGTTGATTTTTTCCGCCTCCATGCCCGACGCGGGGCGAGCTGGGCGTGTGCTGCGGTGTCCCCGTGGGATGAGCTGAGGAGAGCCGGGGTGCCGTGCGGGGGAGGATGGGGTGAGAGGAGACGGCGGGCGGCCGCGGTGGGCTCGGCGGGCAGGCGGCCGGGACAGCGCCGGGCGGGCGGGAGGAGCGCGCTGAGGGGCGGGCCGGGCCGGCGGCGCTGCCGGGCGCCCGCCGCGGCGTGTGGGTGGCTCCAGGCGGCCGGTACCCAGCGACAGGCGGCGAGGTGGGAGGAGGCTGGCGGGGCGGAGGAAGAGGAGGAGGGAGCGCGGCGGTGCTGCGRGGCGTATCAGCCGGTGCCGGACTATGGTGTGGCTCGGCGGGGGCTGACACGCCGGCACCCCGCTCGCCCTCCCTCGCTGCCGGCTGACAGGCACGTGTGGGATGTGAGACCTGCCCTCGCCGGGGGAGCATGAGCTGTGCCCAGGCCGGCATTGTCCAGGTACGAGGGGCTGCTGCCGCCCGGCCCCGGGTGAGGGTGGTGGGGCGGGGGCAGGTGGCGTCGGCTCCCAGCGGAGAAGTGCGAGGCGGGATGGAGCTGGTAGCGGCCTCGGCTCCGGGAAAGGCCCTTCCCGGGGCGGGCAGCCCCCGCCCGGCCGGCGGGATGCGGTGGCGGGTCGTGGGTGTGCGCTGTCACCGTGCCCGGCTGCGCGGTGCCGCCTTTGTGCCTCGGAGGTCCGTGCGGGATGGGACCCCCGGCCGTGCCCGGGAGTGCTGCCCTGGGCGGGGGTGGCCGTGGGGGGGGTGACTCTCCGAGGAGCGTATTGGGCCCCGGTGGGTTACGGGCTGAGCCGTCGGCCTGTCGGCTGAATTCCACTAGCGAGCAGATAGTGTAGAATTATGATGAGCGACGTGCCGGCGGGGATTGACATCATTTGGGGATGTGGATGCATGCAGGCGGTGATGAAGAGTCCCGCTCTGAATTTTTGGTGGTTACRTCCCTTCCTTGTAAAAGCAGAAGCCCCCAGTTTTGGGTCTTGGCTCCCTGACAATGCAGTAAAATTTAAAGCACAAACTGCCTTTTTTCCCCCCCTGCTCTGTTGCTGTAAGCCAAGCTGGTGACTTCGTATTTTGGTTATTACCTTGTGTTATTATGTAACTGCATTTTTTTGTTAGCAATTAAATAAAATAACTTATAAGTATGTTAAGAATTTTGCCCTAGCCTGTAGCATTGTCAAATGCTGCGTTTCTYATCTTGCAGCCTGCATAGATAATGGGTTTGTACTGACACGGGCAGTACAATTCATTTTGTTCTCTTTTGCATCGTTTCCCGTGTGTTTCTCTGTAGTTGCAGAAGAAATTACTCGGCCTGGGTTTAGATTTTTGCATCCTGCTGTTTGGAGCTGCAGTAGTGCCTTTTTTTTTTTTTTTTTATGCTGCACTCAGCAGAAGTGCGTAGTGAGACTGTACAACAGTCAGTGAGGCTGTGCTCCTGTCCCTGTGTTTACCAGCACCACTGTCTCATTTTGTGGGGCACCTAGCCCTGTCTGAACACGGCGGCAATTAGGGGCAGGGTGCTGCTGTGCCAGTGGTGCCACATAGCAGGTGGTCAGCTGTGCCTTTCTGATTAGTGCTCATGTGAGGATTGCAGTTATTACAGTAATTCATTTTAGCTTGGGGATTCATTTTGAAAATTTGGATTTTCCACTAAGAAGGGATTATGATTTCTCTGTGTAGTACGTGTGTTTTGTGAAGAAGTGGAGTACGCTATGTATCCTGGCTGCTCTCTCTGCTTCCCTTCTGTCTGTCTCTGAAGCGCACGCCCAATTTGGACAACACAGGTGCAATGTTGATTTTCATGCTGGAACCAGAAGTAGATGTAAAAAGGAGCACACGCTTAGTCAACCCACAACACTCATCCTGTCATGCAGTCTCAGTCTAGTACAGAGGAAAAGAGTATATGTTCTTACAGAGGAAACGTGGGGTCCATTTACTTGTTTGTTTCAGGAGAGTGAGCAGGGAGTTAGCTCAGAACAAAGAGTGGTTGGTCAGATAGCCAGCGTTTGTGAGCAGCGAGCAGCATGTGAGTCAAGGGTGGATGGCATGTTTTGTCACTTGTGTGATACTATTGCTAATGTGTTTCTGACTTARTGTGACCTGAGCTTTGGACTCCTAAACTTTTAGTATCAATCAGCTTACTCATTGGAAACCAAAGCAGGCCAGAGCAAGAACTGATACGCTCAGTGACTTTATCAGAAACTATCAATATCTGAACGTGGTGGTGATTTATTTGAAAGCAAACTGTGTACACGTGCTCAGAACATCCCAAAGAATTGATCCTAAATCTATATGCTCCGTATTTTAAATGCGTTCTAATAAACAATATGGTACTTACTGTTTTTCAATAAGTAGCTGGCTGAGACTTGTTACTAAAGTGCATCTTTCAGTGGCTTTGTGTTTCATGTACGTGGCATGTGATCTAGCATCCTTTGTCATTGTGAGATAATCCCTGTGAAGCTTCGTGGAGTTTTGCGCGTGCTGTGTCTGATGCTAAGGAGCGTTCATGTGAGGTAGTGCTAAATCCTTCTCCTTGTCTCCTTTTGAATAGTCTTCTTACAAACAATGCAATGACTTCAATAAAGAGTGCAAGCGAAATTTAGCTTATTAGCTGCTTTTTGAAGTACCGCAAAAGACGTGGCTGTGGCGTTGTGGGGAGCATTCAATTTGTGAGAGTGATGGTGTTGAACAGTCGGTGTTGGGCCAGGAGCTGTTCTAACAAAGAGGTTAGGTTGCATGTTTTTTAAAGCTGTTGGATCTGCCTCGTGGATGCAGGCATTAAGGTTGCCCATGTGGTTTCAACTCTGAAAGATGCTTTTAAAAAAGTACCCAGCAAAACAGCCKCCTCATTTCCACCAGGTAAACATGTTGCAAAGTTCAAACAGAAGGGCTTTTAGTAATTGAAAAGGCAATTATTCCAAAGTATCTTAGTTTGTGATGGTAGATTTTGCCGAGAATGCAGCTTGTCTTCACTACGACTTTTTGATCTTTGTAAATATCTCCATGGTCCCAAGTCTTTCCCCATGTAGTTTCCTCCAAAGTTTGGGGTACCCACAAGGCCTGGCTTGAGCATGCATAGGTCATAGTCTTTGTGGGCCTGTGGAAACAGGGAGGAGAACTCAAGCTTTAYACAAGTGCGCTGGCTCGCTCTCCCTCCTGCTCTGTAGTAGGGATGCTTGCCAGCCTCATCCGAAGTTATGCCTTTGTGAATACTGCCCAGAACAGTTTAGTTGGGTATCTATATATGTGTGGCTTACATGAGTGCATCATGCCTGCAGTTCCCACAGCTTTCCAGCAGCACAACTATGAACCATCATTGCACTGGGAGTCACCATCACCTCAGATGCTCCCTTGCTTCCAGAGGCACCTGTGCTGCTGGGAATGCTGCTGTAGCATTGTCCATTTCCCTCAGATTGGCTTGCAGTGGCCGGAGGATGATCCTGCCCATACGGGTTTGTGTATCTGCCTATTAGCAGGAGAGGGAATAGTGACGCTCCCTTTTCTTCAGGATGTCTGTTGTTTGTTTACGCTCAGCAGCTCTCTCAGTTTTGGCAATAAGGAGATGAGTCAGTTTTGCTTCTGTTTAAGGCTTTTTTTACCCATTCCTCCTGTAACATTTCATGTGCTGTTGTGATTCTGCAATGGCTGAATGGCAAATTCTGCAGGCATTTGCCTTAGATATCATGACCATTAATTCTAATAAAGTTTGAAACAAACTAGATCTTATGTACTTACATATTTGTCCTAAAACACAGCAATAATTTGTTTTCTACTGGTAATCTCAGGAGGGTGGGGGTCATGCAACTCGGGAAAAATAAAAATACAGCCATTAGCAAAGGGCAGGATGAGATGCCACCTACTCCAGTTGATGTTTTCCAGCTGAGATTTGAGGCCAGCAAGATGCTTAGAATTAATTAAGAAGAAATGGCAAGGTCCTTTGATGCAAGGAGCCCAGGGTCATTTTTGTTACAGTTAATGAATGGTGGCTAGGCAGCTGTATAATGGGCTTGTGAGTCAGTCTTGGCCTTTTTTTGATCAGCTATGCCTGGCTAGGGTATCCTGTTGTTAGCTCTGAAGTAGGAAGCTTAGGTTCTTCAGGCAGGGCTCCTTAGGAAGTGCTGGGATTGTCCCTTGGTAAGATGGTGTCCTCATCTCAGATGTCTGTGGGATATGGACCAGTAAGACTGGTCCAAACTACATGCAAAATAGGCTGTTGTCCCGGGCAGCAGACTGCTGGGGGCAAGAGGCTGGCGGTGGCCCTGTGGACTGTTTTTGCTTTGGCAGCGGGGAGGAGCTGGGTTGAAGCAGGGCAGCAGCTGAGCCTGGAGCAGGGTTCCCTTGCTGCAGTACCTGTTGCAGCTCCCGTTTGTCCTCTCCATCCAGTGGCAGCAGCAACAGAAAGCACTGTCAGCTCCTCGGGACTCTCCTTACCCCAACTTTCCACTTTATAATCTCACCCTCCTTTGCCATGAGTTTGAACAGCCTTTGCCTGATCACAGCTCGTCATCCTTTTGTCCTGAATATTGCCTATAATGCAGATAAACTGTGAGATAGCTTGGGGACTGGGGTGGAGTGATATGGCAAGCCGTTTCTTTTAGATCTTAAAAAAGGGGGAAACCCTGGTGCTAGTGTTTGAAATATCGAAGTCAGTGATCAGCGCCGTGTTCCCCAGGGAATTGCTGTGCTCCATTGTATTGCAAAGTTCTCTGAGGACGCAGCAGTGCAGGCAGCGTTCCCTTGCTGCAGAGCAGAAGGTCTGTGGGAGAGAGCGTGTGCACAGCAGTCAGGAAGCCTATTATTGAGACCTACGCTGAGGTTTCATTTTATGCATTTAGCAAAACAGGCTCGCTCTTTCACACTTTCCAGATATTTTTATATTTCTCTGCAGATGCTTGTAGAGCACCAACATTTGTTTGGTTTCAAGCCTGAATTAAAATTCCTAACCAATGTCTGGAGGCAAAATCAAAAAGGCAAGTATTTCTCCCAGAATTAAAATCCATTTAAATTCGAGAGTTGTTAACCCATTAAATAGCGATGCAGTATAGAATGTCTCTTGGACTGAATCACTTGTGTTTAAAATGGAACATGCTCTAAAAATAAATGGCTAATTGCTTCAATGTAGTCAATGTGGAACTTAGAGATGACTGACAGAGTGATTTGTCATCCATCTCCATAGCAGAGTCATCTGGGAAGTCTGTGATGTTAAAGGCATTTGTTTCTATTAGCACCTTTTAAAGTATTTTTGTTAATGAACTCTTGAACACTAGGACTGAAATATGTCATGTGGTATAATTAATTTTTCCATTTCATAGGAAAATGTATGCCATGTGCACCTTCAATTACCAAATCATGTTCCTCCGGTCCTGAAATGTGTGGTTCAGCAGGCCTGTTTTTTTTTTTTAGGAAGCAGGAGCATGCTGTACTTCTGGTGCCAACAAAATGCTTTCACATATCTCCATGTAAAATTTAGGATGGCACCCTGCAAGCTTGGGAAGTGCTGATGTTATGCTACCCACTGTATACTGTTTGCAGAGGGGAAGACTGATTAGGAATAACYGTCCAAAACACGTGTAAGCAGAAGAGGTGGAGCAGGAAATTGTCTGCTTTTCCCAAGGGGTGGAAGGAGGGCAAGAGAGGGGGGAGGGACATACTTGATGAGATGCTCAAACAAGTCATTCTTCACTGTGTGCTGGTGAAATGCCAGAGTGCTAGTTGTATGGAGTAGAGACAGGTCAAGAAGCTGTTCTGTGGATCTTGGGTGTTGCCATGACTTTTCTTCCTCGCTGGAACAAACTATCCTGCCAAAGTCTGTCTCTTTGGCAGAACATACATTACGTGTTGTACAGCCTTTGCTGAGCCAGGTAAGAAGAAATGAAGCTGGGGATAATCCAGCTTTGCTTGTGAGCTGTCTGCCTATTATAAAGCACTTTCTGGACTGTTTGAACTGCAGTCCCTCCAGCTGGATGCAATGACTCAGGTGTGTGGGGCTACCTGTCTGGGCATCTGGGCACTCTTACAAGTGCTTGATAAACTAGTGGGGTGCATGGGATCATCTGATGTCCCCAGCTGGGCAACTTGCTGTTTTTCTTTTGAAATCTGGGCCTTGTCAAGACTGATAGTGTCATTAAAGTAGGAGACATTGTCTTATTCCTATGTCTTAATGCAGGAAAATTTAAATTTAGAATTCACATTTTAATGCAGAACATCCATCATAAGTTGCGTTATTTGTCAATTGCCTTTAATGATGTGTTTAAAAAAAAGCTCCGTGAGGGGCCCTAGGATTTTTAATACAAAAACTATATATACTTCAATGAGGTGTGTTTTGCGTGTGACTGCATGGTTGCCTTAAGAGGACAAAGAAAACAACACAACATATTTAYTCTCTGAAGCAGCATCTTGATTTAAATAGCAAAGTTCAGTTGGTACATGCTTAACATGAAATGTGGGGTAAGCACATGAGACCTTTAATCTTGGAGTTGGAACACACGTTTCCAAGATGATGCTGTTCAAGACTCATGAAATGCCGAGTAGCCATTAGGTTGTCTCCTGCCTTGGTTACAGGCCCATGGAAGCTGGATAGAGATTAGGAGTAAGGTCTTTCCATGAACTCTTAAGTTGCTTAATTTGACTGCACCATGCTCTCAAATGGTAGCCAATGTGAGATCAATACCACGGTTCAAAAACATTACATATGTACCTTGAGTCATAGGCAAGACATGATGCTGAGATAAAGTGTTACTGAGTTTGGTTTAAGAATGAGCAATGCTCCTTCTAAAGTTATGTGGAACTTTTCTTGATGAAGGGCAGTGCTGCAAGGCCTCTTTTTTATTCTTTTTGTTAGAGCTGAGTATCATAGGGAAGCTGGCTGTTTCCTGTGCCAGCATGAAGCACTGACATTTCTTTCTCATTACTCTAGCAGCAGGCTAAAGCAGAAACAACCATAGGAGTTACTACCCAGACCAGGTATTAAGGACTAGCAAACTGAACTGTATTTTCTCATCCACTTCTTAGGCTAGAAAATTATTCCTACAGAGAAACACCTGGTCCTGTGGTAGAGCTCCTTTCCAAGACCCAACACTGGTGGCTTGTAAGAGTTAAGCTACCTGATTTACCTTCCTTTTTGTTTCCACTTCTTAATGTTCCGTAAGGATTTTGCTTTTGTGTGTGAAATTACCCCTTTTTTATGTGAGCAAAGCTCCCATTAAAGAATAAGATTTCTCACCTGACTAAAGGCAGCAGTTCTTATCTTGGTCAAGAAACTCCATCCTGGTGTAGAACATTACCCACTCTTGAAATTTGGCTTTGCATTACTCTTTCATGCACTTCAGAACTGTCACTCTCAAAGAATTCTCTTTGCAGATTTTCAAAGACTCCCCCTCTGCACATGTGTTTTCATTCTCTTTGATAGTCAATTCTCCCCTTCAACCTTACTCCTCCTCGAGAACTGAGTGATTGCAAAGTACTGTTCTTTGCAACGCAGTTTGCTACACAGGTAGCATTGGTCATGCAATTTTATGTTTCAGACAATTAAAACATGGTTTAATAACTCAGACTAATTCTCCATACCCAATAACATGATGTAGGCTAAAAACTTGGTATCTGTATTTGTGCAATTATATTAGGACGTTTAATTAAAAACATGTATCACCTAATTGTAATTCTCTGAATTCTTAAGTATCAGTATCTTTTGCATGGTGCGGAGAGGGAACTTGCTTATTGTGAAGTGCTTAGGGAAATTTGCAAATTAGGTTTTATTGCTGCTGGGTAGGGAATGAAAAAGTTTGGGATGTGGGAACAAGATCACAAGCAGGAAATGTAGTAAAACTGTAGCAAAGGTGTGGTAAAGTGTTTTGGGTGCCTCTGTGTGTTCAACTTGCCAATTGAGCTATGGARGTTTGTTCAGAGGTGGATCCCACAGGAGGGTGGAAACAGACAGTGTCTTCTAGAAAAGGGATCTAAGGAGAACCTGCTTGACTTGCTTGTTGGAGCCACGTGGTAATTTTTTTGACATGTCAGCTGTTTGTCATACTTTGGAAGATCTTGTCTGGTTTGGAAGATCATCACAAGCCCAGGGAAGTTGCTGCAAAACTTCTAGAAAGGGGGCAGACTGTCCTTGTGCCTCCTCTCCTYTCCTTGAGACCTGGACCTGTCTGCAAAGGTGACTTTTTGAAGTTTGGAATAGGGATAGTGGCTCAGGCCAGGCTCCCTGCAGGGKTGTCTCAACCCTGCACCATCACCGTCTTTCAAAAAAACCCTAAAAAATGTCTAAGGCTCTGAGTGAAAATGAGTAAGAAACAACTTCCCAAAAGATAGTACAGAAAGAAGTTGCTTGATTACAGAAAAGGATGATGTAGGGCTGCAGGGGAGAGGTTGTGTGTTTAAACCTCTGTTTGGAGTGGGAATAGAAGTGTTTCTGTTAGAGCCATGCTTCTGTAAAATATCTTGATTGCCTGCTTTATATCAGAATGATTTTCTAATGGTTATAAAACATGGATTTAGTGCATGTGTATATGAATTATTTGTCRGTGAAATACAATACAAGGTTTGGACTCCAAGTTAAATATATGCCTGGTTTGACCTATTTTTTCCCAACCTAATTCTGCCAGCTCTGTGTGTGCACGCGTGATGTTTCCTGCTGAGGGAGTCCCGCCGACCTTAGAGAGACAAGGCACCTTAGGAAAGCTGATACGTAAGTGGTGGTAGTGGTAGCAGGCTTGGGGTTTGCATGAGATGGGCTGTCAAGCTGCCCCAGCAAGGGGCAGATGTGAAACAGGATGTTTGAGGAGGAGTCTGATTTAACACCGTATTATCTGGCAGCTCAGAAAGGGTCACTGTGAATAATGTGCTTGGCTCGCTTGTGACCTCCTCGCAATAGGTCTGAGAGATGGGCAGGAGATCAATCTCCTTGATGGCCTTCTAATAACTCACTGAAAACCCTGTTCATCTGCTTTAGCTACCTGGACCAAAAAGGATATAAATGGAGCATTGCTAATCCAAATAATCCTTGTGGGACCATGAGAGGGGACATCCACATGCCGAAATGAAAAGTGATAAGAGGGCCTTAAGCAAATGAAGATCTAAGCTGCTAAGTCTACGTGGCATATTGTGAGCTTACTAGCTTATATCCAGGACACTATAGCCATGTTTCGTGCAGTGCTGCACCAAAAAGGGAGGCATAACAGATTATCTTGAGTTGGCTGCGTGCGACTGGTTTATGTGCAGTGCTCTGCTGTCCCCAGGGCTTTTATTCCCCATGTAATGAAGGCAAAAGTATCTTGCTGCATCTCTGCCCCCTCGGTGTGCTTGTGCCCTGTGTTAGGTGCAAAGTTGGTTAACAGTGCCTGAAGGGAGGCGGGTCCTTGAAAGCAGGAATCCCAAAACTGGTGTGTTGGATAGGGCCTGGTGCTCAGGGAGGAGCTGCCCTCTCCAGGAAGGGTGTTACTATTTCTCTGGGCTCCGATTTAKATCAGACCTAGATCTGTGACTTTCCAGGAACGTGCCCCAACAGGCAGGGAGCTTCTCTAAGTGTGTGTGAGTATGGGACATGCTTTACACCCATCTGGCCAAAGTCGTTATGTTCTACATGGAAGATCTGAAGATTCATTGAGYCAGAGAGAAAGAGGGAGCATAATTCTGCTTTAATGGGTAGAGRGGAAGTTTGTGTGCCTTGCCAAGAGCTAGTTCCTGTCTTTTATATGCAGAGTAGCACGTGGGTTGTCAAGACTGGTGTTCCTGAGATGCACAAGAGTGGAACACTAGGTTCCCGAATTATGGTATGTTGAGAGCAGGACTGAGTAGCAGTGAGTACCACTTTCAACTTCAATGCCTAGATTTTGCACAAGTCCCATTTTTTTGATCTGGCCCAGAAAATCTTATGTTCTGTGTTAGTCTTCTGAACTGTTTTTATTCATGCCTCAGTGAGGCATCCAGTGGGAATTTGCGTGTTCATTTGGCTTGTTTTATGCAGTAGTTTTTTCAGTGGAATCCTGGTGGCTAACAGTGAATATGAAAGCTTTCAAATACAAATTCCCATGCAATAGGATGCCAATATAATTCACTCAGAGCTTTGATAAGCTGCAGATCATGTGTGGTAACCAGTTCTTCGAGCCTCAGAGGACCTTGGATCAGAGCCTAGAAAGTTGTTGGGCTCACCTCTAAGTTTGAGTGCGAAGATGAAGGTGAGAGATTACTGAAAAATGCTTTCCGGGTGCACCACTCAGCCAAAGCCATTGCCTTTCCATAACCAATTCCCTTGATTCTCTGTTCATAGATTTGGATAGATGGTAGAGAAGGAGGGAGACTTCGTAGCCTCAGTGGTCTCAGTTGGACTTCATGCCAATTGAGGATTTCTCATTAGAGGAACATAGTTAAAATTCCAGCTCATGATAAATGAATAGAAAAAGTTAGCTCCCTCTAGGAGCTTTTAGGGGTTGTTTTTCTTTTTGCTTGTTTCCCCACACACATATTTTTTAAAGGAAGCAGGAGGTAAAAAACTTTTTGAGCCTAAGTCAGCAGGCAAATTCTGCATCTGCTGGAGGTAGCAAGTCTTCTGTGTAATGAACCATTTTTATTTAATTGCTGTGGAGGAAAGAAAATAGTCCTGTTTTAGAACAGAGAGGGTTAGCATTGAGAAGACTTTCTCAGAGATTGCTAACCAGTTGTGATGTTCCTCCTCTTGCCGTGGTTTACAGCCCTGCAGTGCTGTCCTGCCGGGCTTGCCCAGCTCCAGGTGTGGTTCAGGAGCTTGGACCAGCCCTTGGCAGCCCTGCTGAATGCTGAGTCACAGGGAAGATATAGAGACAAAAGTAGTAGTCAGATCTGTGCGGCACTGGTGGATTATTTGCTGAAAACTAGAGACCCCGCCCCGAATCACAAGCACATCGTCAGTTGCTGGTCAAGATTGGTGATATAATTACGATGTTCATTTTCAGATAGATGGCTGCTTGAGTAAAGTGCTGAATTTGTCACCATGTGAGCCACCCTGAGGCTACCAAGCTTCTTAAGAAACAAAAAAATTCCGTATATTTTTTGGGGATGTATGCCATTTATGTGTAGACATTGAATCACCCTTGTTTTGATGACTCCTTTCTTTAGAGTCTCTCATTCCCAGTGAGGACAGGTGACCTGGCAGGAGCAAATCCAATTCACTGTGAACATGCAGCATAATTATCGTCTTGAAGTAGCTCTGGAGCATGCATGTGTGGGAGGAGGGGAGGCATATTAAGTAGTGGAGCTGCATGAAAATTTGCCAGTGGAACAGTTTTCTGTCAAAAAAAAATGCTGTTTTAAACAGAATCAAAATGTTCCTCATGAGAATGTGTTTGTACTGCAGCTGGCAACTGTTCAGAGGACCTGGAGCCCTGCAGCCTTGTTTAATGATCAGATCCAGTTGGGAGAGATCAGAGATGGAGGTGTGGCAAGGTGGTGGTTGTTGTTATGCTTTGGCTGTAAAGAAAACTTCAAAATGCTTCGATTTCCCACAGTGCAGAGAATGAGACTTGACCTGCTCTGCCATTTCTTAATACAGCCATTTCTTAAAAACTATCTCCCATCTCCAGCACACATCATTAAAGCCTTGTACTACTATATTTACTTCGTGGAAGCCTGAGGCCCATCTCATTGCTTACACCAAGTTCATTTAAGTCACTGATCTTGCACTAGGGGTGCATTTGGCCCAAGAGGTCTTGAAATAACTGTGGAAATATTCACTGTGTATTTATGTGGGACAGAGACCACACAGATTTCTCAGTTTGCAGTTTTCTAACACTTGTGCACTGGAAAACAAAAACATGTCAGTGAGGGAAACCCGTCCCGCAGACATACACAGTTGCTTTTTGGCTTGACAAGATCACCTTGAATGCGATCCCTGCTCCCTTTTTAAATTCAATTTTCACAGTTTAGATTCAAATGTTACGCTAGTGAGTTTCTCTCTTTTTCCCTCCGGACACTGCTGGGAGCAATTTCTTTTCTTCTCATTATCTCTACTTTCTTCCACCTTTTTATAGCAGTTGGAGCCTATGTTTGGACTTCCAAGCATCTGGTGCAAACTAAGTATAGTGCTTCTGTCTGGCCCCTCCTGGTTTCAGTGGTATTGAGACCTTCTTATTTTTGTTTGCAAAATGGCCTGTACTTTGACACTGCTGGGCTGTCTTAGGGTACAGCAAAGGCAAACTCTCTCGGCAGATTGTTCAAAAGTGATCCTCATCAGGGAGACTAATGTTCCATTTTGGCTTCACTTCTCTTGCGGCGGTCAAACCGCTCGTCAGTGCAATGGAGAGATAAATGACGGCTTACCATTTCAACAGCTTTTTGTTTCTCCCATTTTGTGGTGATTTATCTTGTTCCTTCAAAGACCTTCACGCTTTACCCTGTGGGTTGCTCTGGTGTGTTGAAGGCCATCCTCCAGCTGTTTAGTCCAGTGAAATGTGAATGTGGAAAATGCATTTTTTTTTGTTGTGAACACTCGACAGTGCATTCGTTTGACAGCTGAGCAGTTCCTTGTTCAGAGCATGTTGCACAACAACAACATAGCAGTTTGTCATCTCCTTAATAAGATGAAGAAAGAGATGGTTAATGGATTTTTTTATTATCGTTAGATTATTTCTCATTCTGTTTAGTTCTCAAATTTCTTGTGCTTGTTTACCAGCACTTGTCTTGCATCTWGGGTATACAATTATCTTTCAGTCTCCCCGTGGCCTGGCACCTCTTCTGTGGGATGGTGGATTGGAGGGTGTCCCTGCTGTGTYACCGTATCCCTGACTCCAGGTACTCACGAAGCAGGAGGCAGAACTAAACTTGAAGTGCTCTGTTAGCTGGACAAAACTTGAAGGTGTCAAACTTTTTGTCTGTCCATGGATGAGGCAAAAGAGAATTAGCAGAAGSTTTATCATGGTGCTTAGTCTTTGTCTAGGCTGAGTACAGATAGCCGAGTATATATATGTGGAAAAAAAAWTTTTTTTATATTAAATGCTCTTCTATCAGGGATATGAGCTCCCATAGAAATGTTATGTCATATCTGCCATTCAGTTATCTATGCAACCTGCATTCTTCAGGCCTCACAGTAGTTTGTTTTTTTTCTTTCTTAGTTAAAGTTGGTTTTTTTCTTAAAGGGAATTTTCTGTATTTCAGTCTGTGCCCATTGCCTCTGGTCCTATCACTGGTCACCACTGAGAAAAGCCTCGCTCTGTCTGCCTCACTCTATCCCACCAGCTATTTATGCACATTGATAAGATTCCCCTTGAGCCTTTTCTTCTCCAGGCTAAATAATCCCAGTGCATCCTTCTGTTTCCCTAGCCACTCTTTTCTGCATGTTAGTCATTCCCTTGGGTCAGGACACGCTTTTGTGTGCTTGCTGGGAGAGCTGTGTCAGGGAAGTGACCTGGGTTAGAAGTAACCTGTTATTTTATGCCGTGTGGTTTGAACCCAGGACGAGCTCTGCTTGGCTGTTCTGTGAAGGCTTATGGCAATGCAAGCAAACAGCCAGCAAAGGCTGGGAATAAGAAGGGGGAGGAAGGCAAGGTGTTTCTCCTTGGGGAAGTGTCAGTTTATGCTGGCTTAAAGTGCTTGTGACAGTAGTCACCTGTGTGGACTGTAAACAGATGTGAAGGCCTAAGGGTAAAAATCTTTGGTCTAGACTTACTAAGGCAATGGAGATGGTGTTTTGCAGGGATTTTTGGCTGCTGTGAGAAAAACAGTTTTTCTATATTATTTCTTTACCCTGACCCCAGCCATTTTCTGCTCTAGAACTTTGTTAACTGTGTTTCTGTGGATTTAGTACCTTTTGACAGATATCTGCTCCATGAAATCTCCTCTGCTTTCCTTTGAACCTATCTATACTTTTACTGTATTTGAAAATGAATTTCACAGCTCAACTAGCTGCCACATTAAGAATCGCTTCCTTTAGGATGTTGTGAACCTGACTCCTACTGCTTTCTCTTGATGCCTTTCCTCTTCCTCTTTCTTTTCTTCTCCCCTCCCCTCTCCTCCCCTCCTCTTTGTGAACCTCTGTTGTATCTTACCTCAGTTGTCTTTTATCCTTCTCTTAATCTTCTCCTCTGCCTTCATTTTTGGTACCTGCATACCATTCTGCTCCTGATTTGTCACCTGTACACTCCTATTTTTCAAATACTCCTTTTGTATTAAATCCCAGACTAATTGTCTTCTAACTCCAACCCCCTAACGTACAGTTTAGTGTCTTTTGCTGTAGCTCTGTGTATCCTGTGCAGTCCTGTTCCACTGCTATCTCATTTGGATACCATCCAGTTTCTCTTATGTGACCGTTTCTATCTTTTGTCTCCTCCCACCATCAATATTTTGCTCATGAATTATYGTAGTATTTGATTTTTTCATGAGACCAAGTTCACCTCTGTTCCCGCATTATTGTTAAATGTAATTTTCTGTTCGCCTCTGTTGCCAAAAATCTTTGTCCATGATTTGGTCGTTTTTATCCTTTTGTGTGATAATCTTAACGTCATCAGCTTTCTGCCAGTTAAAAATCTGCTGTAAGGGCATTTTTCTCCTCTGTTTCATTTTATTTGAATCCCAGGTCAATTTTGTGGTCTATTAATCTTATTTTTATCCTTGTGGATCTGCTAAATACTTCTCATTCTTAAATACACATTCTTGTGCCCTCTGTCCCTTTTTTTTGCTACATAATTAACATGACTGAAGTACTTTGTTTTTGCAACAAAGTATGGCAACTCTCTTCATGCTGCTTTCTGTACTCATTGAGCCAGTGGTAGGAGGCTGCCTGAGTAGTTTGTTACTTTCTTCCTTCAGATCTGTCCCTTTGCTACTACAAAATGTGCATTGAATCGCTCCTATGTATCTTGTCTGTATAACGTTATTGGGTTTTTGGTGTACAGATACGTGATGATCTGCTGCTCAGTGCTATACCTTGCTTTTCACAGAATTGTGTCTGATATTGGCCATTTGTGAGACTATTGCTTCTGACGTTTCTGACATKTTTGACTTTGCCTTATTAGTAGGTGACTTATTTAAATCTTCCCAAATGCAGGAGATCTGAATGAGTTCTGCTTGGGATTTTCATGCACAAGTTGCTTATTGGGATCATTATGGTGCTTAGAGGGTGCYGGGAGTTCCTGTGCTTTTTGGTGGGTGTTCTGAGGATCTTTCTTCCCTCGCTGTATTAAATATATCTCACCTTACTTTAGCTGTCTAGAATTGAGACCTCTTGTACCAATGGAATAACTGAGTTCTTTGTAGTGGGGAGAGGGGCTTTGGATGAACTAGTCTGCATTTTAAGGTAAGTTGTATTTTCCCGTGTCTCTCTCAAGAAAGCCTCAATGCAAATTTAAACAAAATAGCGAGAACTGGATCTCACCTTACATCTACTGTAGAGTTGTCTGTGGCAATAGAAGACTGGAATTTCTGGTCAGTATTTCCGTGGCAGTTCATATTAGCATTTTCTTGAAGTGTATGTTGCTTACACAGTTTGTGTCGGTCTTCCTGGAGAGTTCAGTTTTGCTTTAGCAGAGGGGCTGCCATGTCATAATGTTCAGTGGAAGGTGTCACAAGCACTAATGGTTGACTCATAATCACCCGCACGTGACTGTGTAGAGCAGTGTCCTTTTGGAAAGCGCAAAGGATAATTGCGTATCCAGACAATAATTCTGTCTATAAGTATTGAAAAATCAGGAGTTGGACTCCTTGCCAATGAAGGAATTTTCAAGGCTKTTGATTTGGAGACTTTCTCCTATGAGATCAAGGTGCTTACAGGGTTGAAGACTTTCAGTACATGCAGGTTGGAGATGTACTTCTGGAAAGGAAAGCTGAGATCTTTTTCTTCCTTGACCATGTGCCTAGAGATACTACAAACACTAGGAAAAGTTTTGGTTTTTCTTAAAGTCACAAAAGTGCTGCTCTCACTAGAAGGCAGATTTGGGGGTCTTTCTGCCCTGTTGCAAAAAAACATTGCAAGTTTGAGATGGTAAGAAACTACAGGGCTTTTTGTATTGATTTGGGTTTTTTTTTTTAAACTTGGCTATGCTTCACTTTTTCCTTTCTRTTCTCCTAAGCCTTGTTATATGGCATTTTAGACGTTGTTTATTTAACAAACATGAATGTTATTCACTTGAAAAGAAAAATCCTGTCATCTTCTCTGGGGGTTAATCAAGGGAAAAACTTTCTAACCCATGAAAGCAGAGTGAGACTGTCTCGATTCTGAAATATTAAATACAGGAATCAAARAGAAATAATACTCTGTGATGATACCTCAGGGAAGATTTAATTAAGAAAATGAAATTGCATTAAGAGTGACCTATTGCGGACTGCCAAAAAGCCAACAGATGAGGGAGACATTTGCTAGCAGTGTGTGCCCATCAGTAAGAGCTTGTGCAGTGTACCAAGCCTGTGAGATATGCACAACAAAGTGTCTTAAAGCAGTGTGTAACTATCTGATTGATTAAGGTCAGTACTGCAGGGRGCACATCCGGTCTGTGAAGTGGCCTGCAGGTTCTGGGAATCAGAGCAGGTCGTGGTATATGGCCATGTGTGGGTCTCTTCTCATGCCTCACTCAGACTTCATACTAATGAGTTGCCTACAGTTCAGAGATACCGTTTCCAACCTTCTCTGGCTAAAAGGGAGCATGGCATCAGCTGTGCCAGGCTCATGAGAAGTTGTACCTGGAGCAGAGTGGGTAAGTTCACTGAGGTTTCAGCAGGTCTGTGTTGCTTTAAATCGATGTGGTTAATTTTTTATGYGTGCTGGCCAGAAGCAGTTTGGCACTGGCTGAACCCTGGAGATGCAAGGGCAGTGAACTGGCTGGTGGAAGGTCAGCCGAGGGGTGCAGACATACGTGGGACGGCAGATTTTAAGAAAGCAGCAAAAGGTCTGTCTCTTGGGCCGAGTCTACTAGAGGCATGAAAAGGAAGCGGCTCACTTCTTCCCAGGTTTTGTAGAGCTCAGACCTGTGCATTGGGGAAGAGTGCATCCATGTTCTGGTCTTGCCTCTACAGATGAGGGTTGTCTCTGGATTCACAGATGAGGATTGAATTGGGAAACTCTGGAAAAAGCAAATGAACTGAGGAGGAGGGAACATAGGGAACTTAACACTTGATCCTTTACTCCCTTAGGCAATKCTTTTGAGATACATTTGACTCATGGGGTCTTGAACAAACCAGGGACTGACATTTAACAAGTAAAGGCTGCAAGGATGGGTCTGACGTCTGTAATAACACATGTGATTTTGTAAGTCGGCAGTCATCCYTGTGCTAGGGCTGAGCAGTTTCTCCTGTGCCCTGTGCACTGTCTGAATCCCCAGAGGTCTCTCTCAGCCTGCTCTCTGGCAATTACAGAGGCATTCCCTTGCTCTCACCATTAGCGTAATGGCTTGTGAGAACATCACTTATCCCTTTGCTCTTGAGTGACTACTGTTTCCATAATCTCTTTTGCATTAAGCTAATGGCTCACTTGTGTATGCAATTTTTCTCCCCCTCCTCATATGGTGAGGAGAGTACCTGTCATTGCTTTTTCCCCATTTGTCATTTATTGCAGATGAAAATACAAAGAGAATTTGACAAGAAATTGGAGCAACTGTCATATCTTGTTTTGTCTTACTAAAAGTATGCAAATAATAGAAAATGCCAKCTGAAGAAAGAAATACATTGCTATATTCAATTATTCCGTTGCCATGTGTAATTCCTCAGTTGCAAAAAAGCAGATTCTCATCACAAGCAGTCATTTTACCTGGCTTTTATTTATTTATCTTTCAGTTTGAAGTGATGTTTAAAGTAGCTACTTGATAAAATGGAGTAGTGACCATTTCCAAGCCATTGCTTAGGGAAGAGGAAGAAAAATTTTGCTCACAGATACAGGACCTCTCCCACTGTCTTTTACTGCAAAGTAACAGTGATTTTAAAGGCCTGCTTAATTTTCCCTGCATTTACAACATCACACCTGTGCTGCTCTCTTAATTGTTAGRAAGTTTTTCATAATGGCTAAGCTGACTCTTGCTGTGGTGTAATCAGTCCCACCCTCTATGGGCACAAGAGAAAATATTCCTTCTTCTTCACAATAGCATCTTAAATATTGAAAGGTGCACCATTCTTCCCACTTCAYCCTCCATCTTTTTTCCACATTTTTGCTAACTAGTCCCAGTTATATGTATATCTCTATGGGTTGTGTTTTCCTGAATTTGCTGTTTCCTGTGGCTCTTTGGACCTGCTCCAGTTGGCTCATTTGTTTCTTCAAATGCAGCACCCGGGCAAGGCTGTAGTACTGCAGCTGAAGCTTTCCTGGTGCTCAGTGGAGTGGAAGGACAAGTCCATGTGTTCTGTGGGGCACAGTCATGTTTATCTGTTCCAGCCTGCTTGTTTGCCTTGTGCTCAATAGCTTGACTCTGACTCATGTTCCGATTGTCATCCCCTCCTACCAATGGGTTCTTTCTGAGTACTCTTACCTCATGTGCTGGTTTTGGCTGGGCTGGAGTTAGTTTTCTTCACAATAGACGGTGTGGGGCTGCATTTTGGATTTGTGCTGAAAACAGTGTTGATAATACAGAGATGTTTTAGTTATTGCTGAGCTGTGCTTGCGCAGCCTCAAGGCCCTTTCTGCTTCTTGTACCACCCCACCAGTGAGGATGCTGGGTGTGCACAAGGAGATAGGAAGGGACACAGACAGGACAGCTGACCCCAACTGAGCACAGGGATATCCCATATTATATGGCATCATGCTCAGTATGTAAAGCTGGGGGACGAAGGAGTGGACTTACAGAGTGATGGCGTTTGTCTTCCCAAGTAACTGTTCTGTCTGATGGGGCCCTGCTGCCCTGGAGATGCTGAACACCTGCTTGCCCATGGGAAACAGTGAATTAATTCCTTGTTTTGCTTTGCTTGTGCGTGCAGCTTCTGTTTTCCCTATTAAACTTGTCTTTATCTCAACCCATGAGTTTTCCAGCTTTTACTCTTCTGATTCTCTCCTGGATCCCACTGAGGGGCAGGTGACTGAGTGGCTGTGTAGGGCTTTGTTGCCAGCTGGGGCTATACCACAACACCTGGCTTGAAGTTCTCCTTACTGTATTTATGTAGTGTGTACAGCTGTGTTTCTTTCCTGTTGTTTTCAATTTCTCCAGTTTGCACCAATAATATTGGATTTGAATCATGTCCTTCACATTTGTACTCTTTCTTTTTCTGTTTGGTCTACAGATTTAATAAGTTGACTCTTTCCTGTCATCCACTTAAAGATGTAGCAGGACTAGCCCACGGAGTTCATCCAGGTCCATACTAATTATTCATGTAGAACTAGTGATAACTGCTGGATCCAGCCCGAATGAACTTTACCTAGATCATGTTTTCCAAACTTTCTTAAAAGAATGTTATGTGAGAGTGTATATAAAAAACTTTAAATAAAGTGAAGGTATAAAGTATTTGTGCTTTCTCCCGAGCCACAGAAACTGTTACTTTGCTGCAGAAGGAAACTAAATTAGTTTGAGGTGATTAATCTGTTTGCTGTTACTTCCTGTCACCAATATCTTGGTGCTCGTTTTGGATTTGTCCCACTGAAAGAGCTCTTGGGATCTCTCATCAGAATAAATGCCTGCAAGAGGGATTGTAGTCCAGGCCGATTCTTCTTTGTCTAGATTTTGCAGTCTCTGGGGTAGGCTGTATAAATTCAATGTCAAGGGAATAAAAAAATTAGTTGTGCCTTTTTTTTTTTTTCCCCTCTCCCTGGGAAGTATTGCAAGATCCAGAAAGTTAATAAACTGGCCACGTGCGCAGTGTGCCAGCTGGTCCTAAGATCTGTGCAGCAGTTGCCAGCTAGAAAGAGTATTTGGTATTATTACCTGGAATATTTTCTATATTATCTAGATTGTACCCAGTGTGCAAGTAGAAGAAACATTGCAGATGAACAGAATCTCTTTTTTCCCTGATACCTTATGCATTTGTAGCCAAATAACAGAATCATACAGAATCACAGAATGTTTAGGGTGGAAGGGAATCACTGGAGGTCATCTATTCCAACCTTCCTGCCTAGGCAGGGTCCCCTAGAGCGTGTGGCTCTGGATTGTGTCCAGACAGCTTTTGAATATCTTCAGGGAAGGAGACTCCACGCCCTCTCTGGGCAATCTGTTCCTGTGCTCGGTCACCCACACAATGAAGTTCTTCCTCATGTTTAGGTGGAATTTCCTGTGCATCAGCTTCTGATGCCTCTTGCCATCCGTTGCCTCTTGTCCTGTTGTTTGGCTAGAAGAGTGTGGCCCCATCCTCTTGACACCCTCCCTTCAGATAATTACAGACATTGATAGGGTCCGCTCTCAATTGTCTCTTCTCAAGGCTGAACAGGCTCAACTTCCTCAACCTGTCCTCAAAAGTGAAGGAGCCTTTCCTCAAATGGATGAGATAGGAAGAAAGTGGGATCCACTATATAGCATAAACTTCAATTTATTCATGATATGGTTAAAATGAAATTACTGTAGTTTTATGATCTGTTTTTTCCCATATTGTGTGTGTGGGGAAAAAAAATCTTTATGGATGAGAAGTCTAAAGTGTTTTCTAGGTAACTGTTTATAGTGAGATAGTAGATGTGTGACAAAGAAACAGAATTTAAGTTGTAGCATCTCAGTGAATCAGGTCTTCTTAGTACAGATATTTTGCAGCCTATCCCAGTCAATGTGGATGTTAGATCCCAGCTGTTTTCGGAGAGCAGAAGCAGTGTAGGATATTAATAAATTTTTAAGATGTATTTTTGAAAGACTTTTTGTGGGCTGAATGTATGAATCTTAAAATTTATTCTCATCTAAAACATACTTTATTTACTGAATGTCATTCCATCTAAAAGATGAACTTATTTACTGCGTAGTTGTTGAAGGCTTCTACTAGTCCTCCTTGTTTTATACAGTGCAGCTTCACTGCCATATTCAGTTTGTTTCTTGCTGGGAGTCTGAAAATAGTGTCACGTGCCTCACAACTTGATTTGTCAGGTATTGGGCAGGTTTTCTGCCTGCATGCTAGCACTAAGTATAGAAGGTGTTGATTAAATATCTGTTTTTGTGAAAAGCACGCTGAAATACCTTTCGTATATAAGAAAACGTGCTCCTCTTAAGATTTCAGAGGAGGGTCTCCTGTGTGGAGTTATAGCAGGATGAGTTTCAGGCATTTGGATGTCTAATGTTTTTCTCGGACAAATCCTTTGGAGTGATGGATCTGCAAAGTTTTCCTTGCTGTAAAACTTTAATAAAAGTTCAGCTCTTTTTTTTTTTTCCCTGAAGTCCATCAATTTGGGGAAGAAGACATATCTGTTCATGTTTTTAGTGCTTATTTCCCCTTCTTTCACAGAAAATTGACTGGTTGAATTTTAAATTTGTAGTCTTAGTTTGTACTCAAATGCATTTATAGAATACAAAAATCATTGTGCTTGTGTGTTATAAAATCCGCAAATTCTCAGTGCTGGGTGCAGAGCTATCAAGTGTGGAGAACTGATACGATTTCGAGATGCACTATATCTTGCATAAGACATAATAGACATTTTATTTGACAAGATTTAGCATTGAYTCAGGAAGGGATTGCTCTTCATCATGGGTCTTTGAACATTAATTTATATGTTTCCTTATTCTGAGATATTATTATCAGTAATTCAAGTAGTTTCATGAACCGGGCGAACTTACTTTGTCCCTGATCTGGCAAAGATTTAGAGATATCTTTAATTTTAAAGCAGGATGACTGTGCACACTGATTAGAGTGACTCTGCTTAAAATTTGTTTGAATGGGCTAAAGCAGAGTTTGTGTCAATTGGGTTTTGCTCAGGGAGCCTAAATGCTTAGGATTTGGCTTCTGGGAGGATTTAAGATACCAGATTACCTTAAAGTAATTTACTGGTGACTTTTAGTTATAGCTTCTCCTTCCTTTCATTTAAAGAATACAGGAAAAATAACTATTGGAATTTTAAAGTGGAGGGAAATTAATAGAAGATTTTAAAAAGATGTCTAGGTGATTATTTTAGTTATTTTCTTTAGAATGAATTTAGGTTCCTTAATCTCTTCCAGGTCTTAATCTGACCACGTATGTATGTCATGAATCATTGGTTCATTTATCTTTTTTTGCAGCTTTTACAGTTACTCGTTTTTTTTCTTCCTTCTGTGCTTCTTGAAATTTTTTGACTTGGAAAAATTCTTGAGCAAGGTTTTTTGGTATCTAGATAGTCTGATAGTGAATCCTAGACTTCGCACATATGTTGTTCAACACTTTGAAGCCCTGAACTACTCGGGTTCTGAGAACATTGTTAAAAGAAGTGGCATCTCGGAAAGCATCCTGTGAATTATTAGTTAATGTCGATGGTTTAAAAGTGACCTCGATTTTTGTCACTTCTCTTGGTAGGTTTGCTAATATTTCAAAACATTTGGTTTTTCAAGGAAGGATTTCTCCTTCTTGCCTTCTTTTCCTCTTTTCTTGAGTCTGCTGTGAAGATGTGAAGCTGGATTTGACATGATCTCCATGGCAGCACACATTAGTTTCCATGGCAACACATTTCACAAACAGCCCTACAACTTTACTACAGTGTCAAACAAAAGGAGAATCCCGACTGTTGGAGCAGGCTGTGATCAAGGTTAAAATTAAAAAGAGGGGGAAGGGAGGAAACACTGGAAGAGGTTGGGTGAGATAATGACTTCTTCCAATTTGTCCTTTCAAAGCTTTTGCTCCAGGGTAAGCACATCATTTAAAATAACCCCCTAAATTCTCCAGCCCATAATTACTGTGCTATCCAGCAGCATTCCTGCACATGAGCAGGTAAGTGATGGGCTGTCACAAGTCTTTTGTCCCAAGATACTTCTTTAGCCTGGTTTCAGAAGGAAATGAGGCTTACAGAATAACAGTCCTCCAATCCAGTTGTCTCTTTGTCTCCTCTCCTGYTGGCACCTCAGAGCTTTTGCCCCCATGGATCAGATTATTTGAATTTGACAGAGGGGCCAAAGTTGAGGAGGTAATGAAGTTCCTCTAGGTGTTGTGAAAAGCTGCTCCCTGTTCAGACCCTGGAAGGAGGCTCTGTGCACTGAGAATTGGAGAATTACAGGCATCTAAGGTAGATGGGTATAATAAACAATGTATAAAGATTAGTTCTTTTGATGGTCTGAAGTCAGGAACATGTTTAAGCACATGTTTAGTGTCTCTTTTTCTCATGAGATGTTTTTGTAAACCTCAAAGATGGGATACTATGAGAGGCTGATTCTCTCAGACACGGTAGAGGTCACTTCTTTTTCAAGATAGTGGTACTGGGAAGGCACGAGGGAAAATACAGAAGGACTGCAAGGTGTGAAGCAGCTTTCAATTTTAGTTTTATTTCAGACTGAATATAACCCATACTTCAGGTTTTGCACAATGCAGGCGATGTTGCATTGTGTTTGTGGTGTGGTTGGGAACCCAAACTACTGCTGGCAGCCACATGKGAAAATACAAGGTCAAGTTGGTTGTCAGAAGACTTGTACTAAGAGGGTTTGGGAGTGTGRGCAAGGATATACTGGTGTACTCAGTGGTCTGCTTCATTGTTTGGGCTCTACACATCTCCCATTTCCGAGATGCAGTTTCAGGAGAGATTGCACGATTGCATTTATGTCACTGGAAAGGTGGTGGTGTTTTGGTAGAATGTCTTTCTCAGCTGTGTTAGAGATGATTTTTTTTTAAAAAAAAGAAAAGAATGCAGAAATAGCTTAATGATTTATATTGATCCTGGTTTAGAAATGCAAGGCTACCACATTATTCTTGTCACTTCAGAGTGGTTCCCATCAAACTTAGCTAACATGCTAGCATGCATGTGAGCTTTTATGGGAAGATGGCTTTTTATTTTCTAGTTTTTTTATTTAAAAATACATTATAGAGGTGACTATACAGGGTTAGATGCAGGAGGAACTCACATTTGTGAGATAGCTTTTGAGATATCAAAGATAGCTTTTGTTTGGAGGAAATACACATAACCGACACTACTATTGCTGCAGGTGAGGGTGTAGCAATGGAAGGCAGCGTTAGTCTGGGGAGATGCCAGGGTAGAGGCAGGTTCTGGACATGTGGCTTCAGGTTGGGGACATCACCCTGCTCAGGGAATAGGATCCAGCTCCAGTGAGTTTTCGAAGGCTGGGTCTTTTAACATTATTGTTCAAAGTTGACTTACCCACTGCAGACCTCTGCTTATCATACGAAATATTCAAGTGGTTTTCTTTCAGAAGGAAAGAAAAAAGTTGTCTCGTAGAGTTGGGTTTTTTTCTGCTGACTCTTGGAAATGATCCTGGTGTAAACGGAGKGTAAAACAGAGTTGAATGAAATGGTCAAAGATGTACATAGTAATGACTTATTGCCTACTTTTCAATTTTAGCTGATTACTTTTGTTTTAAAAAGCGACTAGAGAATTTTTTAAAGATCTTGGTTTCCATAAATCTCCTCAAAAACTAGTTCTTAGGAGCCTTCATGTTCTGAAAGTTTAAGTCCTTTGAAGGTTCTGGCAAAATAAAGATGCATGCAAACACTACCCGTATTAAAAGGCTTGCCTACAGCAGTGTTAGCTGTATAACCAACCTATGCTAAACTTCCCTTTTTGATTGAAAATAAAAGTAATACTTGTGATGAACTACTAACCTTCCAAAATATCAATATTGATTTTTTTTTTTCCCTGTAGCTGTTGTGCCATCTCAAAACAGTGTTGATTGGGAAATGCAGACATTCTTATCTAACGCCCTTTTGTGGTGGTGATGTTGTGCCCTACTTGGACATCCTGGGGGGCTTAGTCCATTACAGACTGAACCCACAGAATTCATCTATGGTTGATTCCTGTTTAGCTGTCAGCTTCCTTCCTGTCCTTAAGATTTTCCCTACCCAGTCACTGGTTCTCAAGCTTGAATTATATGTGCAGTGGTGGTCAAGGCCATCCATCCATCTGAAGACCCTCAGCTGTTTTCTTGTCCCGATGAAGAGCAGGTTCTGCAGCTGGTGTCTTCCATGCTCTTAAGCCCCTATTCAAAGATCCAGGCAAGGTTCAGCAAGGCAGGACAAGCTAGGCTCACACCTGGTGATTTTTGATATGTTTGACCAGGAGAGCATTGATGTGGAAGGTTTGCCAGTGTTATGATTTCAATATGTACTTCCAATATCTTTCTGTAAACTGTGGATTTTACCACATTTTAGTCTTTCTTTCCTCTGGTTTTCTTCAGAGTGTTAAAATTGCAATGTGGGCTCACTGCTAAAAGAACTACCAACATATCCATCTGAACGAAAACTGTGAATCTTGTTCCATGGGTTATAAAAATAAACRTTTCATTGAGCTTTCATGTATCAAGAGATTTGCAAATGTAAAAATGCAATATAAAGGAAATGGATTTAAAATAATTCCTTAATCTGGTTTTCAGTGGTCAGGATGTTCAGCTGCATTTTTTGTCTTCTCCCTAATCACTTTCATATTAAAGATTAATTGCATATCATAGAGAATCCTTGATTAAGCCAATGAAAAGTGAGAGCATAGATCTGTTCATTAGAAGCAGCGTGAGGAATAATAATGAGCAACTGCCAGGCTTCCTTCTCTGCCTTACAATAGACACATAGAGGACATGTATTTCTGAGATGCTCCATTTGCTGTTACTAAACAAAAATCATTTACAATTTTGCCAAGAAGCGTCCTTATTAACAAAACAGAATAAATTACTCCGCACCATACACCTTCTGTGGTGAAAGTTTAACAGGAAAAGGAGTTAATATTTCCCAAGCATGTTTTGCCTCTGACTCCAGGAGAATCCAACAAGGTGATTTATGAAGGCATTTTTATTTTAGACCTTGTCATTTTGACTAGGGTGTTCTTTTTAGCTACGTGCCTCTTTGCAATGGGTTGGGTTTAGTTTTTTGTCATGAGTTCTGGAGTACTGCATGTGTTGCATGTACCACATCTGTAAAGCTGCAGAACTTGCTTCCCATTGTGCAAGAAGATAAATGTGTGTGTATGACTTTACCGCCAAGTGAATCAATATGTTACTCTGGAATTGTCTCTGCTGGCCTCTGTAGACAAGGAATGTCAAAGGAATAGGATGTAACAAGGGCAGTGTCAGGAGATATGGCAACGGTGCGGACTATACATGCCAAAATTAAATTAGAGTCACTTTATAATACCAAATGAAGCAGTTAGAGAATGAGGCTTGTGAAGCAAAATGATCATCAAAGGCACACCCATGTTTATAGCAGGAGCTAGTACTGTAGCTGTTAAGATTCCCATTCAGCAGCAACTTGTGGCTTTTTTTACTTGGAGGGAATGATTTCTTTCCACTAGTGCACTGAATGAATTTGTGCTGAACTGTGAGCAAGTGTCATGAGGCTGTRGTCATACATAGTATTGTTCATCATCTGTAGCAATGATTCTGACACCTCTTGGAAGTAGATGATTGTCAAACCTGAATTTCTCATAGACCACTTTGGATTCTTCTCAAATTTTTAAAAGAAAACTCCATTAGACTATGAATGACTTAAGCCAATCTGATCCACCTGCTGCCAGTCACTGTAGAAATGTAGTTTGGGGACCACTAGCAAAGTGTCATCTTAATCTTGAGTGAACTACAGAATAAAAGGCCTATGGGTTGGCTTTTCTATTCCAGTGGGTTTGGTTTTTTCCTGCCTAAGGCTTAGAGTTTCAACACGTAGAACAGAAATGTCTGATGCTGAAAAGACAGTTGAGTTACTCCTCCTTCAAAGGCTTATACAGTCAAGTCACTGCAGAATGCTTGTCCCAAGACTCACCTGATGCAAATTCTGCACACCTTCCCAAGTATGAGCCCTAGACCCAGTTGTTTTGCATACGTTGTAGGGAGGAAAACTAGATGGGTGTCAGAATATATGATGGTGGTCAGGTGCTAAGAAAAATTCCCAGAGTTGGAGTTCTTTACTTATACATTAGGTAGGCAGCAAAGCTGATTTTCTGATTGAGAAGATAAATTATCCCTAGGGAATAAGTAGCAACTGCCAAGGCGACCTCTGGAAACACGGCTGTTTCACGATTTGAGAGAGATGTGCTCATTGGTGATCACTCAATGCCCTCTTTTCCATTGATTCTCAAATAGCAGTTAGGATTACCTGGTTATTGAGTAATCTATGTTTACTTACCTTCTTTTGCTGTCACTGGACCTTATGGATCCCTTTTTAATACTTTTATTTTTCTGCTTCTTCTTCTGCCTTTTTGAACTAAAATAAGTAATTACACCAAAGGGAATAGCTAACCTATTTAACTTGAGTTTCTCATGAAGTCTCATATTCTCATGAAGGCAGCATATTCTAATCTCCTTCATCTTCCAGAATGTCTGCACTATATTGAAAAAAGATTATGGAAAAGAAATCTTAGTCTTGGTAAAAACTTAAACACAGATGTTGGCAATAATAAATTTTCCAATTTAATTTATCGCTACTGAAAAATTTGAACCAAATTGAATTGTGTGTATGGCCAAGTTGGCACAGGCCTTATTCATGTGTGTGTATTTAATTGAACTGTATGATTTTACATTTAAATTCTTGTGATGCAGACCAAAGGAATCCCTTGAATTTCAAAGTTTGTTTCCTTTTTTATCCTCAAACAGTGGTGGGTCCCAAAATACGTTGGATTTACTTCATCTGCTTTCTAAAGGTTTCTAAAATAGATACTGTGATTGTCACGTCACAATTTTTTGGCAATATACCCCTTAAGGTACTGTTGTTTTTAACCAGTGATGGAATCTCTGAACAGTGATATTGTATAGAGAAGGTTTTGAAAGTATGGAAAAATTCAGTGTTGAGAGATGAGAGAAGGACATCGTTTAAGTGACAGCGAGGGAATTCAGTGATGAAATGTGTACACTGTAATGAAAGTTGTGTACGCTGTATTGTCACAGCAGGGACTGGTTAGTGAAGATATAAGAGTTAGGTTCTATTTGACTTTTCCAGGTGCTCTTGGCAGTGTGATCACAGTGGCACAGGTGGTGCTGCAGAAGTCATGGTGAACCTGATCAGAGTCCTGGCTACCACAGCAGATAACAGGTCTGGAGGTACAGAGCCATGAGAAGTGTGTGCTTCAGTCTTATAGCTGGAGGTGCTGGTGTATTTCATTTGTGTCCTACTGCTGTGGGGTTTTGGGTGGGCTCTATGCCCTAAGTTAACTAAAAAGATGAAGAAAAACCTCAACTAAGTAAATCCCTGCAACCAGCCCTGAATGCTGGTACATCAGTGCAAAAGAAGTTCATGCTCCAGGAGCTTGCTAGGGTGTTGTAGGGGTTTGAGTTGTTCAAACCCCACTTACAGCAGTATGAGAAGAATTGCACAGGTATAGCCACCATATATATTCTATACTAGTTTCATCTGAGGAGCTCAAGGAATTAGATAAATGTATTTTTTTATGAGTCTGTTTCCATTTTACTGCAGAAAAAAGAAATAAATGAAGCTTTAATGGGTGGAGAGGTGAATCTGGTCCTCTTCTGGTCCAGAAAACTTACAGCATTCTATCTCTGTGCATGACAGATAATATAAATGTTAAAGGTTGAATTTTACACAGTTCTTTGGGTTAGAAGGGATGAATAGGCTTGGGAAGAGGTGGCGAAGGACTGGATAGCCCTTCTTAATGTGGGTTTTCTGCTGTCTTTGGAAAATGAACAAAAATAATTTGCATGGTAGAGACTACTTCAGCTGCTGTACCTTGCTGTAGCTTTGTGCACTGCTGCTCATGCTCTTAAACTAATGGGTTATTTTCCACTCATGTTCTTGCCTTTTTGTGTTTCCCTAGGTAAGGCTTCGGGCAGGTTCTGAGGCAGAGTTTCTGATCATGAGCTGCAATTTGCCATAGGAAAACTAGGAGGAGCTAAGTAGTCTTCTGACTTCTTGTCCTGTGCAGGAAGCCTGGGGCCACTGCTCCTGTCTTCCTCAAACGAATTCTGGACTCTTTCCCCCCATTCTTCATGGAAAACATGTTTAACATTAACCAATGAAACTGAATTTATTATTGTTTGTACAGCTTAGACCCAAATTCTTTTTTCCTTGACTTGCCCATGATGTTATGGTAGAGTGAGGCATTCTTGGAGCATCTACTGCTTTTTTATCTTCTTGAGCTTCCTTCCCTTGGACCAGCCCAGAACATACAGCTCGCTTTGCTTTGTTACGCATCTTTGGAAAACCTGAATTCATTCTATCTTTTCGTGTTTGACAGTGGTTTTGTTTTTTAGCCATAGGAATGCACAATGAGAGCTTTTCTCTGTGACTGAAAACATAAGAGAGTTTTCATTGGTACAGACTGCAGCATGTCCAGAGCAAGAGGATAGTCCTTTCTGGAGGGCACCAAACGTGACTCTCCCCACGCCCTTGTACAGATTCCTGTTCTATCCACTCAAAAAAGATGTAAGAGACCATTTGAAAATTAAAGGTAGATGAGCGATAACAAAAGGTGAGGAGGCAAAATGAGGGAGGAGATTAGCAATTTAGGAATAAAGATACAGAATTTTCATTTGAATTTATTTTTCAAAAAATTTTGTATCCCTTAATATATGCCCCTCGAGATTTTGGGAGAGCAGGGGAATACTGTATTTTCTGACCTGCTTTAGTTTGCTTTATGCAGGTCAAAACATTTTGACCTTAGCATTAAGCAGAGTCTGTTTTCTTGTGTATGTTTCTGAGGCATATTGCTTATATGGTACCCTATGGGGAACAGAAAATAGAAACTTTTGCACTTAAGGAGATCAACAAATCCAGAGATTTGCATCAGATAGTTGTAGAAGAGCTTATTGAGGTGTTGTGCAGGCCACTAACTTAAGTTTTATTATGTATCAAAGCCCTGGGGAGGTTCAGGAAAACTATAGAAAGGATCTGTTTTGTACATATTTAAGAAGGGGAAGTGGTACAACCCAACTACTTGTTTGTCCATTACCTGTTATTTATGCCAAGCAGAAACTATGGGATGTGATTTATACATCTTAAGGAAAGTAGCATAAGGAAAGCTAGCCCTTATGGGGATTCTAGTGGGATTTGATGTGTACAAAAAAAAATCATGTCAAACTGGCCTTTTCTTGTTTGATGTTAAGAAAAATTATACAATTGATTTAATACACCAAGACTACCGTGAGGCATTTCTCTTGCTGCTGTACAACATTTTGATTGAGACACTAGGTTGATGCAGAATCAATGTGACACATTAAATACATAAAAACTGTACAACTGAGGTCTCCAAATGTAATGGTAAATAGGAAAAAACACTGGTGACATAAAGAAGGCTTCCACTTCTTTTTGTGTTTCGTCTTCTTGTGCCCACAGGGCAGGAAAGTTTTTAGAGAAGAATTTAGAGAAGGGGGAGGAGTTCACAGGGGGGAATGATGAACTGGAGATGCTAGGCCCATTTAATGTGTTGATACACTTACCTTATCAAAGAGAACTTGAGTGATGACTTTATCATCATTTCAACATATACAGAGGAAATAGAATTTGAAATCTGAAGCAAAGGTATAACACACTAAAGACAGATTGTAACAGATTGTATTTTCATTTATGCTGTAAGTAACAAGTAATTTGTCAAAAGTTTGTGTGGCTTTTGCCACATCTAAAATTGTAGTCCTTTTGTATGTTTTTCTAAAATGGACACTCAGGGACGCGTACAGAAATTAATTTCAAAATCCTCCCTGCCATCCCTTTTGGTGGGAGAAGCTGACCCCATTTCCCCCAGTGAGCCCTGAGTTCTTGCCTGAACTACTTCCCAATAGATCACCCGTTCTGCCTGTATGCTGAGTGCAGTGAGATGTAAAGTGGCTGGGAAGATCAGCCCTTTAGGGGAGAATAAGGTCAGGAGATGCTATGGGGAGGCTTTGTGGCATCGTATGTGGCCTCAGGGCCAGTTTAGACCCAGTTCAATTTAATGTCAAACCAGTTTAAATTAAGACTTTGCTATTTAGTCCATAATGCTAAGTCACTCAGCTGGGGAATAGTGGAATACTTACTATCTGAAACACTACTTCCTAAATGCTTTATTCTGTTAAAAATGCTGATATTTTGAGTTTTTGCCCTAATTAGAGATGAAAGCAAATGACAAAACTGGGATGTTCTGAGGAGTGGTAGTCCTGTGTGTTATTCATTTCTACAGAAAAGTTCACCTCAACAGCTAGAGTAACTCTTTTATAATCCTCGTGAAGACAGTTGAGCTTCCACGTGTGTTTCAATTTTAGACTTCTGTTAGGGTTAAATTTCTTAATTATTATAATAGTTATAAATAATAACTTAAAATTCAAGCATATACTTAATCACAGTGCTGAATTTGGCTTGTTTCAGAAAATGAGTTACTTCCCTGTTTGTGCACATGCAAGTCTGATGAGGAGCAGCTGAGGGAGCTGGGGTTGTTTAGCCTGGAGAAAAGGTGACCCAGGGGAGACCTTATCACTCTCTACAACCACCTGAAAGGAAGGTATAGCAAAGAGGGGCAGGGAGTTTGTCTCTTTTCCCACGTAATAAGTAACAGGGTGAGAGGAAATGGCCTCAAGATGTGCCAGGGAAGGTTTTGATGGGATATTAGGAAAAATTTCTTCACTGAAAGTGTGGTCGAGCATTGAAACAGGCTGCCCAGGGAAATGGTGGAATTGCCATCCCTGAAGGTATTTAAAAGATGTGTAGATGTGGCACTTGGGGACATGATTTAGTGGTGGATTTGGCAGTGCTAAGTTAATGGTTCGACTTGATGATCTTAAAGGTCTTTTTAAACCTAAATGGTTCTGTGATTCTACATGTTGGAAGGCTGAGGGGAGAAGTGAGGCAGTGGCATATTGARAAGAGAGCACAGCATGGGTGGGACAGTCAAGTACCAATGAGTGTGAGATAACACAGAAGGCACTGGACTTGTTCACCACTGAATGTAAAAGGGTACAGCAGGCCGAGACAATCCTCCTGTTGTGTAAGGTAGAGAGAATACTGGCTGTCCCTGGAGGGGAACAAGGGGAATGCTCTGCCTGTGCTGTCCAGAGGCTGTTGAGTGCAGTGTCGTGGCCAGTTGCCATGGATGATGCCAGGGGTGCAGCTGAAGGTGTCCTTGTCTCAGCAGCCTGGACTGCATGGCTGAGCTCCCACTGGGTTGTTGTCCTGAACYGGTATCATATGTGAGCTCGGCTCCAAATGGGAGGTGTAATGCACCAGGATCAGTGGGTTTAAAAGGCACCAGTTAGTGCCGGTGAATTGGTGATAGCTTACATAATACTTCTTCATGGACACTTTAATATTTAATGTTTGCTATAGCATAAATGGAGCTTGCAGGCAGCTGTACATAAGCTGCATGAATTTTTAAGAGGGGGAAAAATTTTGGGAGGCGAGAACGTCACAGAAGCTTCCGAATTGGCACATACCCCAATAGAAACCAAAATGTGAAAATTAAGTTACTGCCCTAATTATCAGAGGCTCCTAGGAATACATTGTGCTGGGAGATATTCCTTTTTCATTTCATGCACTGCTTTCAAAATAAGCGCTGTGCAGAGCTTAACAAGGCTGTTAATTAAAAGGCTGTGCCTACACAGTAACTTTTCACTGTGGCACTGGCTGATGAAGGGAGCTGCGAGGGGTGGAAACACTTCTTTGTGTCCACAAAAGATGGAGCTAATAATCCGTTGATAACCAGTGGCTCTTAAATGGCTTTGCTACGGTGACATGAGGTCTGATTCTGACTGGCAGCAGTGTGCGTGGTAGGTTTCTTGTAGGGATGAACACTTCTGTGTACTTCTGGACAGAAGCTGCCTTTGCCCTGCTGCTCCCCTGAAACTGTGTAGCAAAAGATGTTCACCTCCCTTGGTCCTGAGTGCCAGGCTGCCCTGAGCTCTGATGATGACTCTATCCCCAGCCCACACCAGAAGGTAAAAGTTGTAATCATTTAAGCCATTTAAGGCTTGTAAGATGTGAAAGAAGACAGATAAATTGTAGTGGTGGATGAGCACGGCAGTGTATTGTGCAGATGGACAGTATCACAGCAAAGCAATAAATAATAGCCAGAAGGATACGTTAGCAGTGTATGAATCCTGCTGTTGGTAASTGGGATGTTTCTCTTGACTTGCAAAATTTGCCATTTAGAGGCAAGGACGTGCTTAAGGCAGAGAACATAACTGTAATAAGTGGGTGGCTTTTCTATTGGCACTGTCATGTAAAAGCCTGATTGCAATATGCCCTGTTCTGCTAAGGTTTTGAGTACCCAGTGCAAACTATGCTTTTCAGAGTAGGGTCTTTTGGGTGACTGGCTTAAGAGCACTGTCGCTGATATCAGGGAAATTTTCTACATTAACTTCTCTGAGAGGCGATTTTGGTAAAATGCAGAGTGCTTTTTGAAAAATGCGTTTTAATGGGACAACAAATACATATTTCTATATGTATTCATATAATGTATGTACGCATAATAGCTGTATACTAGAGCTGATGAAAACCAAGAATTTTGTGGTCCTATTTAGAGGCACAGACATCTGGCTGTGTAATCAAAAATAATACATTTTCAATTTATTTCTTGATTTGCCAAAAAATGCTTCAAGGAATTAAAGCTGGAAAGACCTAGCAAGTTGAGCTTGCTTTCATGAGTCCAACCTACTTTAGTTCAAGGTCAGAGCAATTGAAAACCCTGTGTATAGTAAGAACTTTGAGTAAGTTTAATAATAGATATGGTGTGTAGTAATGAAATTCCTTGTGGAAGCATGAGAGCAGCTGTATTGGATCAGATGGAAAGGTCCCCCTTGTGCAGTTCCTGCCTCACGAGCCAGTAACATATGTTTTACTTAATGAAAGGTAAGAACATCCCAGGCTTTGTAATGGTCCTTTGCCAGTACTCTCCCAACTTGCAGTACTCGGTAGCCCAGGAACTTCAAGTCTGTATTGTCTAATAATTCTTAAGGGATTTTATTAATTTATTAAAATATAGTTGCATTTTCCCCTTTATCTTTCTTAACTCTTTTCCTCATCTTACCACCAAATTTCTCACAAAAATGAAGTTTCCATCCTGAGGCATATCTCTCTGAAACTGCAATTTCTGACTGCCAGAGAGATGTGATGCTGAGATAGTGCTATTGCATGCTCCAATTTGAACAGCTATGATGTGCTGGTTTTGGAAAAAAAAATTATTTCGATTAGTTTGGGATATTTCTTTGGAAGAATGAAAACAGTAACAGAAAACTTAATATATTCACCCGAGTTGTCCAGATCTCTATAAATGGTATGAACAAAACCACTCTAAGTAATCAAGGATAGAGCAATCTCCTTAATCTGGTTATAGTACACTCTAATTGAGTAGGTAATCAACCTGAAACATCTTGCCCTGAGCATGAGTCTCAGACTCTCACCGAGTGTAAATGTCACACAGAGAGTCTTGTAACACTGTAGGCAGTACCTCTATAGAATTTGTTCTTTCAGTTTGGCAGCAGTCTGACACAGAGCTCTTTGCACACCAGTTTGTGCTTGTGCCTTATCATTTTGAATGTGATAATGCTTGGGGTGTCCAGGCAACTTTTCCCTCTCTTTCCCTTCCTGAGAAAATCTTTTGAGCTGATATGAAGGTAAGAAAAAATTTATCTTGGGAAGAGTCTGGCAAAGATCCACGGCAGATGAGATAGCTGTGTAAATGTATGACTGGTACCTGGGGGCAAAGAAGAAAGCCGCATTCAGTTTATGAGGTGTAACAAATATAGCTGTTAGACACTCATATGCCTCTCCAGGTTATCTCTAGAAAGTATCTGATTGTGTTGGAACCGAAATTTCATCCACTGACTTTTGGATTTAGGAACGATTGTTCCATCAATGATACTTGTTAAATGATAATCTAGGTGTCCAGTTATTTCTTAAGCCAAGCACTTAGAGAAGTTTTGTTCTTTACAGCAGAATAAATACAGTAAAATACTGTTTGTGATAGCACTTGGACTAAGCACATGGGTTTTGTGCRCCAGACATTAGCATTATAACACTCAGTCCTGCTGTTGTCCCTGTCCCACAAATTTCTCTTCCTTATGGTCTCTTCTTAAATCTGAATTTGTGCCGTTTGTCATCCCTGCTTAATGAAAGATAACCTCTTGAATGGCAGACCACAGGATTCAGCTGCCCATAGCTGGGACTGCAATTGTTTGCAGTGAAGTCTTGCCTAATGGTCTGCACTGGGACCCACACTGATGGTCTGGTGTACCTTAAGTCTAGTTGTTAAATGGTAGTACTTGGGAATGTGGGCTGTCCTAATGTATTGTGACCTGGGATACACTCTCTTAAGGAGCTGAAGGGCTGGAAATGTCAGGCATGTGAGTCTATGTAGCAGCTTTGTCATTGTCTTGAGGGCTCTGGCTGGCTTTGCAGTTGTATTTTAAAGAAGAGAGCTAAGCTTTCTCTAATAGAAGAATGACCTTTCCCCTGGCAGTGGGGAGTGAAGGATTTCACATGGTGGAAGTTAAAAGGGCTTATGGATTTCCTGCATTCCAACAGTAAAAGGGAAGCTGTGAATCACTGTGGCGCATCACCAAGTTTTTCTTGATAAAGAAGCYCCACCTGAGGTCTCTTGTTCACAAAGATCAGTGTTATTTGCACAGCATCAAAATTGAGTTAGTCCACTGCAGTGAGACAAGAGCAGACTGTAATAGAAGGATTTTTTTTTTATTCTACAAGTCCTAGAAATAACATTGGCTGTGGTAATAGAGACTGCCAATGTTTAAAAGTACTGTATTTCAAATCTGTGTTCACTGCATTGTCTAGGCTTTTAATTTTCCTGTGATAATTACSCCCACAACATTTGGCAACCAAACTTCTCATTTATATGGTTATTCTGTGTATTTTAAAGGTTCTGTTTTGATATTTTTAACAAATATTTTCCTTTAAAATACCAAATAAAAACAGACAGTGGTGTTTAAATTAGATTTTAAAAAAACAACAGGCAAGGTAAGTCTGTCCTAGAGGTGGCTCAAGATACAAGTTGGAGATCTTTCCAGTTTTTTCACTGTACTGGGAGAAGTGAAGTTTGTAGATGTTGTGTTGCCTGATCTAGATGGTGGTTTTCTACTAACATGGAAGCCAGACACCTGGAAAATAAGGGTTAAAATTAGCAAAACAGCACCCCAAACCAAAAAGGGTAAAAATTATGCTGTAAAGTTTAGGATGATCTAGTGATTCAAATGTGGTACTTGATGCCTTAGGAGGAAATCTGGGTCAGTACAACAAGACAAGCGTTCATTTTCTCAAGATTCAGATATTAATAATCAAATTAATACAAGGTTGTGCAATCCAAGCCTTAAACTTGTTTTCCTGGCTACTCATGTGTATATGCCATGTGACAGAAAGGCACTGCATTTGGGTTCTGTTACTGAACGTTGAATGTTAGCAAACATCTCTGTTTTTACTGAGAAAATTAAAATAACAAGTCATACAATAGATACAAATGCAACAAACATCTTGAAAACAATCAGGAGAGCCAGTAATTGTGCTAAGAGAGAAAACATGAGTAGCAGATATTAGTGTGTAAAACCCCAGTCTCACAACTCAGGTACATAAATGCACTTGTTACACAAAATCTCAGTGTTAAATGATAAGCTTCAAGAAAATCTAATTTGGCTGTGTTTGGGCTCACTTACTCTCTGTAAGTAATTCAGTGCCACTTAGGCCTTACTGAGAGGTGTGTGGAATACTGCAGACTTGGTCAGATTTGGGATTGGGAACTTGAATTTACCAAGTCCAGTTGGTCGTACAGTCATTGCAAAGACTTAACAGAAACTGGAGTCTCCTGTTGTGCTTACGTTTTGCCCATTAAATTCTCTTCTGTTTGAAAAACAAAGTGTTAGCAGAGTCATGCTAGTGGAAACAGGCATAATTCAGTTCATAATAACAGTTCATATTCATGGCAGATTTGAGGTGTTCTGCTGACAGATGGGTTTACAAGAATAAAGTGGATTCTTGCCTTGTTGCAAAGACAGAGCTGCTTCAGGGTTACACTCAAAATGGATATTTGCCTTTGATCTGCATGTATGATTTCTGTAGACATTAGTATATGTCTGATACAAGGCTCAGAGTAGATGTATCTGCATGCCAAATGTTCATAACTGGCCTGTCCAGATAATTGATTTTTTAAAAAATATGGCAAATGAATAATAAAATTAAAAATTAAAAAAAAAGCAGCTGAGGTTATGCCAAGTGTCAAGTTTTCCTCTTTTATCTAAAAAACACTTTTCACTCAGTTAAAACTAAAATACATAGCACTGTTTTCAGTAGCTGCTTGGAAAACAAAAGAAGGAAATTCCTGTGTTCACAAAATCACCAATGGTCATGGCCCCTTTTTTCTTGGGATTTTGTTGTTTTATGTTGTCACCTAGAAGGTGGAAACTTGCAGTTGCTTCCCCTGTTTCCTGAGGGCTTGTTTAATTTTGTGTGTCACATTAGTCACTTTAACCACAAAGCTGGAAAACTAATCTGGAGCTGGGGAGTCTTCATAAACCCCTCTGTTTAAATTTTATATAAATAACTAAAATATGATTGGAGCAGAAACAGAGAATGAAGGATTTTGCTTGGCAAGTGAGCATCCTTACAGGTGCTGCTGAGAGCCAGACTCATGCTCTTGCTTTTTTCTTTCTGCTGATATTTAGGTATTTCATCTATAGTGGAATAGCTTTATCCAGAATTGCTGTGGGGGCCTCACTGCTAGCTGTCCTACAGTATGAAGTGTAGATACTGGTGTTGAATATCCACTTGAGCAGAGGAGGGAACTGAACTCAAGCCTGAAAACGAAGTGCCAAAGTTAGAGAGCTGTTGGGCAAACTGAAGATGCTCACCGCCAGCAATTCCGTAAGTCAGGGCTTCCTCTTCCATTCCCACAGAGTGCTGCTGAAATGGTGTGGGTCAGATTCACATAGTGCTGGGGGATGTACATTTTGGATGCATTCTTCAGAGTAGCTGCTGCTGGAGTTGAGCAAATCACCTTGTGTTAATCGCTCTTCTAAGCAAACATGTTATATTAGTAATGTATTGGTGCTTTTAGGAGCCAAAAACATGTTAATTGCTTTTTAATAACAACACAAGTTGAGCCCAGCAGGCCCTGGGAACTATTAAGAGGACATACAAGTTACAGTGAAACTCTGGTGTGGTAGCTAAAAAGGAATTAATGCAGAGGTCTTTCCAAAAAGCAACATGAAGTTTTAAGACCAGTAGGGATGCTATGTGGACATCCAGTCTGACCTTCTAGGGAAGTCATAGCTCCTCCAGTGCATACTGTAGTCTGCCCTTTATCAGGCTATTTGTTGTGAACTGTGTTGGTTCATTTTCTAAACATGTTGATTGTGTCTGTCATAACTGTGCAATTTAAAAGTTGTGTTTTGGAGGTTTAAGAGGAAAACCTGCCTTAGGCCAAGTGAGTTAACAGCATTTTGACCAACTGGAAAGTGGAAATTTTGGTGTAAAACCAAATTGTGATTGTAAAACTTGCGTGGTGTGAGAATTACTAGAAAATATAGCAAAATTCCTGATCTGTCACAGTTAACATAGAAAGTAACTTCTAAGAAACATGAAAAAATTCTCGTGGGGGTTTTGGTGTAGCTAAAGCAAGAGCAAGTCTGCACACTGGTGTCCTTTTTCTGTCAGCAGCTGGGTTGCAGATTGTGCAGTAGTCTAGGGTGGCAAAGATGCTATCATTTGTTATGGGGTGGGCTWGAGTTAAGAGAAAAGTTTAAGGATTTCTTAGCAGGGAAGAGAGATGAATTTGACAGTGGGCTTGTTTCGTGTCCTACCAGTTTCACAATATTATGACTGGATTTTGGCTGTCCCACTCTTAGAAGTCTTGAATTGAATTTCTCAAGGTGTTCAAGGAGAATCACTTCATAGGTGGGAGAGTGGGCAGGAAGGGTCCATGTGCAAGAAGAGTCTCCTGCAGTACTGTTCAGGCWGGTTACACTCTGAGCCACAAGTGTCTTTGCTGGCTGTGCTTTAGTAACCAAAGGCATTTGTAGTCTAAATTTGATTGCTCAGCTGAGGGCTGGGGTCTTTCCTCTGAAATATTAGGGTAATGAAGTGGCTGTTCAACATCCTCTCAATGAGGATTAGGAAACTACCATGTAATGCCTTTGGAGAGCAGAGCCCTTCATGCTCTTGAGAAGGGAGAAAAATGTTGCCTCCTTCACTGCAGCAAAGAGAAAGAGCAACCAGACAGCCAACATTTTTAAGCTAGTGGAAGGTTTCTAACTTAGAGCTGGTGCATTGACAGTCCTGTTAGTAAGCAGGAGGTTATGTGGTACAAACAGCTGTCTCCATGCAGAAGGCCGTAGTTCTGTTTGCTGTTTTTATTAAATAAGCTGCTCTATGCCCTACCAGCAGACAATGAGACATTGAGAAATTTTAGTAAATTAGGCCTGTGTGAAATAAGACAAAGCAGCAAAGGACATACTCCATAAACAGTTACCGAAACATTGCTGTTCTTAATTACGTTGTCTTTCTACTTCTATTATCATTTTCTCAGTATAAAAACCTCTTTCCCATGGTTGTGTGTCCATGCTGGTGTGTYACCCCAGGTTGGTGCTCCCTGTATCATTAGGAGACTTCATGTATCTGGTGGCAGACAGTGATGTTTGAATATTCTAATGACCTCAGCTATTCAGGCTCAAAATGGAGTTAGATATCTGCATTTGCTCAGGCTACTAGGCTCATTTTAAGAAGAAAATCAAAAAATCAGTGATGAAAATGACTGAACAGATTATCTCACCCATCTCAAAGCCAGGCCAAGAAGTTTCTTTACTATTACCTTCTTATTGAAGGATTTTTCATAATGCTTTACCCAGCTTGAAAGAACTGAGGTGTTGGATATTCCGTGTACTGTTTGTTTTCCATCTGAAGTACTAACTTACCCATATGAATTTTATTGGAGGTGGGTCCAAAGACCATGGATCAAGTCTTTTACTGCTGTTGCTTTCAAGGGACTTTAGATCAGGCTCTTGAGTTGGACACCTAAGTGCATGTGACACCTCTAGCACCTGAGTAGCTCCACTGATGAAAAGCTCTGACCCTCACAAGGGCGCAAGGATTTAGGATTTCTGAGAAACTTGACACTGATGTGAGTGAGCCACCATTAGGGCTGGGTATGTGCACGTCACAGCATCAGCACCCCGAGGCCCAGAGCACCTCTCGGTTACATACAGCTGCAGACTAAAGAAATGTATTTGCAGCCCCTCAGCTGGATTTATTTCACATAAGGATGTTAAATAAAACTGAATACCCCTCCTTTTGGCATCCCTGAGGACACTCTCTCACAATGTGTTCACATAGCAGGGACTGCTTCTAAACCATCCCAAATGGCTTTTCTAATCAACTTTGTTGAGTTCTTGTTTGGTTTTCTGTTGGGCCTTTTTTTTGTTGAGTCCCTGTGTTTTCTCCTTACTACATTTCTTTTGGATGGGAACTTTGTAATTCCTTGCAAAGTGAGGTCATGCTTTTTGGGGCATCTTCCCTGTAAAATGCAGGATGCACAGCTTCAGTTAATGAAGGCAATTTGTCCTTTTCAAAAATATCCTAGCAAGCAAAGTTATGCAAAGGACACAGTTGATCGCTGGAACAACATTTTTCTTACAGTGCATCATAACATAGTGTAAGGTGATGATCAAAACATCTGTTCTGTGAGGTATGAGAGCAGAAAGCAGAGAGAGATTTTTCCATTCATCTTAAACATTTTCTTTGTGCCGTTGCTTGAAGATAGGCCTTTAGGATCAGTTTGGGAGGATTTGGACACCAGTGAGGGCAGAATGGGGAAATGAGCTGTGATGGCCAACTTAACTGACCAAGGTCACTTGGAAACCAGTATCTACTAAAACAATTTAGATCAGTAGACTGGCTGCTGTCATTCTTTTCTTGGAGGACTGACTTACCTCCAGTAATCACCAGTATTTCTGAAAAAGAAAGTGAGTGGGAAATTCATTCTGATCTCTTATTGAGAGATCCTGCAGTCTCGTTTGTGAAGTTCTGGCTTCTGGGGTTTACACTAAGGTAAATCTTTRTTATTTCACTGTTCAGAGCTCCAATGGGTTTTGGCCTTGTCAGGGATATTTTCTAGAGGTATTGAATTCAATTTTTACCAGGGCTTACCCTAGTGTGATGAGACTTGTCCCACATCAGGATTGATCATTCCATTTTCAACGACTGTGATCTTGCTTTACGTATATTTTAAATCTGGACTTAGGTTTTGCTTCCCAAACTTTTTTGTGCAGRGTACCAGTGTGTGTCTGCAGAATCCCACCATTGATTAAGTAATGTCTTTTTAAAAAGTGGCATCATTCTCTTAACTTGTTTATTACCAGTAATCTTGGTATTTCCCTTTCAAGTTGTATGGTTCTTAGGATACTAACTACTCCTGTAACTGTGTGTTTGTCAGTATCCTGCCCTTTCTCTCCCTTGAGTGGAAGGAAGAAGTAGAGAATTAAGTCCAAATGAGAGAAGCTTTACATCATTGCTTCCTTTGAGCATCCAGAAGGTGCCACATGACCTCGGACGTTAGCAAGACCCTTTATAACTTTTTGTATTCTGCCTTCATGCTGGGCAGAATCTCCCCAGCTGAAACAAGAGCATTACAAGTCCACCTCACATCCTCTTTCATGTTTCTCCTTGCCATGTGGCATACCCAAAAATAATCAGTAATTAATCTGTAGTTGCCATGGTTTGTCTCACTGTCAGACAGTGCTTCACTGTCCCTTTGTGTTTCTCACAAGCTTGTTGAGGCTGGAAGTGGTCTTCTGTACTGTGTTTGCACATGGCGTTGGGACACGTCCTGATTTAATGGTAGATTTGTGCAAGGATGCCAGCTGATGCTCTGAGATGCATGCAGCGGGAGGCTGGGCTGGCTTAGGTTGCCAATTGTGTCCAGTTCCATCCTTTAATGAAGGATTGAGACCTCTGCAAAATTACTGCTTGCTGCCATCTACACCCTACTCCAGAGCTGAGCCAGGCTCAGAGCTGCCTCTTGGCTTTTGCGGATGTCAGAGTTCAAGTTCTCAGTCTCGTAAAGCCCATGGTAGGTGGCTCATGAGATCAGTCTTACACTGCAGCCATCCCAGCAATAAGTGGTGCATGAGTGAATTCAATTGGCCTGTGGCAGGTGTGAAGGTAAACCTCAGGTGCTGTGCAGAACTAGGGCCTTAGAGTGAATTTTAGCAGACTAGTTAAACTTGCTGAGCTTGCAAACTAAAAAGGTTAAACCTGAGGAGTTGTCACAGACCATGTGGAATTGAGTTAACAATGTCCCAGCTGAAATAATAAACTGTGGTTCTCTGCTGCCTTAAGCACGGAGGCTTTGAGGCTTCTATGCTCAGTACTGTAGGATGACTTTGACATTACACTGATTTCTGCTTACGTCCTTGTTCAGAATTGCCTCATGCAGAACCTCAAAACACCTCTATATTTTTAAATATCAAGAAACTGCACATCTGTCTTCCAGGGGCCTTTGAAAGGGCCTAATTATGGAGAGGCCAGGCCCTTTGCTTTTCTACTGTTTGTGTTTCTAAATCCAGTCACCTCTTTAGAGTCAGGGAAATTTCTAACCATTAAACTAGAAATAGGTTTGGGTAGGAAAACTTACTTCGACAAAATAAATCCCTCTTAATGAATTGGAGCTACTGTGCACCCCAGGTTCACGGCATTAGAGGAAATAAGCGGCAAAAATAAGCCTGATTCTTATTTGAGGTCAGAGGGAGGAAGATACGGGTTTGTTCCTGTGTGATCTTGTGGAAGAAACTGAACACAGAAGGAATGGTTTCTAAGTGCTTGACGTGTAGACCTCAAACTCATTTGTTTAGTTTAAGCAAAACTTAATTTTTCTAGTTAAAATTTTCTAGTTTCCAGTTAAAACATTTCTTACTGTTCCAGTGTAACGATACACGTGATGTTTTCACCCTTCAATGTCTTTATCCTTAACCTTTTAATGCTGATGTTGTGCTCAGTGGTGGGGTTTGTAGTTTTACTCCAGCTGTATCAGTTCTTTGCAGTCTTCACTGTTCTTTACAGAAAAAATGTATTTGTAGAGAGCTGCTAGTGTGTTGGTGTTTCCATTTGTTTTGTTGGATCATAGTGAGGTGCTCTAGCATCCTTAAAGGAGGTGAAGTGATTGCCATCACTTGTACAGTCAGTACAGAGTGGAACATCTCCAACTCTCTACTTCTACAACTTGTTCCTCTGAAGTATGGAATTGGTGTGCAGCAGCTTTAGAAATTAACAGATCATCACAGTTCAAGTAGTTCTTCTTTTCCTTGGAGGATCTTAACCAGATCTTTCAATGTTGGGATGGGGATGAAAGGTTTGGCATAGACACACCTACTTTCTTCTCAGTGTAAGGCGTGAATTTTAGAGGTGAGAAGAGAGCAGAGGTAGTAAATGTTGCCACTTTGTCCTACTTAGATAGTGAACCATAGTACAGCCGTTTTCTGTCATGTCCAAGCCCTCTGAGTGGAGGTCCAAAGGATATAGTCCAAGTTGGTGAGGAGGTAAAGAGGTGTTACAGCCTGCTGTTACAGTACGGTTCCTCAGATCAGTTCCTCAGATCCTTTAAAGTTGCTTTGAAAATAACTTTTCCAATGAAGAAAGCAGGAACAGAGATGATTACAGAAAGGTGCAGAGCATATTTCATCTATTCTTTTGGAGGCTCCTTGGAGTTGAGAAGAGGTCTGGGCAAATGCTGGTACAGTGTGAGACTTAGGTTCTAGTCATCTTTTCTCACCAGCCAGCTGATCTGGCTGGTCATGGGGTGCAGAAACATGATCCTCTCCAGAAAGGTGGGAAATAGCACAAGGTCTCTATCCCTTGTGTGCCCAGAGAGGCTGCATGTCTTCGGCATGCTTGTCAGAGATCACACTGGAGTTACCGTTCTCAGAGCACAGGCATAGCTTGGGTGGTGTCAAACTGTTGTGTAAGGGGGAAAGAAAAACAACAGGGATGGCTAAAGAGAACAAATAGCTCCATTCTTTCATATCATTTACTAAATAATGGCCTGGATCCCAACACGACTTGCTTTCAAATCCAAATTCAAAATAAAATCTAGGTTTGTCTTTTTCTACTGCTGTTTCTTCCGCCTCCGTGATTTGTAGGAGGCACTTTAAAAAGGCTCACATTAGTGTTCTCATGTTACTTTTTTGCCCCCTGTTATGACAATTCCTCAACATAATGACTTGTCTGTGACGTTCAAAGTGAATTCTTTGGTGAGGTTTGCACAAAAATATTTTATTGTTGTGGAAGGTGAGTTCAGTGTCTGGAGTAATATAATCAGGGCAGTTCTCTCTCATTCAGAGACTGAATTAAATTTTGCCTAGCCTTAGGCTGTCTTCTTTTAGCTCCGTCCTTTAGGGCTCAATTACCAGTTAAATAATTCCCTTACTGCYGCTACCTGATGAGGAGAGCAATCTGCACCAGGTATTTCTTCAGTGTGAGACAATAGTGTGTGCAAAACCACTGTTTGGATTGATGGATGCTGTGAGTAGAACTGAAAAAAGCTGAACCCAAGCCCCTGTGCTGCATTTTGATGTGAAGCCAATAGAAATTGAGCAGTGTCGTAAGACATGCAGTGTTTTTATAGGCCCCAAGTTGTTGGTTTGATTGTTTTTGAAGGCTTTAAATCAACCCTGAAGACGTGTAGCCCCTTGCCTTTGGATGACCCTTAAAGCTGAATCTTGGCTGCATGCCTAGGACAGGAGTAAAGCTAAAGGGGCTTGGTACTACACCCTTGCAACTTGGCACTGGTGAGGCTGCACCTCAAGCACTGTCTTCAGTGCTGGGCCTCTCACTTTAAAAAGGACATTGAGGTGCTGGAGCATGTCCAAGGAAGGGCAACAAGGCTCGTGAAAGGTCTAGAAAACATACCTTATGAGGATTGGCTGAGGGAGCTGGATTTGTTTAGTCTTAAGAAGAGGAGGCTCAGGAGGGACCTCATCGCTCTCTATAACTACCTGAAAGGAGGTTGTAGTGAGGTGGGGGCCAGTCTCTTCTACTGTGSCTGCAGCGAGAGAACCAGAGGAAATGGCTGAGACAGGGGAGATTCAGATTAGATACTAGAAAAAACATTTTCAGTGTTAGGGTGTTTCAGTGTTAGGCATTGGAATACCTTGCCCAGGGAGGTGGTGGAGTCACCATCGCTGGAGGTGTTTTAAGAACTGTCTGGATCTGGCACTGGGTGATGTGGTTTAGGGGTTTAGAGGTTATGGTAGTGCTGGGTTGACAGTTGGACTTGATGATCTTAAAGGTCTCTTCCAACCCTGATGATTCTATGAGTCTATGAAAAGCAAGTCAGAAGGTTTTATCACTCCTCATTCATATCTTTCTAAATTATGGGTCCTATTGCTTTGGTGTTGCTTTGCAGAACTTCGAGAAATTTGTAAAATCGCCAGCTTGTATTTTCACTTTTGGGCTACTCCTGCTTTCAATGAAGATACCCAAATTGCTGTCTTATGTTTTAAAGGAAAGAAGGACAGCAATGAAGCTAATCCTAAGTGTTTTATGTATGTGAGAAAGCAATTTTGTGGTGTCTGCAAGTTGTAATTTTAAGAAAAAGGAGAGCTCAGTATTTGTAACAACTGACATTTAAATTGGTGGTAGCCTAATTTATCTAATCAGCTTTAAACACATGGTGAACTTGGGCCAAATTAATTTCTATAACTGCATTAAACTCACAGCAGTTACAAGGAGACACCCTTGCCTTCTTTTCTTTTTGACCCCTGTATTTTAATTTTTAACTTGTCTCTGTTGTTGTTTGTAAAGGAGAAATATAGTCAGTTTGTGTTATTCTGCAGACACTGGAAGTTTTTGGGAACTTGGTAGCCTCTGTCTCAGGAAACTGATGTGGAAATCCTGGTTTCATTTTAGATGGGACAACTGGCTGGTTTCCCTTCACAAATGGTGGTTCTTAGGCCGCYGTAGGTAGAGAGTGGTTTAGTCAAAGACAATTTAAGAGGCGAGCATTTGAGCTGGGAACTTTGACAAGAGCTGCCAAGCCAAGTGCATTCTCCAGATCTGCTCGAGGAGATGCCGCAGTTTGATACTGGCCAAACACCAGGCACCCACGAAAAGCCCACTCAGTCACTCTCCTCTGCTCTGCAGCTGGACAGAGGAGAGAAAATTTAACAAAGGTTTCATGAGTTGAGATAAGGACCGGGAGAAAACACCTCAAGGGCAAAACAGGCTCTACTTAATGATATCAAGTGAATTTTTTACTAACAAGATCAGAGTAAGAGAATGAGAAGTAAAATAAGCTCTTACTCCTCCCAGCCCCTCCATCTTTCCCACCGACAGTRCAGGGAGGYGGGGTGGGGGTTTTGGTCAGTTCATCACCCAAGATGTTTCTTCTGCTGCTCAGGGAGAGGAGTCTTTTCCCTGCTGCACTGTGGGGTCCCTCCCACGGGAGACAGTTCTCGATGAACTTCCCCAACCTGGTTCCAATCTCACAAGCAGCAGCACTCCCAAAACTGCTACAATGAGAGTCCCTSCCACGGGCAGAGAGTCCTCCCAAAACTCCTGCAGTGTGGGTCACTGCCACGGGGTGCAGTCCTCCAAGGACGGCTGCCCCAGCCTGGAAGCAAGGCCTCTCTCTCCACTAGGACTTCCTCTGGATCACAGTGTCCTGGTATCCACCTGCTCTGGCATGGGCACCTCCCCCACGGGCTGTGAGTGGATCTCTGCATCCCCCGTGGACCCCCATGGGCTGCAGGGGGACAACCTGCCTCACCATGGTCCTCACCACAGGCTGCAGGGACATCTCGGCTCTGGCGCCTGGAGCACCTCCTCCCCCTCCTTCTGCACTGACCTTGGTGCCTCCATTGTTGTTTCTCTGACATGTTCTCACTCCTACTCTGGCTGGAAAATTACAACTGTGCCACAAACTGCTATGATTTCTTCTTAAATATGTTCCCACAGAGGTGTTACCTTCATCTCTAATTGGCCCAGCCTTGGCCAGCAGCACGTCCATCATCAGAGCCATCAGRGACTGGCTCTGCTGGACGTGGTGGAAGCTTCTAGCAGCTTCTCACAGAAGCCACCTCTGTGGCCCCGCTGCTACCAAAAACCAGGCCCTGCAAAACCAACACAGGAGAAAAACCTAAACACTAGTGAAATTCAACATGAAATTGAATAAAACCCCAGATTAACAACCTACACAAAGAGAGAAGTGCTTTCGTGTTGGTGCGTAACAGGAGAGATGATGGTCTGCCAGCAGCTGCTGATCAGAAGGCTGCCTTCTGTCCTGAAGAGTCTCTATGAAAGCTGTGTGCCTTTTCCACATGCTTTGTGCTCGATTCATAATATCTGGTAGGTGGGATACATTATTTATAGGGCTTCCCTGTAGCACTATGACTCTTCAGTAGGCAGAATGGAGACAGTTCATTTCAGGGTATGTTGGCTCTGGCTCAGTATGGTGTTAACCATTTCCACCTGATGATAGTAACTTGGACAGTAGGCTGAGGACTGTGATATGTAATGTGTTTTGTAACATCCGTTTAATATCAGCAAGAAGCAACCCTTAAGATTTTATAAAAAAATAAGCTATTTTCCCAATCCCTGGTGAGTGAGTGGTGGCTGTCAAGGCACTTGTAGGTGATGTTTCAAGGAGAGTCTTTTTACTTAGTGGATTTTGCCAAGACAAAATTAGGAAATTTCTGTATCTGAGTTGGGATCTACCAGGAGTAAGTTTTCAGAGTATTTTAATTAGCTGTAGTTCATAATGGTGCAAAACATGAAAAGATCTTTTATGGCTTCAGTTAGCCAGTTGTGAAATAGAGTGGATTCTCACAGGGAATATTGTGAGCTGGAATCCACTCTGTTTATTGGCACAGCAAGAGCAAACGGGTGAGATGTGAAGTCATAAAACTGTGATGGCATAATTAAAGCTGTACATCAGTGATGGYTGACTACTAAGTGATCAGAAGAAATTTTGGGGTAAGCATGGGGAGACAGAACCATTTTTCATCATTATTGGCTTACAGCACTTAGGAATAAAAGACCTTTTCAGAAGAATATGAATCGATGTCCTGAAAACGCTTTGAGGTTTCCTTGATTCCAAATATAAAAATACTTAGAGGATCACAAAAATTTCCATGACTTAGATGACCAGATGATTTTTTTTTCAAGGAGAATTGTGGATTTATGTCACACTTTATCACATAATCTTTTGAATATATGTTGGGTTTTGACAGGCTTTCTGTTACTATCTTCAGCAGTCAGAACTCTCCTAATTCAGAGGGTAGAAACATTTCAAAAKATTTGAAAGATGGCCTTAAAGCAAAGGCAGGGAATCAATGCTTAAGTGGCAAGGGGTCTATTTCTGAATGCTTGCAGAATGTCAGATTGATATGGTGTGCAGTGGGACACTGTACTTTTCATACTATTTACAAAGTAAGGATAATTAATATTTCCATTTTCTGGCTTTTCTTTTTAAATTAAGCATTTTTGAACACTTATTTTTCCCCTGCCCCGTGTTTCTGTAACTGCTGCTAGAATGGGATCTTGTTCCTGTCCATTGCTTCTGGTACTGCTACGGTTCTCTGCCTTTGAAATTAAGGAGCCCGAGATAATCAAAAGCCCAAGATAAATCTGATGAGAAGCCTKTCCACTTTTCTTCAGACACTTTTCATTCTTAAATCTGGTTCATATAGGGACACATATTTCTTAAAATACAGCTACTGGTGGGGAAAATGCAAAGATGCATAATGAGGAAGTTTGGATACTTTTTGCCAAAAGGGCTCTTTTTGATCTCTGTATGGCAAATGAATTGCTTAGAATTTCACTGCTTATAGCTATTCATAATAAATAAATGAATAATTAAAACTGTTATTAGGAAAAAAMCATGGAGTTGTAGCCTTTGGAAAATGTAGTCCTCACTTCACTTTCTGATAGACTGGAACATGTATAAAAATGATGGGTCTGATTAGGGAACTTCATTGCGTTACTTGTAACCTGATGCAATTGCTTTGATTTCACATCTACAGGTGGATGTGAAATTGGTGTGACAAAGTTGATAAAATGGCCACCAGTTTTCTTCAGTAAAAGTAAATGCCTTTGTAGTGTGTTTACTGCAGAAGAAAGAATTCTAGGAATTGGATGTGTGATCTCTGTAATTATTTTATTAAAACTTTCCATTGTAGCAATGTTTTGGAAACCTTTGGAATTGGTCAGGGAAAGGGCGTTTCTGTGAATGACAGATGTCTTAAGGTGTTCTGCATGCCCCATGTAATCTCCCCTGGATGTGCTCATGTTATTCGTTTGCTGTGAGCTGGAAAGGGGGCAGCCAAGGCAGCTCCGCGTGAGCTGGGGTGTCCTTCTACGTCCATGCAGCACATGAGCTTGTCTTTTCGTTCTGAGCTCCTCACTTGCATCTTGGTATCTTTTATCTCTAATTCTTTATTGCCAATCCCAAGTGCTTAAAAACAAATCAAGAAATAGAAGCCAAGAAAAATTTTTTATGAAAAAAATTAGGTTTGTGGAAAGGAAAACCTCTTTTAAATTTGTCTTGTGACTTTCAGGCCTTTAGGCTTGACCTTTTTCAGATACTCTGAAAAATTAAAGCTAGAAACTCACAATATAGAAAGGAAAGATTTTTTTCTTGTTCATACAGCTCCAGGGTTGGGAGTTTTAAGAATAGCAAATACTGTAAAAGCTGCAATTAAATCTTAGTTACTAACTCTATTTACCCTGGCATCCCAAACCCCTTTGAACATTCTGAAATTAGGTAACAGTGTTTGGGGTTTTTTACCAAATATTTACAATACTCTTGCTTACAACTCAGATATTTTGCTTTGTTGCCTCTAAATAAGATCTAAAGAGCGTATTTCCACTAGACTGAAAAACACCATGTTGTGCGGAGAAACTGCCAGATGTAACCTATCAGTCRAGGCAAGGTGAAATGCTCAGGCCTGATCGGCAATGGAAAAATGCATCATTTAATGAACAGTGCCTGATCTTTTAAGTTACCGTAAATACGATCTCACTAAGCTTGTCTCATGGTATGCAGTGCTTTTTAATTAAAAAAAAATCAATCTGTAGAAATACGTCATGTATAAGTTATGCTGACAAATAAGAATATGCATACATACACGTATGGTACACATGTTTTTATTTATAAAAAATAAATCAAGGGTCATGCAACATGGTAATAATAAATACTTCTTCTAATTCCAGAATGAATTACTGCTGGATTCTGTTACCTTAAAAAGGCCAAAATGCAGAATGAKTCTTCCAGTACAGATTTTCCTAAATCTGTACAAGTAACAAACTCTAACAAGTAATATTGTGTTTTTAAATACCAGCTTGATTACAAACACACATATAATTTCTTTGACTACCTTTGGTAGTTTTATTCCTATAGTTAAGAGTATGCCATAATTTGATGAATTGAAATCTCTACATCTTTGGTTTTGGTAAGGTCATATTCACCTCTGTTAATTGAATATAAAGGTTGTCAGCACATTTCAAAGTGTGTTCTGATCATGGTGAACAGTAATGAAGGATAGTGAAACAGACAGGGGAAATTCCAGATTGTATTTTGCAGCTTCTGTGCAGAATCAGTAGCTCTGGGAAGCCTTTTTCGTGAGAGGTTATTTTCAAAACCATTCCCCATACATGTCTGTTGTCACGTACAAGACCTCTTTCTACCTGAGTTAGAGTCAAGAACAAATTGACTTGAGTGAACACCAGTCTTTGAATTCTACTTTACAATGTAATATCCTGAGTATGTTACTTAAAAAAATATTAACTGTCCAAGCACCTTTTTACCAGTCTGAACATTTCCTTCTRTAAAGTGAGTTTTTAAAAAACAAATCTCACACGTTCCAAAATATAGGATTCCCTTAAGAATCTCTTGCGGCTTATACAATACCCTTTTTCCTTGTAAGTAAGGGTGACACAAAGGGTAAATCGGTGTGGCAAGTGTATGGAAAAATCAGGCTTAGTTTGCACAGATCCTGGTTCCAGGGTACTTCTGTGCTAATTGCGTGCTTGATGATGATTTTGCATGATTTCTATATGATCTTACTACAAAATGCAATATTTCAGGCATATGAATCTGACATATGTTTAATCAGTGTTTACTARTTTGTTTTGGAAAGGACACAACTTTATCTTGAAAATCACCTGGAGAGAAAAAATTCCACTCTGTTTTTTCACAATTGGCCTAACCTCTATTTCTTGATTTTCTTAATGCAAGTTAAGTCTTTCTTAGATTAGGATTCATAGTTCAGTTGTGGTTCACTGGGTTCGCTTGTTTGGCATTTCACTTCAAAACTGAGAAGCCAAGTATTGGTTCCCGAGAAACGTTTGGGGTTGTGTGCGTTAAAGCATGAAGCTGAGATACCCTTGATGGAAAACACGCTACCTAAMACCATTCACATCCTGCTGATTCTTTTTAATGGATGACACTATGCTTATATGCCACAAGATAAGATGCATATTAGTAGAAATTAAATGGTAGGGGGGAAATTAACTGGAGGATCTGGGAAAGGAAAAAACCCAGCAGTCAGCTGAAAAATGMTAGTTTTATACTGAAAGATTTTTTTTTTTAAGTTATAGAAACAGCAGTTAATTTCTCAGTTTATTCCTTTTTGTGTGATTTAAGAATATATTACTGTGTTATTGTGTTTTTTAACAGCAGTCTTCAAGTTAAATCTGATCACTGGAGTTCTGCTAGGGAATTACTTTGGGATCTAAATCAGTGTGTGTAAATTATGCATGCATGAGCACAAGAAATAATTTTGTGTTCATAACAGCCAATTGTACACTCAGACAAATGTTTGCATACGTAGTCACCCATTTGGAATTGGGCCCAAACTAAATCAGAATTAATACCATGGGTTAGTTCCAGGATTTGGTTCCCAAGTCTATTTATAATGATGCRATATACATTAAAAATATCCACCTCTGCAGACTGCATCCTGCAGAGGCTGTCCTGGCTGCAAACCAGTGTAGCTGCAACAATCGGGCACCACCAGGTAAACATGCACAGTGGAGATAAGGGGCTGGTACATCGGGCGGAACAGTCATCCACACAAATCTGGTGCATGTGTAATGTTAAGAAACGGGCTAGGCTGTGTAAGAGGCTGTAGATAAGACTGCCCCAAGCATCTCTTCTTTTTCAAGCTCCTCCACTCCACACGGCTTGAGCCGTGGCTGTGCAAATGAGGAGATGGGCTATTTCCAGGAGACAGCCACTTCAGTTCAAACCCCGAGACGATAGCACACACTTTAAGAGTAATAGTAGCTGCCAGCCATTGAGGGCCCCAGGGGATGGGATCTTGACATGCTGCATGACATTCAAGAAGCCTGCCTGATGTCTTAAGTCAAGTCGAATGCCTGGGCTTGAAGTGCAGTGCTGGAGGCAGAAGGTGCAAAAAAACTCTCTTAATTTAAAATGGATATTGCATCATTCTCATACTTAGCGTCTGCTGCAGCTGGGCACCCCAGACTGTCTGGTGCACAAGAGTAGAGACAGTTTTTCGTCTCCTGYCCTGTCTCTCCCTCCATGCTCCCTCTCTACACAGTGACTGCTGCAGAAGTTAGGCTTGTAAGAAAGACCAGCTGAGTGCCGTCTGCCATCCCCTATTCCCACTAGAGCTGCCCATCCCTTAAGGGAGCCACGTTGCTCTTAGAGGATTATGGACTGTGTTTTCCTAAGTGGTGAGACTAGACTGAGACTAATACACACCCAGTGTGGTCTTCCTGTCACAGGCCACAGGAACAATCAGTAGAACCCTCTGTCTAGCCCCATTGTTGTGGTCAGACAGTGATGTGGTCTCTAGAGATGGAGCTAGTCTTAGTTTTAACAAATCCGGTGATTAGGCTCACACTAGCCTAAACAAGAGAGTGGTATAATTTCATTTTCTATTGCTGGAAGACAGTTCCCACCATGCCTTTGGATCCAACCATGTACAGTTTCAGAGGTTTTTAATGTCAGAAGAAGAAAGAACACAGTTTACAGTGTCATCTTTCTTAGGACAGCTAAGCAGTACCAAAAGAATAGAAGAATAAACCATAACAAGGAAATGATTGTGTGTAATGAGTTGTATTAAGAAAGAGGGAGTTAACTCCTTGTTCTGAATCAAGGGAAGGAGAATGTGACTCTGATTTTTATTTTTTATCATGCACTAATTAATCTTTAGGGTCAGATGACTCTGTGGTGTGAAATCTTGACATCAGATGGAATACTGATGCTTTCATCTTAGCCACCAGCCTAGTACAAAAATGAGTGTACTGGAGGATTTTTAAATCAGATTGCTTAAGTAAGATGGTTGTTCATATCTTGTCTTCAATTATGAATAAGCCAAACAGAAAGTATTGTATGCCTATGGCATCCAGTAAAGATACTGTAATAGTAATATGTTGTTTAAACTATAGACACAGTCAAATCTGTGTGCTGAGACAAATATCAGATGATGGCTTGTTTGCTGCCTATCATTGATTATTTCATTGATTATTTTTTTGTGTGTATAGTGAAGAATCTCATTTTCAAAGTACTAGAACAATACTATAAACAAGTAGGATGTCTAACAGGGCTTATAAACCTGTATTTTTGAAATCATGTCCATGCAACTGAGGTAGACTGATTTGAGGCATAGCCTAGGCATGCAAAGAGAAGGTACTGCATAGGAAAATGAGTCTTTTAAGCCTCTAAGCACCAAGTGTAGAGAACAGGGACATGAGCAGGGAGAGGTCGTGCATGTGGGTGCACATGCTATTTAGGAACAAGCTAGGCAGAGAACCAATGACAGGAAACACAAATATAATGATTCAAGAGGGATTTCTTTAGTGTGGTGGTCACTGGACACTGAAAACACACAAAATTACTTTCAAATTCAAAACTTTCCCTTCCTTTATTCTTAAGGCAAACGTTTCCATCTGGAGTGGTAGTTTCGCCTGACAGTGTTGTTGTTTAGGAGGTGGTAAGAATTCCTTCTCTTCCTGATTGTGGTTTCAAAATTCTCCTGTCTGAAGAGATGAATTTGATTTTTTTCCTGCTTTGCATTGTTGAAATTCTCAGCTCAGCTGCTGTCAGTTCAGGGACCTTGGTGAACTCTCAGGGAACCTGTAGTCCACAGGGGTCATATGAACTCTAAGTTTATATGAAAATCTTACTGGCTTCTTCATGGCACTGCAGGTTTTCTATACATAGAAGTGATCTTGTGCAGAAGAGGAAATAAATCAGTTCCTTGGGGGGGAAAAAAGCGTATTTGCTTAACTTTTTTAGGTAAGAATTTCCTTTAAATTCTCAGAGTTAGAGAAATGATGAAATGTAGTCAAATAAATAACTATTGTTTTGGAAGAGATTACATTCAGAAGTTATTTTGACTTAGTCCATTATGAGAAATAAGTCACGAAGGCAGAGATAAAAGCATTCTCCTATCTTTGATAGCTATTTTTTTGAGAAAATTTTAGTCACTTAATTTCAATTCTTAAAAGAAAAAATATCAGCTACTGTCACACACATATGGAAGTAAGACCTTGCTTTGATTTTTTTTTTAAATAATTTAATCTATTGCCCCTTTTCATAGGGTAAAATTAATCGGGAAGCAAGGCATTATTAATGGGGCTAATATTTCACCATCTAGAACTTAAATAGCAAATTATAGTCCTCCTCAGCAGTACAGGAATTTCACCCTATTATTTCCTAGGTCTTATTAAAAATAAAAGGACATAATCAACTGGTAGTAACTGTTTTTCATCCAGGTCATATACTGAAGATTGTCTGAGACACTTCAAGAGAAGATGGAACATTGCTGGTYTGACCTGGTTGGGATGGGAATTATTTAGGTGGCCCATTTTGAAAAATGTGTTTCATCTTGCTCTTTCCATTTAGAAGATGCTGCATAGCAACCAGTGGGAAGTTGGCGGTCTGGGTAGGACTTACGGGGCTGTTGTACCTGTGGGCAGATTTCTGTCAAGATCATCTGATGTGTCCTCAGGTCTGTCTACTTGAGAAATAGCTCTTGCCTTCTACTCTGGCCTTTTCTAAAGTCTAATGTCATCTCTTATCTTCCTAATTCATTATCCTATTTATCACTTTCACCAAATATAAAGCTGTATTCCTTATAACCAGCTTGAAAAGCTGTGAAAATGGATTGCTGGATAAATAATTAGTGATTACTAGTATCCAGTAATCATCATGGCTTTACATTTCATCTGTGTAGAAAAATTCAACTTGTCTAGATACTTAGCTTGCTTGTAACTTCAGAGATGGCACTGGTTATCTACTTTTTGGGTTCCCAGGAATAAGCCTATTGAAACTTGCTGCTGGTGCTCTCCGAGAGGTTTCATGCCAAGTGAGCTGGAGCTATCAGGTTAGCAGGAATAACACTTCTGAGTTGGGATTGTTTTTTTCAAGGAGGAAATAAAAAGAAAATTTAACCTCTTCCTTTTTTTATCTTGCATTAACAACGTGGTCTTTGAATATTGCTTTGAAAAAGTGAGTGGTGCAATCCTAAATACAGCTCTCTGAGATGCTGTTGTGTTAACCTTTGCCTGTGTGTTTATGGGAAAGCAAGTAAGTCTATTGTATCACAGCCTGGCACAGATATGCAAAATCCATTTATAGACCCGCCTCTCAAATATCTTTCCCATAACTTCAGCATTTAATAAACTATTGAAATCCAGCATTTAATAAAGTAATACATGCGTGACTTTGGCATAGATAGTGCCAGTGTGTTGTTTTATAGCATCTGTAGTGAAAACAGGATGAAAATGGGGTGCAGGGTAATTTCATCAAAATAATAAGGATGCTGAGTCTTGTCTGCTGCCTGCATAGCTGTTAAGAAGGCTAGTGTTGTGGCAGAGTAGCACTGAGATTTTTGGTTGGATTAGAAACAGGAGTAAAAGGGTCTGGTGTTTATCGAAAGAAGCTTGTTATTGCTGAGTGTGCTGCTTGTTTCCCCTCCACCCCCCCTATTTTTGTGCCAATTAAATGTAAGCTGTAGTTTGCAGATACTGATCGTTGCACTGAGCAATTGGGGGAAGACGTTGCTGGTGCTGCTAACAGATAGTTGGATGTCTCTGTGTCACAATTCATCAGATAAGTTGAGGAGATTGCGAGCTCCAGAGAGGTCCAGCGRCAATTTGTTATACTTGAAGCATGCTGCTTTGCAGACAAAGGCTTTAGTGGTTTGTTGCAGTCAGAGGGGAGTAATGGCATTTAGGCAGTGCTAAATAAAGTTTTCTGTCTTGTACCTTTTCCCGCTGTAGGTCTAATAGCTTTAACATGCTGCTGGAATACAAAATGCCATAATAGTTTATGGCACGACTGTCATATGTGCTGTTTGTGCGAGTCACCTCTATTCCCCCAGCTCCTTCTGCTCGAGCCAAATGATGATTCTAGATAGACCCTGAAATTGCATTTGCAACTATAGGGTTATAGAGACAGGATAAGGGATACAAATGCTGACTATTCACTCATGCCTGTTTCTTTGGGAGATGTTCTGGTTTCCTTGTGCTTGACATTTACAGYTCATCCAGTGGTAAACTTCATTTGGTAAGCATTAATTCATCTGCAGATGTTAGTGTTCCACTGATCTTCTAGGACTGCAGTTCAGATCCAAGTTAATTTCGTAAGTGGCTGATGGACTGTGTTAAACTGTTTTTTCTGCCGAAGTAAATGTACTGCCAAGTATCCACATCACTAGGAAAGTCACGATTGTCAGGGAGAGACTGAAGATTTGAAGCCAGTCTCTTAAACCAGTTGTTGATTATAGTATATTGGAGCCAGTGGAGTGATGAGAAATTACTCCATCTAAAGACGTGGTGGTACACACAGTTCCACCTCATCAAGCAAAATGTTTTCTTCTCAGGCCAGTGCTGAGTCCCAGTGGCACAACTCTAGAAGGAGTTTGGCAGCTGCTGTTCCTGCAGCAGAAGTGTTTTGAGCCCAGTGGTTGAATTGCTTATGCCTGTGCTGATGCATGAAATTTATTAATAAGGAAAAAAAAAAAGTGAAACAAGTAATCAAAAATATCTATGGACCATTTCTCCTGGAAAATGTCATACTAACCAAAATATTAGATAAAAATGGATATATGCATCATTTCACCACATATAAAAGAGGTGGATAACTAATGTTGGTGATACTAAAATATGAACCCTGAGACCTTTCCTATTAATATTGGTGCAATAATAGCAACTTCCTTTAGCTTTCATTGTGTGCTGTCAGTAGCTGTAGTGTTACCTATACAGCCAAGAATGTTAGTGAATAGCCTGACAAAATCCAGAGGTGGAAGAAGAGGTTGTAGAGAAGCCTAATTTCCCAGAGGCTTGTCAAAGCAAGAAGAATTTTGACTCTTTCAGAACTTGATCCCTCTGTTGAGGGCAGGAAATGATGCTGGAGATAATTAGTTGAGATGAGCTCCGCAGGAGAAGCTTTTGGGAGCTGTCCAGCTTGTTGTTATCCAGTGTTTCTTTCCCTGGGGCTTCAGTWATTGTCATATCCTGTGTAGGAATGGACAAGTCTCACTTTCTATCTAGCCACAATACTGCTGGAAGCATCATCTCCGTACAGAGAATGTTCCTCCRAATGTATTTTTCTCTCTCCATGCCCCTTTTTTGCTTTGTTGGCTTCTGCTTCTGCAAAGTATATCAAACAGCTGCTCATCTTCAGAGGAAGTCATGATCTGTGGATACCCTTCCTACCATCTTTCTTTCCAGACCAAGAATTCAGCACTGTTTTGGTCAGTCTTTATTGCTACCATCCCTGGAATGTTTGTCCCCTTTTCCAGTTAATGCTCACGGGTTCTTCCTTGCTGTCCTTCCTGCTTGTCAGGCAAAGGAAGTACCTTAACATCCTGTTTCCTCTTTAAAACTCCTGCTTTCTGCAATGTAGAAAATTTGGCAAACAGTTGGACTCTGTCCTGAGACCACAATTCACTACAGTAGTGAATATTGTCTCATTTTCTCCTCAGTCTCTGTTTATCTCAAGGTCTTAGTAGGCATGTGTGAGACGTCACCTTGTTGGGGGCAGAAATAAGGGGTTTTGTTCTATGCTCATAACTCCTTGCTTCGTGAAGGATCTTTGTTCAGAACCTGTATTTTGAACTTCATCTTAATCTGTCAGCATTTATTTACAGAGTGGTTTGGGTTAGAAGGGACGTTTAAAGATCATCTGGTCCAACCCCCAAATAATGCTCATAATATAGCACTTATTAAAATGTCAGCTATTTGTTGCTAATATTATTTGGCTGAACAGGGAAATCAACTTGGAAGTCAGGAGGAAAAAKAAATCGTATGTTCTCTAGAAATGAGGTCAGGCTTTGCAGGAAGATTACAGGTGGTCAGTGCTGTCAGTGTTTTTTGAGGCATTTGGATAATGCTCTTAATACAATGCTTAAATTTTTGGTAAGAGCTGAAGTAGCCAGGCAGTTGGGCTACATGATTATTGTAGATCCCTTCCAGAAAAACTATTCCTTCCCTTCTTCCTCTCTTCTTCCTACCTCCTACTTTCCCTACCAGTACATGCTGAGAGAATCTCTGAYGACAATTCTTCCCAGCCCTGCATTAGCAGAAGGCGCTGAATTCCCGTAACTATGCCCCAGCCTAGGCATTGGCTCTGTCACCCTGTGTGTCATCTSGAGAGAATGGGACTATCTGCACAACTGTACAAAAAGTACGTGTGAGATGTGGTTCTTGAAAGTCTTCTCTTTCCATCCAGCTGAGGTGGGTTTTCACAGGATGGCAAAACCCSACATCTCTGACATTAATGGGGCTTGGAGATCAAGCCCTCAGTCTGATGCAGGTTGTGCTCCTCATCTAAATGGTTTAAAATCTTTTGGACGTGTCAATTTCCCCGCAGTTTTTATTTCTGCTCCTTGTACTCATTTTCAGAAATGCCCTAAACTGTTTTCCTTTGGAAAACATACTAAAACACAAGAGCCTGAGAAGAGCAGCTCTCCCTCAGAGGGAAGGTCCATCTGGCCCAATACTCTGTCTCCAAAGTGTTCAACCACCAGCGCCTAAAGGAGAGCACATGAGCAGTGCAAGWTTAGTCCTGACAGGGTCCTGGGGGTGCTCAGAGGCCTCAGTGGCTGGGACTGACCTCCCCTGGGACCCCCACCATCTCCTGCCAAGGGCGCAGGGGATGTGTCCCAGCTCAGCCTGGGACCTTCAGTCCCTGCCTGAGCCCTGCTGTAGGTGTGCCCGTCTCTGCCCCTGTCTCCTGGGCGGGCCTGGGACCCGCATTGCAGAGAGCTGCTTTCTGGGACAGAGCCCTTGGACCTGGGTTGTAGCTTGCCATGCAGAACTCTGGGTGTAAYGTGGCATAACTGCTCTGTTCTATTTCCTGTGCACACCGCAAGTTAAGTAACACAGAGACTGTTATTTGGCTGCCATGGCAGGGATTTTTCAGCTCCAAAAACACTTAAGAGGACACATAGCACAAAGTTTACAACTGGAAATAGGATTTTATTGTTGTTTTTCTGAATCTGTTTCAGAGCTGATGCTCACAAGTATTAACACAGTGTGCATGTGTAGCCAGGACCAGCTGATGTGTTCTTCTTGAAAACACATCCTTTGCAGTCTGGCAAAAGCAAGTGACAGAGCTACAGAATATAGCAGCAGGAATACAGGCCAAGCAGCTCCTGTTCCCTGAAGAGAATGTGAAGAATGATCAAGACCAACCACACACAAAAGACAAAGAGGAGGTGTGTGGTACTGTGGTGAATTTCTGAAGTATGACATACTGATGCCAAGCACACTTTTTTGCTTTCCAAAACTCACTCTCTTGCTGTGCTTCTTGTCCTCACCAGTGGTCAGGCTCAGTGCTGCAGAGGAAGGCAAACACCTCCGGAGACCAGTGCCAATCTATCCTGGGGAAAAATTCATTCCTGACCTCGGTGGGGGCAATCATCTATTCGCTGAGCACGAGTATAAGACATGGCTCCTCCTCCCACAGGCTGATCACACCTCCCAGGAGATGCCCAAGCCCTAATTGGCCCTACCTGGAGCCATTTCAGGAGCCTCTGAGGCTGATCACATGTCCCTGGCCTGATCTACACTGAAGGCAAGAATCCTTCCTTCACCAGAGGGTGCTTCGAAGTCCTGGGAGCCCTGGAAACATCTCTGAACCTCTTTTCTTATGGCTGCTGCCCCTGGCTCCACAAGGGATAAGGACAGGGAGCTCTGCAGTGCTCCTCAAGAAGGCGTTCACTTGGTCTGGTCACAGCTGTCTAGCTGAAAAAGGTTTTCATTCCTCAGGTGAGCTCTGACAGTGGCTTTGCAGCAGATGACCTCCACCAGCCTTGTCCAGCACCTGGTCTCCTTCTGTCAGCCCTCTCCAAGCAATTTCACCAACTCCTCAAGGACTTCCTCCTGAATGTCTTTGGGTTGGCCCTGGGCCAGTTCTGGAGGCAGGACACAGGAGGATGCTCCCTTTTACCCTGCCCCAGGGCACTGTGAGTGCTGCATTTCTGCATGGTGGCACTGTGACATGGGGGTGATGGGACCYCCCCATGTGCAGCCTCATCCTCCACCCAGCATCCTTCATAGGAAGGCTTTTGGGTGCTGGCCTCAAGGCACTCCCTATGCTCAAGAGGCCCAGGGTGCTGTCCTTGCCCTTGGTGACCATGCACTGGGCACAGCTGCTGCGTGTCCCCCACACATCCTCAGCCACTTGGCTACGAAGGACCACCCTCGTGCTGTTGCTCCTCTCTCAGGCCACGGCAGAACCCAACCCAACCCGCAGCCCAGAGACCACCCCTGTGAGCCGTCCCCTTCTGTGCCGCACCTACCGTCTATGAAGTCCCACAGTGAGAAGGAGGGGCTTGGTCTGTCTGGACACAGATTCTTTTCCTGGAGCATAAGGAGGCTGATTTCAGCAACTGCAGCCTGGAGGAAAGCCAACGTGAAACAAGAGCCATAGGTTGAGATGGATGGTGCCAGCAGATCACCATGAAAATAATAGAGACTTTGAGAAACCAATAAGCAGAGGTGACATTGGTGTGATGGAAAGGTTGGTCATTTTTGGACACARAACATTTGGATCTGTGCCCAAAGCACAGTCAGGCAAATAAGAACTCCTCCAAACTGGGAAGATAGCTCATTGCTGCTATCGCTGTCATGTCCCCTTGTCCTGCTGAAACCAAGCTGCATGAATACTCTATCAAATACACTCATTGGCTCTGTTTCTATGGGATACAAAACACACTTCAGCCATGGGGTAAAATTTTCATAGCTCGTTTTTCACTTTACCCTTTCTGAGGATTATTTACAAGAGAAGAGTTCAGTTGGTCTTGAAATTCACTACTAGCTTACTGTTTTCAAGCATAATGCAAACCTAAAATTTTAGCTCATAAAATCCCATGTTGTATGAAATCCTTGATAATTACAGATTGTCTTTTTCCTCAAAGCCCTCTGGACAGGGAGCACTGATGGCAAAGGAATTAGTCTCTAGCCTTGTTCTGCCTTCTGATCTCTCCAGTCCACATCTGGACACACGCAAGGGCCTGTGCTGTCTCACTGAGCTTCCATTAAAATATTGAGATTCTGTAACTGAATAGACGTAGTCTGGCAGCTTTCTCCAATCATTGCACCAGTTTTGCAAACTACTACCAAGTGTGTGCTAGAAGACTGTTTTTCATAGTTGCATTTATTAATTAAAAAAAAATTCTTTTGTATTTGAACGATGTTGTGAGTCACACTGGCAGTCTCAGATGCTTCCAGGTGGGCATATAAAAAGCAAACTCTTCAGTCCTTGGCAGCTCTCCTCCAGGCACATAGGGCCTCTAAGGAGAGGCAGTTGCCTTTTAGTGTCGGATGGCCACCTGTGCAGCCTCCTCCTTATCCATGTCAGCATTGCCAGCAGCAACCTTCCTCTTCACTATGTGACTGCAGAATTCATTTAAAAGTACATCAGCAGCCTTTATTCATGCTCCTGGAGAGTAAAGCATATCCCCACAGACAGCAGGGACATGAACTGCATCACACCGACCCACCAGGGTTTGGTGTCTTGTAAGTTTTTAATTGCCTGGGCTGGTTTGGCACTTTCTCCCATGAAGCTTCCCAAATGGAAGCTCAGCTAATGCCAGCCGTGGATATTTTCTCTTTTAATCGGCAGACAGCAGTTTTGGAAGGGATTGGACTGACACCACCAGCTCCGTGTTCAGAGCCCACCCACACACCTCGTCTGTGGCTCAGCTGGCCGGCAGAGGTTGGATCTGGTTGTGACTGCATGGAAATGGACTCCAGCAGGTTACTCATGGGTGGAAGCCCCCTTAACACATCTCTCAGACTCCACCCTTCATGCTTTGCTGTCATCAAATGCAAGAAACAGGCAAGATCATGGTCAGGTCTGTTGAATTTAGATTGCAGAAAAACATCATTCAGGAAATGCAGGTTTCCTTGTCCACATCATATTCTGGATTTTATGGCACCCATGAGGCAGAAAAGCTCTATCATGGTATAGCTCTACAGCCCCTGTCCTCCCCAGCAGCTAAGGTTAGGAGAGAAGACCATTACTATGATGATGACTTCCAAGATGGGGAACCAAATAGAGAACAATGTGGTAGATTTGCAAATTAGCAAATGGAAGTTCTCACATGCAAATGGCATGAAGATGTTGCTATCTTTTAAATTTGTCTTTGCTGTAAAACAAATCAGAGTTTTCATTTTATACTAATATGTACAAGATTTTGTGCCTTTACTTGAAAAAGCTGGAGAGCTTTCCACAACAGATGTAACTGATTTTGAGCCAGATTTCAATGCAACTGAGGTTTGTCTCTGGGCAATTAAAATCCTCAATTAACATATTAATTATTTTTCTAATGATATTGCATTCTTTTTGTCTTCTGAAGGGAAAAGAAAATGTTTAATTTGTATATTGGTTTGTGAGTTATTTAGCTAATTTACACATGAGAATTTGTTGGTATTTATCTTGCAGTCACAAAACTGTGCATTTGTTTTAAGGATTTTTATATATTTCCCGCTCTAGTAGCCTCAGCTGGCAGGTGTAATTACCAAACCTGAAAAATACAGGAGTTTCTTTCACATGTTTTTATTTGTTGAGATAGAAGGAACAAACATTTCTGGCATAAATAACTGGTCCTACCTATCTTTCTCTGATCTTTGATATTGAAAGGTTTTTTGGTTTTTCAAACATACCTGCTTTTCTGTCTTTGTTAACAGAATTGTTTATTGACAGAAAAGCATGCTCTGTGTTCTGTGAGCATGGCTGTGTGTGGTGCTCCATCTCAGTCTGAAGTGGCTCAGTAGTTTGGGCAGGTGGCTGTTCTCAGATGCCAGATCAAGCCCCTATTGCAAGTGCTGTCATACTGAGCACGASTATTTGCTGTCTCTGGAAACAAACTGTTGACCACTGAAGGTTAAGTAAAGAAAGCATGGGCTGCAGTTGGAGGCCAGGATACAGTAGAAATGTAATCATGTACAAGTAGATGTGTGCACATGTATGTAGAGATTTAAAAGAGGTATTGATTTTAGCTGTTTGCATTCCAGCTTTACTGTGATCAGGGTTTTCTTTGCAAAAAGTGTTTTTGAGTAAGGGATTTGAAACAAGATGGCAGCTAGCAGCAGGAGACRAGTCTTAAGATTGCTTCAGGCAGGACATGGCATGCATAAATATTATGTTAATATACTTGTATGATAAACAGAAAAAAACAAAGGTACTCAGAGACAACTTAAAAGGCAGGATAGGGGGGTCAAGCATCAGCTGCAGAGACCAGCAATGGCTTCTGTAGGGAGGGAGACAAACCTGAAGGAAATGAAAAGTGGAGAGATGGAAGGGGAAGATGTAATAATAGCAGAAACGAAGGAGAGAGATAAGAAAACTGAAGGGAGAGGGATTGAGGCACAGCTGGGCTTGTCAGGGCTGAATAGCAAACAAGAAACCTTAATGTTAAATGATGGGTGATGAAAGAGAAGGTGTTAGGCAAGGTGAGAGAGAGAAAAACAGAAATCAGGGATGTAGTAAACATCAATTGAATCAACTTCAATTCGCTTCATTTTCAGAAGGAGAAATAGGTTAGGAAAACTCTACTGCTGAGTGGACTCTTCTCCCTGCTTTTCGCTTTTCTCCTGGATCATGCTAATCTCATACAGAGATCTCAGAAGAAACTACTCATCCTCTGTGCAGGGCTGATTTTGTTTACAAACTATTGTTCCCAGAGAGAAAATGAATGCATGCACAGGCTGTGAGTAGTCTCGACACAAACAGCACAGCTCCTGTATTCTTTAGTCTGTTTCTCTCACATCTTTATCACACAGGTTTTAAACATAATACTACTGATTTTCCTAGCCCTTGAGAGGATATGTTTGCATATGCACTTATTGAAATAAGTGCTGTTTAGACTCTCGTTGCAATAGCAACTGGCAGACCCGGTCATGGACTGAGGCATACAAATGCTATATGAGAGTCATGTGAAACCTGAACCAAAGTGCCAGGAAATGTGCAATCTAAGCATAAAGACAGGAGTTCGTAGGTGACCAGAGACAGCCAACAAAGAAACCCAGAAAACAGCGTTCATCTGGGCAATGAGAGTCTTTCTGATCACAGGCTCTCCAATTTACCTGAAGTGCTCTTCAACTATAATTACGTTTCTGAAGCATGTCATTTAACATAAATGTACCCCTGAGTAAATCTATGCTTACGTAAGATGCCCTTTTCCTATCTATTGCTGTTAAAGTCAATGCATACGGGCACATGTGCCACTTGTCCTGGAGCAGGGGGTGAATGAGGCCAGACGCAGCATGGCACTGGAGCTTTGCTGCCCATGGGGTGTTCCCCATGGCTGGATGGTGTGGATGTCAGCTGAGCTTTCTGTCAGATTTGCTATAAACCTTGAGCAACGTCAGTCTTTCTGGATTAAATGTGTGAAGGGATCACAACACACTCTCTCTCTGCAAAAAGTGTTTTCTGTGACTCAGTATAGGTTTTGCATGATGTGTGAGCTAGGCAGTTTAGGTAGATAAGCATATCAGTTTATTTTTGCTTCATTCACAAACTGAGTGACTTGAATTGAGGTCTGTAATGCTGAGATGCTTTGAGGAAACAGGAGTGAGAGAATTTATTGCAATACCTTGGTGTCATGTTGTCTGGCACAGCAGGAGGCAGAAGGGGTGCAAGTCTGGAAGCTCTTCCTCCTTTCAGAGTGGTTGTGCGGCATCCCTGCTCTGCATAACCTGCTGGTGTAGTGTGAATGGCTCTGAAGGCAGGAGTGAAGCTGTGGGGTTTTCATAGTGCCTGTGAGAATGAAACTTTCTATGAAAGCTGCATTAGAACTCGCATAGGAAGAGATCGGTGCCTGTGCTTCTATCCCAAATCACTGAAAGTAGAGAATGGAATGTCTCTGCTGTATGTGGCATAATGTAGTTTATTACTTTTTGTTATGTGTGAAGCTATTAAGTCTGAAACCAGCTTCTGTGTGGCTGTAGAAAATTCATGGTGACTGGTTGTGAGAAGGGGACCTACAGTTCAGCTATTTGGAAGAGTTTTTGCTGTATGTGCTCCCAACAGACAGCTGAAAAAAGTGTGGATTAACTTCTCTGAGATTGCCTTTAAATGATATGGCTCCTTGCCCAACTTTGGGATCACCCAGCTTTATTTTCAGTGTAAATACACTTTTTCAATAAAAGCAAAAGGCCACCAGACTATAGGCAGTTGGTAAATTTGGAACTAAAATGGATTATGTCCATGAGATTTAGTGCCTTGTGAAAGGCAGAGGGAGATGACAACGCAATGTGTACTTTTTTTTTTGTTTAATTTCACAGCTATTACATGTTTTGAAAGTCTTTAATAAGAGGGGAKTATAATCAAATGGCATTGTTTTGTTTTATAAATTTTTTTTTTCAGCTGAACATTTTTGAACAGTAGAGTGTCTTCCTAAATTCGAAGCTTTTGGTTCTCTTCTTCATTTTTGTGCTCTTGATGAATTGACAGTTTTAGTAGTGGTATCGATCATGTTGGTTTAAGGCTTTTTTTCTTGTTTTTTTTTGCCTTCTCAGCTGTCATTGAGTGCACAGCAGAAACCGATGGTGGGGATGAATGTTAGAGGGGGCCGACAGTGTCCAGAGGGTTGTGATGTGGGAGATGGGGGTATTGAACTGTCTTGCGGCTGAGGTGCTTTCCCTGCTAGTGCTGTGGAGAAGCTATACAGTGTCAGTGTGCCCTGGTCACAAAAGAGGACGGAGAGTGAGCTGAAATACAGACATCAGAAATGTTGCTGTTGTGGCTGAATTGAGGGTGTCTTTCACTTTTTAAATTGTAATTCAAAGTTTTATTACTGCATGTTTGAAGAGCCTTTTGTCCTTTCTGATTAGCTCTTCCTGATTCAGATTTAAGTTTCTCTGTGTTTCCTTGTTTCTCTCTGTATAGTTTTGTAATGTGTGGATGTTTTAAAATTGGTTGAGGCTGAAAAGAGAAGCAGAATCTTGTTCACAGTATTTTGCAGTCTGATCTTGGACTACTCAAACTATATATTGCACTATTCAAACTGGATATCTGGTTCAATATGGTACACTGAAATTTACTTCTTTTGTGACTGRTCCCTGCAATATCCAAGTTTGCCAGTAAATGGATGGGAAGAGGAAATGCTGGTCGGCAGGCACCCATCTAAGCTCACTCAATGTGAGGATTTTGCAATGAAGATGAAAATCCACTGATGGTGTCTTTTGTTTTCTTTCAGTTTCTTCCTAAATTAAACAGATATTATGCATAATCTTACAGAGTCTGAAAAGTTTATTGTAMTTAACACCGTTCTTACTTTTTTAAACACGTGTATTTCAGCACTGAAGTGTATGACAGCGTCCAGCTCTACTGGAATGTAATGTRGTACGCTGTTAACATGGATAAGGTACGCTCGGTATTGAACAGTGGAACAAATCAATTTATAAAATGTTGTCAAAGACAGGTTTTGGTGGAAAAAACAATATTTTTAAATGTCGCTTATGTTGATTATGGGATACATGCTGAGTTAACCTCATTGAACTTTTCCCCAGGAATTGATGCGCTTACAATTGGCGGGTCATTATGCTGCTCCACCTGTGTAGTGTTAAGGTCAGTGTGTTTTTCTGATTATAAAAACCATCCATACCATTCCATTATAAATTCACAACCATTCATATAATGGAATGTGCCAAAGCTCGGAGCTCGTTGCAGCTGCCCCCGGTCCGTGTTTAAGATCAAACAAAGTGGTTCAGGTAATTTGAGCACCTTTTCAAGAACACACCCAATCAAGCTTCATTTGAAGYGATCTTTCGTTGTTTATGTTTCGTTTTCTTTTTTTGTAACCTGCTAAGCATCCATCTGATGTCAGTGTTGGGTTTGTTTTGTGTGGCCGGCCCAAGAATTCTTACTCAATCCAGACATCGTGATCATAAGATTGTAGCAAGGAGGTCCTGGGAGCAGCAGGCAACTGTAACACTGCAGTTGCACGTATCCATGCCTAGGCAAAGCACAGAATGCATCAACCGCTCACCTTCACAAGGCATTTTCTGAAACCTGCAACTTCTAACTGTGAATTGATTCTGAGTCATCACGACACACAAATCAGCCATCACGGTAGACACTAATGTGTGAGATGCAGGGATGTATAACTATGGCACTAATCACGTACTAGAGGAACCTGTGAGATTATGTGCATGCGTAACACACTGCTGCTGTATGCATCTTCCTGCACAGCTTAGTCTTCTGAATTGTTATGCATTATCAAAGAGAGCCAGAATGTGCATTAAAGCTTATCTAGTGTTATTTCTGTCACTGAAATGTTGATATGGTTGGGGCTTTTGTTTCTGTGTTTGCTTCTACATTCTCCTTTCTTATTAATCATCCAAATAACTGGAATTCTGTGAAGAGGAAGAGTTCAGTGAATAGCCATGTATGTCATAGGTCATTATGTTCTTCCARTTTTGTGAGGACGTATCCTTTCTGTGTTAAGTTCTGCACTTTGTAGTAGCCAGTGAGAGCCTCAGGCGTGAGAAGTTCTACTGCAGGGGTATTTGAGCCTCTGTGCAAATTAAGCAGTGCTGTAATTGCTGAGGAAATACATGAAGTCTCTTGATGATGACAACTGAGAATCTTTGTGCACGTGTCCAACAGCACTACTCCTTTTACCTCTGTCTCGCTGCAAGCTCAGTGGTATTCTACACACATATAGACTCACAAAATGTGATGAAGAGTCACAGGAAGACTCTTGGTGAAGAGTAATCCTTGAATGTTCTAGTTTATGAAAACTGTTCACAAGCTGACATTTCATATGACAATCATTTGAATTTTGCAGCTATTGCATCAGGTAAGTACATCATCAGAAGTATTTGGCAGTTTCTTACTCTGAACCCCCACCCCCCCCCCCCGACAAACTAAGTGAAATATCCCCCTGAAAGATGATGCAGGTCATGGTAGAATTGCATGTTTTTTCTCAAGTGAAAAGACCCGAAAGGAAAGGCATGTTTAATAGCAGAAGGGGTATGAAAAAGATTGAGAATAGGGTTTGTAAAGCAGAGTGCATAGCTGTTCAGCTTATGAGCAAAACCATATTTTACTTGAAGCATCTATTTGCAATGTTTTCATATTCATCTGTGGTGATGATCTTCCTAAGTTTTAAATGAATGGATCTCTCACTGTTAGCTAAATGTCKTAACAAATCTGGACCCTTACATACAACATCACAGGAGATCCTGGAGGTTGTGTTAAATACCTCCCACCAAGAATTCTGCCAGAAATAGGTAGCTGATGCAACAGTGGGAAGAAAACAAATTACTTACTTGCTGCAGCATATTCAACTGACTGTTATGCTTTGTCTCCTCAGGGGCGGTCTTGTGGTTAAGCTAAGGGAGCCTTGGTCCTCAGTCTATGTGGACAGCTGTTTTTAGGTGTACCAAAGTGATGTAAATCGCTTGTCACAACGTGCTGTCTATTTGATGTATCACCTATCTTTTATTGACAGAATTGGTTGGCTGCAGCTTTGGTTCMGTTTCTGCCACTCACTTATACATATGGAGGAAAAAAAACCAAACCACTTTCTAAAATGAGAAAAGTAATTTCTCAGTTCCCTGTCCCACCTCCCCTCTTTACATCCTGTATGGAAAGCATGTTGAACTGAGTTTCTAACAATATTTCCATCTGGACACTTTTTTCTCCTTTATTGCCATTATTAGAAAAAAAATTAGTTTCCCTTTCAGTCTCAGCAAGGATTACTTCAGGGAAATCAAGCCAGATGCACACTTTAGTGTATGGCAATGAACASTGGGTACCTGCAAGGACATTTACTTGTCCTTCCAGATAAGGCTTTTGAGTTGCAATGTAGGCATTGGAGATAAGTGCMAATATTTCTAAGACTTGATGGGTACAAGGAGTGTAGGAGCCTTCCAAATCCTTGGGGAGGCTGAGCACTATTTACAAGTGTTTAAGTATCTAATTTCATTTTTTAAATTAGTTTCCCTACATATGCCTTATATAGTCAATAGAGTGAAGCCCTGCTCATGGTGGTATTTCAGAGCACCCTTTCTCTCCCTTAACTGTATAATCAATTCAGAAAAGTTACCCTCTGTCAGGTGTTCAAATCTCAATGCAGGCTATAAAAAACTGGAAGGAAAATGGAGAAACATGGCCAGAACAATAACATTATTACACAGTCAAAATAAGGTCTCAKTTACAAAAGGCGTTAGTGCTGTAGTATGTGCTGTCTCCTCTGTAGGTGATTTCTGGCTTTTAAAAGGTCTTCTCTAGATGAGACACGAACAGCATAGTAAACTTTTGCTTTGAATTTGGTCCTTCATTAGGGAAGAGGGCTGACATTGGTCCATCACTGTGCTGGTTTGACTATAAACCAGCAGGGGAAATTAACCCCACACAAAAYACCTTGAGAGATTTTAGGTCAAAATTACAGTTTTACTAAAAAGGTTAAAACAAATGCAGGAATACAGAAACACCTGCCTAAACAAACCGACAGAGTCACGGTACAACCTGGCACCCCGTTGACCAGGGTGCTGGCTGTGTAGTCCAGTTAGGCACTGGTCCTGTAGAAGGTCTGGTCCAGAGACCTCTGGCTTTCCAGTGGTCTGGTAGTCCAGTGGTCCGGTGGAGTGGAGTCCAGTCGAGTGGAGTAGTCCAGAGTCCAGTYGAGTCCAGTCCAGAGGAGTGGAGTAATTTCTTCCACCTCAAAGCCTGCTTTTATGTCGTGTTTCTTGGCTGGTACCTCCCCCAGGGGCGGGGACTTCCACAATGGAAAAAGATTTTCCTGACGTTCTATTGGTTGCTTTGGCAATGAGCTCACAAGAGGCTTCTTGGAGGAGCAAACAGTTTCTGACATTCTATTTTTCCCTTGTTCGATAATGGTTCATTAATCAAGGTAATTCCCTCAGRGTGATTCTGAAGTTTTGTTGGTCCATGCTTATCAAGCCTGGTGATGAACCATTAATCAAGATAATCTACTCAGGAAGGGTGGTGTAATGGGCCATTAGCTGAGATGATCTACTCAGGATGGGTGGTGCCTGCTGTGGGCCAGAATGGTTATCTCAGTTGAGATAACGACTACCACCCTACCTCAYGTGAGCATAGCCTCAGGGACCAGGTGTGCAACTGTGAACGATCCAGCTTATCGAGGAAATATGTGGGTGGTAATAGAATATATGGTTAACCCAGGACAATCACTTACAAAAATCAGCTTCTATGTGAGCTTGACATTATGCTTGGTCTATCAGGGACCATTTGGGTGCAAAACGGGTGGTGGTTAGCCAGCCTGCAAGCATGACAGAAACCCCCTGACTTGTCCTGCAGACTCTCAGCTGTGTGCTGGTGGTCCCAGCAAAGGCAGTAAGATATGGGAGGCAGTGGTAGGAAGAATGGTGTAGCTGTGAACCAGAGCTCTTGCTCTCCTAATGCCTTTTTAATTAGAATACATAAATATTGGCTGGGATGGTAGTTACATCTTAATGGGGAAATTAAGAAACAGATTAATTTCTGGCACAATTCCCTCTTTCTGTTTACGTTGGTCCCTATTTCCAGCACCAGTTTAATTGAAGGAACAATTCTCTGTATTTGCTTATTATCTGCTAGACATGTAAGGGAATAACTATATATTTGGGAAAACACGATGGTGCTGAAGGGCACCATCAGAAATTACGATATGCTTTAATAAACAGCACTACTGACCAATATTATCATCCAGGTTATTAGGAAGAGAGCACTTAAAAGGAAATTTGTTAATGATTGCCATTCTGCCCACTCTATCACCTAAGTGAAAAGTTGTGAAGATGGTGCTTTCCATCTAACTTTGAGTATTTAGGAATTTAAAAGAACCCCAAATGACCCAATGGGACAGGAGTTGTTTCAAGGTCTGTTGAATTTAACAGGAGTCTTTCCAAGTCATCCAAGACATGCAGGATGTAGCCTAGGCTGAATTCACTTCTACACTGATCCATACCTACTTGCACAAGCCATTGTCCATACTGGAGAGCACTGATAACACTGGGAACAATGTGTGCCTTTGGAGTTTCGATGTCCCTTTAAAACCTCTTCTTGCTGTACTGACTGTTGTCAGCTAAAAACTCATGGACTTTTAAAAAAATCTGAGATAAAAGGCTTTATAATTTCTTTTGTTAAAATGCAAATTTGCTTTTAACTTGTAGGATTTTCGTAGTGGAAACCTCCATTTCTTCCATAGTATTTTGCAGCTTTGCCCTTGCATGACATATGGATATACTTTGGTTTTGACACGTACAAATATTTTGATTTTACTGGAAAACTCAAATATTATCTCAAAATGTGGCCCATCTCTTTACAGCAAACAGAGAAACTGGCTGAAAAAATCCATTATTTTTTTGAACCTCTATATGATAAAAGTCTAATTAAAGTCAATTAATGTTTAATTTTATTAATATTATACCATTTACAGAACTAGTTGCATAATGAAAAAAATTACACCAGGAAAGCTCGGTCAAATACATTATCTCTGACTCTTTATGTGAATATATACTTTAATTGAATTGGGAATTTAAAAATGAAAAATATAAATGAGGTTTTTTTTGTGCTTTGCATTTTAAATTAGTCCATTTTTCATGACACTGAGTTTTCACCTCTATTAATTTCTTTGCTTCTTGAAGAAAAATTGTACACTTGATGCCTCATTTAACGTGGGAGAAAAAATTCACACCAGTTTTACTAGTATGCTGGAAATCTGTCACAAAATCCATGCAGAAAATATAAGCATATTTTGTTTAATTTGTAACTAAAATTTTCCACCGGGATGAGAACACACTGAACTCTATGACAAAATACTAATTAGGAAGAAGGGAGCTGGGAAGGGAGTAGTGTTGTGTTGCATATTTGATCAGGTCTTGTTCCCACTAAAGACACTTTGATTAGATTTATGTTATGTGTTTCTAATGGCCTTTGAAATACCATAACACCTGTCTCTGCAGACCTGTACACATGAGGAAATTCCCTCGTGTGAGTAATCAATTAAATCGGTGGAGGCTATGTATAATTTTTTTATWGCCTATCTTCCTGGGCTCATCAGACTTCTGAGTGCCCTTTCTGTCTATGTGTCACTCCCTCACCTAATTACTTTTGAAGCCATTGGCTACTTTCAAGTGAAACAGAAAGGAGTCTTTGACGTAATTAGGTTTCTACAGGCCTTGGGGACTGGGAAGAGGAGGGAGACGCAAGGTTGGGACTGGAGGAAAGGCAGGTGGAGCAGTTTGTCACCCACTTAAGCAGCTGTGAGAGTCACTGATTATCATTACCTTTGCCTTAGGTGGTTTTTTTTGCATTGAAATGGACAGGAAAAAGCTGGGACCTTAGTAGAGGTTTGGTGATGATGAAGGATAGAGCTCTGCTGGAAAACAGCTGCATTAATTCCACTGGTACAACAGGGCTGTTTGTTTTTATTTCCAGGAATGCTTTCTGAATCAGACCTGAATGTCTTTAATGCAAACATTCAGCTTCTGGTTAAAGGGTAGAAAAATAAAGCAATCAAGTTAATTTATCACTAATATTGAGAGAAAAAGTACCAGAAATGTTAGTATGTGGACATTAAGCTAATGTGTTACAAGTGATAAATTTGTTAAATTAGTGTCTTGTCTGTTTGCAGGTCTTACACTGTTCTGGGCTGACCCTGACTGGACACCAGGTGCCCACCAGAGTTGCTCTATCGCTCCCCTCCTCAACTGGACCGGGGACAGAAAATATAACAAAAGGCTCATGCATTGAGACAAGGACAGGGAGAGATCTCTCACCGATTACTGCCATGGGAAAATCAGAGTTGACTCGGAGAAATTAAATTACTAGCAATCAAATCAGAGTAGGGTAAGGAGAAATAAAACCAAATCTTAAAAAACGCRTTCTCCCCTGGGGTTGTGGCCAGTTCTTCACACATTTTCTGCTGCTCCTTCATCCCCAGGGGCAGGACTCATAACCCTGCTCCAGCATGGGTTCCCTCCTACAGGAGACAGTTCTCCAAACTTCTCCAATGTGAGTCCTTCCCGCAGTCTGCACTTCACAAACTGCTCTAGTATGGGTCCCTTCCACTGGGTGCAGTCTGTCAGGAACAGCCTGTTCCGGTGTGGGTCCCTTCTGCTGCTCCAGTGTGGGTTCCCTGCAGTGTCACAAGTCCTGCCAGCAAACCTGCTCCAGCAGTGGGCTCTTCTTTCTGTGGATCTGCAGTTCCTGCCAGGAGCTTGCTCCAGTGTGGGCTTTCCATGGGATCACAGCCTCCTTTGGGCATCCACCTGCTGTGGCTTGGGGTCCTCCCTGTGCTGCAGGTGGATCTCTGCTCCGCTGTGGGCCTCCATGAGTTGCCAGAGTGCAGCTGCTTCACCATGGKCTTCACCACAGGCTGCAGGGGAATCTGTGCTCTGGTGCTTGAAGCACTTCCTTCCCCTCCTTCTTCACTGATCTTGGTGTTTGCATAGTTGTTTTACACACATTTTTTCACCCCTCTCTTTGGCTGTGTTTGCTGTCTTATGCAGAAACTTTTTACCCATCTTAAAAATGTTATCCCCAGAGGTGGTACCACCATTGCCGATGGGCTTGGCCTTGGCCAGAGGTGGACCACTCTTGGAGCCAGCTGGCACTGTCTCCATCAGATGTAGGGGAAACTTCTGGCAGCTGCTCACAGAAATTGCCCCTGTAGCCCCCTGCTACCAAAACTTGGCTGTGCAAACCCAGTGTGTACACAGAACAGAATTACTGCACTGCTTGGGAACCCCTAATGGAAATGCCTGTTCCAAAGTCAAGTTTTAATGTCATTGACATTCCAGTTTTACTGTCTAGGGTTAAGTTGAATAGCATTTCATCTAGCAAGTAATATTATCAATTTAAAGTAGCATCTGTGGACCAAAGCATGTTTCATTGATTTGTGCACAGAGTTGGACACCAGGTAGTTTTTGTTRTCCTTAGGAGAACACAACTGAGTCCCATGCCAAGACATCCAAGCAAGCCATGGCTGCTCACGTGGCCACAGCCTTGTTCCATGGTGATGTGTCTGTCTCAGTCTTTCTTCCAGAACTCAGGTTTAAGGCCTGCAGAACCAGTTTTCCAGCTTGCTTACTTGTGCAGGCTTCTATAAATACTAATTAATTAAACCGTAGACTTTCATTGCAATGCCCTAAAACCTAATCTTTGATGAATTTAGGACACTTCCTTGACAGAGGATTTGTTACCAGAAAAATAGGTTAAAAAAATTTCTCCTTTGGGCCTTACTTTAAGTTCAGTATTAAAAACTGTAATTACTTTTCTTCTGTGAGGATTCAATTGCAGCAAAAAATTGTTAAGTCTAAGTAATGGTCCTCATTAAAATTAAATGAAAATATGGTTTGAACCTTCATTCAGAACCATTCTTGTGCTTTTGTCTGTGAACAAGTGAAACAAAGTGTTTCCCATCACCTTTGCAGATATTCTTTGAAAACTCTCACTGGACCTTTTGAACACAGGACTAGAAACTCTAGAGGAAAAAAGTAAATTAAAACGTCATGCAGTGATGTGAGCAGATGTACAGGCCTCTACATATGATTGTGTGGTACAATACAGTAATATCTAATTATTTTGTTGGAGGTGTACTGGCAGCCAGATCAGTATGGGTGGAGTTCAGAAATCATGCAGTCACAACAGAACTGGCCCATGTCTGTGCAATTCCAGGGTGTGTTGGTGATGGTAGTCATGGGGCTTGTCTCTCTTCTATGTTTTTATTTGGTTGGTGGAGCCTGGACCAGTTTGCTCTTCTTCATCTGCTTGAACTGGACTCCTCCAGTTGTTCTGGGTGGTTTCTGCTTTGAAAATCTGTTTTATGCCCRTAATTGTTTTCCAGGGGGAAACTACCGTGCTGCATTTCATCTAGCCTTGGCTAGCATTTTCCCAGAAAACCTTGGATATGTACCTCAGAATTGTCTTAGAGTGACCCAGACGAAAGCAGTCCCTGAATACAGCTTCTGTTCTCTCATGTAGGATTTTTTGTGGCCCGAGATAAAGCCACCACATGTTCTTTTTTGTAAAATCTGAATCTTGTTCCTCAACTGAAGAGTGTAATACCAGAACTACTCCTTTTCTCTAGGCGTAGTTTTCCCAGTTTCTTTGCTTTCTTATGAATACAATTATAGTAGCAGTTTATCATGATTTATACAATCAAAACATAAACAACTTTTAATAAAGATGAAACAGTAAGTAGCAGTCTGGTTTGAAGATACTTGTCTAAGGCTAGTTTTACCTGTCCAGGAAAAGAGAAATCTCACGCTTTAAACTATGCCTTGTGGGTTCTATCACTAGTATTAAGTTTTTAATGGTATCAGGATTATTTTCGAGAATAAAATATTGGGTCTGTGCCATTATCTAGCATAAATCAGTTTTTCTTTACTGTTCTTCAGTGCAAATTCGGAACTCTTGATCCTCAAAATATTGGTTTAATAGATTTTTCTTTAAAAAAACACATCATGAACTTCAGATATTGTTGTCACAATCTCCCCAAGAGTGTACATACATGAGAAGTCGGTCTGTTGAGAATAGGCATACTTAAATGTGGAATTCAGACTCTTAGTACTTGCAAGAAGTTTTCATTCTGCCCTACAGTGACATCAGACAGAAAACATGCAGTAATGATGACTATGCTTCAGTGTCTCATGTTCCAGTTTTCTTCAGAAAAATTGAAAATGTGTTGCATTCTATTATTATAATTGCATAGGAAATTCCTTTGCTTTACAAAGTCACTTTGTTCCACATGGAAATCAAGGGGAGTTTTGCCTTTAATTTTATCTGAAGCAGGATCAAGCACACTCAACTGGATGGCATTTCTGTATTTGTCTGGAGGTAATATGGTAATAACAGGAACTCTGTAGCTAATTAATTTTAAAATGTCGGGGAATATTCTAGGCCTCATTGAAAGGGAGAAGATGGAACTGAGGGCATGCTCTGAAGCTGGCGTCTGGTTGAAAGAGTGGTTTATTGCAATGGTTTGCTGTTGTTCGTAGATCAAAGGAGTGGTTGATATAGGCATTAATACTTGACAGACTGCTAATGGTACCTACCTGCCTCACTGCCTGAGGAGGCTAAGAGACTGACACTTCAAAACACTTAAACTCTTAMAGAGATACAGATGGAGGTAAGAAGCATGACAGAGTGTAGCAGCAGTGAATGAAATAGGACATTTTAAATGTTCTCTTTGCTGTGGAGTGGGGGTCAGCCACCSTGGGCAGCTGAAAAGAATCATGAGTGCAAAGAGCCTCCTTCCAACTCCTCTGGGTTTTGTATGTTTACTGTCCCCACAAGTTAATCCAGTGCCTGTTTTATGGCTGGTACAGCAAGTGATGCTGTGTMCCCTGTCCCTTCCTACCTACCAGACTGGGAAGGGTGGTATTGACAAGTGAGAAAGACAAGATAGGCCTTGAGAATAAAAAGGGATGGGAAGGAGAGGAAGGTGCATGGTCACCTGGAATATGGCTATGGCATGGGCTGTGATGTGAGAGACATGGCACAGAGGAACAGGGTCCTTGCCAACAGCTTGGAATAGGGGGAGGCAGGAGGGAAAGCATACACAGCTCTTTCAAGGAATGGTGCTCACAGAGTCAACAGAAAATTTGCAGGTCATAGCGATTAATGTCTTCTGGRGGGTGTGTGTGTATGGATCCATTTGTGATGCACATGAGTGTCTAGGCAAAGAGGGAAGCGTGGGTGTAGGAATGCTGCATGCATAGATCTGAGCTCTGCAGGATGAATCCTTTGATACATATGCACATTAACCTTTCATTTGCAAAGATTTATACTTGTGTCTGAAGGGAGGTTGATATTAAAGACCTCTCTTTTGATATCTTGCTTGGTTGCTTTCTATTGCCTTGTGTGTGTGTGTGTGTTTTATACATAATAAGCTATGCCTGACACCAATGTAATACATTAGACAAGTCTTTTCTTCTTGCGTCTGGTAGCAATRTACACTACAGACATCATACAAGGTTTGTTTTCTAGCAAAACAGTTGTCTTGGTGGAAGGTATAATGCRTTCTTCATGGTAGAGAATGGTGGGATTTGTATAACTCTCGTGTAGCGTAAGAAATTAAGAGTGGTTTTGGCAAAAAATCTCCCAACTTCTCCAATCGCTGAACTTTGGGGAAGAGATATGGGAAATGTCAGTCTGCTTCTGAGCAGAGAARTTACTATACCTGACAGTTCTGGGAAACAGTGCACATTACTGGATATCTTTCTGCAACTCATATTTACTCTACATCATTTCATTTTTAGTCTCTTGAATTGTGCAGGACGTCTTCACAGCTTTTCCTGTAAACCTCTGCTACATTTACTGGTACTACATTTTTTTAAAAGATCTGTACATAGAGTGCATACAGTATACTAAGTATTTTATTTTCTGTTCTCTGATTTTCTCTGGATGTTTCCTCTAGTTTGCAATTTTATAGTTGTCTAGAAAAGCAGACTGTTCTTAGATAATTGGGTATTAGTTTAGTATGTTTTTTAATTAGCCTTATGATTTTATTTTACATCCCTGAATGTCCTTAGAATACACATTTTCTGCCACCYTCAGGAGTGCTTTGCCCACTCACCTTTATATAATATAAAATCTTACAGCTTGAGAGGTCTGACTCCTTCCTACGTGACCTAACATGCCTAACCTAGGATGCCAACAGTCACTGACTCCTTAAAAAGGTGATAAAGAGAGGTGGAGCTAAATCCTCTCTGGGAAAGCCGTACCTGGGTCTCAGTGGTTTTCATGAGGAGCCTGTCCCTTTCCTCTGAGTACTCAGGGAGTCTTGCATTCCTAAAWAAGGTGGCTGAAGTACTCAAAGCTTGAGTTGGATGAATCTGGACCTCTGTAGRCATTGATCTTTTTCATGGACAAAGTACTTGAAGAACCAAAGCCACTGGTCATAAAAATCCATCAGGTAAGAGGACTCTGTTATTATGTGCTGCACAGAACCTGAAACAGGGCATCCAGCATGGTCAGGGCTTCTCAGCAGGAGTATCCGTTGATCACCTCACAGAAGAGCAGCAATGTTTTTAGCCTGTAGTGTAGAAGAGCATCCCTATTCTTACCTCCTCCCTCCTAAAACCCTTTCGGAGTACGTAGCGTTCCTGGGAGGTCAGCAGAACCTGGCTTTGCAGTGGACCTCATAAATGTGCTAATGATTCTTAAAGAGACAAGTGTGGGGCACACAGGCTTTTTGAGACAACCCTCTTCTTAGAGTGATGCTTCTTTACTTTAAAAGATGGATTAAACCTGTACTAATGCCTGGTACAGAATGATTGGTTTTCTTCTTGCAATGATTGTTGTCCATAAATATTGTCCTTGGGTTTGAAAAGATGAAGGATGGAGGTTTTTAGTCTTTGGCACCACAGTCATTAGGACTTTCATATCCATGAATCTGGCATGGTCCACTCTGGCCTTTATGAACAYGAGGAGGCTTGTTAAGAGGGGGTGTGTTGTCCTATGTACGAATGCTTCATCTTGCACCTGTTGAGAGGTAGTCATTGTCCTTCCTCTGTCTGGTACTGCAGCAGCACTTCTCTGCCTGCTTCTGATGTTTAAAACCAACCAAGKAAGAAATATAAATTTCCTATTATGTGCATCATAAAGCATGAACAAAGGCAAGCACTGTGGACTTTAGAGTATTTGATAGTAGCATAYGAGCATATCCTTAGGTTATTTCTTTAATTCTGTAGTGTGGAAAGAACAGGGTGAAGCTGTGTAATGTTATCTTGGTTAAAGATGTTATCATGTTGACCCCTTTATTATTTCCTTACAATTATCTTTTTGAGATTTTATATTCAGGCCATATTGCATATTTACCTGTTCTTGTGTACCTGAATATGTCCTTTAAAAATATTGGCAAGTGTTTCCAGATCTTTTTTGTGTAATGGGTAAATCTGATGGCTCTTTCTTATCCCCTGCTGTGCCAAACTGCTGAGACAAGACTGTTTTTGCTGCTACCGATTTAACAGAAAATAAGAAATTAATTTTTTGCTTAGTTGCCTTCCATTGCAGAAATTTCCTAGTGCTTTATATGGTGAACTGTGAGTGGATTATCACTGCCTTAATGCAAATGTATTGAATATACGATTGTTAATTGCTCTTATTTAGACATAAAATGTAGAAATGTGRAGTGAGCTTATATAAAACTGACAAAGTGTATTTTTGTTGTTGTTTTTCAGAAACTTGTTTGGTTTATATACTTACAGGAGTACAAATCTGAATGTGATGTGTGTATCTTTTCGCATGCTCTCTTGGGTTCATTAGACATTGGTCTTTTATAGTTCTTCCAGAAAGAGAAGAAAAAAAGCATTATTAATTTTCTTCCTTTATCTGAACCCCAAGAATTTCCCTCCAGTCATTGCCCCATATTTCAACTTCTATCTTCTTGTCCCCGGGAGATTGTTTAAGTGCTCTCAGAAAATATGGACTGCTCTTAATTGTGCTTTTGCTCTGTAGATGGTAAGAGTACCCTTATTACTGTGCTGCCACTTTTTTCTGCCTTATGACTAATAGGCCTGCATGAGGAATCAATCCCACCCACCAGAACCAAACCTTGCTGGGTTGACCTTGAGGCCAGCTCTTTCATTTTGATTCTCATTTGTGCACTGATTTGCACATCACTGAAGCAAAGTTAAATGTAAGAGGATACATTAACATAGCAGTACAGCTGGACTGGAAATGCACAGAGGTCAGAAAATGGAAAAATGAACTGCCTAATAACATCCATTTGCCCTGTTGCTGATGTATAATGGCTTTGATTTCCAATTAGTGTTCACTATAGGCATAAATATATATATATATATATATATGTATTGTGCCATAGATGTGCAATATTGAGACAAATGCCCTTAAAGTTCTCCAGTGTTTCTATGGCATGCATTCCTGTGAAATATTTTCAGCCTTCATGTGAGCCTTCCCACGAGCAGCAGTTCCATCTATGTGCTCTGTATTATCTTGCAGGGAAAAGGGTGTCAGTAGACTGTGTAAGCCTGCAACTCCCTTGGGCTAATAAATGATTCCTTTGGAGCAGTAAGAAGCCATTCGTTTGCCTCTAAAATAAATGGACTGATGCTATGAAGTTCTCTGTGCTCTCCAAATCCTTTGGCTTCATGGCATGCTCCAATCCCTAGCTTCATGAGTTTCGTGTTGGGTTTTGTGTTTACAGCAAGTCAGATACTGGATGGTATGGAGAAGATTTTGCATAGCTCTTTGCACTCTAAGCCCTTGTTTACTGGATTTGGCTGTAGTATAAGCGAGGCTTTAAAAATCCCTTTTTTCCCTGAGCATTATACTAACAATGTCTCCAAAATTCAAATGTCCGAAGGGATTTTTCTCACATGATAAATAAATGGCTGAGATAGGTGGCAGTAGCTTGATGGGAGGGGGTTATGATAGCTGAAGCTGTAGCCTTGATTATGGCTTACTTTTGAACTGTGTTCCTTCTTACCTCTGCATTGCCTTGCATTTTATCGTAGTCAATTGTACTGCACCAGCAGTGATGGAAAATGCAAATGTTCTCTTGATTGAGTTTGCTGCACAGGTACCATGTGCTGCATTGAGGACTGTCCCCAGGCAGAATGGAGAAAATTTGAGTGTTTTATTTACCTTTTCCTCTCTCAGAGTTTGACAGAGGGATAACGTACCTTTCTGGAAAGCTGCTGAGTGGTGGCAGCTAAAGGGCCCTCAGGGGCTATTGCGGCGGGGAGGGGGAGGGGTGTCAGTAGATGGGGAAAAGATGCTTCCACAGCAGGCCTGCGGTGGAGGTGGTGATGAGAATGTTGCTGGGAAGAAGAAGCAGCAGATCCTGCAATAAGTATTCAGGGCTATGGAAAGTGAGAGAGTTTGCTCTAAGGAAGGGCTTCACATTGCTGAGCTGAGAGCAAGGCTGTAGGGGAAAGTCTTGCTCTGTAAGGAGCAGCAGCAAGATTCATTATCATATTTTTTTGCTTTCGCCTGGTTCTTTTACTCTTCCATCTCTTCCAGAGATGAGTTTCCTGTCCTTCAGAACTTACCCAATTCTAATTTAAGCTCTAATAAAAGAGTTTTATGTGCTGAAAGCCCTTTTGGCAGCCTCACCATCAAGTCACAGGTCTGCCTCAGAGCTCTGGCTTGCAGATTCCCATCAAACATCTTTCAGTGACTGTAGGCACTGTTGTTTTCCTACTTGTCTTTCTGTTCCAGGCTCAGGATTTTGCCCTGGGTATTCACACCTGGGCTATGACTAAGTTTTAAAATCTTTTTAGGTTGTCTCTCATCCAGCCGATTAAACCTTCTGTACAGGCTGTTGCCACCTTACATTTCTGTTAGTACAGTATCCTTATTGATACACATGATCTTACCTTCTTGAAAAATGGTCCAAAAACTTCTGCTGTGATAATTTTTCACTTTCACCAGACTGCCCTAATTTTTTATTTTTAAATCTGTCTTAGCTCCCTCTTGTCTTTACAAAACACGTAATCCTTGCAAATGAAGGCTAAAAGCTTGTCAGGAGAGCCATCATCTCTGCTGGAACGACCAAGAGACTGACGCCACATCTGATTTGCCTATGATATCAGACTTGACTACAGACAGATACATGTGTTCTGTCCCAAGCTTCCTGTCACAGAAAACTTTGTTTCTCAGTACTTGCCCTTGAAATTTGGGTTGTGATGATGGCTTGCAGACATCTGAATGACTACTTTGAGCCCACTGTCATGCTGACTAATAGCGTCACCTTTTTCCCTTTAATTTCTTCCTCAGTCAGGGCTACAGTGATGGGATGTGTTTCAGTCATAGTCTGTCTTTAGTATGAGCAGTAGAAATCCATTGTACCACCTTCCTGACCTGCACAAATCCATCYTCTCTGGCAAAGCAGCAATCGGAGGTAAATGGTATCAGTCCAGGTATCTAAAAGACAGCTCTTAATTATCTGAACAGAGAACAGAGCTGGATCCTTGCAGATGTTTAGCTGAAATCTATCTCTTTTTGCTAAAGCATCATGGACCTTTCTAGCATGATTTAAAATAATCCCAAATGAAAAAAAAAATCCCTAATATTAAGCCCTACAGACTTGCAGGGGAAGTTCCTGCTTGGCAGCTCTGAATCCTGTGGTGAAGTTCAGCTAGCAATGATGGTGTGAAGTCTCTCAGCCAGAGGATTCTTCTTGTCTCGAAGAGAGAGACAAATACCATTGCTGGTACAGTTTTTTTAGGTGCTGAAGGAAAAGGCACTGGTGACAACAGCTCTCTGCTTTCTGAATGCCAAACAGCAATCAGGAAAGAAGTGTGAGTGAGAGGGAGAAAATGTGGGAAGAAACTCGGTGAATTTTTTTTTCCTTGGTATTTACTGATTACAGGTTTTCTGTGTGTATTTGTGAAGTCAGTTCTTTACAATCAGATCTCATCCGTCATTTCCTTTAGGTTGTTTCTTCCTACTTTCCCTGTTAGGGATTGCAATTGCATTTATATGGGAGAAAAAAAAAATCCTCAATTTTTCTGGTGTTTGTTTGCATTAGATGGACTGAGTGACATACATAAGAGGCAAGTGCTGCCCACAGATAATCCTCCAAAAATCTGATTTTGAGCAGGACTTCCATGTAGCTGATAGATCTTTAGAAACCAAGCTTTCCAGAGCTCTGTGAAAATCAGCAGTGAGGGGAGTGAGTGGGAAAGTGAAGCCTAGGGGTCATTTTGTACAGAGTCCCTGCGTGGAAACACCTCTGGAAGGACTGACTGTAGGAGCAGCTGTAGAATAACTGTTTTGAGGCAGGAATGAAGAGGCGTTTGTTTCTGTTGACAACCAACATTTCACCTTTCTTTGTTCTTGCTTTGTAATTTACACTATATTAGAAATGAGTGTTTAGTGTAGTCTCTACACACCTCTGCAAGGGGATAGAGTAAATATTAATCTCGTGCCCCTAAAAAAGATATAATTTTTTTAATATATTATGTGTCTATGATGGATCAGATTGCTTTCACAAGACATTGAGAGGATGTCTTTGCAGTTTTTTAAGCTGTCTCACCATGGCTGGGTCTCTATCACCTGGGCTTGGGGGCTTTAGATAGTTACACAGAAAACATGTAAAGCTGGTAATTAAATGTGGAATAACTATTTTACCTGACTCTTTTTTACTTACTCATACAACCATGCTTGTATTTTGATGCTATTATTTAATCCAGATAATTATGTGTGACTATTGTTTCATTTGTTTGGGATTTTTTTCAGTTTGGGGATTTTCTTCTTTTTTTTTTTTTTTTTAGATTAATGTATTTGTGTAGAATCAATGCTGGAAATACAAGAGGCTGCGATTTGTGGAGAATTTGGCCTTCTGGGTCGCTTTAAAATTATGCCATTTGTTCCATTGGCCTCAACATACAGGAAAACAGGAACTTACAGAATTAAAACACAGTGATAAATTTACCATTTTCATTAAAACTGCTCAAAGTCATGCAGAAGCTGAAAAAAAAAATGTTTAAGTCTAATTGAATTTTAAGGTATGCAGTTAATTAATACTCTACATCCATTAACATTCAAAAATGAAAGTATCTGCAGAAGCACTACTCCCTGGAGTAATTTGTCACCAGAAATAAAACATCTGCCTTTGAACTGAAGTAGCTTTTGGGTAGTGCTGTGAGCGAGAAACCCGTGTTAATGATACAGACTAAGCCAGAAGAGTGAACTCCAAGTTTGTTACATGGATATCTCACAATTACAAAACCAATTGTAGTTATCTAAGATACTGTTGTGACAGCAAATGTCTTCTTTGCTAAGTGACAGAAACTACCATCAATTTTAAATTACTGACTAGAGCGTGATAGTTTGTGTGCCCGCTAGTTCTTCCCAGATTAGAAAATGTTCACAGCATGTTTCTTCATAAAAAAAGACGCATGTTCTGTTTACATGGGATTTTGGTCTTTATGGTAGGAAGTTAACTCTCTTTCCAAATGGTGAATAAATGTTAGAAAAGAAGCAGCAAAGACATGATGAGACGCACAGCAAATGCAACACCATGTACTTCTTGCCCCCTCTTTCTTCCTTCCTCCTTCTATTCCTCTACCTTTAGTGGAGACTTTTGCATAATTGGCTTCGATCTTGCAGCACTTACTATAAGGTGTGGCATTCCCACTAGAGCTATTTTTGCTTATAAACCCTGTTTAATGCAGTAAGTGAGGATTTGGGTCAGCGGATTGTAAGCGTTGTCGGGTGGTGTTTGCAAAGYGACAGCGTATTCTAGGGCTGCAAACATGCCAGCTGAATTTTTTGTTCTCTGTGCAGTTTTTGTGCTGCAGAATCCTAAGGCACAATAATAGATCTCTTAATTATTACCCCTGAAATAGTATTAATAAAGAAAACATTTTATTTTTTCAGGGCTTACTGTTCTTCTGTGCTACCATAGCCTTAATAAAGCTGGTGTTAAATAACTGCTTGGCTGGACAAAGGAGGTGTGATTTTTCTGCCACTTAATTTGTTTGAGTTCAAAAGGATGATTTGACTTCTGATCATGTGAAAAGCATTTCATAGCATACTGGAAAGCTGTCTGGTTTTGTATCTAACAGACTTGACAGCATGGTTGGCAACAGACGGATAATGGAAGGCTAATGAATAATGAAAAGCTGAGTGATTGAAATAGCAGAGCTGCAGGGAGAGAAGAGGGAAAGCTGGGAAGAAAAATGGAAAAAACAAGCAGTACAGAAGTAAGGAATAACCAGTATTTTGATCAGTATCAGAGAATGTCTTCACATCAGAATTTAACCCAGTCATAACTTAAGCATTTTCCATCTGCCAGCTCACAAAAGTTCTTAACTCGTGCACCAAGATGCATTTTGTACAAGTCACTCAGCTTGCCTTGAGGAAAAGGAAGGGTAGGTTGAAATTAAAATATTTTTCAGTGGCTAGAATGATGACTACTCTCCAGAAACCTTCTCGATTCCCATTAATTGTCCGGTGCATTCACAAATTCCTACCTAAGCGGGAGTGCTTACTATCTCACAGTCTGCGGCCAAAACCAGATCAGAGCAATAGCATTGGAAGCTGTCAGCTGTACAGAGGGACATTGCAACACTTAGTTTGTGTTTATACTTCTGTGAAGACATCTCTATTTTTGTAGCAGGGTTAACTCCGTTTTCATGGCGCTCACTCTTCAGAAATCCAGCAGGGAGGAAGAGCTCTTACTCACTGCTAACTGGCCTCTCCAGATGGAATATGGTCTCTAGGGTGCCTGTGCCTTAAGAAGGATTCCTCTGCAAATGTCACAAGAGTTACTGGGGCTAAGATTTAACTCCAGGTGTCAAAAGTGAGAAGACTATTAAAAGAGGGTGGTTCTCTGGCAATTTGATAGTCGCGATGTTTGTTTCTGGATCTGTACATTAACATGCAGCAAGCCAGCTCCTATGGATTTCCTCACACTGCCAGTTGTGGCTGAGCTTGGTGGTGCAAGCTTGCTCTTACACTTGTTTTCATGGTAAGAACTACAGAGTAGGAGTTGAGTTAGCACTGTTCCTGCTGCCCCTTTTTGTGTCTCCTTTTTGCAATGACAAATGCAAAAAGATCTGCTACTTTCTCGTTACAACTTGCTACTTTTCCTGAGCTCTGATATCACTGAAAGATGAATAATACTGTAAATACTATCCTTCCTTTTTTTCTTCACAGAATCTGTACCAAAACAGGTTCCTGGGCCTGGCAGCCATGGCATCTCCATCTAGGAACTCACAAAATCGGCGCCGGTGCAAAGAGCCTCTCAGATACAGCTATAACCCTGACCAGTTCCATAACATGGACATCAGGAACAATTCCCATGAGACGGTCACCATTCCTAGATCTACCAGTGACACAGACCTTGTCACTTCAGACAGCCGGTCCACCCTGATGGTCAGCAGCTCCTACTACTCCATCGGGCATTCGCAGGACCTAGTGATATACTGGGATATAAAAGAGGAAGTGGATGCAGGGGACTGGATTGGCATGTATCTCATAGGTGAGTCCCTGTTACCCCTTCCCCTTTGAGCTTCTTGCTGCTTTTTGTAGTTATAGGCATTAGGGTAATGTGGGCTAATGGTAGTAATGAGCTGATACAGCTCCCTTAAGTGTAGTCTTAAAGTGGATTTATATATTACAAGAATTTTTTCTGCTCCTGGATTGCTGGTTGCGGTCCTTGCACTCACTTTTTCTTCAGCAAAGATATGAGAAGGCTTTCTGTTGATGGTTTCTTGACATTTCAAGATAAATTCATTTTAAAGCCGTTTGGATGTTGGGAAAATACCTCCTATATCAAGACAGTATAATATTTTCAGGGTTTCCTCTTGAGAGTCCTTGAGTAATCTGTGACAGATGAGAGGTTTTACAAGTCAAGAATATGAATCATTTAAAAACCTTGTGAGAATGCCTTTTTCTCTATAGCCACAGGATATTTTGATATGAACAATAATTATAGACTGAGACAGCCTGGACTTGTCCCAGAAAGTTTTGCTTTTCTTTCTCTTTTACTAGTATTGGAATAGTATTGGAAGCTATATTGAGCCATGTACATTAGCATATTTTTGGCAACTCCATCTAGTAAATCTAGCCCCACATAAGAGTAGTAAGAAATGGTTTCAATCTACTTTTACCTGATTGTTTCATTTCAGTATAAAATTAGCTTTTTTTAACCTGGTTTGGTTCCTATGGAAATAGTCCTGCTGCCGAGACAGGAATTTAGGTTAACTCTTTGCTCTCTGGTAAATTTTGAACTTCGTGGATCAGTTTCAGATGCATTTCTCTGTAGGGTCTTAAAAATATAAAGTTCTTAAGTGTTTCTTGAAACAGGTGACTTGGTAAAGAATTGGTGCTCCCACAAAGGGAAATGTTGGTAAAACACTTTCCTTATCTATTTGGAAGGTATGCCTAGCACAAAGCAGGTATTTTAGTTCCAGTAGCACTGTTTCATCTTGCCCAGATAGAGAACCAAAACCAGATAAAGCATCTGATGTTGTGAGATGGGCTTTTGGAGCAGGCAATAGGGGATATTGTAGGGAGCCACGGTGTTACTTAAGGGCTTTAGGGGGTAAAACCAAATGGCTTGGCACCACCAACTGAAGATATTGGGAACACAGATGTTGGCGACCGCGGATGTGTGGGAAAGAACTCGATAGTAGGTCTGAGCATGTAGAAGGACMCTGGTGTCAAGGTGTTAGGCATCGGAAAATAAGTTCAGGGTGTTGAAGAGACTGTAAAAAGGGATGCACAAGGGTGGCTATTTAGGACATGGAGGGAAAGGAGTGGAGATTACAGTAGACCAGGCTGCAGTACTTGTTCCTGTGAGTAACCTCATAAAATGTCCTGCTTTGAAAATAAAAGTAGGCTTCTGAAATTTAAATCTTTTAGGGGGAAAAAACCAGAGACTGGATATAAAACAGATGGCTTGAAATCAGTCTGGTTTGTYGGCCTTAACAGAAAATTACTTATGTTTACAGTTAAGTTTGAAATGGAGTGTTTTACTGAAATAGATGAGAAGACCCAGCAGCTCCCAGTACTGGGCACTAAGAAATACTGTAAGGCTATTCAGCAGTGGTGCAGGCTACTCATGAATGTATTGCCTCAGTAGGTAGAGGCAAAGCATACCTTCTGGTGGTGTGAAGTCAACAGAAAGTGCACAGAGCTGTTTCACACTGACTGAACTTGTTCAGCCAGGTTTTGTAGCTCAGACATTGCATCCAGGGCTGTGAAGACACATTCTAATTTTTGTTGTTGTTGTTGATAGGCAACATGAATACACAGAGCTTTAACTAGGCAAAATAAAAAAACTCCTGCTTAATTTAGTATATCAAACAGGATACATTGCCCTGGACACCCCAGTAAATTATAGGTGCAAATTTTGAAGTGTATCCTTGTCCCTGCTGGCTGAATGCCTGTTGTTTATGGCAATAGTCAGTGGCTCGTTCCAAGGAACAACGCTGCCAAATGAAAAATGAATAGTGTGTCCAGTCCCCAAGAAACCAATAGTTGACCCTTGATGTCTTTGAAGGTGTTTTGTCTCCAGGCTCTCAGGTTCCCACTCTAAATAAGTGAGGAAATAGCAGGCAGCAGCATCCCTCATTCCCTTTTTCTCTTCCCTTCCCCTCTTTCCACTACTGTTCTCCTTGAAAACCTCATGTAAGATGAGCTTTGGTTTTGGTTCCCTTTAAAGAACATGGAAGACTGTGAAGATCACTTGGGTTTTGAAGTTAGTTTGATATGGAAAACTCTCAGAATCTATGAATGTAATTGGCACTGTGGCTGTATCCACATGTTAAAAGTAGGGCAAACCAGTAGGAATGGTTCTGTAGAAGCAAACATCTGTTGAAGGCATTTTGGGGGCTTGACTTGGAACAGTCAAACTGAATTCCCATGAGTTGCTGAAGTGCATCTTTCAGTTTAGCTTCATCAAGACAGAACTGAATTTGTGTGGCTGTATGACAACACAGTCTCGTGGTGACAAAGTAGGGACGGTTGGAAGGGTCATTACAAAAGCACCCCTCTGACCTGAAACAAAACACTGATGCATCCTGTTTGTGCAAAGTCCATAGGGGTAGGAGATCCAGACATCTCTAATGTCTTAGATTTGTGTCTGCATTTGCAGAGATTTTATGAGCCGTCACTCCTGTTTAGAGAGGGAGTGTTCCTGGCCTTGTGGGTATGACCTTCACAATGTAAACTGATCTATACCTATGTTTTGAATTAACAGCCAGACTGGAATCAAAGAAACTATGAGCTTTTCCCAGTCTGCTCAGGAGAGGATTAGTGTTGAAGCCTATTATTACCACTTGTACGGCAACTCTGTTAACTATTGCGGTGCTGCTGGTCGTTCTAGTGTTTGTTTCAAAGCCAGCTTGTGCATACAGCCCAATCCTTTCTGTGATTGTTTGGGTTGGTGAAATTGGAGCTGAAAGGTTTGAATGTGGCATTGTGTAATATTGTGGAGAGAACATTCCATTAGAACATGGGAAATTATTTGCATCCTTAGAGTATCAGGCAGTGTATTGTGGATTTTCTTTTAGCCTTGGTGTTGGGAGCATTGGAGTTGGCATTTCTTATTTGTCTTGTGGGAGTATCCCAGGAATGGACTGTACAGAAGCAGAACAGAAGTTCCCACCTTATAGGAGTTTAATYGTTGCCATTGTAGTATTCTAGGAAGTACCTCCAAATAATTTTATATGAGTGTTGGCTTTGAAATGCATAAAACTTAGTCTGTTTTCACCACCATTGCCATCACTAAAAATTTGATCATATCCAATAARCTGCAGACTTCTTAATAATGGTGTTCCAAGTTTGGGGAGCTACAGATGATATAAAAGGCTTCCAAAAAAAGAGCATACATCATGTAGCTGATATGTTTTGATACTGCGGGACATTTTGGGGTGTGATTCGAAGGTTAAAGCAGCCTGAMAGAAGAGTTAAGGGAGTCCTCCCTGTGTGGAAATTCTGTCTGCTTGCTCCTCATGGGAAGAGCCACAGCTCCTTTTATCACAAGATATCTGTTTTTCTCCCCTTCAGTGCCTTCARTTTGCACATTCCTTAGGGTAGCCAACTGGGAAACAAAACAGTCTTTGCAGAAGCAGGTAAAAGCTGGATTTAGCACTGGTTGTTAGAAGTCACTTTTGCTCATGGTCTCAGGAAATGGACTGGTCAGCCAATCAGTCTCTCATAAAACAGTATAAAAAATGGTGGTCATGTGTCTCATGGCAAAAAATAGTATCTACCCGGTAGCTTCCTGGAGACATTCATGCACACATACACGATGGAGGGCCATAGAAAAACTTCTTAGTTGAAGGGAGAATAGTAGATGCTGACTYTCTTAAAATACAGATGTTATTACTTCAGTGCATTTTAAGATTAGCTGTGGAAAGATGACAAAAACTACATGAATTGGGAAAACAAACATTCCTGGGTGTTTMAGACATACTGTGCCTTAAGGAATAAGAATTACATTTCATTCCTGCTAAGCTTGAACTCTAGAGATGTTCTAAGTTCCCCTCATATATGCTATCTATCAGCTCTGAGCAATGCAGAGGAACCTCTAAATTCTGTAACAACTCATCTGAAATGTKCATTTGTCTTCCCTCAAGAGAACTATAGYATTAGGAACATTCAGCAGTCTTTCAGAAACATATCCTCAATCAAAAATACATGTAAACACTCAAAAAGAGTTCTCTGAGAAATTTGAACTTAACAMAGCTCTGTTGCTATTTAAAAGTCTCTGGAATTGAAGTTTTCTTTGCAGGAAAGCTATTTATTTGTAAAKAAAATGCCCTTTGGGGGAAAAAAGTGAAACTAAACCAAAGTTATGWATAGTGAAAAGAGTGTATATTTTTTTAAGAAAGGACTCTCATTAGTGGCTACTGTGAGGCAGATGGAATATTTGCAGTTAYTTATCTTTCTCTCTCTTCTCTCATCTCATTTGCTATTGCTATTTGTTACAGTATGAAGCCCCTTTAGATAAATTAATATGGACTGCTGGCAGCTGCCTGTGGATAAAGACCTATCTTATAATTACTGCAGTGGTATTTTAGCTGCTACTAGATTTCACTTCTGTCATCACCTCCATATCTGATGTAAAGGAGCTAATGAGAAATGTTTAAAGTAGACTTTTGAAAAAATCATTTGCTCTGGTGTCTGTGCCCACTGATGTTAGTGATCCATCAGGACTRACATTATACTTTTCTTACCCATATGAAGTAGGCTTGCTTTCTTTCAGCATTTCCTTATATGAAAGCAAAACATTATTAAAGGCTATGTATTAAAAATTTCTTCATACACAAATCTTGTAGRGTCCAATTTCCTGTCCATATTTGGCTTTTTCCAGAGAAGTTCGTCTCAAATTTATATAAGTAGAAGTGTCTTCACCTGATTAGTGACTGAAATTTAGCTTTRAAACTGATTTCCTCCTCTGTTTCATCCTGTGGTGTTATTTCTCCCCCAAAAAGGCAATTCACAATAATCTGACAGATCTAATAGCTACTGGTTAATAGACATTTAAGCATTTGTATGAACACTCTCTGGGTTGATTTTAGACTTAGATGGCCTGTGTTGCTGTATTGCCCACTGAGACACRTGGAAAGATCTACATTTTTCCTGCCGTCAGACTTGGACCAGAACTTGTTTGTACAGCTATTTTACCAAACATCCAATACATACAAGCAGAAAGTGTCGATGGTGCCAGCAGAGATGTAAAATGTTAGAAACAGTAATGTGCATATAAGGCTGGGAGTTGTGGGTGTCTGTGCTATGGCTCTAATCCCCAGTTTAGRCTGTCTCTGTGTGTTCGGATGGTTGTTCCACCTCTCTGCTTCGGATATAGCCATCTGTAAAACAACACTTCACAATGTGCCTGCTTAGAGTGAATTTTATTGATATTTGGATTTATTGTGTCCTGGGGTTACCCATCTTTCCAATCCTTTTATGGCCTTTTGAAGAGAATCTCACTGTGGTCTTAGGGCTTCTCCTCAGGAGGTCATCTTGTAGTTGGGTCTCTCGCCAGGCTGGGGATGGCAGCCGTGGCTGGCTGTGACCACCTCAGCAAGTTAAGCTTTGTTGGACACCTGCAATTCTGCTCCCTCTGTAAAACATCAACAGAGGTGCCCAGTGGCCAGACAGCTTTCACTAGGCRCAGCACTATTTATTTCAGGAACAAAAATTGTCAGAAGAGCAAACCTGTAATAAAAAAAAACAATAGCCTGAACAAATGCTGAACAGGGAGGGCATTAGGTATCACAGGCCTTGGCAGATATATTAGTGCAGTGATATGAGTTCTTTATTCCGACCTGGCTTGCCCTCACCTGGCTGCTCTTCAATCCAGTGAGAATGACTTATTAGGCTGAGTCACTTTTTGCCTTTCCCAGTTCTGTATCCTGTGGACCACTTCAGCCACACGAAACCTGGATATGCTATTTCCAGACCCACCAASTGTGACATGAACACAGTTAGCTTTTGCATCTGTTTCACCCCTTTAGAAGTAGATACAGTCAACACTTTAAGGCAAGGGTCTCTGAATATTCTCTACATACATGGCTCCTGACACATCCTYCCTTTCAGTGCTTCCAAGGTTCAGCTCTGTCATTTGTGTTAACATTGTTCAAAGCAATGCACCAAAAAGCTTCTGCAGAGTGGTTAGTGTGGTGGTGGTGTGCTTTACAGTCTTTTAGGGAACTCATGGTAAAGAAGCCTGCAGATTGCCAGTTCTTTTCCTTAAATATATKTAATATGTGGTAGGGGTGTTTACTGTGTGCCGAAAGGTTCTCGTTTTCATGTATTATTTCTCCATAAAATAACAGCTGTGGTATTATGAACATCTTTCTAGGTGAATGGGTGGAAAAGAGTTTTTCACTTCAACTGTCATGCTGAATATCAGGAGAGAGAAATAATGCAGACAGGGAGTACTGCAACCTCATGCCTTTTCAGTGATTTCTAGGGCCCTTCTGCCTGTGGATAAAACTGCCTCTGTGCTGTACAAGGATGGCCCCTGTTGCTATACAGCCCAGCCTGATAGTGAAGTCAGTAACGATCACCTACTAAAACATTTCTGAAAAAATCAGTCAGTGGGGGATATTRGTGCACCAAAAGCAAGGTTTTGGCCTCAGTCCTTCAAAAGAAGCATAATCCATGCAGCACRTTCAGACCGCTGACTGGATAGAATCAATCACAGCACAAACAGTGGACAGAACAGACAAAATTCTTGGCAGGATAAGGCTTAAAGCAGAAAGATTTGTTTTGGAGAGGTTGTCAAGCCAGCCATGTGGATTTTGAAGGTTCAGCATATGTTTTTCTTCTCTTAGTTTTCTGGTTTAGAACTAAATCCTTCCCATTCCTTAGTGTTTATAACACTTAAATTGCACTGTTCTTAACACTGGAATATTCCCATGCTGCCTTCCACAACTACTGTAATGACTCTGTATGCATTTAGCTTTTGTAATCTTTCTCATCCGTTGGTCTCTCCAGCCYTAAAGACATTTTTTTCTTCAGTGGAGATCTTCGATTTTTTAATAAGTTTATAACTGAATACCATTTTTCAGATAAAATCAATCCAGATTCTCAAGAGATTCTTTGCACCGTGGTGCTTMAGTGTACACGTCTGAGTTTTGTTTGGATTTTTTTTACTGCTGTATCAGATCACAAGCTTCTGTCTAATTTACTGTCTGCTGTTAYGTCTTTCAACATTGCTATAAACCCATTTTTCAAATACTGCAAATTATTTCCCCTCTATTTAATGAACATTGTTAACTTGGAAAGATGTCATCCTTGTTCACATTTCAGATCTTCCGATGTCCCTTTATATCTTGTCTTTATACTGCCTTGGACCTGCAGGATCTCTTCCTCTAATATTTTCTATTGAATTTCATGGGTGCACTGTTTTGTCCTAATCCTCATTTTCCAAATTGCACTGTAGTCAATGGGGAGGCTTCCACTGACTGTGAGAAGTTGTTCTAGTTGTTTGGAACAGTTATTATATTAAAAACAAGCAAACAAAACTCTTCCATGTTGTACCTTACTACACGCCACATATCTTCACTTTTTCAGTATGCACTGGGGCAGTCATGGTCATCCTTCTTTGGACTCCTCCCTCCTGTCTTCAGTTCTGTGTGCAAACTGGATGTCATTAATTGTGAATAAGTTTGTGCAGTGCATAGCTGAAGCAGAGCTGTTGCTGTACTGAGATCCAGATGTGGCCCACCTGCTCCAGTGGTCAGAACAAATCTGGAAGTGCAGGAGCTTTAAAGCAGAAGCCTGTAGCTGGGAAGGGCATAGCTGAAGTAGCACTGACAGCTGTGGTACTATCACACTTTAAAGGGTATGCAGAGTCAAATGGCACTGCAATTTAACATCCGCTGTGGGGTTTTTAGCCCCCACAAATTGTTAATGCTGAGCCTCAGCTCTTTGCTTTCCTCATTCTGTTTACCTTTTCAGCAGAAGATTTGTGGTTACTGGAGAGAAATAGATGAGTGGTGGGTTGTTCTGGAGCACAGCTACCAAACACCTCAAGGACACCATAGAAGAATAAAGCCCATTGCCATCAGCTCTGCTTTTAGCCAGAGGTTCCACTGTTGCAGGGAAGGAAAGGGAAGTGACAAAGCTCCAACTCTCATGTGGTTAGCTCAAGGGCAAGTGAGAAGGACTGGATCTACAGTTCACCCAGAACCTTCTGAAAACCCACAGGCATATCATCGCCAAGATTTAATAGGGTCTCTGTAACTGGCAGTTGTTTGCTTTTTTAATTGTTGTTGGTGTCATGGAAGATCAGAATAGTATCTCCCAGCAGTAATTTGGAGACTGCTGGAGTGGTAAAGGATGATAAGTGGCTCTGAAAGTAAGCTAGATGTTCAAAGATAAAAGTGTTTTGTTGAAAGTTGAGACTCCTTGATTTTGGGAGTGGCTGACGTGTCATTTGTGTTTAATGTGTAATTCTTTCTGTTTCAGGTTTTAAATCCAYCATACCTGCCTTTCTGTGTGCCTAGAGCAGTTTTACTTAGGACTGCTGTCTACTGCCCTCAGTGACCAAGAATTGTTCTAACTTTGCCAACTCTGTCCTCATTTTATTACAGTTTATTTCCCTACTTTCCTTYGGTCTTTCTGTTGCCATGTCTTCCTCGTACTGCTCTTCTCCACTCATTGTTCACATTTCTCGCTCCCAATTTATTTTTCTTTAACTGGGCAAGGGGCTAATTTTTCTGGAATTAAAATGGAACCATTCATGTACTTAAAAAAAAGCACATGCAAAACTCTTAGATCAAGAACGGAGCTTGMAGCACCAAGGAAGGATTAGGCCCTTGTTTTCCAGAGCTCTTCTCCCTAAAAAGTTATAGAAGGAGGGATGCTAACTGTAAAATGCAGTATATTCATTGCCTGCAGCAGAAATTGGCAAATGAATTAACAGTGAAGTTTCAATCCACATTGGAGCTTATTATGTAGCTGCTGAAGTCAATGGAAATGTTCCTAACTGTTATTTGTGKTTTTTTTTACTGTGGTATCTTTGTAAATAAGAAATTGTATCTGCCTCTCATGCATATACTTCTCAACAATAGCTCCTCTTCTGCAGAATGATGACTGCTTGTATTGTACAGCTCTTTGGAAGCGTGGTTTCCAAGGGCTAGGTTTTGCAATGCTAAAGGATTGCAAAAGGAAAAACTTTAATGGCTTGATACAAATCTCTACAAGCTGGACTTGGGACTTGTAGAGGCTGTTGTCATCATTTTGTGTTCTTCAAGTGATAGATTGGGTGGCAAGAGAATACACATCAGAAATAAGAAGCTTATCTATGTCTTACCACTTGTATTATTATCTTGCAAAATAAATTTAATTTATTGATACTTTATGAAGGGTCTGGAGCACATGTCCTGTGAAGAGTGGCTGAGGAAGCTGGGGGTGCTTAGACTGGAGGAGGCTTAGAGAGGACCATATCACTCTCTCCAACTACCTGAAAGGAGGCTGTAGCCAGGTGAGGGTTGGCCTCTTCCCCCAGGTAACAAGTGACAGGACGAGAAGACATAGCCTCAAGCTGCTCCAGGGGAGGTTTAGATTGGAYATTAGGAGGAATTTCTTCACAGAAAGGGTGATTAGGTATTGAAATGGGCTCCCCAGGGAGGTGGTGGAGTCACTGTCCCTGGAGGTGTTTAAGGAAAGACTGGACGTGGCACTCAGTGCCATGGTCTGGTTTACAAGGTGGTGTTAGGTCATCGGTTGGACTCAATGATCTCAGAGGTCCTTTCCAACCTAATTGATTCTGTGATKCTGTGGCTCACAAAATCCCTTTCCTGCAGCTTTCCGTGCTAGTTGTAAAACAGATCTACCAGAGCTCAGCCTCTTTGTGCAGAAAATGGTTTTTAAAAGCTTTTTGTTAGCTGTCTTCATATGTCATAATACAGACATACATGTTGACCAAAAACACTTTTAAATYTCAAACTAAAGCAAATTTATTTAGCTGAAGACTATAAGTCCTTCTGTAATTTCAGGAGCACAGCATTTCTTTTTCATCAGGAATCAAGACATGAAGTGTAGCTTTTATTTTTGTGCCATAATTACTTTAYGTTTATAGGAAGCAAGTGTTGTAGTATGTAGTGCTAAATCAAATCAGTGATGGATAAGAGACTGGAATACTGTACCAAGTTCAAGCACCTATCTGATGTTCCATTCCTGTCTCATGTTAACTATTTGTTTCTTTGAAGGTAGCACAGGTTATTCTAAATTTGTGGTTGTTAGTCTTGGAGGTCAAAAGATAGGCTGGCCATATATATCAGCAAAATACTCYTTGAGGAATTTCTGCCTCCTAAGTAAAACCAAACAGACCAAAAGGGTCACTCAACTATTTTTAATTTGAACTCCATCAGTCCTTCTGAGGAAGATGTATTGACTATCTGTTTGCTTCRCTGTGGGAATTTCAGGCAGGTTTTCAAATACCAGGGTCCTGTCTGTTTAGTGTAGACTGCTGACAGCACTTGAAATCTCCATTACATTTTTTACAGATCTTTTTGAGGGCTGGCCTTTATCAACATTTTCCTAATTCCTCTGAAGAACAGCGTGCTTTTTATCAATTGGATACTGTCTTTCATCTGAAAGATAGCTTTCTTTGGTGGCCATGGTTCTTTATCTCTTTCTAGTGCTTGTGAAGTATATTGGGATGCTCAGCATGGAAGTGACAGCGCAGGATATTTTTAGCAGTAAAAGGCTGTGCTTGGAGGTATCTGGTTTGGTGAGGAGGAGCAGTCCATCAGAATTGCTGCTGCTTCCCAGAGCACTTGCTCTCATTTGCTTCTAGCGTGCTTTGGTCCCTCCAGCTGCTGTTCAGATCCTGACTGCCTGACTCCAGGTCGTGCATCACCTTCTCTGTTTCCTCTAGGGCCCGTGGGAGGTCTGTGGGAGCTGCTACTCCTGTCCCAGTGCAGCTTTGAGGGTCTGCAGCTGCYTCTCCTCTCCAGCAAGAGGCAGCCAGTGCTTCTGCATCCTCCAGAGCAGGTTAGGCAGAGAGCAATGTCTGCTGGCTCCTCTTCTTACACATCCGCACCATCCCCAGCTCCAGCAGGAACTAATGATGTTCAAAGTGCAGCACATCCCAAATACTCCTCCATTTTACACTTTCCTTAATTACTTAGCTGTTTACTGTCCAGGGAAATGAAGCCACAGAGCTGAGAGCAATTGCAAAGTGTTTGCTTTTTGGCCAAGCAGAGCCAAACCCAGGCTATGCAGAGGAAGCAGGGAGCTACTTTAAAGGTTAATCGCATTTCAAAAATAGAGGGAGGGAGATGCATTACAATGCTTCATTGGAAAAATGTCAAAAGGCATTAGCTGCTGGCTGAAATRTATGAAAGGGAGCAGCATTAATTCTACTCTTCATTTTGTGCAGAGGTGAAACAAAGTATTTCACCATTTACCTTTGGGAATTAAGATKCAACGTTTTAAAGGTCAGTTCCTTTGTTATAGGGATTCTCAATAGAAACAGGAAAGAGTATGTGCAAAGGAAAACAAATTTTATTTCTCCTTAACATACAATACCATACCATCTATTCACTTACATATGGCATGAATGTTGATAAATATAGGTACATACATATGCATATAAATGCAGTGCAGTAAGCAGCGTTGTATTTCACACGCACAATTTTCTTTCTCAATATGCTACATACATGAAATGTGCATGTTCAGGGAATAGCATGGCTGGAATAGTGTTACTTGCCRATTAAAACAGGTTGACCAGGCATATTCATACATTCCAGCCTCCTGAAGAGTTTCAATTACTGCTATTTTTAACTTGCCAGARGATATGTTTTTCTTATCTTTCACCTTCCAAAAATACATACCTTCAAAAACTGAAAAAGCAAGATTTCCCTTTTGGACCTGAATATATTCTTCTAGAGATAAAATTTGTCTGGCTTAAAAATCCCAATGAACATAAGTTTCTACTGGACTAAAAATAGTTTTTATTTCTTTGGAATTGGGAAAGTACCTCTTTCAAAAGAGACAGACAGGGATTAAAACTGACTGTGAGAAGAATCTACATATTGGATTTCTAAATCATGACATTTGTAAATATGTTTTATATACAAAATTGGTTTTATACTTAAAGGCTCYGCTGCTCCTGTTTGGGTGACTTGCATATTGCAGAGCTCCATAAACTCATATTAAATTATCCTTTCTGCTGCCTGAACTGATATTTCATCAGTGGTCACTATCCATAAACTGTGTGCACATGACTAGCTCCATGSGTGTATCCCTTCCCTGGGAACCTGCTCTTCTCTGGACACTATCCTTCTCGCACACCCTTGTCACTTGCCTCCACAGCAGGAGGCAGTGTGCAGATGCTGCTCAGTGGGAGCACCTTGTTCCAGCTTTCCTGTGATCTCACCTGTCAGCTGTAACCATGGACTGGCTTGTTTATCCTTCCCTTCCATGGTCTTCTACCTTGGACATGCAGATGGTCCTTTTTCTGAGCCTGGTTTTCCAGACTTCCTGCACATTTTCAGCRAAAAGGAGGAAAGGGTTTTCTGGAGTCATACCCACTGGCTCAGCTTGCAGTAGGGATAGGACTTAGTTTGGGTACGGGCATATGTCGACATCTCTGTCAAATTAGAGGGGTTATGTGTGGCAGAGTTCATGCTGCCTTTGTGCCAGCTGCGGGAAGCGGCAACAGTGGAAATGCCAGCTGCTCCCCACAGATACTGTCTGTGAACACAGTATTTGAAAGCTGATTTTTGGATCTCCTGTGCCACTAAACTCTGGCCTAACATGTCTGCAGTTTCTTAAGCAAGGCCATCAAGTCCATCTCAGCTAAGCCTCCTTAAGCAAGCATGGTATTTTATAAGCAATATATCTTGAGTGACAGTAATTACCCATGCATCTTAATAACATGGCAGGTGTTGGAGCCTCTCCAGTAGCTTACAGAGACTAAATATGACAAATAAACCTCACAAGTGATGAAGCCAGTGAGCAGCSTGCTGGAGCTGAGGGATACTCTCTGTGCCTCATCAGGATGAGATCCAGGCAGGGTTCCCAGGCTCCAGCTCTGTGTAACACTTCAGTATATGTTCACCTTAAAGTATAAAGTATTTTTGCTGCCAAAGCAAAAGGGACGGTTCATAGGTCTAAGTCTTGCATGTATGTAAGTGTTCCTACTTCCACAGAATGATGTGCATAATCCTTGATAATCTATATCCAAGATGGTGCTTTACTAACAGCGTTTGTAAGCCAAAGCTCTGAGAGTAACATTTATATACTTATCTGCTTTTTTTAGATATATGTAATTTGGAATTTAAAAGAAGACACAACCAACTATAAAGTACAGAGGAAGAACAGAAATTATACCTGAGGATTTTACTATTGAAGGATTACTTCTGAGATGTACTTCAATATAGAGCATGAAACACAGATAGTGAAATAATTCCTGACAATTAGCAAGTCAGCAAAGTGAAAATTTATTGTAGATAGCATTGCTATTTATAATTATCCATTGCAATTGTTAATGACCTCATTAAAAGGATTTCTGTTGTAAATCCCTCAAGAGAGTAGCACCAAAGTGTTCAGTGTTGGTACCTGCTCACCTTCTTCCTTTGAGAGCATGACAATGTAAAGCCAATGGGACAATATTGACATCTGTTTGCTGCTTTATTCTTTCAGTGAAAGTGTAGTTTCCTGGAATTTAAAGTCTCCTTTATTAAACTAATGTGATAGTCTTTGGGTTTCTCAGCTTTGTTTGTTGGGCTGCCTCTTCTCTTCTGCAGTTGGTTACACCAGTGTCCCTCGTTGTGTGGCATTATCTTTGTTTTCTTGTTGATGTATGTAATAAAGCCAATTCTTCGCAGCTTTTACAATTGATGTATTTTAATCTCAGATTGAGTGGTTCACATTTTTTCTGACTTTTTAGTGCAATTAATGATTAACATAACTGTCTTCAGAACCGAGTCTCGGCACCCACCCAGGACTGTTTCTGTAGCAAGGTTGAGTTGGTTAAAGCACGTTTGTACAAATCTCTGTTAAAATAAAAGCTGTTGTTATTGCTACAAGGAAAAATTCAGGAGGTTGCTGGCTGGTTTCTGCAGGTAGAGACTGTGGCCTTTTGCTTTGTCAGAGCACAGATGCGAAATCCATTTCATCCCACTGAAGTTGGAGCAATGAGGCCCAGCCCATCCTGGGTTGCTGCTTCCATTCACAGCTATTTCAGACTCCCACAGCCAAAGGCCTGTGAGCCCTGCACCCCTCTGACCAGCTGGAAATGTCTCCTTATGTCTATATTATTTTTGCTGAGCTCTTTGTAGTCAGTGATGATCAAAACCATAAGTGGTGGCCCGGCAAGGTGGCACTATGTGCATTTGTATGTGTTTGAGTGCTGTGTGTGGGCTGGTAGGTTGGCAAGCCTGGCCCCGAGGCTGCAGCATGGTCTCGCTGGCTGGTTTTTAAGCTGTTGGATAAAAGAGGGTCCGGAACCAGGGCSTTGCCTGGAGGCTGGGATGTGTTTGCTCACATGAGCACCACGTGGGGTTTGCAGATTGGTCTGGAAGACAGCTTGTTGAGGCAATGTAAAATGAAACTTGAAASCAGACTTAAAATTTATTCATGTGGACAACCAGAAATCCACTCCTCAGGCTCTATCTGCCCACCTTTTATGTAAAYGCAGACCTGTGCGCGCAAGGGAGTCACTTCCTCTGCCTTGGTTCTCCGCAACTTCTTAGATGTTATTAATTCTTATGAGTTATTCCTTGTCTTCTCTGAAGATCAGGCTGGTAGTCTGACAGCTCCTAAGTGGCTCAAACACTGTGAGAGGACAGTGTTTTGTTGTCGGTCATTGGGTTTTGGTGGCCAAAGGCTATGAAGGCACCCAGTGAGTGGGATTCTTCAGAAATAATTGTCCCTCATGGTRCACTGCAAGAAATAACCACATCTGTTGTGGTACAAGTGAGTGTAGTACAAACACCTGCATGTAACTATTTTCTGTGGGGCTTTTTTAGGGGAAAAGTTGGTGCAAAGGGTGTGTGTGTTCTCTCTTACARATAGATAATTGTGTTTAATTAGGCAGGGGTTTATCTATGCTAAGATAGATGATTTCAGTTTGGGGAATTTTGTAAGGATGGGTTTTTTTAAAATTAGATTCCATGTAAAGCTGTGATTTTTAAGAAAATCTGCCCTTTAAAAAATATAAATGAATGATAAAGCTGATTTCTCAACATGAGGTACCTAGCTGTCTAGTAGCTCTACTATGTTCTGTCAAGCCAAAGGTGTATTTTCAGCTTGACTCTCTGCTATGCATGTTGTCATAAAAGGCACTTGATGAGACTATCTTCTTTGTTTATAGATGAGGTCTTGTCTGAAAACTTCTTGGACTACAAGAACCGTGGTGTCAATGGCTCTCACCGTGGTCAAATTATCTGGAAGATTGATGCCAGCTCTTACTTTGTGGAGCGTAAGTATTTTTCCAATTCTGCTATGGTAAAATTCAATCACTGCAGAAAGATAATTCAGCTGTTACCGTTGGTTTTATGRTGGTTTTATGCCACATATGTCCCTTAGGAAAAGCCAAAAATCTTACCAAAATCTTTTAATGTATCGACAGAAATTGAAACACTTGGTGGAATAGAAATCCAGAGTTTCTGCGAAAAATTTTGTGGGCATTGACTTATTTACTTTTKTTTTTACTCCAGTTACAAATATGTTTTACTTAATTTGCTTTTATTTGGACTATATCATTACTAATGAGCTACATTAACTTTAATATGGTATTAAGGAAAACCAGTCAGGGGCATAATCTCGTTCCAGAAAGAATCACACTGGCTTTTAATTGGAAAACTTCATGGTGCATCCAGCTTCCACCAGATTCAGGTGGAATCAGAAGTAAAAAGGCTCAAGTTTTTATTATCATCTGGACTAATAAAAGTATAACAATATGTAGTTGCAGCAAGGTACACTGATTTCAAATTAATTGTTCCTCATTATGTTAATATATTACCCGGGGCATTTGATGCCATCCAATATAACTCTTTTCCACTCTCTTAGCAGTGAAAATAAGGAAACAYTGAATTTGCTCCTGCAAAGTATTAGGTACCATACACAGCAAGTTAATATTTCCAGCCCTGACCCATCTCTCTGACCATTTGAATCCTTCCTCTTTTCAAAGAGTTACCATGTGTTAGTGTGAATGGAATTCATGGTCATCTTTGGAGAACAGAAGTAGGGTTCTCAAAAGACTGGACTGAACTCTCTAGCAAAACATCTGTGGTGAAAGAGCCACGTGTGCCCTTAAGGAGGAGTTAAGCATGAAAGAAGAGTACCGTGCAGCAATTTCAGTTTTACAATTGAACTGCGTATTTGCAATGGTCTACCTTAGCCTCCTGGACAAAATTCAGAAGTTTGGTAAAAGCATTTATAACTTGCTTGACAGATATATTCATCTAAYAGTGTCTAAATTTGAGAGCAGTCAAAGAAATCTTTGATATAACCTTTATTCTAAAGGATTTGTAAAGGACATGAATTATATTTGCTCAATCTGCAACTTTGATCTTAAATATCTGGTACCAGCAAGGGTGCTACATGCAGACATTTTACAGGCGCTCAGTCCTAGAAGCAGGTGATCTCTTTGCAGTATGAAGCATTGCAGATGGTCTCTAATTCCTACTGTTAAATTAAATTAAGAATGTTGTTCTAAAGAACTCGGGGAGCTGCTGAAATGTCTACAGGATGTACAGSAGGTTTATATCCTCTGTTTTGAAAAACACATGGATGGGAAACTGTTTAATATATAAGAACATTGGTTTTACTTATCCTGGTTTTGGGGCAGAAATTCATTACAGGATCTAACCTTTAAAGCAGGCTCTAATTTGCAGATGCTTTGAGCCATGGTTACAAATCCACGAGACTGATCATACTTTCTTTTAGCTGTTAAAGAGGTGTGGGAAGGAGATTTAAAATCTCAGAGTGGGTTTTGAAGAGACCTTAGTACCTTGGATTATTGAGGAAGGGTGGAAGTGTGACTAGGCTGCTGGTACCTTTCTTGCCTAATTCACAATACACAACAAAGAGGCAACATGAGAAATGCTTAGGAGAAAACCTCTTTAGGTGGGCCACTTTTCATTAAGGGCTCAACTCCACAATGAATTATGTCAGCTTAATAGGTTGCCCCTATTAGCTGAGACACATTAGCTGTTGTTAATTGATTGCTTGTACATTCTTCACTTGCCCTACTGTAAGAAAATGCAAATTAGCATAACCATCCTTCATTCCTGCTTAAAACTAAGTTGTACTGCACCATAGTTGGGCAGCCCACGCTTGATGAGTTGCTGCCTCTTGGTAATTTGTTATGCTCCTACCATTAGGTTGTGAATGTCAGCCCTGAGATCATGTACCAGTGCGCTCATCAAGGACAAATCATTGCCCTGTCCAGAATTAAAATAGGAGAAAATGAAGTAGGCAGTAGTAAATAATAGCACGTGCAGATACTCTTAGAGCCACTTGACTACTGAAGTGGGACGTTAAAGCAGTGAAGAATGTTGATGTATGTCAGTTTTATATATCTAAAGGCGTATTTGAGGATTCCTGCTCATTGTTAAGACTTGAGTGTGAAGGTACACAGCTGTGCAGTTGATTAACTGTTATGTTAAAAACTTCGGTGTCTGAAAACCTTGTGTATTTTCTATCCAAAGAGTATGGTGTAAACGATTTACTTTTTTTGGACAGAGATCATATCTCCATTTTATGTTGCATCGTGTAACATTTGCAGGAGTCAGAAAGATACTGGTCATCAAAATCAAACTCAGCTAAGAAATGTAGYTAAGTTGTGGTAATTTATTTTCAAGGTATGCATATTGTTTTCCCATATATTGTTATAATTCCCTAACTTGCTRTTGATTGGAGTCTTGCTGATTATAGCATTAATTCTCAATAAAACAGAGTAGCTCACTTACAAAGGCAGCTCTTAATTTCTGCTTTTGCTTTTCCTGTAACTATTTGTGCTTCGGTACCTCTTTACCACGTGAGTCAATATTGACTATCCACTACACAGTGCTCCAGAAAATATTATGGTATAAATTGCAGTGTTTGGCCTGAAGCTATAATAAGGGAGAAATCACTGTATGGCCAAATAAAGAATCAGCCTTACAYAGAGAATTTTAATTTCTTGAGAACTTCAGGCACCCCATGCAAATTGGTTTGTATCCTGGTCTTGAAATATTAAAGGTTAAATATTTYTGGTGGTGCTATTGTATGAGGCTTGTTATAGGGGGACCATGGGAATCATCCTGGCTGACCTCAGAAGCCAAAGTTTTTCTATTGCCAACAGTTAAACTGTAGGACTGCACACAGATTGTTTTTATACCTCATTCAAGGAAATTACTCTTATGCTGTGACCAGCCAGCCATCTGACTTAAAGAGCTTAAAAATACATCTTTGAGCCTTTTTTTATTAAAGAGCTTTGTGGGGCAACTTGAAAAATCAGATATATTAAAGACTAGCTGAKTTGCAACAGTGAAATTTCCATTAATATGAAAAAAGAAGCATTAGAAATGGGGTCAAGTAAATAGAGAGCAATTCCTCTCTTATTACTCTTTTCTATATTTTGACTATGGAGGCATATATAATATGTTTGGGAGCATTTTGTTCAAARGTCTTAACGTTCCACAATTAGTTATCCTTTCTTTCCTGCATTTTTGGAAAACTAACAAGCAAACGAAATATGTATGGTATGTAACCTGCAGTCATTATAAATAAAACCGCTCTTCAGGTACTTAACAGATTACTGACATCTAATCACTGTAAACAGTAATTTGCATGCGATTGTCAGGGACCTGGAAAAGGAGTGAGTGAAGGGAAGAACATCTGAAAGTTATTTTCTTCATGGCAGCAGATTATCACAATAGAAATCTATCGAACACAGCTGTAATGATAATTACTAGCCAAAACCACTAACCTGCATGACCACACTAGAGAGAAATTGTGCACATGCTGTGGGCAGAAGAAACTAGTCATGTTGTGAGAGATTTGTAAAAGTGCATCAGGAGCGGAGAACACAAAGGAAAACATTTAAAGAAATTTCAACCATTTTCTGCCTTAATTGCACTTCTCTTTCTTTTATAAAACTGAAATTCTGCAATTTCAGATGCTGCTCTGCTGTTGAAACTATACTTTCACAGTATTCTCAGTGGATTGCCCAGTCACAGTCTTTAAGGGTTCCTTTTTCACATATATTTAAAATCTCACCTTGTTAAGAAAATGCTTTTTGTGAGTTCAATGACAATGCAAAATAGTTCTCTTTTTGGAGCATGCCTCTGTGTTTTGGGGGTATTTGGGCAAAATATRTATTGCTTTTGAGTTTGCTGATAGCCTGTTTTAAGACAATCTACAGAGCCCTGACAGTTTTCAAACCAATAATTTCTTAACATGTACCCATACCGCAGTTTCAGATACCACAGATGTTTAAAGTTTATATTTGTTTTAGCGATCTCCGTTTTCACCTGGAAAAGAAGTAATACCTTTCCCAGAGAAGGAGATCCCTTTCGCCTTTGCATGTCACAAACTTGCAACATAATGCTGCCAGATAGATACGTAATTGGTACGAGCCAGAGAGGGAATTGCTTCCAAATGCCAGCAGCAAAGAACTCATCTATTAATACTCAGCAAACAAAAAGCCCGAACAGCTGCAGGGGCAATGTTGTACTACAGCCAGTTTTGCATTTCTGCAGAAGTCTGGCAATTTGAGTTTTTCTGACAGTGATAAACAGTAACCACCCACTATGGCCATGAAATGGTCGGACTTTGTGGAGAGGAAGGATCAGAGAGGCTGTTTGCCACTGAGGATGTACTTTGTGTTAAGACTTGGAGGGCACTGCAGTGAAAGAACCAGCATATAGTGGTTTTCCAGGAAAGGAAATAGGCTGCAATTTCTGGCACRCTTTTTGGCTTACACAGCATTACAGAGAGAGGGTATCCAAGAGACCATTTCACTGGGTTGCAGTGCAGCAGCATCCTGTAAGCAGAGTATCAAACTAGCATATCCTTACAATGATGAGTAAAGTTTTAACACTCTTCAGAGTTGCACTGGAGGTAGCCAAGTACCTGGGACCCCTCTTAATCTACAGGCCTCGCTATAGATTGTTTTACTACCTGACAACTAAGAACCACTTCCAAGGGTAACCAGTCATCTGTGTGGCATTTTTGTGTGAAAGCTTATGCAGCAGTTGTTTGTTTAAATTTGTTGCTGTTGTTGTTGCTGCTGCATTTTTAATAACAAAGATGGATGATGGGCCTTGCAGAAAACAGAAATTATGGTCACTTAATCCTATTGGCTAGAAGGGAAATAATGGTAAAAAAAGGTGCAACTAAAGTCAGAGATCTGAGAGATGCTGGTACATATAGATGTATATTCTATGTTACAGTCAATATATGCTGGATATGTGTGCATTTATGGAATACGTACAGAAACGTCCCCAAACTGGCAATCAGCCCTTTCATCTGGGGCTCCCTCTAGAAAATATGTTTCTACATATCTTTAGGAAGCTGATGTAAAGTCTGCTTTCAAAATGCAAATAAYTGAAGGATGTTCTAGCCTTGAATATTTCCAAATAAATGAGGCACATTCATATCAATAAAAGCTTTAATGAAGCTAGAGTATTTACAAATTTTTCCTTTTTGTGGACAGATTGTTGACACGTCCAGCCCACTAAAATAATTTCCTGTCTCCATTTTCATTACCTCAATGTCTCTCAAATCATATACTCTTCACTTCATGAGAGAGTACATGAGAAGAGAAAATACAGATAACGCTGTTGAAGTCCATCCTGGTTTATCTTTTAGCATGACCTACAGTCATGCTGCATGACTTTAACCTTCATGAGTCCACAGATGGTAAAAACTGCAGCAATAGAGAAGCGTCTTCAACAGTGTGAATGGTTAAAAGTGTTGGGCAAAAAAACAGATATGAAGCAATAAGAGAGACTTGCACCCCAAAAGGTGCATCTATTGCTTGCCTCTCTTCCAAGGAAGACATTCCGTAGTTTTAGGGTTCTTTCTCTTCATCTCCTTGTGCATGTATTAGTCTTATTGATGCTTTTCGGTTGTCTTCCACCCTACATACAGTTTTTAAATTCCTCCTTCTTTTCCTCAATCTGTTATCCTTATAGTACTTTAATACTCATACTTGAGCCAGGCTTAGCTTTGGGAAGAAGAGCACAGTCTGAAACCAGATGTTGAGGTTTCTTGAGGTTCCTGTGCTTGGGATCCTTTGGTCAGCCCTTTAATCCTTGCCTTTGTTGCATTTCCTGTTAGTTTTCCTCTCACAAAGTCTTTCTTTGCCAGGACTGTAGGCAGCAACTGATCATAAATGGAAACATAGGTCAATCCACATGAGACATTAGACAGCCATTTCTCAGCGTCTGGCATGGTTGCGCTGTGGTAGCTTAACCAAGAGACTTATCTGCGAATCAGGTTTTTCTCGGTCTTTCTCTCCCTTTCCACAACTTGTTTTGACACTTGGACATATTTTGTTTGCAGTGTGGAGATAGCAGCTGTTTGTGTTTTTGTTCGCACATGGGGAAGGAGATGCCTGTGTTGCAGCGTGGCTGCTCAGTGGCACCATGCTGGAGCGGCCTTGCTGGTCCCCTCACTACCTGCCCCGTGATTTTCATGGCACTGCTTAAAGAAATTACAAAGTCTTTGCTTGCACAAAGCTAAGATTGAAGTGAGAGTTTTGATAGGAGCTTTCTCAAGGTAAACTGGAATGCTTTAAATGAGAAATAATGCCTGATCTTAGGCATTGATGTCAGGGCAAGTCTTTCTTCACTAAGCCCTAGTTCCCTGTCACAGAGACCACAGCTTACATGGACTCTTCTCAACCACTTAACCTAAAACAAGCATAGACATTGTATTAACGCATCAAAAACTGGACATCATCTAATTCCCAAGGAAGTGATCAAGAAGATACAGTAACATTTAAGTGAAGTTTTAGTGCTAATTATAGTGAGCTTTGGTGCTTTTGGGACCTGGTTTGAATGCACAGATCTATTCTTGTTTGTTTACTTTCAAATTTCTTTTAGTTGCCTTTTTGGGTTTTTTTGATTAGAGTAGTGTCTAGTGTCTGCCATGAAGAGTAGATTTTTTTTTTTATATGTACTAAGATACTTTCTGTCTTAAAGAGCTACTGTTAGATGCATTCAATGGCAATGTTTGAGACCTAGCCTTCAAAGCTGGGATAGGAAAGGTAGACTAGTAGATGAGATGTGGAAACAGGTGCAAAGTGAAGAAGTGACTTGGCAATGCATGTGTACAACTGCAGAAAAGACTTAAGTTTCCATACTCTCTGCTTAGTTTCTCATCCAGTAATTTCAGGCTGCCTCTAGTGTGTCTGGAGTCTGAACTATTGGGATTACTTAAAAGTTGTACCCTGAAAATACATATACCTTGCTAAATGGTACATCCTTCTTCCTTTTGTTCTTTAAGGAACAGAGTTTCCAAAAATCTCTTCTGCTAGGGAGAGGGGAGAGGTTTGTAAAGGGCTGTTGTGGCCTTATTGAAGTTGTGATGAGCCTCAAAATAGGTGGTAATGAAGGAATCAGGACCTTTTTCCTCTTTTTTTCTGTTCCATTTTTTATTTTTAATCCATGTTCAGCTGTGAACATACTGGATCTGCTTGTTGTTTTCTTTCCCAGAGGTTGTCAGGTTGAGAGGCAGCCGTAACTTCCCTTGCAGTCCAACAGCCAGATTCTTCCCTGGTCATCCTCTACCTAGGAAAGACAAAGATTTCTGGAGTTAACTCGCTGGCTGAATGTGGGTCTGGCACAGCTGGTTCCAGTCTTGAAGTTCCCCTAGACAACTAGAGTTGTCTCACACGTGGAGGCAGAAGAACACTCTGGTGCCAGTGCTGCTGGATGTCCCCATGTCCTGGATATACAGACTATAGGGTCAACCCCCAGCTTTGCCTGGAGTCTTGTGTCCCAGAGTGGCAGAAAAGTGCAGCCTGGTGAGGATGCTCAGCCCCTGGGCCAGGTGCAAGCCAGTGCCAGGGGGTACCTGAGACACCAGATGGGCCTCCCGTTGTGAGATGCAACACCATGTGATTTGATATCTTGGGAAGAAGATGCCTGACAATAAGGAGGAGAGGTGATAGGGGTGGGAAATGACAGTCCTTTCCTATTCTCTTCTCATTCTTTTATCACTTTATTTTATTATTATTGTTTTCTTCATCCCCATTATCATTTTTTCCTGCACACATCTGCTCAGTCCCTAATTTGACTAACTCTCCTAATATGGGAGATTTGGCAAGACACAGAAAATTGTGACTTGAGAGGCGACACACAACACTGCCCTTCTTTCAGGCTTGTTTGATCTTAAGGTAAGGGGAAAGTTGACAGAGTTCACATTTTCCAAGCAGGAGCTTGTTGTTTCTTGCTTTATAAGAAACAAGTGAGGACTGGGGAACAGCCGGCGGTGTTGCCACTGCCAGGAGTTTGAAAAGACGCTATGTGGTCCTTAAAGCAGTTCCGGCTTGAATCTGTCCATGCTCCAACACAAAAATTTGTGGGCATCTATAATTTCTGATCTGTTCTGCACCAGTCCCTCTCTTCAAGATCTCTCTGGAGATATGAGCTAGGGCCTACATCCCTCAGTATTTCTGGAGTCACTTATTGATCGTTACTGATTGCTCCCCAGGACAGAGTAATTTAAGAAGAAGCCATGAGTCCACTCTGTACCTGGCAGTGTGCCATGGGGGGAACGATAGATCTTTGCTTTGGATCTGGGGGAGTCTAAGTGTAGGTGCCAAACTTTCAGAGTATTCGTTCACATAAGTGTTCATTTTGGTCTTGCAGCAGTATCCTCAGCCACGTTGTATTTGCTTTAAATTCAGAACTCCTGCACATGTAATGTGTTTTCTGCTTTAGCTTTAGTATCACCACTGAGCATATCATGCACTTGAGGAAATGAGGAGAGATTCCTGAAATCCAGTAGTGCGGCTAGTAGCTGTATTTTTCTCATCTAACCTAGTGTTTCATAAATGCATGAAGAGATACCTATTGTTTCGCTGCTTTGAACTTTGGATGTTAGTATTCTGCACAATGGGTGCTGAAGTCACATGATTGATTATATTGGATCACTATAACTTAGATAGTGTTGTTTTGTCATTGATAATCTTTCTACTATTGACAGTAAAAGATTACAGTGTCACCTCTGACTCACAAATCAGTTAGTCTTTGCCACTGTTGAATGCTTCTGGAARGTTTTTTCAGATAATGCTGTCTAAGGATTTTGTGGAATTGCCGTGGAAGAAAGATCCCCTCTCTTTGCTCCATTGCACCCCCGTCCCTATGCTCTCCCCTTGGATATTGCATTGGACATGTTTCTGAAGTTGCTACAAGCCGAGTGAGTCGCCACTGAATTCTGTAAGGATTGCTTGCATGCAGCCCATGTGCCAGCAGCCCCAGCACCCTTTGTGGACCACTATGTACAGATTGCCCAGACTTCGGCCCATGTGGTTTTATTTTTGTGGAAAAACAGAAGACAAATGAAGTGGAATTGTGAAGCAGCTGTAATCGGGAGGGTATCAGCATATGCATCAAAAGGTCAAATTTATTCCAAGAGAGTGGTAAGGTACTGAGCTTTGTTTCAGTTTCCTTATTAAATAAATCATAATATAAAAGTACTGCATTCAGTAGAGCAGTGTTAATAATTTACCATTTCTAATTTTGGAGAATTTTACAGTTGTTTTTTTTTCCAGTAATCCTGTTAAAACATACCATGAAAGTAATGGATCAAAACAGAACTGGAAGTGTATGTGTTAAAGATAAAATTTTTCTCAGTTTATGGAGGCAATGAGTTTGCTTCACATCTTCCTGCTTTCTTTTAGAAAGGCTCTTATATGTCTCTCTGCACTAGTGAAGCGTCTGAAGGGCTCTTCTTAGATGTCCAGCAGGACACAGGAAAATCTCAGCATAAATGGAGATAAATCCCTTCACCTAATTAAGAAATTTGTTTGTAACCCTGGTATGTTATTGTCTGATTTCAGGCAGACAATCTGTTTCTCATGCCTTCTGGTAGTTATGGCAATATTTACTCAACTGGTACAACAGTGTTTGGATCGTTTTATTAGACATACAAAACTTATTTGACCTTCCATGAGGAAGGCAGAATTATATCTGTGGTGTAGTGCTGTGGTAACTCATCCTGCTTCTGAAAAAGTGCACCTATGATGCAGGAAACCTTTTGATAATTGTTTTTTCTCGTTAACTACCTAGTAAATCTAGCCCTGTTGTTATCTTACTCCTGGTCCAAGGTTTCCTGCTATAGGGACTGCCAAATGTCGAGAACACCATCTATACCCAGAAAAGACTTTCTCAGAGAATGGAAGGGATGAATTCAGCAGGGATGAATTACTGTCTCCCTGCAGGGTTCAAACACTTCTGCCCAGCAGAAACATCTTTCTACAAGGTCCTTGATATTGGTAATAGGATCTTGAGGGCCTCAGACAAATACTGTTTTATGCTTTCAAGCTCTTCTCCTACCCTTTCAGTACTTTAGATGTTCACTTCACCCGATCAGTAGCAGGTATAATTTCCTCCCATATTTCAGTGATAATAGCTTTTTAAAATTCAAAACAAAACAAAAAAACACCACCAACCTTGAAACTGATAGTTTTTCTGTAATTGTTTACTAATTAAATTTACGTAAGGATGTTTCTTTCTGTCTTTCCCCTTTCATTAAATTATGAAATAATTTCATKATTTCATTATTCATTCTCTCATTAAATGTTGTCCTGCCCATGGATTTTTTCCAAGTCTCCTTTACCAAAAGCAGCTGCTACAGTGAGACTTCTAAGAGTAGACAGCAGTGTTTATTCCAGACCCTTCCTTTTCCCTGGCAGCAGAGCCTGTGTGCCTAGAAGGTACTTGTTCACTTCTGAAGCAGKAGGAAGCAGAGATGTGGGGAAGTGACCTGTTTAGTCACCTGGGGTGAGCTGTCACAGCTCACTTGGAGCTCTAGACTCACTCGTGAGAGTAAGAGCTACAGATCTGATTGCTTCTCACTCTGGGACCATTTTAAGGCAGCTTTCCATGATTAGGCTGCATATAATGATAATCTTGCTTCCTCTTAGTGGTCTCTTTACATTATTAAGAGAGATTTGATAGGATTGTGCAATGATCTTGGGTTGTCTGGTCAGAGCACATTGCTCTAGATCCTGTATGACCCTAAATGTAAATGTGTTTTGGGCCCCAAATCGAAGARTGGAACAAGTTTTATTTAATTTTCAAAGATGATCTTTCTCTATGCCTCTGTTTTGTTTTTTTCCTGGCCCATTTCTTTTTCATGTGTGGAATACTTTACAAGTTCAGCAATTGTTTCCTTTCATTGGAAGATCCGAAAAGGAAATGTTAAAAAAACCCCTTTAAAATGGCCTATTTTTTTAAAGAAAATCACTTGAACCATAAGAAACAATATTGATTTTGATTATGAAGTAGATTGCTGCAATTTTCCAAACATGAGGACTAGCTGGGGCTAGAAATAAGATGGGCAATGCATGTGTATCAGAATTTAAAATGTGGTTGCTGTTGTTGGAAATTCGGATCAGTGTTCCCTCAACACAGACTTTTGAATGGCAGAAGTACAAAACCAGCAAAGTAGAGAGTGCAAACACAAGGGGGAAAAGGACTCAGAATAAATGTGCAATCTTTTTGATGTAGATGAGCACCAGAGGGCTTTCCCAGGCAGGTCCTGGGCAAGAGCTCTAGACATCTGAGGGTCCCTCTCAGCAGGCAGATTCTRGGAATGGAAGCAGCTTTTGGTGCAGCCCACATCTCATGGACACCTCTCTCTCCTGTCTCTGCCTTAAAAAAAGTCAATCTACGCACAGAAAAGTTTCTTTACAGTGCCATTGTCTAGCACAGRTGTTGCAGGTCTGTGAATGCAGTTCTGCTTCTCTTTCTACTCCATTAAATTAAGCCTACATTTGGAACACATCAAGGTCTATCAGTCCTTGTAGAGATTTCAGTCTGGGTTTGCCTTCCTGCTAACTTGCTGTTTGTCCAAGCTGCTGAGCAGTACTTCCTGAGGGTAAAATATCGCTTTATAATCTGGCAGCTCTGGGTTACTCCAAAGATGCCTGGGAAGTCACAAAAACTGGCATGGGATTAACCTCCCCGGATTGCCAGGCAGCAGCTGAGCAGCAGATTTACCACACCAAAAGTGATATGCCTACAGTGAATTAGATTAGTCTACCTGCTTAGTTGCTAGACAAGATTTTAGGATGAAATMATGTATTTCTTTAAAACAGAATACAAGTGCATTATTAAGATTTTGTTTTACAACAAGGAATTCTCCTTGGCTTATGAGTTGTATTAGCTAACATTTATTTTGGCTTTTGAACTTCCCACAGTCCATGTTAGTCTAGAGACCTCCAAGAGGTGCATTTTTCTTGTTCCTATTGATAAAGGTGTTTGCCTGAGGTGGAAGGAGCCAGCCGTGCTCACTTAAAAAACACTAATAACATTTTGTGTATGTGTGTGTGGTTTGTTTTTGGTTTCGTTTTATTTTTGTCACTGTGGTATCTTATGGTCATGGGGAGAGACAAAACTCTTTCATTCCCTCTGCTTGCTAGGATTTCTTGATTTACATATAAGTGACGTTTGTAGTRTAGTGATCCAACATGCTTCTGGATTCAGGCTTTCAAATGTTTTCCTGTTTACAGGCTATTATGGTAAGCTTTATAAGCTTCCTGTGAGGAATCTTAAATCTTCATAGCTAATGGAGTCACCATTTTCTTTTCCCTTTGTGAGCTGCAGGAAGTCTATACATGGCATGTCACAAAATGAGTAATATATTTTGATACCAGTATACTTTATGCTTTTTCTTCTTTTCCCTGACTCCTCCTTAGATTTTGGAGAACTCATCACGTACCTGTCTTGTGTTAAGGTGAAGACGTAAAAGAAAAGGCATATAGTGACAAGTTGGATTGTAGGGGCTCAGTTCAGAGACAGCCACAGCATCTGTGGTGCTTAAGACGGTGCTACCTCAGTTAGTTGTCTGTGTTGGCTCCCGGTCAGAAGTCATCTCTCACCACCACACCATTTTTGAAATGACTTATTTGTAATCAGTTGTCATTACTGGATTACTTGCTCCAACCCTCGTAGTTTAGATCATCTCTGGGTGCTGTTCCTAAAGGCCTTGGTGCATTAGTAGGCCAGCTAATGTAAGCATTTGGGGCTGAATCAGCTGATGCTACCTAGAAACTTAAGATGTGTGGGGTGCAGTTGTGAGAACGCCTCTGACTTGTGTTTTTTTGTTTATCACATTCTGGTGCAGAGGGAATTTTTATGTGAGTTCATGCTGCTTTTCCATTAAAATTTCTCTGTAACTTTTGAGAGAAAGAAAATGAAACTTAGCCAAGAGGAATCTCAGATGCAAGTATGTTGATTTCCCTTACCGAAGAGTAGGTGACAATGAAGCAGCTCACCCAAGTTTCCCATGATTCTTGCCTCAGAAAGGTAGAGGGTTCATAGGCAGAGTCAATTCAAACTAAAATCTTAGTTTAAAGCCTTATCCTGGAAACTCATGCCAGCTTTCAACTGTGTTGCAAAAGATGGTCCTTTTTCAAAAAGATTGACGAAAATATTGGTGCTGTTTGTAAAGTCCCCCTTTGTACTCAGTCAGTAGCAGAGCAAAGCTCTATGTCTCTAGTGGGCTGTGCTGTGCATGTTGCACGACACTGTCGGGTGGTGGCTGTGTCTGGGGAGGGCACAAGAATTAAGCCAGTGTTGATTTGTACGACGTGTGTCTTTCAACAGGTGGGAGCAGCCATCCAGAAGGGACTCTAGAACACCTCTTTCAAACGATCTCATCTCTAGTTGTATCAGAAACACTTAGCAATGCGCAGAAAAGCAAGATGTGACTATTCACAAGTGTAATAATCTACACCCATGTCTTTCAGTGAGATTTGAGCTAATTTGCATTATGTTGCATCTAGAACAGATTTAGGAAAGACAAAAATTAAACAGGAGAAGGCACTCAGTTTTGCAGAGCAGCTCTGTGGACAGCAGGATCTAAATTTCTCCAGAATTCAGAGATTGAAATCCTGTCCCTGCTGCAGTAAAGAGAACTAGCTGTTAATTTAAACAGGATAAAGACTTCACTGGAAGTGTCAGAATTTACTGTTTGAAAATTATTAACTCTTTCCCCAGTATATATTTATAGAAAAGCATGAAAATTTAATATCATTCCCTTTTCTCTTTGCATTTTACAAGAAGAAAAAGTAACTAAATAAATTGCTACTGGGATGAAATTTTTTATGGTGGCTTAAGGCCAGTACATGAGTGTCTTCTAACTGAGGTGTGAAACCATGAAAACTGGGTTAATAATGAACCCCCTTGACACAGCCTTAACAGTAGCACTGCTAGCAGGCACCTCTGTAATTATTTCTTTTCTATGAAGTGTGCTGAGCTTCTACAATGAATTAAAAATCTCATATTGTGCTTTCTTCTGTTAGAAAATGACTCAGTAAAAGCCTTTTAAATATATATAAAATGTATAAAGATAAAAGTTTCTGCCTCTGAACTAGCTGTTCTACATTTTGTTCAGGTTGGAAAACGGAATCTGGTTTTGCTTTAGCAGATCTATTTCTTTTTCTAAATTTCATAAATTTGTTGCATTTGAGACACAGTGAAATGCCAAGTAATAATTCTGTGACATGCATAAATGATTAATTTAGCTGTCCCATACATATAATGTGTTGTGGAATTTAAATCCAGTTGGTAGTGCATTTAGCAGATCTATTTTCTTTACCTGGCTATTTTCAAAGAGAAAGATTGCAGGAGCTTTAGAAATATTTTGGAGAAGGGCAGCAGGACTGAGTGACATGTGGATGTGCAAGGAGCAGATTACAGCTGAGATGCCTGTTTCTTTTGGAAGGAAAATAAGAAGAGGTAGGTGTGGTCTCTGTCCACTGAGATCCCACTGAGTGGGAGGTTTTCTGTTGGCTTTAACAAGATGAATCAGACTTTTGACAGCTAGTGTGGAAGAGGCATGCAGTCTAGATGCTGGGAAATATTTAAAAGGATAAATTAAACACAACATTTGTAAGCAGTTTTTGTCATGCAGTGAACTAAAAGTTACTTAGTCCTTCAAAACACTTTAATTTTAGAAACCACGTCTTGTCAAGGCTGACATAAAGATTCCTGCCTGCTGGCAGCTGACTCAAAGTAGCATCTGCCAGCCCTCTCGTAGGTCATGACTGTCAATTTATGGTAAGTATATTCTCCAAGCCAGCAGAGAGGTGGAAAAATGAGCCATCAAAACTATGAAACAACAATACTGGAAATACATTTACCGCTTTTGGAGTCTTAGTATGGCACTCACCAGTCCGATGTCCACAACAGCACTATATAGATGGGCAATGTACATGCACATATGTATGCTTCCTTTGTCAGACCAAACTGACATAGTAAAAATGCACATTTTATGCTGGGTTTTTTGCTTGGAGGTAAATTTGTTCATCCTCAGAGCCTATTTGGAGGCTCAGATTTGGAATATAAGTGTGCTGGTAAAGGATCTCTGTTTGAACAAGAGGCTAGGTATTTTGTGTACATGAGCTAGGATGGATCCATTAGTTTATATGAGGTGATGTCAGTTCACAGCAAGTGAGAGTTCAAGTGTTTGGTTTTCAGACTAGAAATTGCCAGAAGTATCAGAGGAAAAAAAATAAACCTACAAATCAATCCATTGCAAACCCATCCTCGAATCATTATCTCTCCTCTTAAAACTGAAAAACTCACACTAGGAGGAGGAGGACAGCTTGTTCCTCTCCTGTGGTCTCAAAACGTCATTCTTGGCTCTGTTTAATATTCTTTCTTCTTCTGCTCTTGATACTGCCAAAAAAGACATGTTTGCTGGTGATAGTAAGAAGAATATTTGCATTTACAACATGTTTTTTGTAAATTGTGTTTTGATCTGGTGAGTGAACTAAAACATGTTACCTGCAAATACTTTTGTATGACCTTTTTGGCATTGTGAGTTGTGTTTTAAAAACAGACAAACTACGGAATCATGGATGCGATGTGGCCTTTTTGAACATCTCAACAAATGAGATTGGTTTCAAGAGACAATTACAACCACAATTCTCCTGATATTGGTGAAACCCCACCAGAGCATGTAAAGGAGCTGTTTGGTTACTGGCACTGCAGTACATTAGGTAGGAATAGCAGACCAAGCTTGTGCAGCAGTGCATCTGTTACTGTTATCATCGCATTGTTGAACGTGACCATTTGCTTCCCAAAAGAGCTCTCCTTCCATAGTAGTTTTTCCCCTCTGTGCATTGGCTATAGGCACCTACAGCCAGCCAGTTAGACCAGTAACTTTCAGTCTCACTTTTCATTCCTTCCTTTTTCCTTTGTCATTACTGAGCAAGGTGCCCGATATAGTCGGAATTGTCCAAATGCCCTGCTCCCTCAGTGGGAATTGTAGTACCAGGAGTGACAGGGTTACAGCCCAGGAGTTTTTAAAGTACCAACCTGTCGGTGATTTAAGGGAAAATAAGTGTAAGACAGATTTGAACAAACAAATACTTTAAAATAAATGGGGAATGTAGTTTTCAATTTTAGTGTGACCTGACTGATTACAGCTTAAGTAATAAGTAGAGCTGAATCCTGTGATGACCCACTCAATCCAATCCAATCCCTTCTGGTTGGTAGAGAAGTGTGCGTGTAGTGCCTTACCTCTAAAGAGGCAGAGTGACTACCTGCACCTTATATCTGCTGGGAATTTATCTGCTACTGAGCTGCTGTTTTCCCAGCCTCTACCAAATGTGGCTGTGAGCATTGTTTTCCAGCAGAGAATACTATTCTCCTGTCACTGAGGAACAGCCCTGTTGTTATGAAAACTGACTTATGGAAGGACTAGCAAACACTCATATTCTTCTCTCCTTGGCCTGGGTTGCCAGGAGTATAATTTCCTTCATGTTATAGAGGAGGAAATTATGTCAGGAGAGAGAGAGAGATTACTACAGTAAGTCAGTGGCAGAGATTCAAATAGAACCCAGGTTTCGTGGTGTCGAAGCATTTCATCTGAATGCTCAGCATGTTTCTGTCAGAGATGGCAAAGTAGTGGCCCAGGTTCTGCAGGTACTTCAAGTCTTCAGCTCTACTTCAGGCACAGGAACCTAACATCTGTCCTACAAACTGCAAGGAAAAAGACAGAACATTTTCCTTTATCAATGTTGCTGCATATAGGGTATAGAATCTCTCACTTGAGGCTCAATAGGAGGCATGACTGTGAGTGTCAAGACTGGGATTAAGTGTCATATTTTTATGTATTTAACTGGCAAATTAAGGGAAAAATGAATATAAAATACACTTAAGAATAAATTAGCAATAGTGCATGTTACAAATATGCAGGTGATTCAAAGGACACTTCCCCCAGATTAATCTTTTCTCTACTATTGCTTCCTTTTTTCAGATGTCCTTTGCCTCAGCTTTGGATTTTGTCTAGGTACTCTGCAAGCTGATTTCTGAAAAAATGTGTTTTAAGAATAGTCTAGATTATCTGCAGTCTGGACTGCGTGGTCATCACATGTGTTGTCACATAACAGCTGTTGAATCTTGCTCAGCCTATTGATGATTTGCACTAGAGTTTCCTTTTCACAGTGGAAGTTAAGCATGCTGTTGTTGGAGACCTTAGCCTTTACTATAAAAAAATTAATAAATGTTTCTCGTCTGTCACCTGTGTGTGTGACTGCAGCAATTTCAGCTTGGATGGGCACGAGCGAGCTGGGAGGTGCTGCTGTTGGGGATGGCAGCTCTGAAGGCTTGCAGATGCTCCTCCACCAAAGGAGCGAACATCTGCAGCTTTTGCTGCTGGGACACCCTGCACCTTCACCCGCAGTGAAGTGCGAAGTTAGAGGGAATGCGCCAGCCACTGGACACACACCTTCAGGGGGCAGACACGCCAGTGTCTGTGTATGGTCTTGTGATCAGCAGGAACTAACAATGATTTGAAGAACATTTTTTGCAATCTCCCAATGTACTTCTTGACACATTTTGCTAGAGAAGAAACCTTCCACAGTCTGCAGGATCTTGTCTGTGCTGCTTAGGATTCTTTGTCTCCTTGCTTGTTTAAATTTCCATTCCTTGTTACTCCAGTATATGTTAGAGGATTGTAATTTTTTTAACCTGCACGAATGCAGCATCTATTTCATAGTAATTTGTCCCCTGCAATTCCATAATTTTGTTGCACTTGAAAACAAATTCACTCATCCAATGTGCTCAGCATTAGATTCTCTGGTCTTTTTACAAGCAGGGTATTTTCTCTTACCTTTCAGCTTAGTGTAACCCATTTGTAGCCCCTTCTTTTTACTGGAATCAAGTGAGATACTTTTGGAATTCCTGGGTTTTAAGAAGTTAGGTTTCATTTTGTGACTACAGCAATTTTCTTCCCTAATTGTTAGATTGCAAATAAATGGTGAACAGAAGTTGGTATTTTAGAACAGAAAAAAAAATAGGTTGAAATAGGAGATTGCAGAGGGAGCTCTAAATTGAGAGGTAATAACAGGTATAATACCTTTTTCCTAGCAGTCTTTTGATCTTTTCCTTCTTGATAATTTGTGCTTTGTCTTATAAATTCCCAGGGAAATTAACAATAGGCACCACAGCAGTGGCACCTAATCAAAATGCTCTTGTGAAAAGGAGATTTCTGAATGGGTAAGCAGCCACGTGTGGGCCATCTCAAGCAGTGGTACAAAGCAGGAACTTTGTTTTAAAGRAATAAGGCCAAGTTTTTATCCATTATACCTAGATGCAGAACTGTGTTTGCAAAAGCATCKCACTAACTGGTTTTCACCAACCAGGGGTGTGGCTCACAAGGCTCTGTGAGAATCACAGGACATGACCATGCTTTCTCTACCTGTGATTTCTCTGCAAATGGAAGGAAAATAGGCCCTGTTGTTGTAAAGCAAAGCATTTGTAAGGTCAAAAGGAGAAGGGGGGTGGGGGGGGCGAAACCATACCGCAGCAGCATAGCTGGCACACAGCTTTTATTCAAGGCTCATGGTTCTGAGTGGGCGAACACAATTAATTATAAATGCTTCAGCTGTGTAAACAGGAGAACGGCTCTGTGTTGTGAAGACACAGAAGTCTCTTTTCTTCTGATTAATTAATGCTTACAAGAGCTGCAGGTAAGTCTTTGGTGTACTAAGTAAAACCTCAAAGAACGCTGTTTTTCAGAACAACTGAACTTTGGGAAATTTTGGTCATTGGGTAATTACAGTGCAAGGCTGTTAATCTCACCCTGTATTTAATGAAGTAAAAAGTATTTAGTGTTAGAATTAAATATTGTTCACTGCTGTTCTCTTCCTTTCTGCAAAGAAGGAGAAAATTAATGTGGAAGGGAATAAAATGTTTTTAAGATGGTGAAACCAGGAACTGGTTGCCAGAGATGTCAAGCTCCGCTGCACTGTTATCATGCTGTGACTGTCTTTTGCCTTCAGTAGAGTTATAGCGCCAATACACACGTGCAGCTGTCCTCATTATCTCCTCACACTCTTTAGACCTGTTACATGTCTTGTAAGTAAGACCAGATAATTCCAAGATGAAGGAAGATGTGCATGCCTCCCCTTGGGTTGCTCCCCTGTGCATTTTCCTTGACTTTAATGCCACAGCCTGGACTACTGACCTTCACTTTGGTCTTTCAGATTTTAAAAATTATTCTCTTCCAAAATTGTCTGCAAGTAGTTCTGCTCTGAGTTAGAGTCCAGAAAGGGAAGAGTATGAATTGTCATACTTGCCATTGCATCCTTCTTGGTACATGTAAACTATTACTGCATGTCTAAGAGTACCACAATATTTCTTCTTATTCTTCTCTCTGAGCTCTTACTTCAAAAGCAGTGTTTTGATGACTTCTTTCACTTGTATCAGTGTGTTTGTACTATGACAGCAATGAACGGTCTTTGTTGTGTGATGCATAATTCTCTTAGTCACTCAAAATTAGTTCTTTAATTTGATGATTAGAAGTAGCAGCAACRAACAATAACGTGCTTATTGTAGTGGGTAACTGAAACCATTTGAGCATTAGGAAGTTGCTTCCACAAGCATTTTCAATGTTCATTCCACCATCTTCTCAAAATTACCATTTTTTGCTTCGTTTTCAGGGAAATATTAGGCTAAAAATATATTTAGATATGAGCAGAGAAAAGGAATGTGTACATACTGAAGTATGATAAGGGTATTAAAAGCAGCCCTTATTATGGTAATGCAAGCAATAGTTCTAAGCTCTTGGCTTCTTTTTTTACATCCAAGTGCAAAGGATTTTTTCTGGGTAGCATTCACATCTTGTTGCTCATGGACTTGATTACAAGATTCTATATACTTCTTGGCACATGCTTGACTGACTGTAATAGCTCCCAATCAGAGTGGACACTGAGTTTTAATATTGCATGGTCTGGCTGCTAAAAATATAAACTATTCTTCTAAAGCCTTCTTATAGTGACTGAGCAGGTGTGAGAAATGTGAATAGACAGGGCTTCCAACTGGCAGARTTGGCAAAGTAACGAGAAAGGATGTAACATGTAAGAGGAGCTGGGGGAATGGTGAGCACCAGGATGGTTTGTTTTGGCACTAGTCTTCAAAGGTAACTTTCTTGGGGAAAAAAAAATGAAAGACTCAAGGGAGTGTTCTGTCTCTAAGGTGAAATTCAGTTATGCTTACCAAACTYTGATTAGAAACCGGCTCAACAAGTGCTATAGCAGGTGCCTTGAAGAAAGCTGCTACTAATGTAAATGAAAACATGAATCCTCCCTGATTTCCCCCCTAATTGGCCAGTTTTGGAGTTGCAAGGTGTCTGTCCCTTTTCATGCTGTCCTCTCCCATCACAAAGCAAGCAGTGGATAAAGTTATGGTTTGTATCTTCCTAAACACTAATTGTTGATCATAAAGCTGATGTAATTTTCTGCTTCTATAAATCCAAAGGTATACCCATGCCTTGAGATCAAGGGGAATGAAAATGTTGTGAAGGAGAGGGCTGAGAGGGCTGTGTTTGAGGCACTTGGCTTCTGAAGTTCATGCATTATCTCTTGCTGAAGGCTGTGCCTGAAGGCATAATCCGGTCATATGTATTTAATTAAGACTTTAAACTACAGTTGCCCTGATAAAAGCAAAGAGCTGACACTTCACAGGCATCTGCTCTAAGAGGCAATTAACTTGAGGCAGACATAATACCTGGAAGCCTGAAGGGTATATAGTGGCAGTTGATAGGAGCTTGCCTCATCTGGGACACTCCAGTGGCTGGACATCACAGCGAAGAGGGGAGAGARGTCCCCAGCTCTGCCCATCCCTCCTCTTTTGCTGAGCTACGCGTTATTTTATAGTTTTGAGTTTATACCTTGCTCTGTCATCTCTGAGTCGCCTTCACAGTGCCTCTGATGACACTAAGAACAAGGCTCAGGGATGTCAGTGTTTCTGTATACTCATTTTCTGTCTGTGTTGTGGTTTAATATATATTGGTGTAACTGAGAACGCAGTATATTTCCAATTCCAATTCTTTCCCTCAATATGTCAGTGACTTTAATGTAGCTAAGGGGCCACTAATAGAGTGAAATAGATGACTTTCTGCATGGGAGGCAGAAAAGGCTCATTTCCAGTGTACTGGAGGCGTAGATATTTTTTGTCTACTATTCAATTTTGTTAGAGAACTGTTGAGTCCATTTTAACCAAGGTGATGGGCCATTTTAAAACAAAAGTGTTGTTTAAAAACTTAGTCTGTTGTAATTGTTGCATTTCAGGTGTAATTTTAGATCATCTCTCAACTAGATGAACCATGTGTTAGGTTTTGCTTGCAATGTTGATTTGCATGCAACGTGCATGAGTGCTGAGGATCAGAGAGCAAACTTTAGGCGTGTTTTTCAGTTATTATGGACTCAACTATCTCACAGTTAAAATACTTTGATGATCGCAAGTTTTTCTCAACTAAATTGCTTGCTTGCTAATGCTTATGCAAAACTCATCGTTAAGCTGATTTACATAAAAACATTAGACGCCTGTAGGCTCTGGAATTTCATTAAAGTCTCAGTCTTAGTTCAGCCCTTAGAATTTGCTGTTTGCAATGACTCAAGTGTCTCTCTCAAATAGCTTTTTTTTCTCCTGATGAAAGACAGGTAAGTTGTTACAACACTCCCATTCCCAACTCTCACCCAGATTGGTGCCTATCAGTCCTTTCTTTACAACAGTCGATAAAGGCAGAGAAGATAGATATCACTGCTGGGTTAACTGTAAATAAATACATGAAATTCTTGCCTGGTCTGGGCTGAATCCTGCTGTCTTTATGAATATGGAAGAAATAATTCTGTTGGTTTAAATGGGATGAGAGATGACTCAGTGCCAGCTATGTTAAAGCAATGTCCTTGTCCTTCTCTGCCCCCAGCCCTTCCCTCATCCCCAATCTGAAGATAATTTTAGGAGGAAATTATTATTTTCAAGATTGTGAACTGTCTGAGCAAACCAAATTTCAAGTTCGTTATTCATGTTATACAGTAAAATTTAAGAAGTGGGGTAATAGTTGCAGAACATGTGCCAACACAAACTGCAGGTTCTCTTCCTAGCTACAAAAGGGCTAAGACACCCTTTCATTATAGACATTTAGCATCTTTTCTGTCTAGGCACTGGCATCCTTCCCCTGACCTTTCCTGTGATGGCTATCTGTGGAAGCTTTGACTTGATCTCCTTTGCCTCTCTCCACCTGCCTCGACTCCAGTTGATGATCTAAATGCCAGAGCTGCTGGGTACTTTGGTGGTACAGGCTCTTGTCCRTGATGAACTGGACTATCATGAAGGCCACTGGGCGGCTGCAGATTTTAGTGCGTTCCAACACCTGCCTGTCTGGACAGAATTTTAGCCAGCAGACTGACCTTAGATCCCATTGCCATCTCCCTGTAGTTGCCCAATTGGGAGCTTGAGTACAAGAGCCCCCATACATGCATTGTGTTCCCACTGTGRAGGCAGTGCTTGTTGTTCTAGCAAGACTGAAACAGTGCTCTGCTACTTGCTCTCCCCAGATCCTTCTCTACTCAAGCCTATGACCACTACAAGTCACAGGGATTTTTTTCTTCACCATTTTACCTGTTTTTGTCCTGGCTCCTGTTTCCCCACCCCATGTTCCTAATATGTCCAGATAGCTGCCTCTATCTCGTTCTTCAGTGGGGGCAGATTGGCAGTGGATTAATATTCTCCTCTTCCATGCTGCTTGGAGAGTGGGGAGATACCCAGAGATACAGTCCTCCTGCTTCCAGAGATGGCACAGCCAGGAAGAGCTTAGATCTGTATTGCAGAAAAAGCCTGTTTTATTGCCAGTTTGGAACATGCTCAGCACAGCTAGTATTTCCTGGGCATTTAGATGGTAAAATCAAAGATATCTCAAATGAGCATATCAAACTGAATTTTTTAGAGAGGCTTGTAAGTTAGATGAATTTTAATGTACTTTTACAGAAACATGAGGAGATGTGGAGCAGAAGTCACTTGATTAAGCACATATTAACTTTTGAGGGTAAAAAGAAAGGTCTTCGGAAATTTTTTCATGGCTAAAACCACCATGGTTTTCTCTTACTCTCAGCTACAAATTTCTGGATGAAATTTTTTTGCTGTGCATCTCTGTAGATCTGAGGCGGACATCCGGCACACAAAATTTTATTCCAAATGTATGTATATTTGAAAACGTAGAAGCATCTGAAAACAAGGTTTATAATGAAAAATGTCAAGCGGCTTTAGTAATCAGCAATGCTAGATGTACTCCCTCTATGGAGAAATATATAAAAATGCTGGAAAGTATAAGCACGCATCCATTCCAGTTGTTAGCATTCTTTGGTAATGAGTCTTGCCAATAGTACAGTTTTTATGAGGGTAGCACATAAGCAGCAGCCTATTGAAATTAGATCTGTATGTTTTTCCTGAACAACGGTTTACAGAGCCACTTTGTTGTATCTGTCCTGCAACAGAAACTCCTAGATGCCTTTATTTTCATAAGGTAAACGTGGTGTGATTTTTATCTTGTGCTCAGGAGTCTACACCTGAAAAATTTCACAGTGCAGTCATGGGTAATGCATGTCACTTCATATCAACAGCATAGTAATAGAAGTGGATTATACAAAGCTAGACTCAAAATCAATATACTATGGAGCTTGCAACACTGAGGGCTCAAACAAGTGAAGTTAGGACAGAGGAGGCTGAACCACTGAGTATGAAGATTTGTTACTATAATTAGCTATTAGTGTACTAATTTCCCTTACTACTCTTGTCGTGGTTGGAGGCAGGTAGCTGCTGAATCAAATTATCAAGCAAAGGAAGTAAAAGCAAAAGTCAATAGTGGAGAGTATCTGCAGATCACAAATAACAACAGAACAAAGAATCAATGATATAATAAATGATAATAATCAGCTCTCCTGTTATAAAGGCAATAACTCCAAYGCTCAGTGTGCAACCCTTGGGAACAGCAGTCTGTGGCAACACTTTCTGAAGATAAAAAAGAATACTAAGATCATCTGATCTGTTCTTCAGATATCGGTTACAACTACAAATACTGAAATAYGTTATTGGTGCAGAATTGAGGTTCTGCATGTTCTGAATGTCCTAACTGTGCATTTCTGTATCTTGCGAAGTGCGGATTTTTGGCTTAAGTTAAATCTTGATTAGAAATTTTCTGAATGTTCTACTGCTTGTTTTTGAGCTATTACAGTTTTCTTGCAAATGTTTGTGCCTGAAATTGTTGATATGTACTGGTAAGCCTTAATTCTGGCTCCAGATACTTCTTTCTTTCTTGCCAAGAAGCTTTATAATTATCTGAAAGGTGAGAACTTCAAAATCTCAAACCTTGTAATTTCACCAAAGAAGTCGGTTAAGTGTTTGTGTACATTTTAGAGCAGGGCAAGGGAAAAGGTCATCAGAAAATTGGAAGAAATTCTGCGACAGGGATTAAAGAAACACATCTGTTTAGGCTTTGTTTGGTTACTAAACTGTTAGTTGTCTAAAAAGTGAGGCASTTGTGGAAATCCGTAGGTGGATGTGATACTCAACAAATACTGTGAGCAGATACATTTTACAGCTTAAGGAAATACACGGTCCATAGGTGGCTGAGTAGCAAACCAGCCAGGTTGCTGTAGTATCACCATTGCATATTGGAGACAGCCAATGCCTGGAACAGGCAGTCTTTCTGATAGAGCACAAGAATTAAGAGCCGTTGTTTGCATGGAGGAGCAGCAGGCCTACATGATGGAAATAAACAACACCATSTATCAACACTGTAAGTACAAATTAGATCTGACAGTAATAACCTAACTGCTTGTCTTCGTTATGAGTCTTAATTCTTTGCTGATAGGGCATGTATAATATTGTGAGAAACTATCTAAATTTATCTAAAAGCTATTGATGCTTAGGAAAAGGCTCATGCTGATGCATGCTGGGTTTCAACATTTCGTGTTGCACAATTTACCTGCTTCCACTTCCTAATTCAAAACCAGGGCATGGGTGCTGGAGGCAGCAGCAGGTGGAGAAGGGAGGTCAGGAATGAGAGGTGGACATGATGTGCACACCGGGTTTCACAAGTAGCTGCCTATACATTGTGCTCCGTGCTTCCTGGAGGTATGAGTAAGGGGACACTTTTTTTCTTTCTTCTTCAGGTTTGACTTTCTTACTGTTTCCCTGTCTGCCTTTCCCTGCCTTTTCCCTGCTTTCTTCTCATTTAGTCTTGTTCGGATGGTTGTAGTCTCTCTGTTCTTTCCCCTCTCGCACTCCCTCTGTGCAGTGATTCTGTTATAATCTCAATGCTCTCCTCCCCTTGAGGGCATCGCTTACTCACTCAATTCCAACTTCAACACTGCATATAAACTGTCTTTAATCTCCCTCTGTTTTGGCTTGCCATTGTGATTCCTTGTCCTGTTTTTTTCATGTACTTCTCCCAGWTTCCCCACTGTATTCAAACAGTTCTCCCCTCCATTGACTCATTGCCTTCACTTTGACACATACTGTCTCCACTTCCGGAGATCACCGTAGATACTTTAATTCAAGATGGTCCCATGGCGATTTGATTGTAGCACAGCATCATATGTTTGTTTATTCCACTTCTGGCTCCTCTTTAGGGAAAACTTTATGACTCATAACTTAATTGCTTTGCTGTCTGATTTGGTTCACTTGGTTCCCTACCACTTACCAGAGACAGCTACCTTTTCATTACTGATGTTGACASCTTTCATTTTTTATGCACAATGTTTGCCCAAAAGAGCAACAGCAGCTCTTTTAGTAATAGRCTGAATTGATCACAAATGACTCAGTTTTTAAGACTGGCATTACTTCCCTGAGAGGATTTTTCAGCACTGAGAAATGCTTAGCTAATGCCTAGTCACTTCAGCTATTTAGTTGAAACAAAAAGTATCATGGGAGTAAATCACAAGAAGCTTGTGGAAGTGCCCCAGGTGCATCACASACTCCTATCAAACACCAACTGATGCTTCCTGCCTTCCTGAAAGAATACCATTTAATTTTCCTTGAAATACTCATTAGGATGTTCTGGGGTTTTTTTTAGCTTAACAAGGGAAACTGTGCAATCCTGSTAGAGCTTTTTTTTTTATGTTTGAAAGTATAAATCTGCCTTTAAGTGAAAGCTAAGCCTCTGAGATCAGGTTGACCTTCGTAAGCAAGGAGCAGAGAAYAGCTGTGGGAGAATGAGGAAGATGRGTAGGAATGGAAGTATTTTAAAGGAAAGGGTTATCAAATAAACGAACAGGACCAATAAAACTGACAGAAAAGTGGCTGGATGATGGAAACTAGGACACCTCCTGGAGACTTTCAACCTACAATAYCTCCAGCTGCAATTCATCAGCAGACCCTCCTAGATTTTATCTCTTCTCACTTACGTTTCATAAGGAGTAGGATGTTTTCAAGGGCTGGGTAGTTGCAGAGGCAGTGTAAACTATGGCCTGAGTAATGTTCAGCTGGTAAATTAATGTTCCAGTTAATTTGCAAAACTGATTTGGTCACTGAGATAACTCAGGGCTTTTCTTGTGAGAGGCATGAAGCTCCATGGCAGAGTTGCTCTGGCAAAAGTCAAACTTCTCAGTGCTTTCCTCTGAATGAGCAGTGGTCTCTGTGGTGTCCAGGGATGAACTACATCYCAGCTCCTCTCCCTTCCTTGTAACCTATGTGCTTCCAAGATGTGGTGCAAGGAGCCAAACAGAATCACCCCTCCTGTTGCCTGGTTCTGATTGTCCTGCTTTGCCCTGCYTTGGGGCCCCTCCTTTGGGGTAGCTGTATTTTCTGCATCTGTAATGGTTGCAGTGGTGGATCTGAGCATACAGCCTGAGACTTCCCCATTTATACCAATGCAGTGGAAAGCTGTAACACAGTCATGGTATAATGGTGTCATGGTTTAATCCCAGCCAGCAGCCAAGCCTGATGCAGCCACTTGCTCACTCTCCCACCTGTGAGATTGGGAAGAGATTCGRAAGGGTAAAAGCCAGGAAACTCAYGGGCTGAGATAAAGACAGTTTCATAGGGAAAGCAAAAGCTGTGCGCACAAGCAAAACAAAACAAGGAATTCAATCACCACTTCCCATGGGCAGGCAGGCGTTCAGCCAKCTGCAGGAGAGGAGGGCYCCATCACATACAATGGGCACTTTAGAAGACAAATGTCACCCCTCCGAACGTCCCTTCTTTTGTCCATCTTCCCCCCACTTGATATATGAGCATATGGTCTGGAATATCCCTTTGGTCAGTTGGAGTCACCTGTCCCGGACGCGGCTCCTCCCAATTATCCGTGCACCCCCAATCTTCTCACCAGCATGGCAGTATGAAAAGCAGAAAAGGCCTTGGCTCTGTGTAAGCCCTGCTCAGCAGTAACAAAAACATCTCTATATTAGCAACCCTGTGTTCAGCATAAATCCTAAACATAGCCCCAGACCAGCCACTGTGAAGAAAATTAACTTCTGCAGCCAAAAGCAGCACAAATAGAGATACCAAGCCTGGTGTAAAGGGAGTACAATGCTGTTTTGTTCTTGATCCATGCAGATTGCTGAGTAGTTTGGTAGTTGTCATGGGCATTGACTGTTTCTGGGCATCTTTGGGTATCTTGTCTCTTCGAAGATTTACCAGTCTCACTGCCATTTTTGCTAATTGAAAGAAGAATTTAACCTCATTACTTCCTGACTTTAACATCGTAACTTCATTACCAGATCCAGTGAGCTGCTACTCTAAATAATTAGAGGTGAAAATAGCAATGGCACACATTTATTTATAACTGGGAATTAASTGGACAACACCTGCTCCTGACCTGTGTACTGTGCCATGTAGCTAGGGCAGCAGGACAGAGTTAAATGGTCTCTGTTATTCCAGAACAAGCTAATCTACAAGACTACAACCCAAACAGTCTTTGTAAGTACATATTATTTACAAATGACAGCTGGATAATATTCAGGTTAATTTATATCCTGCCTCACCCCTACTTCCAGTGCTTTCTGTACATCTGCAGAGGCAGTGGTACCAAGCCAGCAATATTCTGCATCTGTATTGGAAATGTCTCAGAGGTGATTCAGGAATGCAAGAGCAATCTTCAGATGGATTAAGATGTTAGGACACTGTTGCAGCGAAAAACATAGCACCAACAATGTTATTTGGAAAGAATGGTGGCCGAAAAATGGCCAACTAGAGTCTTAGTAGCATTTTTACACGTAAAAAACCTGTATATAATTTTGCAGACTTCATACTTGCTGAAGTTTCATCTCTCCATTGAAAATAGACATTGTCATAATATTTTCAATCTGAAAACAACATGAGCAAAAGAGAGAGGGAGGAATCTAGAAAAAGGAATATTATGTTCCCCTGATGCTTCTAGAGCAATTTCTCAATCTGTGGAGGCCTCCATAAGACTTTTTCTCTCAGACCTATTCCCTGAATGAAACCTTTGACATTCATTAATCACCACCTCTACCAATGCCTGATGAATGGCTCCAACTCTGCCACGGTTTTGGATTGGGTGTGACACTTGCATCTCTCTGAGTTGTTTTCTTGCCAGTTTGCACCTGTATGCAGGCAGTTTAGTTGCAAATTAAATTAGAAATTGTAGTGTGAAACTGAGAGTAACCTTTAATACCCACATGGTTCTTTCCAAATACATATTCAGTCATCTTAGTAATCCTTTGTCCTTGAAAGTGCTACTAATATCCAGATTAACTACACATGGATATATTCCTTTCTCCTTCTGTTCTCTCTAATACTTTCAGTTTAATTAAATGGATTCTTTTAAAATTTTTCCAACGTACATGGTAGCTGATTTCCTACTTGTCAACCTACGACAAGATTTCCTACTGTGGGTGTGAACATTGTCATACAGGCTAGTACCTGAAGTTATATTTTATTAACTACACAAGTTAATAAAAATGAAAAAAAAAAAAAAGCTGCTCTTTATTCTAGCTCTCAATGTTCCATGCAAACTGTAGCTAAAAATCTCCAGGGGAGAGGAAAATTAAGATTTGAATAATTGGCGAGAACTGCATGTTTTAGCTATTGTGATATCCTCAGCTTTTGCTGTCCACTCAGCGAGTAAATGAGTTAGCTGCTGAGCTGTTAAAAGTCCTGTAGAGAAAATTACAATGTGAAAATTCAATCTGGACTTGCAGTTTTTATGTCCCACAGGCTCATCCAGCTTTTTTCGCTGCCAAAAGGAAACAACTGCTGCTCCCAGGTGCAACAACAGGGTCACTTGCTCAGCTGCGCTTACACCTCAAGTAAATCTCTTGAACTTGCAGAAGTTCATTTGGGGGTATAGTTAAGAATTAAACCCCAGGATGGGCCCCACAGCCCCTCGTGAAGGTGCTGAAGGACTCTGTAGGCTGTTCCAATTCTTACAGAGTGCTGTGAAGTAAATGGGACACATGTACACATTGTGGATATAGTGAGAGAGGCATGTATTTTCACCATATGAGCAGAAATGTGCACCTGGTTGTCTGACGAAGAACAAGCTGTGGGGATGAAAAATGCAGTGACGGATTAACTGTGCTGGCACTGTGCTTTGCATCGATGGACTGCACATTCCTGCAGCACTCCTCAGGGAGGAGGACCAGGGGGCCACCTGAAAGCAAGTAGGGCTCAAAATACTTGGGAACATAAACTCTTTGCTTTTCGTTTCCTAAGTCCCATATGAAATTTSGGAAGGCTTTACACTTCTAAAATTATTTTGTCTTTCAAAAAATATCAGGATTTCTTTTTCCTCCTATGTTCCCGTGTAGGCATCAGGGTAAGCAATTCAGGCTTGCGGTTTTGAGGGTCTCCACCRCTTTTCATGTCTCCAAGTTTTGCTTCCACCTGGAGCGCTGCACAGTTGTTTCTTGGATCTACCAAACAGCAGATCACAGCACAATCAATCTCTGGCCAAAGTCTCAGTGCTTAACATTGCATAATCTTTTGTCACAGCTGCAGTGATTTAATTTATTTTGTTACTGGTGTTAAAACATCAATGCAATTTGTATGTTAAAACACATTATTGGCTTTTCTTTAGTATTTTCATACATAGGCACTGTAGTTACAGTGAGTGTTGTTGTGGCTCTGCAGGCAAAGGCTGATGTTTTCCCTGGGCTTCAGCAGCAGCTGCAAAGCAAGGTGTTAAGGAAAATCTTGGTTATGAAAAGCACCTTCAAGTATATTATGGAACAGATGAACATTTCCATGTCATTATCCAGTTAAAACTAGATGTGAACGCTCCTGTTATTTAAACAGGCATTTTTCAGATCCCACAAACATACCTGTTACATATGTAAAAATGCAGAATTGCTGTGTCCTGACTGTATGTAGGCACATACCAGGCCAGTTCCCATCTAATTTACTACGGAAGAAAATTCTTGCCCGCTGGCAGGCAGTCGAGGATGTGCTCCAGCAGGTCACCACTTCCAAGCAAGTAAGCAAATAGTAGCACTTCACATCCGTTTGTAGTCACAGACAACAGAGAAACTGTCTGGAACTGTCTTTCCTTCTTGCAGCAAAGAAAGTGGGTTGTGAGGGGCTGATTAACAAGAAGCTGTTTCCACTTTTATGGCTTGATTTAGTTATTGAGATGAGTTTCCTTCACTTAATATTATTTATTTTAATGTCAGTGCATGTGGCAAAAAACAGCACTATGAGTCAAAAATAGTGATCTTCCCCCTGTTCAYCACCTAATTTAAATCTTTGGAAGTCAGTGGAAATACTAAGGTGAGGTCTGATGGTACTCTGCTGTTCCTGAAAAACGCTTTAAGGTAGTAACTGACGGAGCAGTTCATCTGTGGAGATCGACGTCCTTGCCCTGACCAAGGCCAAAACAAATTGGCACACTGAAACCTGGCAGTGAGCAACTATGCAATCTTGTTGTCCTAAGGAAGTTTCTCAATTTCTCTGCACATTACTGTTTGGTATGTCTGAAGAGGGRTGATTTATATGTCCCTACTTTTTTCTTCCTAATTTCTTCCTCAGATAAAGGATGGTAATCAGGTGCTGTGAGGTCTGTTTGTGGTAACTGCTCCTAAGAAGAGGTTTGGGTTTTAACTGCTTTAAATCTCATGAACCAAACTCTAAATTTCACTCTGGCAAAGGGGAAGATCAGAGGCAGGAGGTATCCTGTCACGCCAGACAGACAGAATGAACCACTCACAGTTTAACTGCTTGCCAGCCTTGTGCCTGGGAGCTGCAACTGATCATCCAGCTTGTCCCTGGCAGTTCTTCTAATCTTAAATATCCCTTTTGGTTTTCTTTTCTTAGCTGAAACAAAGATCTGCTTCAAATACTACCATGGCGTGAGTGGGGCACTACGAGCCACAACTCCAAGTGTCACAGTGAAAAACAATGCGGCTCCCGTAAGTTATTCTGACATTTTATTTTTTCCATGTATGTTCCCTGTTGTCACTGTGCCTCGCTTTCCCTGCCTGCTTTGTATACTTTTAGATCAAAGCTGAACATAATATTTGCTGTTCATTGTATTGTGGTACAGAGAAATGGATAGTCTCTCAGTGAAGATGTGGGTTTGTATGCCAAGAAGATGTAGATTCAGCTCTGAATCTGTCTCAGATAACCTCTCTGATTTGGGACAAGTCCCACATCCTAGCTGTATCCTGTTCTGTAAAGTTATCCTCTCTCTGCTGGGTGCTGTGAGATTTGGGTGATAACGCTAGAGGATATGGGATCCTTGGGCAGTAAATACAGTAAGTGTCCAGAAAGGGAAAAGATTTTCCTATTTTAAGGTGCTTTTTTCAAAATGAGCATTTTCACGGCAGTGCCTCTGAATTCCAGGAGCAGCCACACTGTGATATGCTCCCATCCATGGTACGAAGTGGGCAMTAAGGACCCAGTCTATCAAAGGACTGAACATCATTTTTGACAGATTGAGGCTTCATTGAGGGCAATTTTGATCTGCTGGAGCTTAGCAAAGCTCTGTGGCTTAGATGGCTCTAAAAATCTGTATATCTTGTCTGGTATTGGAAAATTTTATCCTGAGAGTGAAACATCTTTTAGAAGCCCACAGAGAGGCTTGATGACCTCCAAAGCTTGTCTGGCCTTACTGACAGTGTTTCACTGCCTGCCAGGCTTGGCAGAGACCTACATGAGCTGAGGAGTTGTATTCCAACCAACATAAGAAAAGGACTAGATATTGTTTAGTCTGGAAGATGGGTTCAGGAAAGAACTGTCTTACTTGTGGGTGTATGTAGGTTTCAGTGGACATGACTGAAACTTAAATTTTTTGCCTTTTTTTTTTGGTGTGGTTTGTTTGTGTTGCTTTTGTTGTTGATTCTGCTTTTTTTGGTGTGGGTTTTTGTGGTTTTTTTTTTCCCAGTCCCAAGTTAATATTTCTAGAAAGGCTGCATAGTCTCCCATGCTGTGTGTTGGTGTATCTGATTCCACCAGAGCCAGGAAAGTTTAATTTTTTCACCCTCGAGCCATGAAAAGACTTGTGGTGGTTTCTCCTTGCCTTCTTCTGATGCACACAATAGCTGCAAGCTGGCTGCTGGGTAGGGGCTGCTGGCATGTCCTTTAGGAATAAAAGGCATTCATGTCTTGTTGAGCCTTTCTGACGTGCTCACAGTGAAGCCATTCATCAGTTTTAGAGCCTGGAGAGTTTCCTTCAGCTATCTTCAGAAGAACATTATGATGTGGCCTTGGATATCTTCATTGTGAGGAATGCTGAAAAGTTCTTTTTAGCCTGTAGTGAGTCATGTCTTGTTGACTCAGGACTTGCTGTTTGTTTCCCAGTTGTCATAATTTGCTGGGACAATCTCTGTCATTGGTTTAGTCCCGGTCTTCTCTGAAAGGTAAGCCAGCCAACCAAGGCAATAAATACCAGTAGGCTGAGAGATTAGAATAATATTTTTTGCATTATTCATATCCATGTTTTAGACCTGAGTTGGAACCAATTAAGCAAATTTTTCAAGTTAGTATGGAAGGGTTACTCTTTCATTATTAATTATCAGCAGTATGTATGAAGTTAGTAGAAGAATGTCTGAGGACCTGTGCCTTTGTAATATGCAAATATGTAATCTCTCCAAGTTCCTCAGTTGAGACCCTTACATACGTATTTATGGGGAAATAAAACAGCCATTCACTCTCAGCTGAGCAGGACTTGTGTTTAAAAGAACTCCTCTTCAGGCAGTAGTCATGGTCTTCCTAGAAATCAAATGAGAGAGAACTGCCTATTTTGACCTTCAGTTGAGTAAACTGTATATGACTGAAAAACAAAATACAATTAAAAATGGTATCAGATAATAGTTTTCTGTTTGAGGGCAAAACCAGTGTCCTTGGAAATAGCATTCTTTTTCTATAATCTTCTAATTTTTCCTGCTTTTCTGGGTTTCAAATAGGGGGGAAAGTGCTATAGGTTTTGTAACTCCTTTAGAGTTTGGAGAAGAATATCGGGCTGGTTCCTGCCCGTGTGAATGCTTTCARCTAACTGTGATCCTCCAAATTCCGGTCCCAGCTGACACCATCAGATGGCTTTCTCCATCTGGCTTTCTGCAGTACATGCCCAACCTTTATTACTAAAGTGTTTGAATGTTTCACAGTATCCTGTACCATTGGCAAGTGGTGTAACTCTCACTGCACAGATGGGGAAGGGGATAACAAGGGATTTGCTCAGCCCTAGCCTTTTCTTGGTTCTTGTGTGCCTCTGTACTAGCTGCTGCTGGGGCTTGGGCGTGGCCATGCAAAGTGCAGACATGATCTCTAGAACTGCAAACACTCACCTTTTGACTCTGATTTCACTATTTTGTGCAATCAGTTAGGGGCCATGACAGTCTAGTGCCATGCCTGTAGCTCATCTGAGGTCCCTGAGACTTTTTACGCTAGTGAGACTTGACACACAGGACCCTTCTTGTTGGAATAGGATACATCAAATTCCTCAGTTGTTTTCATTGCTCCAGTGGTTCGAGCACTACCCCAGGGTCCCAGGCATGGCATTTCTTACAGTACCAACAAAAGCTGTGGTCTTCTGATTGCTGTGGCCTGGGCTCAGAGGAAGCATTCTTCAGATCATGAGACAGGTTCCTGCACATCCTTTCTGCTGAAAGAAGCGATCCTGTGGTCTGTACTTGGAAATGTACCCTTTTTTGCAGTCAGTAAGAGTTTTAGCAGTGGCTGAGGGACCTAAGTGTGTTACAAAAAATAGCTTTACAGGGATAAAGTCTCATTAGGGATTCTACTGTGGGTGTAGAGGATGAAGTTTTTTGAAAAGATGGTTGCCTTGAACTAAAGAGAGTTTTGCCATTGTAGTGACAGTGTCACAAATCACTCTGACTCTTAGGCTGTCAGTGGGGGAACAGAGGGAATGAGGCTTTGTGTGTTTGATACAAGCAAACATTTTTGTTTGGCACAGTTTAGGAAAAAGATCCAGGGCAGGTGTCCTTTGAGAAGAAGCATTTGGGGACAGGTGACCTTCTGGGGACAGTGTTTTCACTGCTAGCACTAACTAATCTGCAGCTGATGCCAGAGCCACCCAAGTGGGTTCTGTCCAAGCCTCTGAGCGTGTGGCACCTCCTGCGTCAGGGCAGCAGCTGGCATATTGGCTGCTTGGTGTGTGTCCTGTCAACGAGTCTGAAAACACTGATAACCAGCAGTATCCTAACACTGCAGTTTAAAACAACAACAAACCCCTCCATTGTCTGTCTGACTGCAGTTTGCTGCATTTGAAAAGGGAAAAGAAGCTGGAAGTAGTCATGCTGGGGGCTGTAAGCGGCTGCCATTCTTGTTCACACGCTGCTGAGATCGTCTTTAACTGGCAGTTGAAAGGAATCCCACTTCTAAAGGGGAAAAAAAGCTGCTATGTTAGTTGGGTATCTTTGTATAGCACCAATGATGCTTTAGGCTGAGTAGCATCTTGCATTTCTTGTCTTCTGAATGTTCTGCTCCATTTGAGTTTATCTCCTTATGCTGTAACCCAGTTATTAGAGCTGCCTTGCCTGCTGATTAGGATGCCCTGCAGTTCGTTTGTTGGTGAAAAGTCCTGTCACATTTTATTGCCTGTGAATCATCAAGCTTGAATATCTGGGAATGAAGGGCCGTGCACTTTGGCCAATTCATACACGGCAGAAGCGTAAATGTGAATTTGCGGCAGTGGATAGGCCTAGGGGTAATGACAGTAAAACAGAGCACCTGCAATTCTAGGAAAAAAGAAAAGAAACATCCTGGCTGGCTTTTTTTTTTCTGCACTAGTGGAAGGCAGTGTTGTTTGTGCACAGGAGTTCGTACTACTAAAGCATAAACATTACCATGGTATGGATGAGCAAACAGTTTTCTCACTAGAAAAGAACATTTTTACAACAGCTGGAATGTTCCTCTATTTGTTAGTCTTCATTTATTCATGATATTGTCACCACTGATTCAGCTTTACATCACATGTTGTAGGAAAAAATACAGGTTACAGCAATTAATTCTAGCAATAGGAAAGTGTTATCTTGAGAATATGAAAATGATTTAACTTGAACATGGTTTTCTTGCAGTAAAATAAAGCTGGCATGAGAACAGTATACAGAAGGAAGAAGAACCTTTTCCCCTAAGAGTTTATAGCCTAAAAAAATAAATTGGATACATCACAATTAAAAGGCAGTAAGTGGAGAATCAATGCTTTAGCCTCAGGACGACTGTCTTCACTAAATTGGGAGCATTCACTCACTGTGTATTAGATGCAGAGGACCTTGGCTGATTGAACCTCTGGAGCTTTTGTGCCACAGTTCCTGTCTCATAGATTGTGGTGGCACTCATCAAATACACTAAGCATAGTGGGAAAAGTTATGTAAATTGGAGCTAATTATTGAAAGAGAYCTTCTCTGTGTTGTTTTTGTGTGGAAGTGCTGCCTCAGCTGGGTTTCCCACTGCAGGAATTACTGCTTGATAAGCTGCTGCCATTTGGTGGTAACGGATCATTCCTGAGGACTTCCTGCTGTAAATATTTGCATTACATGCCATCACGTCAGAGCATGGGCTGCTGATGAATGTTTGATAATGAAGGATCCTGCTGCATTTCCATGTATGTGCTGCAAGATGGGGTTTTATGAGAGTGTGCACATACAAGCAGCTCTCTCTCTTATTCTGTCTGAAGGCCGGATTTAAATGTCCCCTGTGTCTTCTTTTTCACTTCATGTCTGATTCTGTGATAAGTGAGTTTCAAAACTGTCTGTGTTTCTAGGACATTGCTATGGAATAAATGTAACAGTCTGATTTTGAGAGTGAAGGTATAATTATTCTTCAAGAAATAGCAAATAAAGAGGGAGCAGAAACTTCTGGTGGTTTCTGCACTGTTCAGCAATTGAGGTTAAAAAAAGTTTATGGAAAACACAACATCAGGCTGCTGCAATTAATCATGGCAAAGAATGCAAGCCAGGTACATCTTTAACAAGTGTAAGCGGTGTACCTTGAAAGGCTCAGCATTTCCAGGGAGGGAAGCAGCACTTGTCTGGAAGCTGTGGGTATGCTTARGTGACTGAGTATTTGTCAGGAGTGAGCAAGAGGATCCCCTTTCCTTATCTTGAGATGAGAAGTAGCCAGAGCTCCCCCAACCGCAGCTGCCTTCCAATACAGGGCAAGGAGCAGCATTGTTAGTACCACCTGTATTCTGTCCATCCCTGTATACTTCTCCCCCATTACCTGCAAAGGGGATTGGGTCATTCAGGAATGAAAAAAAATCAAGCCCAAATGAGCTGGGGAAATGACTGCAAGTATTCACTCAGGTGGACGGAAGCATAGACTCCAGCAGTCAAATACAAAGTGCTCTCTGCCAGCACATGGTCCCTTTCCAGTCAGTGTAAAAGGGCACCTGACAGAAAATATATGCGCTAAGAAACAATTGCTAAAAGAGAGTGGATTCCACTTATTAACCATTCGAGAAATAATTCTGAAAAAAGTGGAAGGAAAGTGACCTGTGTGGGCTTCTCATCTCTCAGAAATCTGTCCGTTTTTGGTTGTCCCTGATGCAGGATTTCTTTCACAATAGCAGCAGTGCTGTCCACATCCTTCCTGCCGTACGTGCTCATATGTTGCCCCTGGTGTAAGCTAACATCATGAAGTGGTATAACATGAGCACATGAGTCTTTGAATTTAAAGAAATTATGACACTGACTAGGGAATTGGTTCAGCAGTTTAACAGAAAGTTCTGTGTCCTTGGTTTTCTGTAGGCATTCAAGGAGCAATTTTCTCATTGTGTGCAGAAGAACTTTATGGTGTATGGAGTTAAGAAGGTKTCATAGCTCACAGTAGCTGATCAGAGGAGTTTAGTAGTACTTCTTAGTAGGGAATTGACAAAGATTTTGTGTGCATAGATGTTACAAAGTCCTGTCTGCACTCATCATAGATTTGTTTTAAAATGTTCTAGAGAATGGATACCCTAGCCATTTTACGAGCTACCGCTAACATGCATTGAGAGGGAAGGCTGGGTTTCCTGGCAGAATTTGACCCCTCTAAGTACAAAATATAAGGGAATTATATTTGGTATCAGAACAGCCCTCAGCATGCTTCTTACAGCTGAAAAATGTCATTAATTAATTTTTTCACTTCCATGTTTCGTCATTATAAACCCATGGTAGTGTTTTACAGCCTGATTTGGTGATACTCAGTTCATGTTCAAGCATACTTACTCCCATGAGCAGCCTCTTAATACTTGCACAGTTGAGCCCTTAGTTCAGTGTAATTACATTTTTGGTTATGCTTTTCTATATCCTAATTATCACTGATTCAAAGAATTTGAAGGTTAATGACACGTCCAAATTAATTCTTATTGCCACCTCAGTAACACAGGCGCTTTTTCAGTATCCAGTTATATAAAGACTATTGTATTTACACTGCAATTACCCTGTCATGTAGCAAGCACTTCATTTATATGAATTAGTGGAGTTGGAAAGCGTAACCAGGATGTAATTGGTCCTCTGACTGCAGCACAACTATAGTCACTGTGTTACAAAAAAATAACCTTTTTCTTCCTTTTATTTCCTCTACTCTCATTTTAAATAGGGATGGTTGAGATTTTCTTTAAATATTAAGAAAACTCACTGGAAATGAAGGTATGTTCTGAGTGCAGTCCAATAGTACTTGCTTTTACAGTCCTGATTTAGTAAAGGAGTGGAGCATGGGCTGAAAACCCACTGACTTTACTGGAAATGTTTAACTATTTTCTTTCAAATTGGCAAAGCAGAATAGAACTGGCAAGTACGGTCACTTGCATTTTCATTATGACAGATTTCAGATATGTCAGTGGCGAAAGTAAGAAATTATCCAGGTCCATGCTCCTGGTGGCTTTTTTCTTTATATATCGACTTTTCAGCTTGGTGTGGTTGAAGCTCCTATTACCACTCGTTCATAGATTTAYACCCATTTTGAGAGGTAAGTGTTCATGATTTGTTATCTAACAAGCAGAAATTGAGCAGGGGAGGTACAAACAATTTTCTTTGTGAACATCGGCATTGATTTCCTGAGCAGCAGCCCATAACTCTCACCATGCAAGTACATGCATTTTTATCGTTCCACCCCAAGAGGAGTGTCTCTGCTTTCCAGCACACAGCTGTATGCATATTTAAACGTTACTTAATTTCCCGATCCCTCCGTATGAAAGATGGAGGTGCATAGCCTATTTGATCGTCATAATGGAACTTCAAATACCGGTACCTAAAATCAGGCTCGGCATCAAGAATTAGAATTGTTTGGAAAAAACTATGCAACAAATGCACCCAAAATACCCTTTGGTGWTTTTTCTGCATGTTTCACCTGCAAGGTCAAGGAGTGCGCATCCAGGAGAGAAGGGAGAAGAGCCTCTTGCTCGGTGCAGGTGCGATGCGGGGCAGTGGGTGAGCAGCGGCGAGCGCCACGCTTCTCTAGAACGCTGTGCTTGTCACTGCAGAGGAGCTGGCTGTGCCGCCTTGGAGCAATCAGCATGGAGTGCTGTGCCAAGCAGCGACTCCGCACATATTGCTGATGCATTGACAGCCAGTGCCCTTTTGCATCCTCTGGTGAATCCAGGTAGTATATGGGAGCATGGAAGAACTAGTCCTACATATCAAGTGTATTCCTGGCAGAGCACCAGGCACTTGAAGCGGGGAAAGGCTGTGTGCCTGTACGGGCAGGGTGGCTGCTGCAGGAGTGCCATTCAGTGCACTGAAGAGTGGAATGTGAATGATCTGAAGTGGAAGTTGTGGAGGTCCTGACACTGCTGTCTTTAGTCCTCTTTTACCAGTGCAGGCATATTTAAATTCCTAGTAGCTTCAGACATGATGCATTGCTGTAGGCATAGCTACAATTTATTTAAGCAGGAAAGAGGTGACATAAGAAAAAGCTGGCATCTTTTAAATTATTAAGTAAGATAATTCTGTAAGTGTTCATCCATCAGAGTTTTTCCTGTTGTGGTAGTCCAAATGTGCAGTTCTGCAGATTTAAAGCAGAGTAGGACTGAACAAAAACCAGGGATGCTACTGTTTGCARGTTCCCTTAAATTGTTGTCAATTTCTTGCCCTCAGATGGACTCTAGTTAAGCAGCACTAATTGTGGAGCTGCTGAGCCATCCCTAAGTATCACTGTCCACAGCCTAGTCTTCACTTTGCAGGTCAGTTGCACCAATTTGGGGTTTCTCCCTGTTGCCCTGATTTCTCATACATGTTTCAAAGAAAACACTTGGGTCAAATTTTACCTTACTGGGCATCTGATCCTGTATGAATTTCTAAATGTAGATTTAGAATGGCTTAATTAGCAATGCAGCGCAGAGGTGAAGTGAAGAAATAAAAAGTATGACGGATGGGAACTGGAGTGATTTTATTTCAGCAACACCAAGAAGACCATTACACAAGCCATTTGTTTGTTAATGGGTTCAATACGTGTCTGGTATTTCCCAGGCACTTGCTTTCAGAATGTCTCTTGTTACGGTCACATAATAGCCATAGTAATATCTGCACATCAAATTGCTCCCTTCTGTGGTTTAGTAAATTGTGGAGAGATCGGCAACTGTTCAGCACACTGCACTGCTATAATCATCCTTGCTTTGGCCTTTTACATTCTTAGATATTGCCTCCTGCATCTGGTCAGATTAATGGAAAACAGTGCAGTTCCTGACATTACACAGCGGGTCTGAGCACAGATATTTTAGTTTTGTTGAAGGGGGAAGGAAGGAAGGATTTAGACCAGTGGAGTACTTCAAAGTTGAATGTGGTAGACTGCTGAATGAAGCACCTCCTGCTTCCTCCCTTCTAGGAGCTACTGGCTGTAATATGGCATGAATCTGATTGTGGGTGAACACCACATAAATTACCAGGGGTAGTTTAGACTACATGACAGCTTTCCAGAATGTATCCCTTCAGAAGTTGCAAAAGGATTTGCTTTGGTATTGCTTTACAAAATAGATTATTTCTACACTTTCCCCCTGCCTTTGCCAGTTTGATTTGTTATTGCCAATTTTGTACACATTAATTTGAATCTCACTGGGTGCACTAGAGGCCTGCTAATGAATTTAAAAAGAGAACATTTTGTTCTACCCATTTTTTGTGTGTGTTTGACTATTATTTAGTGAAAGCACTATTTATACTTGGCACAATCTTAATTTTAAAAAAATACACTTTTCACTCAGGAAAAAAAAGGAACAGTAATGTTGCCAGGGTGAATCCAGCATCTAGCTAGTCAGACACCCAAGACCATGGAAGCTATAAGAATCCTGCAGTGCATGGGCATGAAATCCTTTAGGTCAAATTTGGTATGTCTGCAGTACTGCCTGATGGGGCATAAAGAAGAAAAGACCAGGATTTGGTTTTCTGTGTTCCGTTTTCTTTCCAGGACTGCTTATCCACATCATGACTTGCCCTAATGTTTTCACTAGCTGTCTTTTCTCACTGCGCACTGGACCCACATAGAGAAGCAGCTGTTAGAAAAACTTGTGTCCCTGTTCTAAGTGGGAGGCTTGATGACTTCAAATCATTGCAGCAGGGAAATAATTTTGAGCTTGTCCATTGTATGTTTTCTGTTCCCACAGGGTCAAATTTTTCCCTTTAATTAGGCCTCACAAGAAGAAAAAACCCTTTGCTTTCCTCAATTTTGCATTTACCTTTGTTCAATTTTGTTGTCTTCTCCCATGTTCCAGGATTAGTGAAGATGGAGATAAGAAGCTTTTGATCTCTCCCATCTCTGTATTAGTTAGCATTGCTTACAGATCTACCTTGTTTCCTTTTACGGAAGTTCTTCTAAGTGCTTTAAAAGCATGTGTATCAGGTGACACGATTCTGATCTGCATCTTCTCTTGCACAATTTTTAATACAAAATTAAATTCCTGTTGAAGGTGTAAGCAGACATTTTCAGGATTTCTTATAATCTCTGGTACTCAGGAGTTTAAGATCTTTGTGTATTTATRTAACAATATAGGGAGAGGAAATTTTGAATGCGGATAGCAACCTCATGGATTTGCATAGAATTGCAGCTGAGGCATAGAATCATAGGATTGTTTAGGTTGGAAAAGACCTCCACGATCATTGACTACAACCTCTGACTGATCACCCTGTCAAGCAGACCACAGCACTAAGTGCCAAGTACAGTCGTTTCTTGAACACCTTCAGGGATGGTGACTCCACCACCTCCCTGGGCAGCCCATTCCAGTGCTTGACAACCCCTTCCTTGAATAAATTCTTCCTGATGTCCAACCTGTACCTCCCCTGCTGCAGCTTGAGGCTATGCCCGACTTGCCAGAGTCTTCTTTCAGGCAGTTGTAGAGAGCAATAAGGTCACCTCTGAGCCTCCTTTTCTCCAGGCTGAACAACCCCAGCTCCATCAGCTGCTCCTAGAGCACTTGCCCTCCACACCCTTCACCAGTTCTGTTGCCCTTCTCTGGACTCACTCCAGTGCCTCAATGTCTTATGTTAAGTGAGGGGCCCAAAACTGAACACAGGACTTGAGGTGCAGCCTCACCATAGCCCAGTCACTTCCCTGGTTTTGCTGGCCACACTATTGCTGATACTGGCCAGGATGCCATTGGCCTTCTTGGCCACCTGAGCACACACACTGGCTSATGTTCAGCTGCAGTTGACTAGCACCCCGAGGTCCTTTTCTGCCAGGCAGCTTCCCAGCCACTCTGCCCCCAGCCTGTAGCTCTACAKTGGGTTGTTGTGATCCAAGTGTAACACCTCGCACCTGGCTGTGTTGAACCTCTTACTCTTACTCAATCCAGCCTGTCCAGATCCCTCTGCAGAGCCTTCCTACCCTCCAGCAGATCAACACTCCTGCCCTGCTTAGTGTCATCTGCAAACTGACTGAGGGGGTGCTCAATCCCCTTGTCCAGGTCATCARTAAAGATATTACACAGGACTGGCCTCAGTAACCGCACTACTAACCGGGCACCAAGTAGGTGTGGCTCCATTCACCACCACTCTCCGGGCCTGGCCATCTAGCCAGTTTTTAACCCAGTGAAAAGTTCACCTGTCCAAGCCACAGTCCACCAGCTTCTCCAAGAGAATGCCGTGGGAAACAGTGTCAAAGGCTTTACTTCTGCCTTCTGAGGTAGAAGATTTTTGAAGCAGGAATGGTGTAAATTAGCTAAGAAATCCAAATCAGCTGGGATGAGATGTACCAACTGCTGTATCTCTTGGCCTCCTGGATTAAGGCCACCTCCTGGTGCCTGGTTTAAGCCCAGCTGGAAATCAAGCACCATGCAGTCACTTGCTTAATATCCACCACCTCCCCACCCACCCCAAKGGAATGGGGAGGAGAATCGAAGTCAAACTTGTAGGTTGAGATAAGAACAGTTTAATAATTGAAAATAAGTTAAAATACAGTCATAATGGTAAATGATGATGATAATAATAATAATAAAGGGAAAAACAAGTGATGCACAATGCAATTGTTCACCACCTGCTGACCGATGCCAGACCCCCCTTCCCTAACCCAGATGGGCTTTCCTGCAAGGAAACTCTCCCTGGTTTGTATACTGGGCATGACGTTCTGTGGTGTGGAATATCCCTTTGGACAGTTCAGTCACTTCTCCCAGCTATGCTCCCTCCCAGTTTCTTTTGCTCACCTCCTCAGTGGCAGAGCACAAGACAAGGAAAAAAAGTCCTTGACTTAGCATAAGCACAACTTAGCAAAAGCCGAAACAGGAGTGTGTTACCAACACCTTTCTCATTCCGAATCCAAAACACAGCACTGTAGCAGCTACTGAGAAGTTAGCTCTACCCTAGCTGAAACCAGGACACCACAGAAGTAATTTCCAGTCATGTTTCTGGGAGGACATTTTGCTTTCATCAAGACAAGAAGCCTGTGTTCTGGTGGCCGTTAAAATCATACTGACACATTTTCAGTAGACTGTCTGAATTAATGAATTCTAATTGTTCAGATTCTAATTTCTTAATGATAATCTGTCTTTAGTACCTGCAATTTCAAGTTGGTTTGGCCTTTTTTTAATGTCTTGTTCGGCTTTGTTGAATAGCACTGCTGTTGGTCATTTTTATGTTTCATCTCAGGTGTGGGTGGCAACGTGTTACCTCTTGGGTATGTGCTAAGAATGAATGTTTTCCAAAAAGGTTAGAAATTCCCAAAGGAAAGTTGTTGTCATAGACCTTAATCTGCTATTAATTCCTATTAGCTGATGAGACAAAGCAAAAGACTTACTATTAAGTATTAGCCATGCTGAAGAGCACAGTGGTCAGGTTTCTGACTGATGTGTCCATTCATGAAAACTGGCACACTAAGCCACGTTGATTAGTTTAGAACAAAGAAGAAATTACTCATGTTGAAGAAGGAATGCAAATATTAGCTGAGAGACAGCTGTTTGTGTGGATAAGCCTTCTTAAGATGTTGAATAAATTTTAAAAGGTGTACAGGGAAAAACATGAACTCACTACTTATCCAAAGCAATGAATAAAATCCCAAATGGCCCTTTAAGAGCTTGCAATGAATGAGGCAAAATAAGTAGATGGAGCTGGGGCAGTGAAGGAACTTGTTTTGTAAAATTCTTATGATACTTCTGTAACAATTTGAAAATAGGACATCAGGAAAACTTGGTAAATACAGCAGAATTACTGTCTTATGGTTTTATTTTTAAAATATCTGTGATGTTTGTAAAACAATGTTAGGATGTCAGGGACTCATTTCTTGAAAATGGTCTTCTGTTTAATAGTATCACACTGCCAAGGGAAAAGGGAAGAGGAAGGCTAATCAGCAAGGAGAGATGATAACAAAGGTGTGGCTATGGGTTTAAAGTCTGTTGGTGTAGATTACGGTAACCTGAAAGCCATATCCACTGAAGTAATAGAGGTCTTTCTGCCTATTCAGTTGGTCTTTCTCTCAAGGCCTGAGCGAACTACTGCGCAAATACAGGCTAGATACAAGTTATTTACGTTGTGTTTCTTTGCGTGGCTATTTTAAATTACCTACTTTGCTATATGGCGTGTCAATGCGGACAGCTGCTTTGGAGTATAAGGCAAAGTTGAGTTAAATTGGTTTTGGTGGGAATTTTGGTTGTGGTTTTTTGTTTGTTTTCTTTCAGAAAAGAGCATGGGGACTTAGSTGTGGTTTCTGTCTGAGGTCGCGTGATGCACTGAACAAGCTGTCTGTGCTCTGTGTTGCAGAGTTGTAGCCTGCAGGTTTTCAGATGTGAGGGAAATGTTTAGGACACACAGATGAGAAATGAACTGAACATGCAAGTGGTGAATTTGCTACACAAAAGCAAAATATAATTTTACAAAGCTTTGATGCATAGTTGAGAATACTGATAAATTCTTGAGTAGATGTACAGATTATAAAGACTCTGAACCACTCACAGATGTAACACAGATTTTAGTGGAATCACATATTCCTAAGATAAAGGATGCTGTGTTCTCTGTGGCCAGCTGGAAAGCTGGCACAGTGGGAGGAAAGCTGGGAGATAGGTACAAGACCCCTTCTTGTGTCCATGCACCTGTATCACATGTATCTGAATGCAAGCCAAGGCGTGAACTTAAGCCGAGATGGGCAGTTGGGTGCCCAGTCTCTCACTCAGCAATTTCCAGCAAATTTCAGCAGCTGTCGTTTACCAGCATGCCTGTTTTTGAGCGCTGGAAGGATTTCTTTACCTCACAGCGGTGGCCGGACGAACAGCCAGACATGCAGAGGGAAGGAAGGAGGTCATAAAATTTGTTAAAGCCAGATCTGCAACCTGCACTTGAACCTGTCTGTGTCTCTGCCATGAAGTTTCATATCTGCTACAGCTGATAGATGCCATCAATTTACTCCTGATTGGATTTTCGGTAACCAAGGATTTTCCAGCAGCCAGAGTAATGGAGAAAAATAACTTAGTTTTCTTGAAATATCTTTATTTTGTTTTCTTGTCTGCTTTCCTCAGTCCTGGAAAGAAGAGGGGATGGGAGCAAGATCTGGGGAGAGAAGAACGTGATTGTAGTTTTGCAATGCATGATCCTTTATAAAAGTAACTCCTACCCTCAAATAACCCAAAATCAGTAGATATGACTGAGGAAATGACTAAGAGCTGAACTTGCACACATCTATAACTGGTGGATTTGAAGGTCATTTTGAATGTTTGCGGCATAACTCACATGTTGTTTCAGTAGAAATACCTTAAGTAGGTGATAGAGAGGAGCAGGTGGTGACTGAAAGCCAGAAGGTTTTTCGACATCCCAACACACATCAGTGCCTGCAGGTATCTGCCCTAGGAGTGTAGGGTGCATGGATGTTCTTGTTGTGTGCATGTCCATGTGCACATGCATGCAAGCCCTATTGTGATTGTGTCATCCTTTGTTTTATATGTATGTTGAGTGTATTTTGGATTGTTTGTACTTCACACAAAACCTGGCTGATCCAAAAATACATTTATAATTTTGCATCTGGAAAAGGTTATGACTGGAGACAGCTGAAAAAAGAAAGAAGCATTAAAATTTATATTCATTGAGAGGCAGACTTTATGCTTCACAGTTATCTTTTAGGTTTGCATTTCCTGGTTTCTTAGATCTTGACAGGATAATCATGTTCCCTTAACATAATTTTGTTGATGGAATAAAGTTATGTAATATTGCACACTTTTCCAAATAATTTTTTCCTATGATTATTACTTGAACCTCTTTTGTTCTCAGGCTTTCTTACAAGTGGGGAAATCGATGTAGGTCAGTGTGTTATATATCAGCAGATGTGCATAAGAATATTTCTTTAATAGAATTGTGAACCYTTTGTTCATTTTTAATCCTTGAATCTCTTGAGGAACATTTTCCACTTCTGTTAAATATCTGGGTCTTTTTTCCCTGGCTATCTAACTGAGTTCTCAGACAAGCTTGTTTCCATCTGTACTAAAAGCGTGGAACACCTCCCTACTCAATATCTCCACTTTAAAATGAGGCTTAAATTCTTACATCTGTAAAGTCTGATGGAAAGCAACTAAATTGTTCTTACACACTTCCCTTTTTAACTCAACAAGTCTGATTTTTATTTACACTGAGGAAGCTTTTGCCCTTACTGGCTGTGTGGTAGGACTTCATGATGAACATAAGTATAAACCACATTAATTAGACCACATGTTGATATTCTTAGCAAAAGACCACCAGTATCGCTCATAATACCCAACTCACTCTGAGTAATTGTTAAACTTCAGTTCACGAAACACATAATGGACTGTATCTCAGGTACCAACACATTTATGACTTTTTGTYAGGCAGACTACAACTGTACTAGGACTGTGATTCCAGAGGTGAAGTGTTTGAGGGCAACCAATGGCTGTTACCATACAGCTGATTCAGCTACATGGGAATAGATAAAACATAATACTGGAAAAGTCTGGAGGTGCYACTGTTGTCAGGAAACTCTGTTTTTTAAAGCAGTCTTTTTACTTCTCTCATTTTCCCCCAAAGGATCTCACTTATTTTTGTCAGTAGGCACATGTGAAAGCTGCTGCTGTCAGGTTTGAGTTCTAACAAACTGTACTGATCATTGTTGAGGTACTGGGATTTTTTTCTGGTGTTTGGCTTGAGTGTTTTGAGATGTATCTGAAAGGGAGGAAGGGACTTTTTTTAGGATGTAAAGATCTGGAATTTTAGAAATGAATTGCTTTTTTTCCTTATAGCGTCCTCCACTGCTTTTTCCTTTGTTTTCCACTCTTCTTCTGTGGAGCCTTGCCTTTTTTCCTCTTTCCTTGTTCCTCTTTTTCTAGTAAATTTCTTTCACTTTTTTTTGGCTATTTCCTTTCAAGGTTTTGAAGAGCTTCTGGAGGAGAGAGGTCCAGGCTGCCTGAAAAGCATGCTAGGCTCTGACCCCAACCAGCCTTTAGGACCACTTGGCTGCCTCTCAGACTGGTAGCCGATAGCAGTCACTGTGTGAGCCTCACAGTGGGGTGGTCAGAGCTGGGAGGAGCATCCAGGCACGTGAGACATCTCCTCCTTTGATGTGGGGATGAGCTGTGGCTATGTCAAGCTTAGCTTGCAGCTCTGCTGTAGTTAATGATTTCTCTGCAGTGACAGCACTCCTGCATTTAGTTGACATTCCTTTCCCCCCCTGTTGTATTTAATGACTTTATGTTCAGAAGTCTTGCATCCAATACACACCAGGCCAAATCCTTCACAAGGCTTTCGGTGGCGATCAAATTGCTGTAATGAATTCATCTGTTGCTGGAGATCAGATTTTGTAAATGCTGTTTCTCCCCAGAAGTCCTAGCCATACCTCAGGTTTGCTGTAGTCATTTTCAGGATGAGTCTGGCCTCTGTTTTCTTCAACCTTCAGATTGGACTTTACATACGAGGAGTGGCAGAGATAAAGCTGGATTTATTTATTCAGTCTTAAGGGAAGTCTTATGTGGAATGTTACTGCTGCCTTTAACTACCTAATGGGATATTGTAGGGAAGAAGGAGGCAGACTCTACTCACAGCACGTGATGAAATGACAGCGGGTCATAGACACAAGTTGCAACAAGAGACATTCTGATTAGACTTMGGGGATATCTTTTTTCTCAAGAGAGTAGTCAAACATTAGAATGGGTTGCCCAGAGAGCTTGTGGAATCTCCATTCTTGGAGATACTCAAAGCTGAACTGGATAAGGCCCTGAGTAGCCTGCTTTAAGTTGGTCCTGTTTTGACTGCAGGGTGAGATAACTTCAGGAGATCTCTTCCGACATTGATTATTCTATGGCAGTTTGATTACAATCAGTATTCCCACCAGCCCACTTCGCTGAAGAAGGCTRTTGACTTTTTAAAGCCTGCTGTTCTAGAAAGCAGTAACCTAAGAAAAGCAAAACATTGAATGCTGTAGCCAGCAGTAGCCAGTTGGGAAAAAAAGCAATTTTTAAAAAGAAAAAATTAGAATAAAACAACCACAAAACCAGACAAATAACAAAAGAGGAAACCAAACCCATGAGTTTACTAAGGTGAGATAAGCAGTTTCTGTTAGGTCTAACAGATCTGCCAAAAGATCCAGAGGAGAAACACTGGGTGTGAACGAGACTGCATGAACTAAGTGACTGTAGATACTGTAAAAGGAGATTTTGTTTTTCTTCTCAGCTTTAGCCTTTCTATGGCATCATAACTAGAAAAATGCTCTGTGTAGTGAAATGTTTTATTAGTTATTCAACAAGATCAAGGGACATTTGAAGTAGCACGGATATTTCTCTACTTTTAAAATCAGACTATAAATCTGCAGTCGCCTCATTTCTGCCCAAAGTAGGACACAAGGCTGAAAGTAAAGTGTCTGTAACTCACTTCTGGAAATAATGGTGTTCACACTTGAAGTGGTATTTGAGGTATTCATTTAGAAGAATGGGCATTGTTCACTGCCTAGCTGCTGCTTTTATGGTGCAAAGGGTCATTGACTCGGTTGCCTTGTCCAGACACTCTGACAGTGTGACTAATGCTTTGAGCCCTTCTTCAAACACAGCTTAGCTGAAAGACACGGTCCTCTCCCACACGTGTCAGCGTTACTCATCTGTGCACTTGTCCTGTCCAAACTGCGTTGGAAGAGTGAGGAGTTTCTGAAGCTGTAGTAAAGGCAGCCTGGAAGTATAAACTGCTGTCCAATAGTTTCCTGCCTTCCAAAGGCATTGTGGATGTGACTGTGTTTTCTACTATATATGCCCTRTGTTTTGGTGACTCTCATCATTTCAAAGGCAGAGGGAAAAGGTGTTGGCCACAATTTTTTAGTTCTTCATACAAACAAAGTGTTTTCATGAAAAGTTTGAATTTGGAGTCTGTGGGGCAAATTTTATGCAGAATTAAAGGCTGCAATCAGTGTCCAATAGGCCTCTTCATCTGTCAGTGGCAAACCTCCCAGTTATTTCAGTGGTTTGCAGGATATTTTTCCAGAGAGGATAATATTTACAAGCAGTTCTTGCTGTCGGAGTGCTTAAGCGCATTAATACTCTATGTATGGACCTGTCAGGTTTACAGGGCCGATCCTGTTCTGCGTTAGGCAGCTGCCTGATGTAAATCTGATCATAACCCCAGATTTTCTTAGAGGTTTTTTTTCTGGATGATGGCAACACTAGGAAGCACAAAGCTGTTTAGCAACCAGAAGGAGCCTTCTTCCCTGCTAACTCGACCAGAGTTTGTTTTGAACATTGGGGCTGTAAACTGCTGTCATCCTTTGGACCACTTTAACCTTGCCGAGAGACTTGTTAGGGCTCAAAGGCTCGTTGGCATCAAGTAGCAGGCAGCCTTCAGAGCCAGTGTGKGGGAGTTGGTGAGATATGCTGCAGAAAACAATCCTCCCAGAAGTTTGGTATGTATAAGTAATATGTCTGCTGCTTAGATGTTGTCCAGCCATCAACCCAGAAACCACAACCCAAGGCCTACCACGTGCATGTGTGATTATGTTTAAGTATCTTAAAATCTAAGACTTTATTTAAATGAAGTTTCAAAGAGTGAAGGGAGATCAGAATCTCTGATCAAAGCTTTTCCTCTGCTGTCAAAGGATGACTGAATTTTATTAGGCAGAGCTGTTGAAACAATTAAAAAGCTGAATCTAATACTGAATCTAATAATTTTTGGAAGAAAAAGGTATTGGACTCTGTGGGAGTAACTGATTTGTTATCTCACTCCTTGATTTTGTTTTAATTGGAAGTGTTTGCTCCTAACATCATTATTCGAGATTCTGGTTATGCTGAAGTAGCATTCTACACACATAGGGTCATCTGGGAATATGAAATAGCTTCATGCCAGCATGGAAACCTCCATATACTTGGCGTGTGCTCTCACTGGATGTCCTCTTGTCAAAAGCCTGTTGATAGTTGCCTTCTAGAGGACTTCACTGATGATACTAAGCAGTAAGTTTTTTCCAGTAATTTAGTTTAGCTGCCACAGTTTGTTATCTAGAATCTGCTGAAAGAATTCGTAACATGTTGTTTACTCACTTCTTTGCTACCTTTTTTAAGGGTTTCTGGGGCAGGAGTTTTTGGAATGAAAACTTCTGTCTCCTGGGAATAAATGAAGTAATCAATAAACACCGCTGCAAGATGAGGCAAAAGATGCTTTCTACAGAGAAAGGGCAGTTGTCATATGCCCACAAAAGGCAAATTCTCCACTTAATTAGGGAATGACATTAAGAAGGTGGTGTATTACAAGGCTAGAATGCTGCTGGCCGTGGCACATGAGGAAGCCTCTGTGTGTGTGGTCACAGCCCTTCAGGGATGTGAGCTGGCAGCAGAGCACCCAGCAGGAGTTAGGCTGCTGCCGGAGAAGCTGGCAGCTGTTTGGAAGCACCTGATAGGAAAATACCACAGTGCCAGCACAATGGCTTAACAAGCTAACAGGATAAGTGGAATATATTGCATTCAAGAGCTGGATAATTCTGTTAGCAGAGTGGGGGTTGTAGCTGAAGCACTACCACTAATTAGGGGTAGATTTTCAAAGTGGTGCCTGGGATTATAGCCATAATTCTATCAGTGGCAGTCACAGAGCTCAGATCCGTATTTGCTCCTTTCAGAATTCGCCCCTTGCATCCCAGAGTAGCTTTTTTTACTGAAGAAGTCAAGTGATGGAGAGAAAGGAGGCACTCATTCAGTCTGTGTTTGCTTAGTCAATTTTTGTACAAAACTATTTCTTTTTAAATTCAACACTTGGGAGGAAATGGGAATATTCACCCATTTGCAGATCTACTGAGGAATTCCCTCTCTAAAGAAGGTGGTAGAATATGAAGCATGAACTTGGGATGGTGTCTGATATTCTCTTACTGTGATAAGCTGCTTCACTGCTGAACTGTGCAAAATGTAAGCCTTTTTCCACTTGTTTTGGAGAGCTGACCTAATATTAAGCATTCAGTGAAGTCAAGAGTGCAACAGTAAAAGCCAGCAGAAATAGGTTAGGGGAGAATAAATTTTGAGGAAGTGTTCTGGACGCCTGTGCCATGTACACACTGGTCTATTAAAACAATAGCTCCAAACTGGTTTAAACTGAAATCAGCAAGGCTGTTAACCTTATTTATTTTTATTTAAACCTGCTGGCGGGTTTAGTGGTCTTGAAAAGCAGAGAACAGAGAACTGGAGCTTGAAGCAAGCATAGTGCAGGCAGTGACTGGACAGCCTGTCTTTTCCCCAAGCACTGCAACACCACATCTATAGCTCTGACGCATCTAGCAATACCTTTTCTGTTTGCTCAGAACAGTTCGGGGGCTGAGTTAGGGCTATTTTTCACTTTTGGTTTGAATCAAGAACRGGAAGGTTACAGCCTTTCCTTTTTACAATGCTCTAATCCACTGCTTTTCAGAGCCAGTGTATACAAACAGAAAATATTTTGCTGCTTTACAATTGTGGTTTCTAGTCTTCTTTCATTGTAGACTTCCGTCTTGATTACAGGTCTGGGTAGTACTGCTTGGAAATGTGAGCCCTTCTGAATACTTTGATATGTTCTTAGATCTACTTTTTTAAAGAAAAACTCTTGTGAATAGATAGTATTGCCCAGGCTGGAGCTTTCCAATTTACGGTACCTGACTGTTTAGTCTGCATTAGATATTACTGGAGTTACAAACTGTGCTGTCAGTTTAAGATATTCTAGGTTTTAATTAGCACCTTGTAAAATTGAAACTTGATTGGACTGAGCATTAGGTCATGTCCATGACATGAAAGCAAACAGGTAGTGCTGCACTGTTTTTAATACCACTGCAATTTCCTCTGTTTAACTGTAGGAAATACTGGCCGATGTGAGGTAATTTATATCAGTTAATTGTTGCCATTCTTTTACAGCAGAAGCTACTGATACGGAAGTGCTTTGACTGGTCAGTGATGAGTAAGATTACTTAATCTAGATGTTTCTTCTACTAATGGGAAAAGAAAATTCACTTAGCTTTGTTGAATATCTTCATGTAACCGCGGAGGCCACAAATATCTTCTTCCTTCTGGCGGAGGACAAAAATCCTCTTTCTTCTGGAGAGGAAGTGTGCTACAGAACACTAAGACATAAGAGTGTTCTCCTGTGCTGTGTTTGGGGAAAGGAGTAAGTGTTTGTATTTATCAGCTGTGCGTGTCTAGCTGTAGTAGATACATGTAATAAAACCGTATTTATCCTGTTTTGTATCAGCAGGACTTTAAGAATGTTGTGCTGCACAATAGACAAACATGCTAAAAGGAACTTAATGCTGCAAAGCACGTTTTGCCAGCATGCTGCACTATTACTGGTCACTGTGGTGTCCAAAAGCAGGTTTTCTAGTACAGCACCAGGTAAACACATTTACAACAATTACAGTTTCTTCCAGACCTGCATTCACACTGTACCTGTGTCCAAAAGTATTTGCCTCATCATAATCTAGAGCAACAGGGAGGATGAATAGGGGCACCCTAAGTGTGCCCTGTAAGCCGCTTTATTTTCAGGAGCAAGAGTATTGTCCCTGTTACTCTTCCACATATTCAGGTATAGACTAGTGAAGGGAAAGGTATTGTAGGAGATATTTTCAATTAGTTGTGAGAGTCTTTGTTTCTGGCTTTCTGCTTAGACAAATTTTTAGTGATGCGCTTGGAATTTTGCCTCAGCAAGAACTGATGGACTGTAATACTCTCGGATTTCTCAAGTGTTTTTTTTTTTCATAACATATACCATAGCTAAAGAGGAAGGGAGTCTCAAGGGCACCCTTTGCTAGTATGAAACCTGCCTCCTTTCTCATTCTGGGTCACATAACTTCCTTCCAGCATTTGCAGGAACTACTCACAAGGAAAAGTGATACCAGGACAAGACTCTTATTTTTAGCTTTCAGTTATCTCCTTCTGTCTTCTTCTTCCACTGTACTGTAAAAACGAAAAGCACTACCAAAGCTGGACCTTTTCCTGAGGTCAGCAAGTCCCAAGAGGCTTGAATCTGGCCTCAAGTGCCTTCCCATGCTTCACAGATAGCCATCACAGGYGCTTATAGTCATCTTTTGCCATGCTTCAGAGGTTGGGAAACTCTGKAGCACTCCAGAAGATTTTACAGTGTGTGTTTACTGGAGAATATTTTCAAGGAAGTACTGATACTTCTCTAACTGTTTGAATACATGTGTTGCCATCAGTTGCAATGATGCTGGCTCCAGTTACATTCAAGGAAAGCAAAAGGAGGTTTGAACCCAGTTCAGGAAGCCTTTGGTTTTTGGAGAGAGATTCAGCTAGGCTTGAAGTTGCAGCTCATGTCCCATCTTCATGTCTAGTTATAGCATGTAGTAAAAGCATATTAATTCTGTTTTGTATCAGCAGACTTGTAAAATAGTTAGGCTGGACTGAACAATGTGCAAACATGGCATTATAAACTAAAAATATTAAGCTAATTCAGACTGAGCTATCACTTCAAAGGCGTAAAAAAGCACAAAAGTTATTGAGGGAAAATCACATTTGTTCCTTTTCATGTGAAGGACTTCAAGTCCATAGGATGTCAAGTGATGAGATGAATGTTGTCTGTCTGTCAACTAACTATATTTTAAGTGACAGTTGAGAAGATAGATGGGTTTTTACCTCCTGATGACTAAATTCAAGGTTTACTTACAGTGACAAAACTCCCAAAGTAATTATATTGCAGCCACTAAAAGCAGTCTGGATTTCTTTCATGATAAATGGCAAGCAGGAACAGTATGACCTGTTGTTACGATCCACTCWAATCACAGGAGAGAATTCTCCGTGAATAAAGTGGAAAGACCCCTGAAGGTTCGAATATACACTGAAACAGATTAAAGCCAAACAAGGCTAAATATTGGTACCAAAAAAATTGATGTATTTTATTTAATAGAAAGAGAGAAAGCAAGAAAGAAAGAAATAGAAAAAGAGGTGTGCGGRAGGGGGAAGGGGACAGGAAGAGTGACAGAGGTTAGGTGGCACCATATCAYCCCTCCATGGGTCCCAACAACAATCCCCTAYATCTGGTTTTCTTGGTGGTGAGGGTCCCCAGCGCCGCTGCCAAGCATARAATCCATTGGATTAGTATGCACTTTGGGCCAGGTGGAAAGGCCCAGGTACCAGCCCTGAGGGGGCCAGCTTAACACTGTCCCTTGCAAGACTGAGGGTCTGTTGCATCATTTTGCGCCACATGCAGTGCTCTGGTGCAGAGTCTGAGGACCCCTTCGGGGAAGGCCTTTGATAGGCTGTGACACCCCCTCTGCTGCCCCTTCACATGCATGTCCAGTAGTTGTGGCTTTTCCTGGAGTGAGGGGCATCCCCCAGCTGCATAGTGGAGGGTGGGCGTTCCTCTGGTCAGAGGCTTCTTTTTGCTACACACGCAAAACCTCTCTCCTCTATGCAAACCTGGCAGCAGATAAGCTTGGGGCTAAGGCCTCCACTCCGAAGCTGCTGGGCAGGATCCTCCTGTGAAAGCACTCTTTTCCCCCAGCCCAGACCTTAGAATGGTGTCATTTTTATCTTCTCTCAAATCAACTTACAGTCCAGGGCCTTAGCCTAGAGAGCCCATTCAAGGTGGCATGGTCTTCAGTGTAGTTTTTCYTTTGGTGCAGTTTTGTTATACAGTTTTGCTATAATAGGCAAAAGTTCTTTGTAAGAATGTTTAAGCCCTAAACCGTAACACTTCAGTCACTCACAGCTGTACRTGTCCTCGTTGTGGGCCTCAAGATACTATGGAACCCCGTTGATATGGCGGCTGTGAGGACTGATGACCACTCACCCTCTTTTGCCCTGCCCTGTATCAAGTGCAGCTTGGTCCTTGTTGCTGGGAACAGTCTGGTATTGCATTAGAAAACAGTGAATCCAAACTGCAGCAAAATAGCTCTCTTTATTTTAAGAAAATCAGACTTAATGTTGGGAAACTTTTCTCCCTTCCTCCTCTGCTGTTCTTTCTGACTTCCTGAAATGCCAGTAATAGAGTATAATTACTTTCATGGCCTTTCTATTACCCTTCCTGTACTTTGAGAGAGGATGTCTGCCTTGAGCCTGCTCTGACGTGTGCCCTGCCATTCCTGAGGGTCTGTATCATGGGTGAGAAGGSGCTGTGGATGTGTGAGGAGAGTGGTAGACCAGTGCCTTCAGACCACTGGAGGACAAGTAGCACAGGTTTGTGATGGTAGAGCTACAAGGAGGCATTTGGCTCAGTTGTGTGAAGCCTTTWGTGGTGCATCTCAGGTCTCCAACCCAAGGACAAAAGTGTCTCTCCTTCAGCCTATCTGAATACATTCTCTTTCTCATCCACCTGTCCAGGAAGAAAATCGGAAAAGCTTCCAGCAAATGTTTCATATTGCCAAGGTTAAGTGCTAGGCATTCTCAAAATGGCTGGCATGCTGATGTAGTGCTGCATCTCAGAGAGTTATGCAGGGGTCATCTACTGAGTGTATAACTCGTTTGCACAGCAGGGCTGGCTTTTAGYCTCTGTGATTGCGTGGCTGACTGGTGAGCACTTCACAGGACACTGTGGGGTGCACCTGCTTCACAGAATGATGGACCYTTCAGGAGCAAATAAATTTACTTTGTTGTTGTTTCACTTATGGGACTCAATGTATTATTACTCCCCTTGTGTAATGTCAGGCTTTGCTAGTGCAGGTTTGACCATGCTGGGGATGCTTTGCCTGTATCAGCATTTGTGACAACACTCTATTATTACTGGCTCGATACAGTTTCACTAATGTAGATATGGCCCCTGAAGGGTCATTTAATAGCAACCGATTTTTAAGTTTTGAGCAGGTTTGCAGGACCCATCACATTCATCCCACTTTGTTCAAAGGGAAGACTGCTGAACTATTCATWCTGGCATGATGTATGACATACATGGCAGATCTAAAAAACAAACCCAGAGAAATGTTGAAGGACTGGAAAAAAGCACGTTTTGCAAATGTGCACATATCTAGGTTGGTTGGCCCAGTTACTGTACTGGACAAAATCATGAATCATAATAATGAGCATTAAATCATAATGTGTAATAAATGTCAGGCAGTGACATAGTAGGAAAAATACATGTTGACAAGGAATTGTCATTGTTTCTTGATAGGATCACAACTTTGGCTGGTGAAGGTTACCGAGTTCTTGTCATAAGATTCTCATAGTTACATATATTCTGATTTAAATGTGTCTCTACTTAGAAATCAGTGGTGGCTTCAATAAATATATTGAAACCTACTTAGCTGAGAAGGCTGAAAGTGTAATTGCGACTAATGTGATCCAATAGGGATGTTTCTACTCGAATTTACTCATAATCCTGCTCTACTTGGTACCTTTTATCCCATTTAGATAGTCTGGAAGAAACAAAATTATTATGACCAAAAGTCAAGTCCAGAAGCACCCATTGTCTTATAACGATGCCTAAATTGAACCTATGTATCTTTGATCTAGGCCTCGTCTGTGTCTGGTTGTTTAATCCCTGCTAGCTGGGCTACAGTGCCCACTTGCCCAGGTTTTGCACTATCYGGGGGCAGAGAGCAGCTTGTTTTCTAAGTTAAGCTTGACTACACAATATTTAATATACCGAGCAATGAGTCACAGCTGAGTGGGACTTCAGTTACTGTTTCCTGTCAGAAATTGGAACTTCACTGCATAAATGCTGTTTTTCTTTTTTGGCTGAAAGCTGAATGGCAAGAGTGATGAGGAGCTGCTGCTTCCTYGGGGCAGAGCAGCGCTTCGTTTGACTCCAAAGTCGCTGGGAAGCAGTACTAGTAGCACCACCTCCCTGCTGAACTTGGAGTCTGACACCCAGTGGCATCTCCTCTGCCATGCTCAGGAACTCCATGTGAAAACTGCCGGTGGTGGGTTTCTCCTGGTGCCCCAGATACTGGCTCAAAGGCGTTCTTGCTTCCCTGTTCTGATCACAGCCGGAAGGCAGCCTGGGGCCTAATTTGCACAACAGCAGCTCACCAGTAAACTTGCTGAACCAAAGACTGGCATTAAAAACTAAACTGTGGAGTACAAAGAGTAATCTATGGATTTTTAAATTTTTTTTCCCAGCTCATCCTCGATGCCTATTGCTAGTATAATTCATGGTAGGTTTTTTTGTGCAGAGTATTAGTAATCTCCCAGAAGTCTTTCTCAAAGGTATGCAATAAACTTTGTGGAACAAGATTTGCAACACAAGTAATAAGATGTTATAGAGATGGAAGTTGTTTTAAGAGGTGATAGCCACATCCTCATACTTATGTACTACTTTTATCTCCTGGTTAATAAGTACTTCCTTTTTGGGTGAAGAACTGCTATATTCAAATTACAGTAGTATTTTTGCATCATTCTGTATTTTTAAGGGAAAGTTTCCAGGAAGGGATGACTTAGGCTGTTAATGGTTAAATGATTACCTAGATAAAAACTTTGTTTTGATCTCTGGTCATATAATTGATTCTTAGTTGTAAACATAAGAATCTGTAAAAGAGACAGTTACTAAGCAATTACTCTGTTCAAGAATTGTTGGAGACTACTCCTTCTCATAATTCTTTATCTTCCAGCAGATTTTTAAAAGCATCACCAATGAAGACTCAATCCAGGGACAAGGAAGTCGGAGACTGATAAGTTTTTCATTGTCAGGTAAGTCACTGCTGATATGAAATTTTTAAGCCCAAAGAGTTGGGGACTGAAGTTACTAGAACCTTTCAAGTACACTTGTGTGTAAGTATATGTATGTATATATTTATGCGTGGGGTTTTTGTCTGTTGCTCTAGAAGTGATGCTGAGACAGAGAATTAGTATCTGATTATTGCCACACTCTCTTCCTTCAATGAGAGTTACATGCTGAAGTGTCTTGTTCAAGTAGAGTTTTGGGGCCATGTTAGGTTTTTCTGTTTACAGTTAGGTATGTAGGTCMGGGAAAGCAAGATCAAAGGCATGTGCTTTACTTACAGAGAAAAATGTGATTTGTGGTAGTACTCTGTTCCATGACCACATGACTTGACCACAGTCATGGTCTGGACCTGAGGCAGATCCATCCACTGTGGTGCAAAAGCTTCTCTCTATTGCTCAGCAGTGACTCAGGCTTCTTGAGCCAGGAGACTGCTCTCACTTTTCTGCATTTCTTGAAGACTGCTCAGCCTCATTGCTTGGCATGTCACTGCAGGTTTTAAAGGCTTCATGTGGTTCCATGAAACAGCTGTGAGCGATTTGATCTGGCTTTGGTAAAAACAATCAYGTCTGTAGACAAAAATCAATTTGTCGAAAGACAGTACTTATAAGCATTGCTCTCATTTTGAAGTTTTATGCTTGCTRCTTGGTTTCCTTGTTTTTTTAGCTCCTGGAAGAAAAAGAGAAAGATGCTTGACTTGACTTAGAAGTTCTTTGAGGAAGTAGTACAGAGTAAAAAGAGTTACCCTAGTTTAAAAGTTTTACAGGCATAGGCCTCTAAGTGTAAAGTCCTGCACTTGGACAARCATCTCATGGTACGATTGGTTTTGGCCATATGATTTATTTCAATCTTCCCTTGATTAAACATGCAGGTCACTGCTTTTCCAAGTGAGGTAGCCAGTGTGGTTCTTGAGAGGTTGTATATGATACATGGCAGATTAGACTGASATTGGGCAGGGCTTTTTTAACACATCACTTACTTTTGCCAAGTTGCACACTAGACATCCACTCATCAGTTGATAAAACCACAGGTTTAGCTCAACAGAAAARAAGAAATAGAGTTAATATTTTTTAATGTCCTTAAATAATCTTACACAGAAAATATGGCCCAGAACTAGTTACAGTTTTTCATTCTTTGGCCTAGTAAGCCAAGAGGTGTCAAGAGTAGTAATTTGTGAGACTGCTAAATAATGTGGTCTCAGTGGGCCCTTTTATAAACTGGAGTTTATACTTGATTTGATTCAAAGTGTATAAAGTATTCAATACGTTACTTGATTCAAAGTATATAAAGACCATACCTTGTAATACATTTGGGATATCTTATTCCAGTTGTCTGGAAGCAGTTAATCTACATATATATCACATCCATATTAACAACATCATCACAGCCAGGTATTTGAAAGGCTTTGATAAAATAATTTGACAATTATTTTATAAAAAATCTATGGTATCAAAATAGTTCAATTTCAGCCTTTCTGAAATTAACAGATTAACACATCACAAGGATATGTTTATTACCTTCTTACTTAGTCAACACCACAACAACAAAATGTTGTCTGTCTCAAAGCAAAGTTATTGTTATTCCTGTATCTATTGCGCTAGCTAACAAAATGCAAATCCAAGCCAGGCCTCSCAGAGGCATCGGAAGGAACTGGGATTCCTTTCCATTTGCACTTTTATCTCAGCAGTAACCTCCCTATTGTCATAAGTTCTTTCAGCTCATATAGACGTTTCGTTTTCAGTATCTGTATTTTGGTATACTGTCATCTTCAGTCATTACTTAAAADTTAGCTTTCCAAATTATGGTTGCTTTAGTTGCAGTTAAAAAAAAAAACATGGCAGACCATGAGTGTGACTGGGGCTCATTGCACCAGCACAGAGCCATCATGCCCTAAGCAGTCTGTCATCTAAAGAATGAGAGAAGAGCTGTGTCTTCTACCACGTAATTTTTTCAAAAGAAAAATTTATTAGAATGGGAGAGAAAAGTYTCAAAGTAGACCAAATCCCAAGAAATGCTGAACAACATCAGTGCATTTCAGCTGACTTTCTCTACTGCTGCGACAGTCCAGTGAGATCCTATGTTAAAACGAGCTGTGTAGAAACAGGTTTTTTCTAAGAAGCTGTTGACAAGGTGCTTTATTCTTTCTGTAGCTTATTGAGTATTTGGTTGGACAAAAGCCAACTGGTTTCACTAGAGGGTTTTTTTGAGAAAAAGATTTCTRGAGTGAATAAAAATGTTGAACAACAAAGAAGGTGTAAAATGATCCTTCAAGGCACAAGAAGATGGCTAGCTTCTTGAAAATGGAAATAGCAGAGAGCTTGCATTATATCACTAGAAGGRTTTTTTGCTTCATGTTTGCTTCTTTGGAGACTGGAAGTTGGTCCTGTGAAAGGTTGGTTCAGATTAATAGGTTCACTAGCAACACTGATCTCAGAGAAGATAATTTCTCATGACTAAGCTTCTTAATCATTTTTATGATGACTGTATTATTATAGCTTTCATTATTTAAAATACCAAGAGAAATATTTTAGGCCTAATTTAGCTGGATTGAAAAAAGCCGTTAAGGAAAGCTATACAGTCCACTTTGCATTTACTTTTCAACGTGCCTTTTCCTGCCTTTAAGGAAAGCTATGCAGTCCTCTTTGCATTTACTTTCCAACTGCTGCCACTGAATGTCACACTTCCAGTAAGGTGGCTGAAAGCATCAGAGCTGTCTTGCATGAAGTACAGAAAGGAGAAATGTGCTAAGGTGCCCGAGATGTACCAGCTACCTCACTGCAGGTTCATGGTTTAGCAGCAGTGTAACACATTTGCTGAAAGCCCTTAATGCCTGTTTTGTTGGTGGCTATTTAGAAAGTGTTATCATGAGGTTTGCATGATGTGCCTCCTAGCTCTATGTTGCATCAAATAACTGTTTTCAGGGTTTAATATTTCACATATCTCATGTGTTTGCACACTTTATTTATAAAAAAGTGTTCTTGGGGAACAAATGACCAGAATGTCCGAATATTTTACAAACATTCAGGCATTTGTCCTCATCACACCTCTTTGAGAATGTTGYTAGTTATTTTTGTGTGGCTTTCAGACGAGGTATTCAGGTAATGTCAGTTGTTGGTTTATAGAGGTCAGAGCATAAATCACAACTGAAAATAGTAGAAGTCTATTAGGGGTCATTATGACTGTAGTTGTTACCATGAAATGCTTGTTCAGAATGCAATATATAATGCACTTTATTTTCCAACAAGTGTTTGAAATCCTGGTGACTGACTTAATAGCTATGAATCCCACAACTGTTTCTTACCCATCAGCTCTTGTGTGAAGGTGAAGTGGTTTTTTTACCACCTCCAGTACACCTGTGCCTACAAAGTGCTGCCGTGCTCTAGACTAACAGTTTGAAAGGCTTCAGAACGCTTTGAATTCAACTRCTCTCTTATCCTGTTTAACACAGGACACCTTGCTCCATGGTGGTRAGCTTTGTGTGAGTTTGGCTCAGACGTATCTTGCAGACAGGCGAGTAGTCAGGATCTGAGGGTACCGAGAGATGGTTCTTTCCTCCAGTGGTTAAYCACTTGTGGTGATAAAAACTCCCACTCACTGTGATAAGCTGTTCACGTTAGTGGCTCAGACATTTTCTGTGTTTTCCTTCTTGATGAAGATTAAAAAGGTAGCCTGTCTTTCAGACATTTTGGAATAATTAATTCCWCTACTCCTTTTCATTTGTTAATACACCTGTTTTCTTCCTAATACCTCTGCCGCCCTTCCTTTACACAAACGAGAAACCCTTTCRTTTTTCTTTTAAGCATTTACAGCTAGAAAAAGATATTTTCTCCACTTTTTCACTCTTTACTATTTTGCCTGGGAGCCCTGTGACAGAAATGTTTTGGTTTATCTAATCCACTTAGTCTTTTTTTTAAATCTCACACCTTAAAATACCTCCTTGTGCAACTACACCAGCCTTTTCTTTTTTTCTCACATTCTCTTTTAAAAGAAAAGTGAAGTCTGTCTATATGTCTGTGGATTTCTGAGAGCAGAAAGAAGCACTTTAATTATCTGATTTAACCTTTGCATATCATCAGTTGCAGAATCCCATTCAGTAGCTGATCAAGTCAGTCGTCTGTTGTACTTTACATAACATCTTTCTCAATTCCCCCACGTTAGTTTGCTATGTTGGATTTTAAGACTTCCTATCACACATTACTGTTTAATTTCTAAAATTCCTTAATATTTCCTTCTTGAAATCTAGTTAATACCAGATGCAATACTTCTGTGAATCCACGCTCACTTTCTTCCAATAAATTTTGGTATCATATACTGCTGCATGAGTCAAATTGGCATTTCAATAGATGTGATATTGCTGTGCTCTTACTATTGAAATGTTGTTACACTSATAGTGACTAAAATAGTTTCTATTGCTTTGAAAACACATGGCTGAGAGGCAGTACCTACGTGCCTTCTGTTGAATCTTCACCAAGCAGAGTTTTGTTGTTCCTTCTTTTGAAGTCATGTCTATATCTCAGGAAGCTCAGCTTAGCAGATGAACTGCTACCCTCTAAGATGGGTTCTTCTTGTTCTGTCCAAGGCCTGCAAAAGAAACAATCTACAAAAGAAACACTGCCRTCCATGTGAGCACCCTGGCAACTACCTTCCCTCATTGGTAATCAGTCCAGATACCAGTTCTGTTGAAGTATATTTTTTCAGTGTCAGAACCCGAGCTGATTGCTCTTTGGGAATTCACAAAGGAAATCTGAAGGGAAATGTTGGAGCTGTCCACTGACATCCTAATTAGCAACTCTCTTGTGGTGATGGATTATGAAGATGGTTTATTGTGCTTTGATACATGAACTATTAGTGAGATGACAATATTTTTTACTTTCTGCCATTAATGAGAGGATCATAGAGAGAATAAATTCCAGTATTTGCCAGGCTAGATCATAATCTAAATTGACTGTGGCCATTCCAGTGACACTTGGGTCTTTCCAGTGTCCTATTAACTTCACTAGTGCTGCTTTTAGATATGTTCTGGGCAAGTTTGGCCTAACACAAGATGTCTTCCTTTTCTCAAGGGATCAGATGGCTCATGAGGAACATGTCTCATTTCCTGGTCCTGAGATCATGGGGCTAGTATGCTAAATATGAAAATGTGAATTCAGTGGGTAGACCGTAGAATTTCTTGGGGTTAATAACCTCTGCCAGAAGTGCCAGTATAGATACCTGCAAAGCATCAATTATAATCACTTGGCTGATGCTTGGAAACACAACAGACATTCAATACTTGGCATTTGTTGGAAGGAATTTGCCATCTGTTTTAGAATATCAGTATCAGTTTCTCAAAACTAGTATCTCTCTACTTCCTAGTCTTTCTGTTGGTGTATAGACTCTGGCTACTTCAGGTAAGTAGAATATGCACCATCAAGAGACTAGATGGACTTGGTCTCCTTGAGACACATTTATAAATTGCACAGAARAGCCTCGTGTACTATTTCTAGGAACATTTTTTCACAGCTATTGGCAAAGTCTTCTCATCCCTGGGGGAGAGCAGCTTCCAGCTTCCTTGACTTACTTCTGACATATTAATGACCAGATTAAATGTAATTAATTTAGAAAACAGACTGTACCAGAGTCTGGTTCTCTATCTGATTCTCCATCCTTTTCTGTCATGCTGCTACATGGAGCATGGGTCTGGTYGAGTACGTTGCTATGTCTGCAGGGAATTGAAACAACATCTTTATGGTAGTTTTGCTCATCATCACTGTTACAGAATCTCCTTGCTGAGCATGACAAAATGTCATGCTTTTGAAAGCTAATGACTTATATTGAGGCAAAATCAAACATGGTAAAACACAGAAGTGTTCTAGCTGTGTTGTTGGAATTGACATTCCCACCTGGCTCCAATCAAATACATTGGTTCACCACAAAAATAGAGTCTCCATCACTATCCAGTCATTGGTGCCCCAAAGTTTGTGATGCTACATGGCAAATAGATTTGCCAAATGATCCTTTACATGGCAGACAGGTAAGCCTATGGCACACCTCAGGGACAGAGGGTATATGCATGCGAGTGACTTAGTGTAAAGCTTCCTTAGATTTCATTCAGGCAGCTGGTAATCAGCATATATGGAAGGAAAGCTCTGAAGTTGGAACAAATTCCTAAGTCGCTTGCGGACAGCAGCAGGCAGCAGTTTGTATAAGACATTTTTCTCCAATGAGGTGAGCCTAGCTGGACTAGGATGCATRTACTTCTACAGTTACTGCAAGTCTGTAGCAGTGAAAGCCTGTGATTGCTTTGTCTCTACCTGGATTCCTTCATTCTGTCATCTTTCATGAGAGATGGCCTGACATTATTAAACTGTTAGATGTATATAACCTCTCTTACGCTAAAGTGTGATTTATGACTAAATGGGAAACTGACATATATTAATAACTTTTTTTTAAGAGACTGGTTGAAAATACACCTTTGCGAAGCATAGATGAGTTATCTTTGGAGCATTTCTTCGTATGCCTCCAAGAAATACACTATAAAACTACAGTGTACAGCAGGGCATATCCCAGCCTTCTGGAATTCATTTTGGTTTCACCAAAGATTTAAATTCAGTTAGCTTCAGACCATCACTGATATGTTTGGCATCTTCAGAACTTTTTTTCTGAAGATGATAGAGAAAAATATTTTCATTTGGGAAGGCAGAATAGCTGGGATTTTTCTGTTGGGAAGTTACACAGAAGTGGCAAGAGAGTATCTGAGCCTTTTACTACAACCAGTTACACCAGATGGTTATAGCATCTACTGATAGGTTTCACTTCAAATTAAATGGAGTTCTGGTTAACTGCAGAAATCCATGTAACTTTATTCAGCACTTTTGCACTTTTGATGCTCTATTTTTCACAGTGATGAGCATTTTTGGTGAGAGATATAAATGGGATATTTGTCCTTGGGAAGGCTATTTCTGYTAGCCCTATGCATACTTTGGACAACAAAATTGAAGTTTCTGACTGACTTTTTAGCAAAATTTGTTGTATTATGCAATTTAAGCAAGAAAATTACCCGAATAAAATTTCCTGTGTGCTTAGCTAATTTTTTTTTCCTCATCCAAATACAAAAATTAGATTATTAACCAGAGTTAGGAGTACCTTCATCTTTGTGGCTGTGCTCTAATTCCCATAACTGGAAAGAGGCTGGTAGGTATCATATGATACATATCATAATATGTATTTTCTTTATGATACATAATATATAAAGRTACATAATTGAGTGCTAGGTATTTTCTGTCTTTCAATAGGCCATTTCTTTACTCAGTGGTACCCAAATATAGCATGGTCTCTCTTTGAAGGAAAAAAATCAGAAACATATACAGCAATGAATATTTCAGTTTCAGACTCTTCTGAGGAAACATCAGAGAGAAAGAAAATAAGATCCCAGAGGTCTTCCTCTCCTTTCATATGAACCAATACACTGCTGGCCCTTGTCATTCATACTGCTTTTGCAATCTTGGTTTCAATTTCTTGAATGCATTTCTAACAGTACAATTCCAAAGCAAAAGAGTTTGCCATATACGATTTCAGCAGGGCTGTTGGATGAGATACATGCTGCTTACGCTTTTGTGCACTCAAAAAACAAAACAGGAAAAAAAATCAGTGTTATCTCTTTGAAGCAGATAATTTTCTTTGTGTGATAGCATTGCTAGGACCATGGTAGTACATACTTCCAGCAAAGTACTTTCAAATAGGCTCTTGGTAGGGATGTCCTCTGGTTTTGTTTTGTTAATTGTTAGAGAATGACTCAAGAATGAGATTCTTAAAATACAGTCTGTTTCAGGACCATCTGTCCAACAGCTTTTGAATATCTGCAACATGAATTGTGTGCTGGAATAGATTATTAAAGCCAACCGAAAGAAAAGCAATTCTTTGTAACTTGCATGTTTTATTGTGTTGGCTATTACCATATGTTAAGAAAACCAAATACAACTGGGTTTGATATAGCTGTTTTCTGGAGAAAATGCTGATGATGGTGTGCAATGTGTATGATTTTCAAATCCATCCAAAATATTTGCCTTGAGGGTTTTACATGGGCTCCCACAACCTGCYGGAATAATTGGGTTTTTAATCAGAAGAGAATTAGAAGACTGAAAATTAGTGTTTTCAAAAACTGCCTAAAAGAAGAAATATGTGTTTAAATTGAATGTTTAGGTATGCATCTAAGCAGTTTTGGCAACCATCTTGTCTAATACTTCTTTATCTCTTCCATACAGCCAGAGAAAATAGGCAGAATGCAGTACAGTGCTTAGAGCCTGATGTGAAATAAAGCTTTAAACAGAAGACAATCTCCATGCAAACAGTGGTGGAAAAGAAATTAGCTACTGAACTCGCTAATAGGAATAAGTGCTTATATATTCCAAGGAAAGCTTAGAAATGCATCTGGAAAAAGAGAAGACTGAAGGGTTTAGTCTGTGTCTGTTGAGCCAAAATTAATGATATACCAACAGATTAGTTTGCATTCCATTGGCTTCACAGGGACAAATCATAATGGGCTTTGTGCCTTTCTTCAAAATATTATGAGGAAATTTTGAAAAAAGTGCCTGGGCATTTTTTGTCTGTGTGACACATGTTGTGCTCCCTGGGAGTTCTGCAGCTGTAAAGCCCTGCTTAAAATTTGGACATGATAGACAAGAGTTTTCCTAAGTTACTACAGGTGAAGTTAACCTGTGGAGGGAAGTAGATGATTTAAAGTGGGGAAAAAATGTAGAATTACTTCGCATCTAGAAAAACATGGTGTAAAAGCTAAGATTTGTAGAATGGTAAAATTGATACCTAGGAAAAGTGACATCCATTGGGTACCAAATGCCRTGACTTTGTGATTAAATGATTGGATCTGTTTTTCAGAGTAGTCCTTCCACTACAGTCAGGCAGAGCACGTGCTTGGCATATTAGAAAAATTAGTAGATCACTTAAAGTTGCATAAATACTGATTTAGAAGCCAAATCAGTCTGCGCAATCARGTTGTAAATTTGCAGTTTCATTATATAATAATTTGTAAATCCTAAATTACAGGATCATTATGGTTTGGTGTTACATTGCCTCACAATAAACACAGTGAGTTTTTTCACATTCCTGCCATATTATTTGAGGTCCTTACAAATTCCCTATACACTGTTCCTAACATCCCAAAGAGATGCCTGGAATGTGAAAAATAATCAGGTTCTTTACCTTCTTTCAGATTTCCAGGCTTTTGGTCTGAAGAAAGGAATGTTCTTCAATCCAGATCCTTATCTGAAGATTTCCATCCAGCCTGGAAAACATAGCATCTTCCCAGCACTTCCTCATCATGGACAAGAGAAAAGATCTAAGATCATATGTAACACTGTTAACCCAATCTGGCAAGGAGAGGTAAGCAGTTTGAGAGTTGAGCTCYGACTTTTCTTAAAACATGAACATTACTCTAATACTATCCTTCTTTTTTTCTTTTTTTTTTAATTCCTTTCTTGGCTAAATAGTTGTTGACCTAACTGTGCTTGATGTATTTCATGACTATGTGTCCTAGAACTAAAGGCTTAATTAGCTACAATGATGAGCCATACCTTAAAACTTTCAGTATGGGTTGTACTTCATGGATGTAATTTATTAAGTTGTTAATTATTGAAGGAAGGCATAAAACAGAATTGAAAAATAAACTTTCATAGCATGAAAAGCTGCTGCTAGATTGTCATAGTGTTCTTACACAGAGAGAAGACATTATATAAAGCAGAACAAGTATAGCATGCAAATAAGGAGAAGCAATGTGATTGAAAAGCATCAGTGGCAGTATAAATCAAAGGCAACTTTGGCACGTTTGGCCATCACCTTGAAGAAATCGTCTCTAGTCTGCTTCTTTTTGTTGGAAGGACTTGGACATATTAATGAGAACTGAGAGTTCAGTTGCTGCCTGCTGTTTTTAAATTACGTGCRAAATGGCAACAGGCAGCACAGAATAAGGAATCTCTTTGGAATTAAAGGAGCTTGACATACTGGGTGTGATTTACTGGCGTGCTCTGTCAGACCACTATCTCCACTGCAGGAAAGAGTAAAAGTAAATAAATGGACTGCATAGATTTATTCATATTAAAATGCAAATTGTAAAGTAGCTTAGGGATAATTAGGTCAAATTCTATAGACATGAAACTGAGAGTGGGGGAAATAGAGAGCAGAAATGTCATTGAATGCTCCTACCTGGAGAAACTAGTTACCAGGTTATGTGACAGGTGAGGGAGGTTATATGACTGGGGGGACAACCTTGAAACTAGTCAGAGAAAAATGCCTTCTATAATGACTTAACTGAAGACACTGTCATGAGGCATCCACCAAGCTGTAACTTCTCTCTGGAGCAAAGCATCAGAGGTATCTAGCTGAGAGGTCCCAGGTCAAGCTGAGGAGCTGGAACTGACATGGARGATCAGGCAGTTGGCAGAGGCCTTTCAGTGAAGCGCATAAGACACAGACCTAGAGGTGAGCAGGTATTAAGGGGAAACTTTCTCTGTGTGTGTGTGTCATGCTCAATGTATAGAAATGTGGCCCTGATAAAATGTCATGCGTGTCTTCTCCTCAGGCCGTCCCAAATGGCTGAGTTTGTGGGCTGACATTTCTTTTCCAAGTGCAGTTTGGCAGCGAGAAAAGGAGAAACAATGAAATGGCCTAATTATGGACATGGGAAAGCAAAAGAGCACAGCTGGCTTCCAGCTTTGCTGTTGAGCCCCCAGGTTTTCTTGATCGCGTGYAAGCGTGCTGCTTCTCCCTTTCTGTTGTCAGCCTGCGAGTGGCAAAGAGTGTGAAAGAGCCAAGCCACGGTTCAGCATGTTCTCCTTCTGCCTCCTCCTCAGCTGATGTTGAGATGCTTAACTGCATGCATTTGTGTTGCCATCTGTGCACATCAGCCCACCTGAACTCTTTGTTTCGTTACTGAAAACCTGCGTTGGTTTCTGCTGCACTGAAGACCATAGGCCTGATTTTCTGCAACTTCGTCCCTTCATGGGACAAGGGGAGAAGGAAGACKGAAAACTGTTGCTGAATTGTGAATTGTGCTGAATTGTGGTAGCCATTCTTCTGTCCCCCCTTTTTACTGATGGATGTGAATATATGAAGTGACAAAATACGGAAGGCTCACAGCCATTTCATTAAGAGTATCTAGAGTCACTAGTTATTTTTGCAAAAACATCTTTTAGGCAATATATTATTTCAGAAGGGTCATTCTTCCCTTAGATTCTCTGCTGCTCCATGCAAATAGAAGACAGATGTTCTTTTTTTTTCAGTTGAATCTGGTTTGGATTGGATGCTAAACTTGAAAAAATCTGGAAYAGGGAAATAAAATTACCGAAATATCCACAGGCTAGGATCTTTATATATGTTCTCAATTACTCTTGAGCCAATTCAGAAGTGAAAGAGTTGACTCAGTTTTGTAGGACTTCAGCACCAAACGTTCTACAGACTAAAAGATGACCGATTTACTTATATCAATTTATTCTGGTATTCCTCCTCATATGCTTACCAGGTTGTTCTATTTGTATAGTAACCACCTGCATTATACAGGTATCCTGGGAGCACCATGGTACCTCAGGCAAATTTTCATGTGTCTCCTGTACTGAGATGATCATCTTCATTTCACTGGCCATTCAAATGCTGTTCAGCATAAGTTATCCTGACTTAAGGCTATTCTTCCATTGCTCTGATTTGCAGTACTTTGTACAAGGGGGCATAAAGAAATGGAAATTTCTTGCAGGTGAGGAATGTGACAATTTGACACTTGCAGCAGGGCTCTGCAGAGAGGTGAAAGAGCCCTCACACTGAGAATTGTTTGCTGAGACAGGTTAAAGCCCAGGTGGTATCTTCTGATAGAGAGGCATCATTTTGTGATGTTTCTGTATGTTTTCACATGCTCTTCAGAAACATCTGTACTGTTAAATAAGTGAATGCCTGGAAACGACATGGCACTGGACAGTTTGACTCTACAGCCCTGGGTTAGGCAGACATTGCCCAGCCAGTCCAGACAGTTGGAAAAGCATAAAGAGTGAGTTGCCCTGTCGTGCTGATTTGAGGTAAAATTCAAAGGAAATCTCAGAAGGAAGTGCATGTTTCCCAAATATTCTGTACATCTACTAGAGTTGAGAAGGGTGGATATTGATCATAGCTTGTCTAATATTGGTATTAGAAAAATAATGACACTATTCRCATATTGTTTCATATTGAAAAAATATGCCTGCTGTCACATTGTTTGGAAAAAGCTCCTGTAAGAAGATTTAATTTGTCAGAGCACAGTAACATGGTACACAGTTCGGAAAAGCAATAAAGATCATTTGGGATCATAGGAAACAAAGCAAAGTGGTTTAAAAAGTAGTTCACATACCTCCAACTGCATAGGAAATTCTCTCTGAGGTTTTGCAAATAAAGTACTTCAGGCTTCTGGATTTTCCCTTAGAYATATTTATGGTATTTCTKTCTTAACTATGGCAGCTTGAGCAGACTGTTTCCTCAGYTTTTGTTTTATTTACTGGTGAGTGGACAGAGAGCTCCAAGGAATGGCCAGTGACATGACTATAAAAATTGGCTGATGCAACCATTCAGCATATTTAAAGTAGTAGGAAGTGTCATCTGTTAAATGATGCATTGAATTCCAACTCCACTAATCTAAGTCTGGAGGAGTAGATTACCTTAAAGTGGGAACCCAATACTAGGTTAAAAACAATCTCACCTTCCTTCAGCTTCACTCCTTGTTTCTTTGCCTCAGCTTTTACAAACACTGTTAAATTATAGCTGGGACAAAAGGGTGTTTGGGATGGCTGCCTTATCACTCTGAAGACAGCCACATTTCACAGGTGAATTAATTGATGTGTATGAGCAGAGGTGTTCCATACTCTGTTGCAAGACCACTTAACAAATAGCAGTTAGTATGTCAAATCTCATACACGGATTTACARTATTTTCAGCTGTGTAGCTCATGCTCTCTGCACCTCAGATAACTCACAACCTTTCAAAAATATTTCGCTTGAATAATTTCTCACGTAAGCTGTCTCTTGAGATTACCAACACAAAATCAGAAGAAGGAAGCACTCAGGGGCTTGAATGCCAGCAGGAGGTGGTTTGGGGAGAGAGTAGTGCAGGCCATCGTCAGTGATAGAAGCATTGCGTTTGGATGCTGCCTGCAGGAATGCCAAGATGCAACTCACTGAGTGCTGCTCTGTAACTGCTTTTCTTAATACAGAGTTATAACTCAGGCATTGATTCTGTGATCCTGAATGGGAACTGGTGTGTGATAGACCCCCCCAGCAGTTCTGGACTGAAAAACGCTTTGCCAAAGTAGCTAGATCATGCAATAAAGGGTTTATGTTAGCTCTCTGCCTCTCTAGAGGCTTTATGTTGCCTGATACAATGGGTGCTCCTGATGTAGCACAAACCTGGAGTCATACAAGCAGGGGATACTTGAGCAAAGCTGAATCTTTCCAGGACAGAGTTAAACCATTGAAGATGTTTTAATATATTTGAATCAACAGTAGGAATTTAAACTAAAGCAGGTTGTATTTGATTTGATTTTTATCTAGTATTCAAAGCAGTAGATGCTGACAGTCCTGCCATAGCCTCACAAGATCATTCTGTGATTTCAGCAGAAGACCAAAATAAAAGCAACAGAAACATCACACCGATTGAGCTACTTACTGTTTAACTCGGATAACCTTTTCCCCCTTCTACTGGAAAATACAAAAGAATATGCCGGAGAAACTTGGAGGCCTAAGCATAAAAACAGTATATAAGTGCAGTGAAATCCAGATCCTGCATTTAGCAGGAGTTTTGCCAAAGGTGTCAGCGGGCTAGGTAAAGCCTAGTGGGTGGTAGCTTCACCATATAGCATTTCTGCACACATGGCCAGGTAAAGTGTAAAACATAGTTTGACTACGCAGACAAGCTGTAGTTTTACAGCTGCAGTTTTTTAATATCTGTTGATGATTGAAGTGCAAAAGCCCAAACAACTTTAATTTCTTCAGGAATGGGTTATGGGTTTAGGTTTTTTTAAGATGTTATTCTTCTTGTGTTTTAATGGCAACTTCTGCATCTAGAAGAGTATCAGTCTTGTTGGTTTTGTATATTAGTGCTTATGAGAGTCTTCAAATATGTCTTTGCTGTGCTAATAAATTTGTAGACAATTCATGAGAGATGAAGTGGGTATGAGGGAGAAATCCAGAAAGGCATTTTGCTGAAGGCCCTATCCAACTTTGAAGGAGTTCAGTAGAAAGGATTGAACATCAGTATGTGTTTATGTGCACCCCTTGTATGGCAGGCAAAAAAACCCCAACAATTGTGCCATGCCAGAATAAAGAACTGCATTGGATTTGGCCCCCTGCAGTCACTGCTGTTTTCCAGCAGTCTCTCATAGTAGGCATAGACATGTCCCCACCCTCAGCAGCAGTGGAGCTCTGTGCTTGGCACTACTGACTCTGCATTATTTTGCCTTGTCACTGAGGAGTACTCTAGTAAGTTTAAGAAACTGGAATTCCTCATGAGCTTATTCAGTTGTTGGTAAAAGTAGTGTTGTATGGGAAAGTAGTGACATGGAGAGGACGTTTTTGAGTGGAAAACAGAGTAGTACAGATGGAGAGTGGCATGTGCATTAAGACTGTAATTGTTTCACTGGAGTATTTGAAACTAAAMACCCACTAATGAAATATTCAGCTGAAAGAATAAATCCATCTTCATCCATCAAATGTAATTCACAGCCTTTTAAGATTTACTTCTGCTTGTACCATCCATGTGTATGATAGATATTGCAAATAAATTTTATYTTCAATTTTATTGCTTATTCAACTCCAAATCAAGAGCCTAATTCTTCCTGTTGCCAATGTATTAATTTATCTCCCTTTATTATACTGACTTTATTATACTAACTGTCTACCAATTATTATACTGACTGTTTTTAAAGAACTTGACTTGCCTGTAACTGGTCTATTTGATGCTAATGGACATACTCTGTTCATTTCAACAACTTCCTTGATAGTGTTATTGAGTCATTGTGATCCATCTGTATTCAGGGATGCAAACAACTTTGGTAAAAATAAAACATGGAAATGAATCATCACCAGTAGTTGGCTTTCTATGAAAACTGTTCTCAGGCTCTGGAAGTGGTTCTGTTGTCTTTTAAGTGGATACAGATGCATTCTGTCAGGTCAGCATTAGCATGGGCCTTTGTTTTTTACCTTATATGTCATCCATTAAGGCCCCCCTGAGATCTGTTCATGTTAATTAAATTAATCATGTCTTTAAAACCATTGTTGGGTCTGGAAGCAAATAGGCACTGAAAAGTAGGTTACTGTCTGAAACTCCTTCAATGGTGTTTACTACAGTGTTTTCAGATTGTGCTTGAAGATGCCAGCAGTAATGTAAAATCAGATTTACATTTGGATCATTGAGATGGTGGGAGAGTATGAATGTCTCAGCTGATTCTAGGTAGCTTTGATTCTGATTTGTGTCTCTGTGAGAGTGAATCTGCAGGAGGCAGCTGTGTAAAATCTGTGTAAATGAGAGGAGAATCCCAATGACCTACTGCTGACTGGAGCCCAAAGTGATTGGTACACTGCTTAACCCAAAAAGACTTAATATGTTGCTGTGGTTTTCTTCATCATGTCATTTGTGCTCTTTTCTCTCCCTCTATTCTCTGTATTTCTATGGAAATAATTATGGGCTGTTGATTTTTGGTGCCTGAGAAAATATCAGCTAAAGCTTTTCTGTTGGCTGGGGCATTTTAAGGATGTGCCTGGTACAGATTCTCCAGTGTGTAGTAAGATGCGCTCTAATGCTGCAGCTCTTCTCTTAGTCAGGAATTAAAAGGATGCCTCTCTCCTGTCCTACTCCCTGTTTGCATTAAACGTGTAGGAACAAAGCAATCATTAAATGTCTTGCCACTGTGACAAGTGGGACAGGCACTGATAAATGGCTRAAGAACAGGGGAAAGTAGAGAGATGTAATGACTTTGCATCTAGAGCAAGTCTGTTTCCTTCTAGTTGTCATAATTTCAGAGASATGCAATCACACCCTAAAAAGGAAATAATTGAAGAAGACACTGGGAAAATAATACACATACTAACTTGTTCTGTTGATCATGATTCTTAAAAATTCACTGGGTCCATCTACAGTAGTATTTTTGTTCCTTTCAAGGGATCCGTTTCAAAGGAAATCTCCTGCTCTCCCCACTAAAGACACCGCGTGTCAGTCTCGAAGTGCATGAACTCAATTACTCTCAGCAGAAAGGAAGAGAACAGATGTGCTTCAGGAGTGCACTGAGTGCTTTTCAGACAATAAATGGGAGTTCAATCCAGGGCACCAGCCTGGAGTCACTTTGTGGTAAAATCCTTGCAACATGTCTGGATGTGGTAATCAGGTGCACAGCACCAGATGCTTTGCTCTCTGGATCCACTCACATTGTACCATAAGTCTTCCTAATACAGACATGGCCAAAATATTCCAGAGATTAGGAAACATCAGTCTCCACAAGGCCTCCTTTCTGCAGCTCATGACAAGTGCTGTTTTTCCCAAGTATAGCAAGGATCTTCAATCACTCCTTGTGTTCAGGCTTTCTGATTGTAACTTCTTTTTAGGAATACACCTGGCAGATAACCGTTTTTTCTAACAGTCCTAATACATTTCTAGAGGAAAATAAAAGGTCTTCCGCTCTGGAGGTCTGCACTCTTTTCCAAAGCCTCTGACTCTGGGGGTTTTTCAATCTGGGATTCTTCCAGAGCAGACACAAGGGCAGCTGGTTGACCACCTCATCCTTTCAGTGGAGGACCTCCTCATCTTTCATATAAAGGAGAGCCCTTTCATCCCTAGCCAGTAAGGATCAGACACTACATTGACAAGCTATTTCTAGGGCCAGGCCGCCTGTGAGAAGCAGATTTTTTCTAAATATGGGCATTCCTAATGGCATTTTGTTCTGTTGAGGCAGTCTGCCATCTCCTCTGTGGAGTGTGCTGTGACATGTATCATCTCGAGTTCTAAGAGCCATTTTGCACCAAGTTGGTGTGATAGGCAGGGCAATGCACTGTGGCTAATGCAACATTGTAGGTAATTACTGGCTTGGTCTAATCAGAAAATAGAGATTTAACTTCTTGTCTGTTACCTGTTCATCCACTAACTGCTGTAGATCATATATAAAGTTGGGGTCTACCCCTTTCTTGCAAGAGTTTTATTCCCTACATTTTATGTAATGCATTTTACTTGAATTTTGGTTATGGATCAAGTGAAAACATCGACTTCAAGTAATCACATAAACAAATTGTTGTGAATTGTTCTTTGCAGGTGTCCTGTGGTCTGCTATTATTCAAATGAACATATAATCAGTCACTAGACAAAGTTTTCTCCATGGGCTTTAGGCTTGAAACTGTAGCTATTTTGGTAGATGATTTTGCACCTGTGTTGAAATCCATGACTTCCTTTGAGACTTTTTGCATTCAAGTAAAAGAAAGGCTCCAACAGAGGCACAAACCATTTCCACACAGCCATTGTCAAGTTTGGTGGATCTCTGAACAGTTGGAGAGGCTAAAACTTTGGAGCAAATGAAGTCATAACATCAGAATTAAAAAACTGCCAGAAATTATACTTTCACTTTGTTTTTTGGTTATAAAAAAAAGCCTATTTATGTAAGCTTCAGTATACTCTTCTACAGTTAGTGTAAAATTCAGTTTAGTGTCTTTGTATTCTAGCAGGTTCCATGAAGTTCTTGACCAGTCTTGCACTAACAGTTCTAATTCAAGGAACTTAAACTTTTTTGGGGAAAAAAATAACCAATGAACAAGCCCAATAACCAATGAAAAGTGAGCTGTTGCCCCAGTGAAAATACACAGTGTAAAGATTGCTGTTTTAAATTGTGAAAGAAAATACCCAGTAGCCAATTCCACCTGAAAAAGATAAAAGCATCTAGCTTCAAGGAGTGACTGTCAAAAAAAACAGTAGTCTTTTAAAAATAATATACTTGGGTGCATTATACTAAAGTTTTTGTATTCTTGTTTTTCCTCTGCAGCCATGAGTGTTATGGTTTTTTTTAATGTGAAAGCTGAACTTCTGAGTTAATTCTATACACTRAGAGTTGTAATAATAATAAAAAATCCAAATAACGGAAGACTTACAGTAAAAATTGTAGTAGTAATATCAAAAAATGTCAGTAGACTTGTTCTTAAAATGCAGCTATTTTGATTATCACTGCCAAAGTTTCTGGGCACGTGTAAGAAGCCACATCAAACTTCCCTCCTCCTGAAGAGAGTTAATTTTTATCTCTGTTGTGATCTTGCAGCCTTCTTGTCTCGCCCCTCCTTGGGATGAATTATTAATCACAACATCCCTGAGTGTGAGCCCAAGGGTACTGCAGAATTTATAATCAGTGTCTTTTTGTTTGTTTGGGGTTTTGGTGGGGTTGTTTTGTTTTGCTTTGTTTGGGATTTTGGGTTTGTTTTTTTTTTTTAAGTTAGATATGAAGGTTATGCTGTCATTTCCACAAACTGGCCATTGCTGTGTGATAATTAGCAAATCTTAGGCAAGGAAAGGATTTAATTTATTCCATCAGTTGTATATTACTACTTTAAGTTAGTTATATTGGGTAAGGCTATGGAGCACAGAGTCCTTTGTCTTCCAGATAGATAGGATAGTAGAGGCCAAGGAGGATAGTAAGGGTGAAGGCTTTGAACAGTGTGAGTGCAGCTGATATTTTGTGGCTCAGGTACAAGGTCTGGCATTTGTCAGAAAAGATTGTGAAGGAAGAGAGGGAAACCAGGATTTGATTGTGATTTGCTTCCACATCTGAAGATGACATTCCAATCATTAAATATCACAAGAAACATGTTTTCAAAAGTGATTGGTGATTTTTCAAAATGCATTTGTAAGTGTCTGAGTTCTCGAACCTAAGTGTTTTACTGGGATTCATTTTTTCAGAGGGCCAGAGGTCCATTTTTTCTACAAACAAGGATTCCTTTGGGCCTTKCAGTGTGGATGGCATGAGCCTGATGCATCTGCAGCCAGAGATTGCCTTAGAAAAATCTTAGCCACTAAGAAACTAGATGAGGACAACAGCAGGAGCAAATGCTTAGATAATGGAAAACTGAACTATGTAAAATTATCACTGTTTTACAAGCTGTGTCCAAACCCATTTCAGTGAGTTCACTTTTGATCTCAAACTGCAGTTGCCTCCAAATGGCAAAGCCTTTGAGCTCTGCCACGGGACACTTCTGGTCTTAAAGGCTTAATTGTGTTTCCAAAATGCTGCTGGTTTTATGCATCAGAACGGTCTCCTAGAGGAAACATTTGGGAACTGTGATCATGGACCTGAGCCTGGCCCCAGGGCAGTCTTCTGCATCCCAAAATGCAATGGGTTGGCAGGTAATGAAATCAGAACACAATCGGATTTTACAATGTGTATGGAGTATCCTGGTGTTTGTATGTCTTTGAGGCACAGCTGTTCAAGGGAAAAGGGACATTTTTTTTGGCTGATTCCATTAGATCTTGTTCCTTGGGTCCATACTCTCTGCTTAGGTGCTGATTGTTACTCTGGAAAATGTCATTATGTTTGTTGTGCAAGGAAGGAGCTRCCAGGCTTGGTTCCATGTGATACTATGAAAATAAATTTCCGTGCAGATTCTCATTTGCTTCAGAGTTGGACCACAAGACAGTTTATTAATATATTAATACTGGAAGATTCACATCATTAACCTACATTTTACTTTTCACTTGTGGACAGTTACTCTTTACCTGTGTATGTGCATGCTCTACCCCACAGAGACTTTTTTACAGTATAGGAGTCAACAGCACAATAGTGGACAATTCATTAAATGGCAAATTGCTGCATGTTACAATAACCTCAGTCAGTTAAAAAGTCAGTTAAAGTCTTCTGCTTTCAAGTGTCATGAAGTGGCAGTTACCCAAGGTTTTTAGCAGGTGAAACAATAATGGTAATAAAACTTATTTTTTAAGACAACTTTCTGTATACATGGGGAATTAACATTCTCCCACTTGGGGCATTTGTCTTCCTTGGTAACCTGTTGCAAAGATGTGGAAGAAAATGAGAAGAAAATAACACTTTAGCTCTTGTTTGAATTGTACTTCTCTGATTATTTGTGTTTTCACAGGGTCCAATTAACGGAATATCCCACTCATGTTGGTTTCACTTGAAGTTGTTTAAACTAAACATCTCTGAATTAGATTCAATAGAGCAAGCAATTTAGGGCTTAACTCTGGGCCCTGATAACCCAGAGCATGATTCTATTGTGAAGATTGGTTTTGGCAGTGGGAAAGCTAGAAAAATCCTTTCATCCATCTCAATATTCATTTACTACAAGTCATCTTCCAGATCAATATTGAGATCTCAGTTAGGTGAACAGTGATTTGACAGTTTTCCTACGATTGTGCACCACAGCACAGATCTGCTTTTTTGATTGATGATATTCTGGTAGGAGCAGATGTTGCAAAAAATTGTGACCTGTGTCACCTGCTCCATGCATGTTTAGCCAGTCTAGGAGAAAGCAAGCCCAAGTTATCTAATATATTTGCTTTTCACTACAATTTTTAAATTGAGCTTTGCTTTCCTTATGGGGACATCTCGACATCTCCAGGTGACCTGGACTTCCTCATTCGTACCACATAGAATATCACTCTCCTTGTTCCTACCCCAGTTTTGCATGCACACAATCTCTAAAAGCTTATTGAAACATTACTTACAAATAAATAGATGTTTTTATGACCAGACTAGCTGAGACAGCAGTCAACACGTTTCAATGTACTTGATGACAGGAGCAGTTTTAGATGGTGCTGTTCCTGTTTTCCCCAGTATTGTTTGTGACAGTAGCCTATGTCATGGTTTACCTTCTGGTTGAACTCTGTGTGGGACTGTGGTGTGAACCAGGTTAGGAGATTGTTCCAGATAAACAGTATTTTCAGAGTTCTTCCTTTTTTGAGTTGGGGCAGAGATAAACTAGAGAAGGAGAGATTTCAAACCAGTGTATCTGAAGAGAGTGATCATGTATCCTTCACCTCACTAGATCCTCACTTCTCTGTGCTGAGGTGTGCCTCTCAGCTGAAGTACTCTGTGTTGCCGTGGCCCAGCCACCAGTTTAATGTTGTGTGCCCTTCCTTTATTGCAGCAATTCAGCTTTGTCTCCCTGCCCACGGATGTCCTGGAGATAGAAGTTAAAGACAAATTTGCAAAGAGCCGACCAATCATCAAACGTTTTCTGGGAAAACTCTCTATGCCGGTTCAACGCCTCTTGGAAAGACATGCCATAGGGTAAATTTTGCTGCTTATGTTACTTTTCATTGTTTAACTAAGGTGTTGGTGTTCTGAAATCCCTGGTAATATATCATTGTGGTGATATAATGATGTTTAGGGGAAGTTATTAAACTGACAGTTGTCTGATAAATGGTGTTGGTCTTAATTAGAATTTATAGGACTATGAGCCAGACAGAATTCCCTCTATAAACTTATGCGTGGCATTTTGAAAAGTGAGAGCTGGCATTTAGATAAGAAGACTTTTTTTGTGTATCATGGCTGTGAATCTGGAGAGTGCAATATTTTCAATTTGAATATTCTTTTAATGTTATCAGCAGGCTGTTTTCATGTTTCAAGGAATTACCTATGGGCTAAAATCATGCCAGATGTGTTCCTCCTTCTTTTAACTTCTGGAAAGTGGACACATTATAAAAAAATATATGTGGCATGTTGTAACTAAAGCCTTCTGACCCTACCTTGCTGCCAAGGAACAACCTTGAGCTCACAAGTGCTGCCCTGCTTCCCCATTGCATGAAAGTCCTGGGAAAGTGTATGCTGCCAAAATAACACAAACCAATTTGAGGAAGATAGATAGTAATCAGACAAAGCCAAAAAGTTGGCTCTAAGCCTGTAATGTTCAGACCTTGAAGAGAAAGGAGGAAAAAGAGTCATCTTCTGAGGAAAGCATACGCAATGCAGTTTCCAAGAAGGCATTTCTGAAAATTGGATCTCAATTCAGCAGAACAGCGGGAAGATGAGCTTGTTGGAAGTGCTTTTGAACAGCTGTTTCAGAAACTGGCTGTGATATTGACAGCTGAATCTACCAGAAGGGACTAAGCTACCTCCCTGTTTCTGAAGTAGGGAAGCTAGAGTAGTTTTTTAGAAACCAGATGGAAAAGAACAGCTTGGGGAAGGTAGAACCCTGTAACTGGTATCACTGGCTTTCCTCTGTGTGAGAAGACTTCTCATCATTTTCTGATTATAACTTCCTATTTTACTTCCTTGTTGTAAACACTGTCTRTCTAAGGATATACTTTGCCAAGAGCACTGCCTCCAACCTGCACTAGACCTGGTTTAGCTTTAATACCCTAGTGGCATTTAAATCTCAGGCAAGCTCAATGGGAAGTATGCACACAAGTTCAGAGAGGTCATACACAAATCTTGAGATTGTCTCATTTATATGAGTTTCTGATGCATGTGAAACTATGCTAGCAAATATATTTGGCCCAACTGGAAGTGAACTATGTTTCTGCAAAAGTTGTATAAATCTTACTATTCAGTGAACCCGTTACACTCAAAAAATGCTTTGCAAAGATTGATTCAGCCTCACTGTGAGCAGCTGGGAAGTTAATCTCTTCTATAGTTTCATTCTGTTCTGAGGGGTGGATGAAGTGTGGCAAAGGGAGGGACCTGCACAAGGACAGAATGGAGTCATTGATCAACCTTGTCAGAAAGGTGTTCTCCTGATATTTCAGCTTCATAGAGGTAAGAGGGGTGGAAAGAGATCAAGACCAGTCACTCAGCCAGTTTAGAGAGAGAAGGTGGTATGCGGGTATTGGCCTGCACAGGGTTTTGTAAACAAGAACAGGAAAGCTGAATTTGATGCACATGGAAGGGAAGAAAATAGAGAAATGCAAGGTTCTACGAAAAAGGTAGATGGTCAGATCTGCAGGGAAGCAAAGTCTTGTTACAGTAGCTGAAGTGGGAGTTGTTTGCTTCCCATGTCGATATTTTCATACCCATACTGCAGAAGTTTCATTCCCACCATTCTCTCTATATTTATGCATATGTGCTTGTGTATCCCAGCAGCCTGTCTTATTCACTTACTCAGCTGTTCCATTGTAATTGAAGACATTGTCCTCTCCTTCTCTGCCATTCGTTCTCTCGTATGCAAGTCAACATGCCCTCATGGCTGGGATGAATAGCCTTTATGTATTTTATTATGTATTTTTGTAGGACACAGCAGATTTATCTATGCACAGTAGACATTGGGTAGGTTATAGTCTATTGTGACAGTATTTGTTTTCTTTCAGGGACAGGGTTGTAAGCTACACTCTGGGTCGCAGACTTCCTACAGATCATGTCAGTGGCCAGCTGCAGTTCCGATTTGAGATAACTTCTTCCATCCATCCAGGTAATTCTCAGTCTTAACCCATCATTTATCGAGATTTCTAGAATTGGGTTTTTTTGGATTGCATTCCTTCTCTTCAGAAATCTGAATTCATTCCTGGCTGCTCTGCGACTTCAGGTACAGTCATGAGCAAAGGGAAGTGCATTAAGTGCCCCATCACAGGATGCATTGTGAGTCACAATTTCTTCCCTGTTTTCCTTTAGGTTAGAGCTACAGGTACATCATATTCTCTTGCTCTTGCCTGCTTCAAATACTCCACCGCGTCACTGGCAGAGAAGAGAGTGGAAAACTAAAGTCTCCTCTGCTTCTCTCTTCACCTGCCCTAGTGAAGTGCTATATGAGCTGTTATTTGTAGTCATCTACATTTGAGCGCTTCATAAGTAAAAATGGACAATRTAATAGTAAAGAGGATTAGAAACTTTCTCTATTTGATTATTTTTATTAAAAAAGTAAAAAGTAAAACAACAAATAATTCAGCGTTCAACTTTTTCCCTCCCTTTTGGCTTGATTTTCATTCACGTTCTCTTGTAGTTATTCAGAAGTGACTGTCATGACAGTCTAAGGTTGAACCTTGGTTTTCATGTCACAGTCTCAATAGCATTTCTCAGGGACTTTTTGCCTCAGGGACTCTCTTCCCTCTCTGCTACACTTTGTCAAGCCAACAGCAGCTGCATTAGTGGCTGGAAGTCTTTACTTTCCCCTTGCTGAGAAACCCTGATTTCTGTCTTTTGACTATTTGGATGGCATGAAAGAGCCCAGGTTGTTTGGCATTTGCAAGGAGGTGGTACAGATGAGGACCACATCAAGTGATATTTTGGGTAAAGTTTTCATCTTTAGGAAGTGTGAAACACAGTTTTTTACATTCTCTGTTGTGGAATCTTGCCAGCTTCAGAGTGACAAGAAGAATGTCATTAAAATCTCAGGGAAGACTTCCCTGATTCCCGTAATATTCCCATGATATTCCCTCTGATGCCAGTTCRGCTCAAAGAGGAGTTTAAAGAAGGTGTTACCTTCAGGTTATGCTGCAAGGAAGCAGGGTGCTGCATACAGATTACCACCATAAGTAAACCCGTGATTAAATCCACTGTACAAAGACTGCCTAGCAAAAAAACCTCAGCGCTTCTTGATAGTTGCTCAGTTGCCCACTCATTTCACACTGTAATTTATGCTTTTAATTTTCTCAGATTGCTGTCGATGCTTGTGCCCCCACAGCCAACCCTCTGGTTCAGTCAACACTTCTTGTTAAAAGAGTAAGTGATTTCTTTTCCTGTCTCATACAGATGATGAAGAGGTCTCCATTAGTGCAGATCCTGAGCCAGCTGACCTCCCGGAAAGCCCTGTGAACAATCCCACAGAGGAAAGCCTCGGTGAGCCTCCATGCATCAACACAGTGACCTCAGAAAGTACAGCTCCAGAACAGCTAAATGGATACGGTGTGAACAGTGTCGATAGCCCAGGGGCTGTCAAACCACCTGGGGAAGTCAACCAGAACAGCTTAAATGAAGAGCTAGCAGGAGATGGGGAGGTTGATGCGATGCCCGTTCCTGAGCCCTTGGAATGCATTCCAGGAGAAGTGCTGCCTTCTTTGAGTGCTACGGACCTCATGGAGCAGTCGGATCTGATGGCTTGCATGTCTCCTCCTGAGACCGAAGTTAGGGAAAATAACAAAGTCAATTCTGGTATTCAGGGAGATGGTGGAGTCTTGACCAGCATAGAAACAGTAGATATTGATGAGGTGAGTGCAGATGTGCGTGCTGGCAAGGACCTAGAGAAGAGTCAGGAAGAAGAAGAAGGGGCTTCAGCCCAGGAGGAGGAAGACAACAAGCTACAAATGAGGACCACAGCAAAGAGGAAAAACAGACCATGCTCCCTGCCCGTGTCTGAACTTGAGACAGTCATAGCTTCAGCTTGTGGTGAGCCAGAGACCCCTCGCACACACTACATACGGATCCACAACCTGCTCCACAGCCTGCCCTCAGCACAGATGAGCAGCGATGGGGAGGAAGAGCAAGATGGTGGCAATGGCAGGGAGAACGATGAGGAGTCTACTGTCAAGGAGGTGTTGGATAAGGAGGTGGTCAGTGAGAGTGAGACCGTGGCAGCAGAGCCTCCTCCAGAAAATGAGGCTGAAGAGAACTTCAGCCAGAGCACGGTGCCTCCTGGGACCTTGGATGAGCAACTCTCTGACTTAAATGATGGGCTGTTGGATGGGGAACCCCCCAGGACAGGAAGTGAGAGCGAGTCGAGCTCCAGGCCCAATGGTGACAACGAATGTGAGGCGTGTGACACCTCTTGCTACAGCCCCTCCTGCTACAGCACCTCCTGCTACAGCACCTCCTGCTACAGCACTTCGTGCTACAGCACCTCCTGTTACGACAGTAACAATCGCTTCTCCAGCCATACGCGCTTCTCCTCGGTCGACAGCGCAAAGATTTCTGAAAGCACGGTCTTCTCCTCACAGGATGATGATGAGGAGGAGAACAGTGCTTTTGAGTCAGTGCCAGATTCAGTGCAGAGCCCTGAGCTGGACAGGGAGCAAGTGGATGGCTCCTCCCAGTGGCCAGATGAACTAGTAGCTCATGGTGGGAATCCACAGAGAGCCACAGAGAGTCTAGACACCCCAATAGCAGGTCCAAGCAGCAGAAGAGAAGGTTAGATCCTGAGAATCAAAGTGCTGAGCAACCCTGATTATCTGGATGTCACAGAAGGCATCAGATAATTGAGGTTGCAGATAGCTCACGGTTTATTTCTTACAAATTTGGGGGCTGTGAGCTGGGCCAGATATCAGGGAGGGTTGGATAATTGAGCCTGTCCTTAAAAATCCCAGCAAAACCAACGAAATCAGGTAGGGGTCTGTATATATGGATTACTGTAGATATACATGCATCATTATAAAATCAAGATTAGCTACTGTAGTTATGTGGCAGATCAGCATTATCACATCCACCGACTCATTCATTTTTTCCTGGGGTTTTTCCATATCACATATCTGATGTGCTGCCATGTCTCTGATAGTCAATGAAGGGACCAGCTTGTGCTTGTCAAAGGGCAGATATGCTGATTTGCACCGGATAAAGGTCTGAGCCAGCTTCTGTATACTTTTGTTAGCCATGCATAGTCATAAGCTCTCACAAAGCCAGTTTTCTAGTCCCATTTGTTGCAATTCCCCAAGTATCAAAAAAATGTACCTTAGATGTCACAGATCATAGGGCAACTCAACAGAGATTTATATTTTTTCTTAGATACTTTGGAAATTTAGCTGTATTAAATAAAATTCTCATCTCCCTATCCTTCCCTAGAGATAGAATATACTTTTAAAAATATTTTTTTGTCTTTGTAATTTAGGTACTGTTTTTCCAATTCCTTCAAACAGTTACAGTAAGTCACTCCCTTTGGTAACTCATTTTATGTTGTGTGCAGTTACATGAAGAAGGGGGGGTTGATCACTTTTCTTCAGCTAGTGTACCATTTTTCTCTAGCTGAAGAAGTATAGGACTCAACTGTAGCTCGGGAGTATGCAGCAAGGTTGAGAGGTAGTCTTTGCATTCCCAGATTCTGAGTCATCTGTCTCCCTCTGTAAGTGACACCAAATTGAAATGGCAGCAAAAGGATAACCTATTCGAGGATCACTGTGAAACTCCAACTAAAGCATTCTTCTGTGCTTTCCTTCTCTATTCCCGATTTATTTACTCACACCTTCCACTGCCACAGACCCCACCCCTGCAGAAAAAGAGGTGTAAGGGTGTCCTTATGCACCAGCCTGTGTAAAGACTTTGTAGACAGCTGGGACTAGGGAATTATTCAGTCTGAAGAGCCGAATCTAGCACAAAGAATTAAATTTTCAGAAGTGCACAGGCATAGAAACCCAGTTTCCTTCCTTGCAGGCGAGAGCCTTTGCTTGTGGACAGCATTTATGTGCAGGTATACGAAAGGGGGCACGAGCATGTGTATGTGTGAGACCATACTTACAGATCTGGTGGTTGTTTTGGACTGTGTGGGCTTTTGATAGGGGCCGTGGTGGGAGAGGGTGTCTTCTGCGTATGGATTCAGTACAGCAGCAAGACTTGAGCCTGCATAAAGGGCACTGCAGTGCTCAAGGTGGCTTTGCCTTGTTTAGCTGAGCGTCTGTCTGAAGGGCAGCCCCGCTCTTAGCACTCCCTTGGTGTCACCGGGGGCGCCTCAGTCAATGTGCACGTGGCTTCATGACTTGGCAGCTGTTACAAACACAGTAGATGTGGTCACCTCTGCCCACTCCAGGTGGCTGACACTACCGTGCTTCCGCTGGCTTGGCGTAACTATCTTGACTAGGGGAGAGTCAATTATGGTCAGGTAAGTAAAGAAACACAGATGGATGATCTGGTAGTCGGTGCTACAACACCTGTAGTAACAGCACAGTTTTTAAGGCTGTGAGAGATGGACTTTCAGCACTGAGTCATAAACTTATGTAACTCTGCTGTCTGTTCAAAACATGCATCAGATACATCTGTGAGATACGCCTATACACAAGTGGTTTAATGAAGGCATTTAGCAGACCATACGGTATCATCAGAGCACCTAGAAGAGGGAGTATTTTTGTCTAAGTGATTTTTTTCATTTCTGGATGGTGTGAGGTTTTTTTTACAGTTTTATACAAAATTGACTTCTGCCTTCTAGCTATTGGTTGTTTTTTAAAAAGAAATTATATTTTTTGGTAATTGTTTTTTTGCATTTGATAGCTATATTTTTGGGCTTTTTACAAAATATTCATTCTTAGGCTGTTAAGATTCTAACATTAAAGGCCGCTAAACCAGCTAGTACACAGCGAGTTTGGCTTAGCATTTCCAACATCACCAGAACCATTCAGCTAAATATATCTTTTTCCCTAAGCTGTGTCTTTCTGATACATGTAAATATTATTTTTATGCAATTCAGAGTGTATCTGTATTAACAAACCTACCTGGAGCTGGAGGTTATAGTGAAAAACTGAAATATGAAAATATGTCCCTTAGTAGGATAAATAGTCCTGGTTTCTAAGATTTTAAGGACAGACCAAGAAGGACTCTTTATTCTAGAACCTGTGAAGTTTTAGCATGTGGGTTCCTTATTCTCACAGTTAAGTCTAAGATAAGGAATGCTTTTTCATCCCTACTATAACTTCTTCATTTCTTAAAGGATTCTATAAACATTGACTGGATCTTAAGTTACTTGTTCCTCTCAACAGAACATGAGATTGGACACTTACTTAGGTTTCATTTATTTCATATTTAGATATGACAGGACAGTTGGAACTAGGTGATCTTTAAGGTCCCTCCCAACCCAAACCATTCTGTGATTCTATATGTGGACATATATACAATGTTAGTGTTTAAAAACTTTCTCTGCACTGTCTTCTGTGTGACTCTCCTTCTTCTTCGTCTTTTCCTCTTCTCTATCTCAGGTCTTCCTTCCTTATCTCAGATCCTGACTATATCTCACTATCTTTTGTCCTTCTCTTCTACCACCTGTCTCCTACCTGTTTCTGATCCTTCTCTCATTCTCCTTCTTACCACCCAAGATGGACTCTTTGAATTTTGAAAAATACCCATAGAAGGGGATTATCTTCTGTTTTGCAGGGACTGCAAAATCCTGCTGTTACAGTCCACACAGGCAGCCACTGATCTTTTGGAAAAGCAGAGAAAGATCCAGGGCAGCTTTTAGCCTTGTATTCCACTGATGGGATGAATTAGAAGTTGGAACCAGGATTTTGCATGTTCCTGCCAATTGCTGCAGAAGCTTGAGTTTGGTTGTACATGAACAATATTTCTCAGAGATCAAGCCTGATTCTTCTCTCGCTTACACTTGTGTGTCTATGAGTCCAGAATCTGGCCCATAATGGTTCAGTATTAACTTAAGAGATTTGACTGCATTATTTTAATACTTCTTTGCCATATAAGTGGTTATTAAAATAGTGCCTGAAAATAGGAATACCCAGTGATGCTAGTACATCAGGTTAACCTATTTTTAAAATAATCACTTGTTTTACAGTAGCACATTTTTTGAACCACATTGTGAAAACAGTGAATGACTGTCAATGTCTTGAATATCTTGTCCATAGGTGATTGTCCTTTACTCCATAATTCTCAGCCAGTCAGCCAGCTTCCTTCTCTGAGGCCTGACCATCATCACTACCCAACTATCGATGAGCCTCTTCCACCAAGTAAGCTTTAGTTTTTTATTTTATTGCATTTTTTCAGCTTTTCCTGTTAACTCAAACAGTCTAGAGGTCAGTATGTCTTTCTAAAGAACCCCGTCTGTTCTGTATCTACATTCTCCAGAACCCAAGAAATATGCCCTTTTGTTTCCCTGATTTGATCCTGACTTCAGTTGTTGTCATGTTATTTTGGACAAGCTCCATAACCTTGCTCTGCCTTGGTCTGTCTTCTTCCATGAAATGAAAACAATAATATTTCACTTTTTCCAGTCGGTGTGTTTAGACTTGAATGATTGGGATCTGTCAGGTGTTCTGGAAGCCTCACTATAAAGCTTTCTGGGTGGTGTATCAGCAAAGAATTCTGATTTTTCTGTAACATTTGTCTCCAGGTTTTCTGTAACCAGCTTCAAAGATGGCTTGGGATGGCAGTCCCTGTGGTCTGTCAGGTCTGCATGGTGGTCCAGCAGCAACCCTTTCACAGGCAGGATACTCCTGGGACAGACAGGTTCAAATCTGAACCAAACGAGCAGAAGTTGGGAAAAGGCAGCTCATGTACAGTGGTCTTGTTGTACTGACTTTGGATTTGATAATCAGTGAACTTTATGTTTGTTATGGACTGTAGTGGAGTCTACAGTTGCATTGAATAAAATTGAGAGCGTCTTAAATAGCATGATCAATTAGCAGCCTGAAAATATGGGATTTTTACCACCGAAGCAACTGCTGGAGATGTTTTTACTTGTCTCTGTAGCCTTTCCCTCGTGCATTCCCAGAGGATTACCCTGCTTTTTGCACTGGCGTTCAGTGCCCAGCAGAGCGCACTCTATGCCCTGCAACGTGCTGCTGATCACCTTTCAACTTGAGCGCAGGATTTCATAGCCTGAAATGTGCAGTGCCTCACAAAAACAACCAGGCATATAAACAAAGCACTCTATTTTCTTCAAAGCCCAAGACAGGAACACACTCATTTGGCCTATGGTGCCCTTGACAAATAATTCATCATTTGCCAACCATGCTGTCAGTATTCCCTGAGCCGAAAATAGCCCTGATGCTGGCGTCAGCTGCACAGTAGCATGAATGATTCAAATGCCTTTGGCCCAATGAAGTCTTATTAGAGTCCCACTGTGGCTTGCCAGTGAATGACGAAATGGGAACGGTTACCTCTGTAACAGGCAAATCTTTCTCTTCCTCCCACTCTTACCGCAACGCTTTGTGGATAGGGCACATTCCCCATCAGATGACTTAATGGTAGCACACTGACACTAGTCTGGGTAAACAGAATATCCTGTGAATCTATTCCATATTCTTCCATCACCAATTTAATATATTCTTCCTCTTTCTTATAATTATCCTCAAAAGACAAGTATTTCTACCACTGGTTTTCACAAGTGCTTTCACAACAGGGTTTAAGGATATGAAATGCAGTATGTGATGATAAAGTACAGAAGTGATATCCCTTTGTAGGATTTTGTTATATCATTAGCACATAACTTCATTTTTACTATAAAGACTGACACTGTGGGCTTAAATATATGGATCTTAGTAGGAATAGACTGTATTAAGTTAATTTTGTGGGGGGAAAAATGTTGAGTTGCATAACATCTCTTAGGAAACCAATTTCCAAAACTCTCCATGAAATTTTCCAGTAATTTCAAAATGGAAACTGTAGCCTTAATCTAGAAATTTTTCTTCTCCTTGAATTCAGTATCACTATCTCAGTGCCTTTAATACCTCTTAATCCTAGATAAATAGTTCTTCAATCATGTGAGAGGAAGAAACTTTATATTTTAAGCCCAAGTTATATGATCAAACCTGTCTTACTTCTCACATACGGTGTTAGCTTCTGTCTATAAGTAGAGGTGAAGATAATTTGCCAGTGCTGCAGGTTCAGCATTGACTGATTTTATTTAGGTCATGGAGAATCTTCCGGACAGTCTTCTTTCTCTTTTGAATAGTTTTCTGGATAGCTTGATTTCATCATAACCCCACAGCAGGTCTGGTGCTTGATTTCATCATAAACCCACAACAGCTGGTCTCAGGGCGGAAATTTAATTTCAGACAGCTTTATTTGGGAAAATAAAGTAGAACAGATTTATTATTTATGTAGGAGTTTCATAATGACTAGTCTGAATGTGAAGTCTGATACGAGATTAACAGAAGATTTGCAGTGTTTGCACAGCCTCATGACAGCGTTACCAGTCACCTCTTACTACGCCTGTGTTTGGAAACCCTACAGAACTGAAGCCAAGAAAAACACGTGCCCAGTTCAGAGCTGCTCTTTGCTGAAGGTGTGGCTGAGCTTGGAAAGGGAACGACAATGTATTTGCCTTCATGGTTCTGCCAGAAGAAGTTGCATCTTCTGGTATAAATCAGAGCAGTTTCAGCGGCTGCTGTGAAATATGGCTTGTCTGATGGAGGGCAATCACTGGAAAACAGAACCGGTACTGTCACGTCCCTAGCCCGTGCTCTAGCACACTCTCACTGTGAAGGGTAGATAGAGGTTAGTCTTTGTAGTAGTCACAGTCTTATTTTAGCTGAAAAACTTAACAAAAGACCCTGCGGAAATTTGGCTGCTTCTTAGATCACCTATGCCCCTGAAGTAGCATGAAGGGATTTGAGCACAACTCAGAAGCAGAGTTCTGTCTGTCAGTTCACCTGTCAGCCTGTTTGTCTCACTGTGCAGGTATCCATCCATCTGTCCATAAATCTGGTGTCATCTGCAGGCATCTTCAGTGACTTGTGTGACTTACAGGTTGTCTTATGGGAAGGTAGAAAATACCCACCTGTACAACAAGTTGTACTTGCCAACCTCTGACAGCCTTCCCAGGTGACCAAAAGAAGAGTTATTCAGCTGATTAGAAATGCTATCGCAAGGAGCATAGGACACACAGTTCCTAATATTTTAGCATGCCAATGCCAGTGTCAGCCCATGGTTTCAGGTGTACATACCCATAACGCAGTGAATAAAGCAACACTCACTGACAGGTTTAGTTCGAATCTGTACATACTGCTGCTTTATATCTGATTCATCCGACAGAGATGGCCTTCCTGAAGTCATAATCCAGTCTGACCTGATGTTTTCACTGTGATCTCCAAGTTCTGGACATGTTTCCTTACTTGTAGGTTTCCAAGCATTATGGTTAGAATCTTAGGAACTCCAAGCTGTATTTAATTAGACACTGCGAAATAGCCTCTAGAGCTGGTAGTGCTCAGGGCTGGATTACAAGACCTTGTTTGACCGTGTAGCTGGATCTATTTATTCTTGCTAAGTGTCCAGTGTCCATCAGCAGGCTTTAGACCTATATGACCAGTTGGTATCCTCTGTAGGCTGTCTACAGTGTGATTCTACAGCATTGCCTACAAGCTTCTAACTATCCATCAACCTTTAGTATTCTCCACTTGTCACGAGGTACAACAATAGTGTGCAGTGAAGGCTAGGTTTTATCCTTTACCAGAAAACAGCTAGGAAAATAAAGATCTTTGTGATGCTGAGCTGCATTGTCTTACCTTTGATCTGGCCAAGGTTATTTTCTTGAGGATGTTGCAGATAATGCATAGCTCCAGAAGGGCCATTCCCCACCCACAGTGGTACATCTGCCACCAGTGCCAGCGTGCTCAGCAGGGCTCTGGCCTTCGACCTGCCTTATGTGTCAGTCTGATTTGCCTCAGTGTGCATATGTTGTACTTGATGTGCTTTTTTTTCGCTGTCGTATGTTTTAGACATGGTTTTCACGAAGCTGTGATCTTGTTCTTGAAACAGCTACAACATCCTTGGGAAACTTTACCTGGTGGAGGAAGAGAGAGTCCTCTCCTTAAATTATGTAGTGGTGTTCACAGTGAGAGACACTGCATGTATACCCATGGTGTGACTATAGGTTTTGTGTCCTTAAGGACTGTGATCAGTCCTCACAGTCAACTTAGAAAGAAATAATGCATGTGCATATGGCTTTTGTTGTCTTGGAGTCTTACAGAAAATTTCTCCAAGGGCTCCCAGTGTCCATCTTTTAAGGTCGTGGGATTAATCTGTCAGGGGCAGCCAGCCATAACTTCAGACAGCCTACATTTGTCTGGAATCAAATATGGGAAGTGGATTTAGCCAGGGCCAGCTCTCAGGGGATGGGAACTTGTCATGAAGGATAGGTTTCCACATACAATAGGAAGAGGTGCAACTTCAGTTCTGCTCTTGAAGAGCGGGAAGTGAAATACATAAAGAATGAAATTCAGCTGATCCTGAATTTGATCATAGAGAACCATAGGAGGAGGGAACTCGTCAGGGAAGATGGTATCATAGTAAGAATATGGGAATATGAGGAAGTGTTTGCCCTCGAAGGTAATCACCATATGTGCATTTGTGTGTGAATGCGAGTGAGGTTTGCATATAAGCTCGTGTAGAAAATATGTGCATGTATTTACATGGATATGTCATCAGCTGATGGGTCATGTAGGAATATGAAACTAGCAAGCCTAATTTATTCCACTTCTCCATACATTCCAACCAGTTTGATATATGGCTTTGCTAGTTAACTCACTTCTGAACGTCTCCTGTTCCAAATGCTTTTTTTAATCAACATTACCATTTTCCACAAGCCATCATATACCAAATAATTTTTAGTTTGCAATCATGGGACAACATAAACAGTAGCAGGAAACAATAACCATGGAAGGCTCAATATTATTCTGCAAACTCTCAATCTGGTTTGCATTCATGAGAGCAATAGATTTACCATACTCTATTTAGAGAGATTTCTAAGGTATGTCCAATGACTCTGTGATCAGCTTTCAGGGAAGCCTTTAACTGCTGTATAGTGTCCTTTGAAGCCACTTTATAAAAAGGAGAGAAATTAAACATGTTTGTTCTGAAATGTAACAAAGAAAACATGGGATTTGCTATATTAGCTCAGGTGTAATCTTCTTCTAAGGGTCGGTTCTATGTGGCTGCTCCGACCTGCAGGGATTCCAGTCAACCAGTATCACTAATTGAAGAATTATCTCACCCTTTAAAAAATGTAGCCCCAATGTCACTACTTTTTCATAGGCTATGGTAGTGAATTTCATGGCCTACCTGTGTGCTGTGTATGAAATGTTTCTGTATATGCATATACTGCATATATGTATATATAGACCAGCAAATAATATATATACACATTTGAATGTATACTTTGAATATATACTCATAATATATATTGCATGTAGGCTATATATGTATTTAGAGTATCTCCTGTGTGTACAAACCCTGTCTGTGTATATGTGTGTGTCTGCATATATCTCCCACACGTAGGTGTTCTGGAAGGCAGCACACTGACAGCATCACCCCTTCCTTTTTTTCCAACCCTAGATTGGGAAGCTCGGATAGACAGCCACGGGAGAATATTCTACGTGGATCATGTCAACCGCACCACCACGTGGCAGCGCCCCACAGCCGCAGCAACRCCGGATGGGATCCACAGGTCTGGCTCCATCCAGCAAATGGAGCAGCTGAACCGGCGGTGAGCATTTGCACCTAAGTTCCTTTGACATCTGTGCTCTCCTTTTTGCTCCAGCAGCTTCCTTGTTTCTCCAGTGCACCACATTGACTCCTACCTTGTCCAAGTTCTTGTCCCTGCTGCAGCTCTCTTCCAGCCTGCTGGTGTGCCTGCTGTGGGTGTCTGGTGCCCAAACTTGCCCACAAGAGAAGTGCTGTTGAGTGAATGGCGTTGCAAAACATTTCAAAGAGCAAGAAGAGGCTTTTGGAAAGCTTTTGTGAAATGACTACCAGAAGGGAAGGGAGCGTTCTTCTGAAAGAGGGAGTCGCTTTTGCTCTTTAGCTGCAGGAGTGGTATTGATGGGTCGGCACCCAGTGCTGTGCTGCAGGGTTTTGGAGCTGACTGCCGCTGGAATTGTTGCCATATTGGTGTGGCATTTCTACTCCAGCTAATTAGGCCTGTTGAAAGGTCTGTCTCCTTTTCCAAGGCAGAGCCCTGCTCTAATAGGACTGTGCACATTTCTAGATGTAGGCAGGTCTGCTTAGTGTTCACTGGGCCCTGTAAATCTGTCAGTTCCTTCTGAGCTTGCTGATACCTCTTAATGTCACTTATATTTTCACTTTGTTTGACTAGTCCACACATAGATTTGTTTATAATTTTCTTCTCATGCTTGCTTTTTAGACTGAGTTTAGGGGGGAAGAGAAGAAATAAACAATTGGTCAAAAATCTTCCTTTTTTGCTTCAAAAGAGGATTTGGTTGTTTTTTTTTAATTCCCTGCTTACTATGCCATTTCTAGAAAAGGGCAAGCAAAACTGAAATTATATTTTAATTATAGCATATAAAATGCCACAAAAGTTTTTTGGCCTCTTTTTCTGTGCTAAGAGAAACATCTGCAGCTGAGAGAAGGCGGCAGAGTTTTCAAGTGCTCTTTTCAGAGTACTTTGAACAGTTTGGGAGCTGCTGTGCCCTGAATGGAGCAGTGTGGGACAACTGGGCCCTGAGTGACAACTAGAAAGGTCATATAACTCATGGAGAGCAAACCAGCCCTCCTAAAGTGGTTGTTTTGCTACTTAATTTGATACCAACAATGCTCTTGAAGAATAATCCTTTTTTTTACCAAAATTTGTGATTTTTATTAGCATTTCTTAACATGTGTTACRTCTTGCAAAAGTGGGAAAACCTGCTTGATATTTGTTTTCTTTATAGATTTGCTTATAAAGTCTCAAGCTACCATGTTAATATAAAAAAAAATAAAAATAAAGAAAGTGAATGTTTAATGTAGATTCTTTCAAGGGATTTACATGACTTCCCTGCCACATAGCATTGGTCTTTAAGAGGGATTTGAGTCATGTCAAAGCTCAGACTATTTGGCCACCACTTAAGCAAGTTATCTGYCGCAGAAAGCTGTTGTGGACATACATCAGATTTTTTTTTTTTATTTTTTTGGAGGTTGAACTCGTGTAAGTGCAGCACAACCATGAAAGGAATAAGTGCTTATAAGAGTGATTTACCATTCTGTTAGATAATGCAAGTTAATCATTAAACCAGCTATCACAGCAGAAACTGAAGGGTAGGCATTGTCTTTGTGACCTCCTTCCCTCGTATTATTCAATGTTTTCATGTAGGCTGCCTGTCTGTCTTGGTTATGRCTTGATTATCACTGGTTTGGGTTGGGAATTGAGAATTAATAAGACTGATATTCCCTGAATCTCTCAATTTTAAATATTCATATATTCAGTTACAAAGGGAGAAGTATGGAGGGTTTTCAGCAGTGGTAAATCTCTACTTACCCAACTTGCAGTGGAAACTAAACTCTTCGCAGTTTATTAAACATGAACTGTCAGGGCTTCTTGGGACTAAGGAAAAAAGCTGGTGATTCTCTGCTCTCTGACAAGGAGCTCAATTGATTTGAGAAGTTCCACAGAAAGGTCTCCTGTTGTTACCAAGTTTGGAACATTTCCTAAGATACTAATAAAAGGGATTCCTCCTGAATCTCTTGAGCGTTTGCCCAGTGGCAAGTCATTTCTGTATTTTTAACCTGGCTGTTATATTTTTTTAAATTATTGTTGTCCTAAATGTAATTTCAGATGTTTCATATCTCCACATTTCAGGAATGTCAGGAAAGCCACTTTTCATTAGTTATTATCAACACTGTGGAGGATTGAACTTTGTTTTAAACACTCGTTTTAGAAACACTGTTTTGTTGTGTTTCAAACCTCATGATTTGAAATGTTTTTCAGCAAACACACCTGAGAATCATTTTAGGTGAGGCAATAGCAAACAGACCTTGCTGTTAGAATTAGCAGCAGCCTGAACTTTTGCTCTAACCTCAAACAGCACTTGGACTCAAAATCACTCAGCAGTTTGAAAAAGCTTGGTGACTTTTCTTTTTTAAACAAATTTACTTTTTTTTGGCTTCCTGGTTTCATTTGTGGACAGGAATGGAAAGACCAAAATATTACAAGGAAGCTTGGTATTTCCAGCGCAGCCAAAACCACAAAGCTTTGGAAATTCAGCTTGAAAAAACCCCATAGCTGTGATTAAGCCTAGTCCTGCTTTCCTTCTGTGCTCCAAGCTTCCCTTTAGCCGTACTAGCCACTTGAGGATACAGGGAATGAAAAACTGGAATCCARGTGTTGGGCAAACACCAAAGAGACATCCATACTTTTCATTTTAAAGSCTCTTGCTCATTTTCTGCAGCACTACCTGACTTGTTGGCCAACCAGGTAACAGCCCTTGTTGTTCAAGCTCTGTTGGAAAGATACTTTGCGGCATATATATGTCTAGATTTGTCTTTGCACTAGTTTGAAAGATAATAATTGACATAAGAAATTATAACCACCATACTTAAGCCAGCCACAGTGTGGTATTTCTTAACCTCCACTTCTTTGACAAATCACTTTGAAAGGAGTCTGAAATTTCCAGAGGCATTCCCATAACTTTTGCACTTCCAATGTTTTCTCCAATTACTTTGGCATTTTTTGGTATTTATATAAGCTGATTTTATAGTAGTGGGACCCAAAAGAAATGCATAGCCTTTTGTTGGCATACAGCTCGTGTTGCTCTTTGAGGTTTGCCAGTGGGGATTTTCTACCATCTAATTAAATTGAAGGTACAAGGTTTTTCTATATGTGTGCTTATATCCCTTGATCATATGAACTTGGGGGTTTTGTGTTTGGGGTTTTTTTCCCTTTCTATTGCATGTGGGTGTTGTAAAACTCCTCCAGTACTGGAATGGAAAGTTCATTCAATTGCCTGCAGTCAAGTGAACAAAGCTGTAAAATGTAGGTCTAAAAGAGAGCATTTAAAACTGCAGTAAATTCATGCTGTTTCAAAACCTGTTATCAGAATTTCCTTGTAAAAATGGGTGTTTTCTTAAACTATCAAAAGATACACTAAATGTAGCTTCAAATGACTTTGAGTACTGTAGGGGGACACATAGTATTGTGGAAGTTTAGCCTAAATCTATTAAAACTTCCATTATTTTTATTAATTATCTCCAGCCTTTCTGCTGAAGATTGAGTTGCAGTGAGCTACTGGACATGATGCCTTGACACATCAAAAAGCCATATCCTAACTTCTTGTCTATAATGATCCTGTGTCATTTTGAGGAACTAACTTATGACTAACTTTTAATTTGGAATAAAGTGTGCATTAACAAATAAAGAGAGAGAAAGTAAGTAAAATTTGTAAGAGCTTGAGCTGAGGAAAGAAAAGAGTGTGAGTCAGAAAAAATGAAAGACAAACAATGCTGGATCAGATTAAATGCAGGCAGTAAAGCCATCCTGTTTCAAATACATACAGAAATGCTATCCAGAAAGGATTAAAAATATTGAGAGGGAGTAAGAGCTAATCAAAATAATTAAGAAAGTCTGTTTTGTAGCTTTGCTTTTCTTTTCCTCTTTCTTTCTTTCTTTCTTTCTTTTCTTTCTCAGGTCAGGTGTGCTCTTACTCTGCTGTACACTGAAGATAGAAATATTGGAATCATCCAGAAACAGTGCTGATTGTTAAGGTAGAAAGCAACAGAAAGCTCTTCTGCTAACTAAAGCTTGTTGTTCCTTCCTATGACTGTATGTAGATACCAAAACATCCAGCGAACAATCGCAACAGAGAGGACTGAAGATGATGCTGTGGTAAACAACAGGGTGGAGAGAGTTCCCACTGGAGGAGGAAGTGACTCTGAGGCAGAGCCTTCCCAGCCAAGCCCAGGTATGGGGAAAAAAAGCTTTTGAGTGGCGTGTTCAGTGCCATTCAGTTCTGGGGAAATCTGCATTTCCAGGGGAGACTGGAACTTTATTATACCAGGTTGCAAAACTTAATTTAAAAAAAAAAGTGACTTTGACTTGAAGATGCAGTTTTTAGAMCTGAAGCTACAGCTACAAAGCTAGATACAACAGTATCAGTTCTTTTCTAACAACTACTCAGACAGACAAAGCATTTTTTCCTTATTAAAGGGCTATTTGAAATTAAAATGGAAAAGGCATCTGGTTTTTATTCACCTCGTAGTTGCAAAAATGGTGCTGTCTTATTTCTGTTGCCATGTGATGTTTAGCTTGGGGCATTTGCAGTTTATTCTCTCTAGGCCGGGCTTCTGTGCTGCCACATTTGCCTGTGTRATTGCACCTGCAGTGGCCCTGACATCATGTATGAAATACTTCTGGTTTTTAAAGCTGTGATTTTGCGATAGCTGCGAGCTGATCTAAGTGTGGGCTGCCACTGAAGGAGGCACAGCTGTCTGTTTGCTCACCACTAGTTTATGTGACAGGACCCCATACCAGTGCAGAGAACTGACCTGCCTGAAAAATAGCCTGGCTTCTTGTYGTTTACAGCCAGATTGGTTCTTTCATCTGGCTTGTTTCATGACCAGGCAAGAGTGAGTGTCGCTACGAAGCAGAAGAGGAGAATGYGTACCCAAGGCAGGATGGGATGGCAGGGCTCTCTCCTACTCTTTTGGGTGGTAATCATACTCATATTTTCTCAAAACATTTGGGAAGCCATAGTCTTAAGTGTTTCTTTCAGGTAAGAAATACCAGCAGTTTTCTTAGTTTTCCGTCTTGAATAGTAAAAATTACACAGAGAAATAATAAACTTTTTTTAACAAGTTTAGAAAAATACTCAGTTTTGTTTGTTTTCCTGATCCATTAGGTGTCTTTAGCTTGAACAACAGTTTTGGCTAAGGATGTTTAACATTTGGTGCTCAAAGCTTCCTTGCCRTCTTTTGTATTGCAATTCATGGGAGACTTTTACCTACACTGGATCTTACAAGGAGATCCCAGTTCTCTCTGTTAGAAGCTGAAGTGGAAATGAGGTACACATGGTATTATTAGTATTTATAAGTAATGTAGCCATTACTTGTAATATGTATAATCATTTASTATCGTAGACAATATAATAAAATAGTAATTTAACAGGAGTTGCCAGCAGTAAGTATTTAGTTCAGTCTATTATGTAACATGCACTCCAAAGAGCTAATGAATGTGATAAATGTAATCATAAATTATTAGGAAATGGTTTGTGCTATAGATAATTGCTTTKCTTCTAGGAGAAAACATCAATATCGTATAAAATGCTGTGAATTAGAAGGTCAACAATGATGTAAATGCATTAGGGAAAGAAAAAGCTGCAGTATTATACTTTTGTTATTTGCCTTTTAAYTTAAATGAAAAATGTCAGAAGGAATACAATTTAGGCACATTAATCCAGGTTCTAATCCAGTRTAAATTAATTTAACTCCAGCAACAGATCCAGTCTTCAGTTTTAAATGGATAAAATAATATGATCTATCCAGTAGGAAGAAAAAAAAGTTATAATTGATAAGAAAGAAATGGGAAACTATATTTATTCTGTTGATGACATCTGCATCAAATTTCCTTGGCCTGCAAATAAAATTTGGCTTTATTTTTAAATGCCAGAACAGCCAAGCCATAATTCCATGGTAGGAAGCTTTTTTCTGGTGGCTATAGAACATCAGGAGCTTCTATCTCTACAGAGTTACATTCTCAAATGCTCAGTTCTGCTTCTGTGCTTCATTAATTGATACAGATTAAAAATAATCCAATTGTGTCTGGGTTTGTTTTCTTTACCATACAAGTCCCCAAAACCATGGGCTTGTCAAAAACAATGCAATTAAAGTAAAGGGCAGTGCTGTATTGGGAGATCAGATTTCGTTAAAATCAACAGTGGAGGGAACCAGAATGGACCTGAGTGACTGAACCAAATCTTCATCTGTTAAAAACTGCTGTGGTCACATTATATTTAGGGACAGCAGCAGACTTGACACAGAGTTACATGACCTACAGTTCAGGAAACCATCCAGCTCCTGCACTGCTATCTATGGTAACCACTGCACCACTAACCATAAGGACATCTGTCAGTTTGCCAGCAAGCTTGTCTTGGAAATGCCAAGGTAGGTGGCACTGGGCAGATGGTGACTTTTTTATATCACTTTTATGTCACTTGTATGTCACTTTTGCAGCTGTTCGTTAAAGGTTAAATAATAGGTGGTGCTTACCACTACATTAATAAGATTTTGTGGCTTTGTTTTTTTGTCCAGAGATTAGGAGGGAAGGTTCCCTTTCTCCTGTGAATTCTCAAAAAATCACCTTGTTGCTRCAGTCTCCAGCTGTGAAGTTCATCACCAATCCTGAGTTCTTCACTGTGCTGCATGCAAACTATGTGAGTAATTACGATTTGCTGTCTCGCACTACTGATTTCTGAGTCCAAATGCTGTATTCCAGACCTTCAGGGGGAATGCACAGTGAATTTAAGTTGTGTGACTTGGGCCTCAGTTGTCCCTTCTGAGCACCAGACCAGGCTGGGGACACTACAGGAAGGCTGCTCCAAGGAGGTTCTTGCTGGGATTCTGCCTCACACRAGAAATTCCATGGTACAGAGGAGCTCATTAATGTTATCCTCCCAGAATAAGCAGGAACCCTTGATTTCAGCTTGGTTGATTCTGTTGTCTGTTGCTGCAGGGAGTGAGGTTGTTGCCTTTTGAGCCAACCATCCTGAGAAATCTTACTCAGATACCACCAAGTCTCATGCAAGTAGAGGGAAAAAATTAACTCTTGCAATTTGCATTCCCAAGAAGTGAGCGAGYGTAATTGAGGGAAAGAATTACTGGCTTGAGTCAGTGTAGCTATTTTGGAAAAAAACACAAATGAAAACAAATTTTCAAAATTCACATAACTTTTTTTTTTTCATTAGTCCAGTAAAACTACACGTTTTCTTGCAAACCTGGTGAAGTGCAAAAATGTAATATCAGGAGGAAGCAAATAGGGAAGTCCCAAGGAGATGCAGTCCTACTTTGCCGTATCTTGAATGTAGTTCAACGAGGCATCTACACGTGACTTCTGAAAGTCATCCCTTTCTGGGTAGCAATGACCTTTCTTTCTGAAAGGAAAGTAAAACACTTCAAGAGTTGCCTCAGCACAGGTTTTTAGCTAACTGCAGACATCAGGCTTTGGCTGTGGCTGTTCCACTTCATGGATTGAAGCCAACTGTCCATCTCCAAGCATCTGCCAGAGATTATCGCCCATGAGATCTTGCCGAGGAAGGGATGTATTAACTCATCTGACATTCCCTGAACTAGGTTATGGAGTGYGGATAATTTCTTCCATTGAAGGGTGATATATGGTGATTTATAGCTGGGAGCAATATAATTTTCAACCAGCATAGTTGTTTGAAAAATGAGCAACTGATTCCATAGTTGTGTAAGGAACAGCTCACAAGACACTAAATCCCAATTTTAATTCTCACTGAAATTTTAAAAAAAGCAAAAAGAGGCCTTCAGTTTGATCTTATAAACTTGTCTCTAATGTGAGAACCAGAGTAATCTACTGAAACATCTGTCAAATGGTCATACAGATTCCACTTGTACAGGAATAATGGCCCACATAACTTTCGCCTTAACATGAGTGTAATATTTTAACTACAAGCGCCTATTAACATTTCAAGCTATTAATTATGCCAGTGAAGTTGGGATTGGAAAATACTATCTAGCAGTTAGAATTAAAAGGAAAAGGCTCTCATTTTTCAGATATTTTATTTCCATGGAGAGATAAAACTACATTACACTCTTTGTTTCCTTAATGCAGCTTAGAGATACTCAAGACAGTCATTAATCATACATTAAATCAAAATATAACTTTTGTTATGAAGCAGGCTAGGATCTTAACAATTTGTGACCATGAAGCTTTCCTRGGTTATAAGCAGGGTCATATCTGCAGGGCAGAGATCATATCTSTGTGATTTCGTAACATTTACCAACCCTTCCCATAATTAGGGACCCTGTGCTACAGGGTGTGTTCTCAGTGGTGCCACCACGATAAATCCTTACATAATAAAGATAMTACTTGTAGATATTTTATTGCATTATAGTGGTTAAAATGCAGTAAAAGTACACAGAAATTGAGAATTCAAAGTGGTTGGGTCAGATTGTCTGGACGGATTCCTTGGACACATTCCAGGTCTGCACACTGGAGCTCACTCCACTGGAGACAGGAGTCCTCCAGTGATCCTTTACTACTCTAATAAGTAATTCAATCCGTTGGGCTGAACAGCGGACCAAGGCACTCATTTTCTTTCTAGTGAAAGGTTCAGGAGAGTTGCAGATTTTTGTGAAGTTTCCTACTCTGTCTTGAGGAGCTTTTTCCCTGAAGTGAAAGATTCCAAGAGTCACCTGTGGATGCGCCTGTGTGTTGTCAGCATAAGTATTATTCTGTGGTGTTCTGTCATTGAATATGCTGTAACAACAAATACAGTTCACCGGGGCTCCTATTCTGCAATCAGACCAGTTCACTCACCTGAACTGCATGAAGCCACATTCCCCTAAGAGGTACATTTAATGGCCATTGTGAGGTACAACTTGCTGCCTGCGGGGTGGCATGGAAGYGTCTCCATCTGACATGCTTTGTAGTCATCGTGAAACAAATACTCAGTTCCAGGAAACCATTCACATCTTCCGAAAATAGRCAATTAAAAGTGTCTGTTCCTGTCCTGTGGCTGTATAGTCACCATAAATAAGGTAGCAAGCTCAGATGGAGACATCTGCACTGTGTGCCTCCTAAGTTCGGGAGTCCTATCACAGGCAGCTTGACACATTCACAGCTATCTTTGCATCTCTCTGGCACCGTCCAGGCACACAAGCAGTGTTTCTGGTGACCAGTAAAAGCAATGAAATGGGCACAACTACATGCACCTTGAGTGGTGATGTTTCAGCTGTCCATCTTTTTGAAGTGCATTAGAAAGGCAGTTCATGAACAAGGTAACTGTGGGTAATGTGTGGGATGTTTCACTTTCCAGATTGTATTTTTTAATTCTGCATGTTCATGTAAAGTAGTCATTCAAATAAAAACAATGAGATGGAAATGTTTCTTGATTCTAACAGGACTTTTTCAGTTCTTTGGGCATATGTCCCATGAAATAACCAAATATGTTGTTTTGACATCAGAACTGGTTTTCTTCACTCCTCTTATCCATCTCATAGAGTGCCTATCGAGTCTTCACCAACAGTACCTGCTTGAAGCATATGATTCTGAAGATTCGCAGAGATGCTCGTAACTTTGAGCGGTATCAGCACAACAGAGACCTGGTAAATTTTATCAACATGTTTGCTGATACCCGACTGGAGCTTCCTCGCGGCTGGGAGATAAAAACCGACCAGCAGGGCAAGGTAAGACTGCCAACAAAACTAATCACTTGCTTAACGCAGCACATCAGGCTACATGATCATTCCTTCCTTTTTGACTCAAAATTGGCAAAGGTTTGGTTTAAACAACACAAGCACCAAGCAGAGTTATTTTAGAAGCAGAAAAAAGGCTTCAAGAACAAATGCAAAGCATTTCTAGCTTTCAATAGAATAGTGTACCATAGCCAAGGCAGCATTGGATTAACAACAAAGTTTGAGCCAGAGTAGATCTGTTGTGACTGCAAAATTTGACTCAGGGTCTCTACCTCCAGGGAAGCTTTGCTGAGTGACTTCTGGAACTACCAAATAAGTTAAAGCAGTGTTTCCCAATAAAATTATTCTCTTCTGTCTTGTTTACATGATGGCCACTACACATGATTTTGACCTACATAGCCTCAGGTATTTTCCAAGAGCCATCCTAGCTTTGACTAAGCCAGTCCTGTCATTTGCAGACATCTTCCATGGACTGTACTCAGCCAAGGTATTTGTGACATACGATTGCCACTGGTTTTCCCATTGTGTTCCCGCAATACCATCACAGTGTTGGCAGTCTTCTCATAAAAAAAACATTGTTCCTTTGTGTTTCAGTCTTTCTTCGTTGACCACAATAGCCGTGCTACCACCTTCATAGATCCCAGGATCCCGCTGCAGAATGGGCGTCTCCCCAATCACCTGACTCACCGGCAGCATCTGCAGCGACTTCGTAGCTACAGTGCTGGAGAGGTAACTGTGCTGGTGTCTACTCAGGAACTCTTGACAGCAGTCTTCTCCAGAATTAAAAGCACTTCTTATATTTGAAAAGCATTGAAACAGACTGTCTTGTGAATTTTTGTCTTCCAAAGTCAGTAAGGGATTTTTTTTCTTTCTGAAGGGTTTTTTTCAGAGCTTGCTGGTAGTGGAGGTTTATATTTTGATGATTTTCAGAATAAAATAATAAGCAAGTAAAACATAACTGAAGTGAAATTATGACAAAATAGATTTTAAAAGAAACCATATTTGATATCCTGGTCTTGCTTTACTAAAGCCAAGTCGTTMATTATTTTTATAGCCTGATAACGCAGCCTGATACCTCATATGTTTCTTCATTCCCCACTGTGACACTGTGCTCTGAAAAGATACACTCCCTAGAAGTAGTGCAGTAATGTATTTTTGGGTTTGCTTCCCTAGCTTTCAGTCACATTAAATATCTTTCCTATGTTTCATATGGGGATAACTTTTATCGCTGAGGGCCATGGACAGGATTGAAAGAAGCAGAAATACTGTGTTTGTATTGTGTATTTAAGGAGGAAAAAGTACAAGCAATCAGATTCTTCATATAGCAAATCCATACAGTTTTAAGATCTGTAAAGATCAATGCTGAATAGGAGTAGAGATGAACTATGGCRAAAGGATCTTTCTCTTCCACAAAAATATCCAGAGAAATGCTTGTGAAATTAGCATCAAAATTTATTGCAGCAGGACCAGTCTGAATACCTCTCACTGCCRGCTGGAGTTGGGATCAGAAGCTGACCAGGGTGTGAGGTCAGTTTTTCAGGACCAGAGGCAGACCAGGCATCAGTAGCTTGGGCATGTTTCCTCCATCTTGGGTGAATAGAGCACCTTATTTTCTGAAGAGAGAAGTGTATCAATGGATCTGTTTCAGTCATATCTTCCCACCAGCTTAGCAACTTCCCTCTGCCAAAAGCCTTCAGATTAGTGTTGCTATTGTGATTGAATTACTGGCACGACTGTGATAGCCACCTGTGCCATGATTCATACTTAGGCCCGTGCTTGCCTCAGGCTTGCTTGCAAATTCACCGTGTCAGGGACAGAAACACCACTGAGCAGCTCAGATGATCTAGCCCAAAAAATACACTTGGTTTTGCAAGCACTGGCAAGGAGCAATTTGCAATAAATCYGAAATAACAAGTACAGGGTAGGGASTCAAAATTATTGAATACTTTTGAGTAATGGTTCTCTGGGGAAACCATAAACTGTTCATTGAGGCCACTGTTTCGGCATGATCAGCCAATGGAATAGTCATCTCCCAGTCTTGGTGCCCCAGCTCCCACAGTGCTTCTGCACCGTTATCATTGTCAAGCTTCCTTGGCGTAGTGAAGTAGCTTCCCATTTGCAAGTGTCTGCTGCTCCGCTGGAAGGACTCCCATTGACTTCCAAGGACTTTGGATTGGTGCCTAAAAGTCCGTCATTTACAAGGAAGATATTCAACCCTTTGCAGCTCAGTCCRTTTATTAAGAGCCTCATGTTCTATGCCATTTCCTTCAAGTGCATTTGGATGTTCTTTGGCCTATAAATCATGTCTGTAGACTCACACSTGGGGCTTTGTCCTGGCCATGTGTCAGCTGTCTGCAGCCTTGCTGGTGTCTTTGCTGAGCAGATGGTGTGATCTCTGGAATCTGTCGCCAGGACAGTATGAAGGAACACAAAAGACAACCACCAGTTTTCAACATTATGTACATATGTCAAAGGAGCCTGAGAGACAGCAGAATAGTGAAGCTTGTGGTTGCCAGAGAGGGTATAGAAAAGAGCCAGGGTAATGGAGTAAAGGACCTCTGCAAAAACTTCCATTGTTCTGTGTAGATTACTGATATTAAATGGTATTACATATGAATGTGACAAAAACAGATTACAGATTCTTTAGTAAGCACTTCTTTAAAGGTATCAATCTTTTACAGGAAAAACAGGGTTGATGCTACTCTTGGTTACCTGATTTTTGGAAGAAAAGTTCAGGTAGCTGTAGTGGCTGTCAGTAACTAAAAAGATGAGTCACTAAGTGATTCATTTCCTTCTGCCACTGCTGTAAACAGAACAGGTCATAAGCACTTTCCATTCCCTCTAAGGGACTTTCCATCTGCAGTGAAAATCAACATACAGGATTACAGGGTAGAGATTTTAAAGACTGAAAGAGGAAAGAAGCAGGCATCCACAATGGAGAGGCAAGAGYTGCTCGTTAGCAAGAAAAGCAGAGAAGGTACTAGAATATAGCTGTATATAAATCTCCTTACCAACCCAAACCACAGCAAGCAAGTAGCAGGATTCAAACGGGCCTCTSAAATCCAGCAGGGATATAAAACCCAGGAAAAGGTGTTATGTCTTGAAAGACTCCTGTGGTAGTTTGGACTCTACTCTGCAACATCCCAGTATCAATTTCAAAGCTGTTAAACCCTGACATAAATCTGTCAGATTACTCTGCACTACATGAACCAGGTCACCAAATCATTAGCGGGGTCACTCTTTTTATTTTTTGTTAGAGAATAATGTGCTAATTGAAATTAAATTATTCAATTAGAGAGTTGAAGTAGGCAAGGCAATTGTGACTGAATGCTGAATCGAAGCAATCGATTGTACTCTATTAGCTAAAAGATTGGAAAGAGAAGTGTTAGCAAAATGAACGTTAATTAGATGGCTGGGAATTTTCCTGTTGTGTTGCCAGAGAAAAATTGTTTAGAGAYGTAAATGTGGAAAGACCAAACAAAGCATTAGCAGTGCTTAGGGACTGTGATGAGGAGAAGTACATCACCAGTTTATTATATTGAGGTGTGTACAGAACTGGATTCTTACAATCTAGATGACTTTAGCTGTTAAACCAGAACTGGGAAGATGGCAAGAAGGGTATGAAGGTTTCTTTTCATGGGCACTAGACACATTTTCTTCCAGAATTCTTCCTTCAGGGGAAATATGTCCAGGCACTGGAAAGCTAACCARAAGAAATGGTGACATGGACTAGGGGAGGATCCAGGCCCAGGCTGGCCAGAAGTACCATACAGTTCCCAACTGATGAGCAAATACCAACTGGTGCTACTTTTTATGGGAGTGAAACATTCACCATGCACTTCCATGGCAGTTTAGTGTTTTAAATCACAGTATGTTTAATTAGAATAGGTAAGATTTTTCATTGTTTAACCTGTTTGTTGACACATATCAAGTGCATTGACTGGTATCTTGTTACATATAAACATTTTGTGCTTTACGGGTTCCAAAAGGCAACCTGCCAGTCACATTTATCTTCTCAGTTTTTGTTTATATCCAGTTGGAAGACTTGGGGATTGGCCGTACCACTGAAAATGGGTTGGCACCCTTTGCTTGGATGCAGAGCTACGCATTTAAAATATTGGAGTGGGGGCAATTTCTTGCTGAAGTGGTTGCCAAGTACTGTAATTTGTGCAGTGAGAAAGGAGCAGCCATTAGCCCAGTAGAATGGCAGTTGGAATTCCTACTGCATCTTGTCCTGATACAGTCTGTCCTCACACTGTAGTGACAGGACAAGGGGGAATGTAAGCTGTGGATGCTCCATCCCTGGAAGTGTTTAAGACAAGGTGGGAGGGGGCCCTGAGCAACCTGATCTAGTGGAAGGTGTCCCTGTCCATAGCAGGGGTTTTGGAACTAGATGATCTCTAAGGTCCCTTCCAATTCAAACCATTCTGTGATTGCTCTTTTGGCCTCACCATGGCCACATTCTGGAGGAACACATGGGAGACAGGTGGGTTCCTCTAATTTGCACAAGTCCCCGAAGAGTTGCCCAGCAAGTAATGCCTTACTGCAGAAAGATTGCCAGACCTCTTTGTTTGGGTTTTAATATCCTCCTAACTGAGTGTTTTCCACCTTTTAAGGTATTTGCCTTCCTGACATGATTCCCTTCACTAGACAGTGTATTTAGAACAGTGGCTCTCTTAAAGTGCCTCAGTTAAGAGATAAATTTCTGTCTTACTACTCCTTTTATCAGCTCTTTGGATTATGTTCTTTTTTTCAGTGTAAGTGATTTGAGTTCTATTTCTGGTTATACAAGTTAGGCAACCTTCTGGGCTGGTACAGCCTATTTCTGTCCTGTGATCTACAGAGATATACCTTCCTCATGTTATTTTGAGTATTAAATTTCACTTTGACAATGCTGAGTGAACATGTTGCAGTGTTGTGGGATTTTTCTCTTTTGAAATTAACATTGCTGTAAAAACCTTGAAGTAATGCAGTTATGCTAGAACAAGAGACTGTGTGRTACTACAGAGATTTTATTTTCATGAAACCAGAGAAGTCCATCACTGCAATACCTCTATTAACTTGCTATAACTTCTGGATTCTGGTGCCTTCCCTGCAGCATTGAAGAGGTGTGATAGGTATGGACAGTAGTGTTCCTTCATTTGGAAACTCAGAATATTTGCCTTTTTTAAGTTGATTGAAGTATAAAGCTGTAATTTTCATGCATGCTTTCTGTCCTTCAGTCAGCATCATGGACCATTCTGAAGGTTACAGAAGTAAAGATGACAAACCTTTTAACTGACTGATGTGCTACCAATGGTCAGTTTCGATCATTCCTTTCCTTTCCTCTGACATTGTAGGCCTCTGAAGTCTCTCGAAACAGAGGAGTTACTCTGCTGGCCAGACCAGGCAATAGTCTCGTAACAGCTATTCGAAACCAGCACCATCACGAGGCTTTACCTCTGGGTAAGCCAAGTTTGTCTTTTCTTGTCAAAGCAGTGCTCACAAAAGTGGTTTTTAGAACTTCTTGTCAACCTCATGCTCTGCTTTATGGTACCCTGTCCCTCACTGGCAGTGCAGTCAGTGTGCCCCTGCACAGTCATGCTGACATGGCAAATAAAGCCTCTGATTTGTTTTTGCCTCTTCYAGCTTACAATGACAAGATTGTTGCATTTTTACGCCAACCCAACATTTTTGAGATGCTGCAGGAGCGTCAGCCCAGCTTGGCCAGAAACCATGCACTCAGGTACTGCTTTTTTCCAGATTGCCGAACCCAGGTTCCAGGAAGGATTTTTTGTAGTGGGAAAAACCAAAGTCTAGTAACTGTGGTACAAAGGATGAACTTGGACCCCATATGGAACTGTCACCATTAAAGGGTAGGTGTGGACCACCACGATCCATGTGGTTATTTTCCACAGACATCCAAGAAGTAAGAAGACCCAAAATAACTATAGGCAAATAGTGACATGTCTAATTTCTATTCTAAGTATTAATGAATAGTAGAAGCTCTGTCTTCACCTACAATTATCACTTTGCTTTTCAGAAGATAGAGTTAAAGTAGTGTTTGGATGGAAGTCAGCAGCAAAACCCCAATAACTTCAGCAGAACCAGGATTTTATTTCGTGGTTGGATTTACACCCATGTCATGGATATAGTCACCCTAGATTTTGTAAAGAAATAGGAGCATTATTATGAAATGGATTTTACTTGTGTCTTTACTCTTTCTCACTTGACTTAAAGGCAGTCCTTTCCAAAGTAGTAAAATTGTATCTTTCTTTTTCTTGTGCCCATTCCTTTCCTATTCAATTTTTTATAAACAGAAAAAAACAGAAGCAATCACCAGTACAATTTAAACTCATTCACATTCCAAGGTTTGAATTAACTGGTTTTGGTCAAGAACTCAAGCTGGTGTTGATAAGTGTCAGCAATGCCTGTATGCATCATCTGAGAGTTTGACTGGGAGTTAGGTTTGTCCTGTGCAGTCAGAGCTGTGGCTGCAGGACTGCTCAAGGAGGGAAGGAGGAGCAAGGGAAGGACCTTCAAGTTCCTGCAGGGCAGTTTCTGCTGGTAGCCTTACTGATTCATTCTTTACCTGTGAGGGGCAGACAAAGAGTTCTTTGGGTGTAAGGATTAGACTTCCCTTCTGAAGGAATAAATGCATCCAAATAAATTGAGAGAGATAGAATGAAAAATACTGTCAGTATTCAAGATGTACATTTTGGTAACTGAGAATTTTTTGTCTTCACCATCAAATTATTCCAGACTATTTTTTTTKCTTGGCTGTAACTTGAATTCTCATTTCCCAGAGAACAGATAATGCTTTTATCTCTTTTTGAGCGGAGAACAAAATTGACCAGTGATAGGGACTAGACAGCTTAGCGAGTGCATAATGAGATTTGTAACAGGATATGGARCCTTTTGCCTCCAGGTCATTGCTGATTATACCTTGGGCCAGAAGTGATCCCAAGCTACTGTCTAATGCTCATGGAGCAGGTATTAAGCAAGCTCCTAGGAGGCAAATGTCCATCTTTTACAGAGCTTGATTGCAGGGTACTAAAGCACATCCTTGACTTGAGGTAGAATATTTTGACTTAAAACTACAATAAATATATTTGTACAGTGCAATGCTTTAGAAACACACTGATAGGCTGGGGTGTGGATGTGTATCTTTCATGATCTTAATGTGCTGGTAGGATCCTATCCTATGTTTCCCACTCCTTATTAGCAAAATATATGATTTGACACATGTGACAGATGTTTACACTGTATAACCTCTGTGTGATCAATTCATGTCAAGTATATGTTAGAGTGTTATTTGCCAGATGGAACTGACAGAGGGAAAGGAAGTAGAAATTCGGTTGATAAAAGGTGGTATGTGAGTTGTGTTACTTTAGACTTAAATAAAAAATTTGCTGTCAGTGACCTGAGTTATACACATGAACTTGGACGACTAAGATTATTCTGTTTTCTAAACTGCAGAATAAAATCTCTTGSTTTTGGATCTGTAAACTGAGTGATAGAATTTATTTTGCAAGTTTGTTAGAGAGATTAGAAAACTAATCAGGCATATAAAATGTTTGCCATTTTTTATATGGAGATAAACAGGAACTGGCAAAATACCAAGGAATAACAACTCTAGGCATGGTTCATGCTGTGATAATGCCATGGTTTTTTCTGGTTTTGTCTTTTTTTTCTTCTCCATAATATCACTTATATTTCAGGGAGAAGATCCATTACATTCGGACAGAGGGTACACATGGGCTTGAAAAGTTGTCCTGTGATGCGGATTTGGTAATTCTGCTGAGGTAATCAATTTGATCAATGGCATAATGTCATTGCTTACAGTACCAGAGAAGCTATCTGGCTCTTTCTCAGCATAATTGAAAAGATTTTGTTAAATCAGGTCATACTGATAGCCATCCAAAATAACTCAGCCAGAGTACATCTGTCAATTTGTACTTCCTGGAAGGCAGCCTCCGGCCAGCCAGCTCAGTCATTATGGCTGTTACCATCAAGCAGCGGATAAAARAGAATCAGGTCAAAACGTTTCCTTTTAATGGAAAAAATTCTTGCTTTTTAAAGAAAAAAAAAAACAGAAGAGGAAAACACCCCTTCTCTTTCTCAGTACGATAATGTAACTGCTAAGAAATTGGTAGTTTTAATGGTGCCCACACATGAATGAAACCTCAATGTCCAGTGCCGTGAGTGTTGTTTGGGTAATGTAGATAAGGCTTCAGTTTTTACTGGAACCAGGGAGCTTGGTCTTTAGGTCCTAGCTACTTTTTCTCAGCACAGATAAGGACTTATTTCACTGTCTTGGTCTTACAGGGAAAATGTTGCATTACCCAGGTGGTTTGGTGTGCTATGATAGCACTGCCTAATGCAAGAAGTTACAACTTATTCCCATCAATTTAATTTGAGCGGTTGAAGTGCTGAGCTACATGAAAATGTACAGCTGGAGAAAAACAGCCTGGGAGACAGAGTGTGCATGCTTACTTCTCTCTGCTAACGTGTTGAAGGTGTTCCTGTGTACTACATAACCTCACATCTTTGCTCTCTGTCAGTGGGCTGAGCCACATGTTAGCATGAAACCTCTATTAAAATTTATTTTGTTCTTCATTACTACTGACTGGGCTGTCTTTGGGAAACGTATGGATTTTTTGAATCCTTGAGTTCAGAGATGCACCCAATTTGTGACACAGGGAACTTGCACCATATTGCATATTTACATTCCTCTATGTGATGAATGTGCACCAAATCTCTCCCTATGACTTTTTCCATGCAGCCTTTTTGAAGAGGATATTATGTCCTACATACCGCTGCAGGCTGCCTTCCATCCGGGTTACAGTTTCTCTCCTCGCTGCTCACCCTGTTCATCACCCCAAAATTCTCCAGGTAAGCAGATGGGGAAATTAAGACAAAATCTTGCATTTGTGGTGTTTCTCCTAATAAATAGAAAGGGGCAGATTCAGAGCCAGCATCAGCTGTCAGCCTGCTAATTCCAGTGCCTGCTCCGAATCTGATCCCAGCTGCTTTTTTTGCTGGATCAGTTTCCAGTGCTGCTGTGTATCTATTGAAATGTTAGCAGCAGCTGAAACACAGATCAGAAATTGCCCATATGGAAGAAGGTATTTTCCTGCTTTTTATATAGTTGGAAAGGATTAGGGTAGGGGAATGGTGTACTCCAAGCATAACTCACTGACATGGAAGCACATTCGTAGTATGTGACAACAGCAAAGAGCATGTTCCAAATGGAAGGTGTATTGCAATACTTCCAGTACCCCTGTAAAGTTCAGTCTCCTCCACTCGGTGTTCCAAAAACTTCTCTTCTTCCCGAGGCACATCTATTTTAAGAACTGAGGGGATCATCTTCATCATCTAGTCTGACCTCCCGTGTTGAGTCCATTAACTTCAGTTTGACAGGAAACATATTTTCCAGAAAGACATGCTGTCTGAGAAGGTTATTTCCAGCTGTGCTACGTCTCTGTAGTTATTGTTTATGCTATAGAAATTTGAGGAGCTAATGTCTCCCTTTTGCCAAGACACACAACCCCCACGGCAGTCTCACTGCATGGCTGTGTCCAGTGGCCATTTTGAGACAATCAACAGAAATGTGATCTGAAGAAATCCATTTTTGGCTGAGCTCTTTGAACATTCATTTAAATGATCTGATTTCAAACAAAATTAGTGGACAAGAGAAATTAAAATCTTGGATGTGGCTGTGGAAATTAAAAGATTTTTGATGTGAAGAAGTTAAATGCTGAACCCTTTCCTAGAGGAGGACAGTTTATGTCAGAATGTCCTATTTTCATTAATTAGTTTCAGCACAATCGTTAATACAGTTCCCCTCCCCTACTTCAGGACAGGTCATAAGCAAGTCTCCTACAGGACAAATATCCAAGTATTTGGCACAGACTTGACTTAGAAGACTGTTTAAAGAGCTGCACTGATCTCTACCTGTTCTTGTGAAAATACTCATTTCCAGCAACACGCTGTCTTCTTGCTTATTTCTGTCACTGGTTATAGAGCCCATGAGAGCACCCATTCTCTTATGTCCTGGGGAACAGAAAAGGCTAACAGGAGAAAGAATTGTTGCAAGACATTCTCTTTGCACTATGTGTAAATATGCCTTTCTGTTTTACCAGCAGAGATCATTACTAATGTCCTTCCCTCATGGCAACCATGATACTTTGGGTTCCCACTAAATGTAATTTTTTTTTTTCTCCTTTTCCTGTGGAGCATTTTCTGCCAGGTTTCTCGTAAAAGGGCTTGTTTTTATTGTCTTTTGCAATGAGATAGGGAAATGGGATTTCAGGAATCCAGTCTCTGACACTTTATGGCATGGCACTTGTTTATACAAAAGGAATAATCAGCTACTTTGAGAATGCAGCCTTCCGAACAAAACAGGTTCCACATTGCTAAAAAATCTGCTGTCTGTGTGAATTGTAGTAGGGAAATGTAGCGTTTCCTGCTGACAGAAATCCTTCTTGATGCCACAAGGGGTTTTGTGTTGATAGCTGGAAGTGTTTAATATACAGTCGGATTAACACAGGGAAACCCRATTCACAGCTTGGCTAGGGTGCTAGGCTCCAGTGAGAAGCATTGCTCTGAGTTTCAGAGGTTTAATCTTGCCAAGTAAGGAGATCTCCCATACAATGCAGAGGAGAGAGATCTCTTAAAAGTGCAAAAGGGAAAGAAAACCTGAATGCCACTGACCATGAGTGGCAGTTATGCATCTCAGTCTTTCTCATGCCTTTCTGATCCATGAATTTCCATTCAGATCAACCACAGCTAAAGGCTGAGGCAGCACAAGGGCACACACAAGGTGAGCCTAACTGTACTTTTAGTGAGGAAGATAGAGTCCCTGGAAGTTCATTGCAATCACTGGATTACAGGAACTTACAACTCTGTTGATGCCAGGTAGAATAAAAATAATACTGAGTGCACTGTATACCTGTAAAAAGTTCCTAACACATTTTTTAACTGGTTCTGTCTGGAAACACAAACTGCATGATTTGGAAGAATTAAAGCCCCTTGCACCTTAGGATGCTGTTCATTTTCCCTCCAGGGCTGCAGCGAGCAAGCGCAAGAGCACCTTCTCCATACAGGAGGGACTTTGAAGCCAAGCTGCGCAATTTCTACCGAAAACTTGAAGCCAAAGGGTATGGGCAAGGTCCAGGGAAAATTAAGTGAGTATTAAAATCACTCAACTAGTCTAACATGGCATAGCTTTGTCTTTTGTCATCCATTATCCCTAAAGACAGTGATAGGGAGTGAAAAACACCCTGGAGATTGCATTTTGTACATAACCACCTGGGCAAGATAAGATCTTAGTATATCCTGCAAAAGAGTGACCATCAAGAGGCTTTTTTCTTTTTTTACTTCTTATAGATCCATATTCTCTTACACTCCCATTTCCTACCAATTTGACAGGGATGTTCATGATCCTACCTTTAATTTGCTAATAGGATAATTATCCATGCTGGCAAATGTTTACCAGATACTAACAACTACATCATYGTAATGATGAGATGACTCCAAAATCTATGGATCTCCATAGCAGTATAACTCTGGTCCAGATTATGATCCTACAGAAGTTAGTCTGTACRTGCAGGTTTAACTTTCCATAGTTTTTTTGTGTTGGCAGCCCTCCTGGATTTGAACTGGAGAGATTTCTGCCAGTCTTCATGTATTTTGGGGGTCTCTGTCATGTGGTTGTGGAGTTTGCTTTCCATACGTTTCGTTAGTTGGCTTTTGAGTCTGTACCTGCTTGTGCTCAATCTAGTTATCCAACTCTGCCACAGGGCTGTGTGTTGCTAAGGTATTTCCTGGGCATCTGGTTGAATTTATGCCTCAGATTGGCTTCCTACCAAATGACATCTGTTGTGGAAAAAAAAAGTATGAAGCCAAGCAATTTATTCCAGGCAAACGTCCTCATCAAAATAATCTTACAGAGCTGAGGAGTCCTAGCTGGTGGTTACCCATTTTGTTGTCCTGCTAAATGGGTCCAAGGCAGACATGAAATATATTTTAGAAGGTCTGTCTTAAAATGTCCACGAACATACGAACAAGAAGGATTTCTTGCACAGATGGTGTTTAGAACTATTAGTACTACATTAGTACAATATTAGTACTATTCAGKAGGTTGTTTTAGAGGTTGGTAAGGGAGTGAGAGACGTGTTGTATAAACAGGGGCTGATACTCCCTTTGCTTCCCCTGCTGCAGAAGCAGTACTTCCACGGACATTCACTGGATTAAATCCAGGAAGTGTTTGGGGCCAATTCCAGAAAGCTGTGACTTCATACACACGGGAAACTCCTAGCCTCCTCTACCATATAAATTTGTACATAGAGGTTGCAGAGAGTCTTAGCGGTAGAGCAACACTTTGAACCTGATCATGGCACTGTAAAGAAATTCACCTTCGAGGTACATGGAAAAGTCTGAGGAAACAACTCCTGAAAACCTGTAATGGTCTAGTAGCACGTGCACCAGCAGATGCCATTTTATTAAGTTCTCTGAGAACAAATATCTCTCTTTAGCAGCTGTTGTTTACCTTCAACCTCACAAGCTCGCACAAGACTCAATCATCAGATCTTTATTTCTGCCTCCCTTTGCAGGTTAATTATACGGCGTGACCACTTGCTGGAAGGCACCTTCAACCAGGTAATGGCCTATTCACGCAAGGAGCTCCAGCGGAACAAACTCTACGTCACGTTTGTCGGCGAGGAAGGGTAGGGAACAACAGAATGCTCTCAGTTGTGAAGTAGCTGTTACGTTGCAAAACACCAGGTTGTCTAAGGCTGAGCCTCTCTTGTTATGTAATGTTTCTTTGGTTTTGTTTTACCTCTGAATAAGTGATTCATCTTAATCAACTCAAACATTTGTTAAAAATAACAATAACAAGAATGTTTCATTTTCCTATAACACCTTCCATCTAGATGTCTCACAGTGACAATTTAAGTGGTTAAATCTAATGTCATCTTGTTTGCCATAGATATTTTTACAGGCTGGAAGGGAAAACTCAACTACAGGCCAATGTTTATACACTGAATCAGTCTCAGGACTATAATTAGAGACCAGACCTTTATCCACTTTGTTACTCTAACTCTTCACAATGGATCTGGTTTTGCTTCAAATATTTTTGCTTTGCCTGCCATCTAATGATCATTTTTTATCCATATGTCGGTTTCTTGTTTCCATCTTAAGTGAGAAATACGAGTGCTGTTTAGTCCTTGCGATTTAATTCACCCAGTTGGAATCCGAAAGCAGTAGAAGTCTTCTTGAGAAGGCCTTTTCTCGGGAAACTTTCTACCAGTCTTACAAATCCGTGAGCCATTCTTGTATGATTAAAGCCAGCCCCTGAGCTTTTGTTTTCAAATGTAAACACAACCTTTCAAAGCCACCCTGGCTCCCCTCAGGAGCTACATTGTAATTGAGGCTTAATCCACGCACTTTTATAATAGAAAGACCATTGTGCACGTTTCCAGTGTTCCATATAACAAAGGCATGAAATTGTATTTCAGTAGCTTTGCATGTAAAGTTTCTTTTTTCAAAAACCGCATGGGTAGGATTTCAGTTCCAAAGGTACCAGAACAGTAAGGATCTCAGGCAACTCTCAGCATGTCCCGCAACTGCTGACACTCTCAGTTCTGAGGTGTCATGTCAAGTCAAGGGCTTCTGTCAGGCTGAGCTTGTCTCGGGACAGGTTACGTCCAGTGGAAAACAGAAGTCACTAGTCTCAAAGAGAGTCACTCTGTGACCTCAGTACTGGTTTTTTTTTCACTCTTACTTTTTATACTCTATGGATTCAATRTTGTGTAACAGAGGTCATCTTTCACAGCTGGTTTTGCCTCTAGCCTACAAGTAAAGCATAAACATGTAGCACACTTCAGTTTGTGTTTCTGGAATAGTGTTCTGGTATGCTAATACTGGCCAGAGTTGTGTTGTTTCCTGTGTGCCATGGTGTCCTCAGGAGAAATTACAAACCAATTTGATGTGCAAATTCATTCATTTTCACTGATTCRTTTACATCTGAAGATACATTCCTCCAGGGTTTCTACTGCTTAATGCTAATATACATTCTGCTGGAGGGACTCCAAGATGCCAATTCCCTACTGAAGAGTTGATGCTGTATGGCCACATGATGCTGTATGGGGACAGCTTCCCACGTTTCAAAGAAAAAGGAAATTGAAAATGAACTATAAAGGCTTTATGATGAGTTAATGTGTTGCCCAGAAATGCAATATCTAGTCTCCCCTTGGAGGCTTTTGAATAAAGACAAGTATTGTTTGTAGTTCTTTACTGCAGCTATTATCAGGCTTAAACCAGTATTTTGATGTCCATAGAAACAGACCTGTTCCATGGCTGGCACTAGTGGGTCACGTGGGCTTATTACCATCCTCTTTTGCAGGTGTGGCTTTAGTCTCACCACAGGATATTAGAGCTAAAGTCCTCAAAGAGAGAAGTACTGAATCTCCAGGCATAAAACAGAGGACAATGTGCCTACCTACTCCTTATCATCTTTCTAGTTGCACGAATCAGTCATTCAACCCCTTTCGCTTACACTTCTGTAAATTCAAACATAGTACTGAGCATTCTGATCCTGTTGTAGAGCTTTCCACTTACTTTACGTTTGTTAAGTAGAAAGAATAGTGTCCACCTCACAAAATCTTTTGGCACACATGATATATGGCTACAAATTGTTTCTTCATATTGCTACATGTAGGTTTATTTTAAATTGAAAAACCTACCTACCATTATTGGYGAACAATCTGTTTTTAATAAATCCATCACAGTTTCGTTTAATGCATTCAGGAAGAATTTTTGGTTTTGTTTTGCTTTTTTTTTCCAAGTTGAGGTAATTGGAAACAGCTTGATTTAAAAGTTGAGTTTAAAAAATTAAAGGAAAAAAAAGAGACTCTCTACAGAGCAAATTCATGCAACAGCAAAGCACAGCTGAAGCTGTACCACATGAAAATACCAGAAAAGTAGGAGAGCTTGGATGGAACAACCGAGGAATCATCAGTCTATCTTAAGAGACACAGTTCTGCTGGGACTTGGTCTTGTTCAGCATAAACCTTTGTGTTATACCTGTAGCTAAGAAAGCATCCTTGGGGGTAGATATGGTTACATCTCAGTGTAGGAGAGTAAGAGCAATTTCTGCTTCAGTGCAGGCTGTCAGCTCTGTGAACCCAGGTCTTCGTAGGCAGTTCAAACCCACTCCCTAAAAAGTTACCCTTCTGCTAGCCAGCCAGCTGAGGCAAGGCTAAGCTTAGTACCTCCAATTTGCTAAGCCTTTGGAACAAAGGAGAATAAACTACTTAAGGGATGTGTCCCAGTTATGATTCCTCCCAGATCAGCCTGGATATTGGTGAAGTTTCGGCATCGCAACTTGTCCAGGACTCAGAATCAACTTTTGAGAGGAGAGATAAATCATGCTAGAAACACTTGACTGCACAGGCGGATGTGTTAAGACAGCAGCCTTTGCAGGCAAACCCAGGAAATCCACCCAAATGGTAAGGAGCCTCATTTTATCTTTTCTACATTTTCCTTTCCAGGTTGGACTACAGTGGCCCCTCCCGAGAATTCTTTTTCCTTCTGTCTCAGGAGCTCTTCAATCCCTATTATGGGCTGTTTGAGTACTCAGCCAACGATACTTACACTGTACAGATCAGCCCCATGTCTGCCTTTGTTGAAAATCACCTGGAATGGTAAGAACATGTCATGCAAATTTGAACAATCATTTCAGAGCAATAAAAGAATGGAAAAGCAAAACAAAATATGCCAGTTTAAAGTACATACAAATATTGCTTCTTCTGGGAAGAAGTAGGTTGTGAAAAGGAAGAGAGGGGGTAAGTGGAAGTACAAGAGTAGGGTCTGAAAAAGCAGTTGTGATGAACTACTACTATTAAAATATCCTGCTGGCATTACTTGGGACCTGATGTTTGTGTACTTCTGTGTGAATGTGAAAAGGACAAGGAGAAGAGCTTTGCTTAATCCAGACCTCATCTCTGCAGTCCCTTTCTAAGGAGAGCAGGTTTGGTCTTTCTGTACATCACACAGCGTTGTGCTTGGAAGCTGTACAGTGTCCTCTAAGAGCCACGTTGCTGCTCTGTACCTACCACAGGCCTTGAAAAAGGCCCAGTGAATGCAGTTTCCCTTTTCTTCTCTGGCAGAGTGTCTCTGCTTGCGTGGGCAAGGCCAGCAGAGTGAGCAGGTATTTTACCTTACCAAGTATGTGTGCAAACAGATAAATTCCTGATCTTGTTTCTATATCAAAAATTCTGAAAGCATATTGTGATCTCCTCATTTCGTCCTTCTGCCTCCAGATCTGTCTGACTTTGGGAGTTGTTTTCACTTTGGTAGCTTCAGATGTGGTTCAGCGAAGCATGGGCTGCAAGCCCTGGGCATCGCTTGAACCCTTGTGGGATTTCATTGTGTCAGAGAAGTGCTGCCACATGGGTTTGTTTCTCTGATGGTTTTCTTTGTCAATCTCACTGGCTCCTCTCAGAGATCCTTTTTTTAAAATGGGATGCAGTTCAGGCACCTTTTAACTTGCAAATAGTACACACCCCTCTGTTCTTGTAAACAGATCCTCCTTTGCTTGGCTTACAGTGGGCAGGAGACCAAGAACAGTTGTACCGTCACTTCTGTTAAGTTGCTGGGGAAAAAAAAGGAATGTTGCTTGAGACTAGCGTGGGCTCTGAACTGCCGGCATTGTTTTTTTGTATTATTACTTCCAGCAGTGGAGCTAACAATGATCCTTGCTTTAGAGTATTTCTCTACTGACGGAAGCAGGAAGAGAGCAGCTTGGTTCTTACAGCTTGTTCACCCCTTACTGCAGTCCTGTTAATTAGGCATTATGTGGTGCCTTCGTTGTTTTCAGGAAAAAATATAGTCTGTCCCATGTCCTATCTTAACAGACAGCATAGATAAACTTTTGATTTAGGAGGCTGTTATTGGTGGAGATACATTTTGATTTCCAGGCAGAGGACCAATTAGGCAGGTGTAAACCCGTGGTCATTCCACCCACACTGTGACAAAGCTGAATACAAGCCTCTGTGTCCAGAGATGCTGTTCCCATGTTATCTCAGCAGTAGGTGAAATAGGCCCTTAGCCTTCTGTGTTATAAACACTGTCATTGCAAAGAGTTCAGCTGCAATTTTCTCAAGTGATAAATTCTGCTCCAACAAGTGTATGCTTTGTTTGATCCCTTCATTTTGTCCTTCTGTGCATTGAGAGGTTCCAACATGAAAGAGGCAGGTTTTTAGAGGTATCCTGGGCATATAAAACAGCAGAAAGACATCTAATATGATTTTCTGTAGCAGTTAGCATTTAACTCAGAAATAGCAGCAGTTAGACACTTAGGATATTTTTCCAAATACATGTATCAATCCGGCTTCTTGCATGCAGAATGTTATTTAGCCTTTGGACATTTTTGGTTTCCTATTTTTAAGAAAGATAAATTAAGTCTCTTGGCCTGCAGAAGGAAATAAATGCTATGAATGAAGAGGTTGGCACATGAGGTATTGTAAATAGGGCAAGATTGCAGAACCCAAAGGAAAGATAAACAATCCGGTCAGTGCTTGGAAATACTTCTTGAACCTGTTATGGAAATAATTGCCTGAGACCAGCAGTTTATAATTAGCTCGATAGGTTTCATGATTGGCTTGTAGATATCTAGACATTCTAAGTGTTTTTATGCTGTCTATGTGACTGATCTCAGCTATTCATGTGTAACCCTAGAGTACTGTATTCAGAAGTCTGCACAGCCAGCTAAGATAGGATTTGGACGAAGCTCTTTGAAACTTAGAATATGATTCTCCCATAAAGGCTTTACAGGCTAACTTCTCTGAGGACACTCTAGTGACTCGCTTGTCATTGTTTGTTCGTGAGGAATGGGGGTTTCTGATGTTCTCAGCCTTTCTTCAACTTCATTCTCATCAAAGTCAGTTCTAAAACTTCTGTTTCTCAGATTTACTTGTTGATATGACTCCAACAGAGCCTCTTCCCTCTAACAAGCAGGAAATAAAGATTATTTTCCTGTTCTCRAATCTGTTATGAAGCACCAGTTAACATAGATGAATGAATCAGTTTGAGAGTACCAGGCTTACAGATAATTAATACTCATAGTCTTTTCAAAGCTTAAAGTCTGATGTCAGTCATGAACACCACACAATCACAATTGGTTTAGATTTGCAGATTTCTTCAACTGTATGCTTTTTGGTGCTGCGGGGCTTATGATTTATGTGAAATCTACCCTTGGCATGTTTTTCTGTATAGTAATTCTGCAAGACCTATCCAAACATGGCTATATTAAGAAACAGGGCTAGCAAAAAGATTCCCTTAAAATTATTTTATGTTTTCTCTTTCTTAAGTGAACAGTGTGGATTTGAGATAAATAGAACAAAATGCAAAGATGTGAAGTTTTTTTCATATTGACAGAATTGAGAAAGACACTGCTCTCTTTCCCCAGCCTAAGTTACAGTTCTGCCCCTTTTAGTGGCTTATTTCATGCTTTGCTCTTTGTATAAACAGCATTTGGAGTCCAAAATGAGCACATCAAAGCACAGACTAGTTGTACATATGCCAAGTTAAGAAAGAGACATAATGACTGGAAAATATTTCTCATTTATGGAGAAACTGAGATTTAACACCTTTCCTGCAAGCTTCCATTGAATAAGACTTTTTCCTTCAGTTAACATATGTGCATGCTGAACACACAAAATAGAAGACATCACACATTTTTAAAGTTAAAATATTTTAAATCCCCCTATATGTGAAAGGACACYGTTATAACTTTCTAGACCAAAGAAGTTTGATGATGCGCGTTTTTATCTGCATGCCGCAGGATGTACCTGAAGCTCATAGCCAGAAAAGCTGCTTTTAATACCTGCCAGTAATAGCCATTTTATCTGATCCAGGTAATGTGTCTAACTTTTTGCCTGGTTATTTGAAAACTTCTTCTGAAATACAGCCACACTTGAGATAGTTCACCCTTCTCCACATAAGTGGGCAAAATGTGGACAAAGCCAGAAATGTGGAAAGAAGCTCAGTCTCTGCATAAAAGGCCAAATGGCCCAGACAGAAAAAAATCATTCACAGATATTCATTTGGAGATCTGAGGGATCTTAACTTGAAACATCATTTTCAGTATTTTCATAGTGAATTAGTGACAGCATGGTGTTTTGTAACAGCTAGGCATTTGTGGACCTTGCCATGACATTTGTGCAGCCAGAGAGCAGTACCCCAGTGTTACAGTTATCTTAGAGGTATTTACAGCTTGCTAGTCATACTTCGCATTCTGTATCCATYTCAGAGAAGCCCTGTTGTGTTTTGTTTATTTTTCTTTATATGAAAATTAATGCATGTATTGAACAGAACCTTATTAGAAAGCTGAAGACCCGTGAGTAAAATGTTTTTGTGCAGAATCCTACTGAAGACCACAGACGTGATAATATAGTCAGACGCAATGCCCAGGTCTCCAAAAGCTGTAGATTTATTCCTGGCCACAGTGTCCTAATGAACTCCGCTAACTTAATGCTCATTCAGAACTGCTTTGGGGCAGGAGTTTCTTCATTCATTTCCCATAGTTAACCTTTCTTTCTTCTCTCCTATACCCCTGCTCATATTCTAGTCTGTGCCGCTGAGCAGAGTCAGACAGAAGACTTGCACGTGTTTCTACGTCTCATTCTGCAGGCAAATGGAAGCTTGGTGCATCCACTCTCCGTGCAGACATGAACTTTCTTTCCCTGTGCTCCAAGCCAGCTGACGTGGTCACTGCAACATTGAGCTGAGCAAATACATGCTGCCTCCCATCAGGGCTGATTGCTTCAGGCTCAGCACTGCCTCGCTTGCTTTTACGTGCTCTGGCAAGTGTGGTACATGGGCAGAGCCAGCTGCCTTTGCCTGCACAGTGCTGTAGGGGTAAAGCCTCAGCCAGACTCTGAGCAGCCTTTTTATTTATTTCGTGTAAATGGGAAACCACATAACCAGCACTATCCATCTCTAGCATGCCAAAGAATGCAGGGTGTTGTTTTTCCCATTTTTCGTTGTAATAAACCCAAGAAGAAACAACAGTGTTGCAACCTCAGCTGTCCTTTCTCCTTAGAGAGCTTGGTTGGTTTTCTTAAACCAATTTCCTTAGGAGTTGTGCCTTGTGCAATTGCCCTGCCTATCCATCAGACAGATTCCTAATCAGTTTGAGACCAGTTTGACRGGAAGGTAAACATCTTGAAGACAGCAATTTCCTAAAAGGTTTGTGAAATTTGTGTCTGGGTAAAGGATAGATCTGCAGAAGAGTGACTCAGTGAGGCGGGCTGGAGAGCTCAGCAGGAATCTGTTCTGTGTCCTCTCAGCTGGCTAGGCGGCACAAGTGAGCCAACAGGTCCATTACAGGTGCAGGCTGCAAACCAGCCATATCATCTGGCTCAGTAGTTTGGGAATGGCAGGGAGAGCTGTGCAAGCTCAGGGGAGACAGAAGGGAGAAACTGGAGATACTCCAAAGTCTGTGAAGTGCTAGCAGAAATGTGTAGGAGGAACTGGGAGCTATTGCAGTGTGGTAGTGCAGGGCCATCAGAAACAGATCTGTAGGAAACAAAGCTCCATTAATCCTGCTACACAGAGATTGACTTATTTCAATTAAAGTGTTTTTAAAGAAAGTGACAAATTGCCTCATGACCTGATGGGTTGTGTTCAGATGCTGACCAGCTCATAGGATGGATTTAGGCACACTCTGTGGCTCTTTATAGAAACAGTGGAGAAATGTAGTCACAGCATCTAAGCAGGAGGTCTGCAAACAGCCATTACTCCTCTCCACCGACTGAAAGGAGTTCTTGGGAATATGTGGTCTGAATTACTCATGAATCTCTCTCATTTTTCAGCTGTTGTTGCAGGCAACCTACATATGGCCCAACACCTGTTTAGTCAGGGAGCCACAAACACTGAGTTCCGTTTTGGGCCCAAAAGGGCCAGTTATGTGGGTCTACATTTGGGGAAGGGATAAATTTAGAAGAGCAATTTTGCAAAAGGGCCTGTTTATGCAAAACACTGAAAAATCATCCTCTTAAAAATCAGATCAGATAAAGCACTCCAGAGTGAGGCATCCAGCTACATCCAGTTGTTTTTGAAATTAGATGACTGCCTCTTTGCCTCAGTTTCCATCTGAAGAGATTTCCTTGTATGTAATCAACTGAAATTCCATTTGATGTACAGTAATGCTCTGAACTGCTTTGAAATTCTCGGATGAAAGGCTCCATAGAAAACCAAAGCATTTAATGTTATGTTACACTATAAATTTTAATTACTAGCAATGTCTTATTTTAAATAAATTATGTTTGCATGAGAAATTTTCAAGCACTATTGTAAATCTTCTGGACAAGAATGATATTGAAATAAATGTGCAGCTGAAATAATTTATAAGACCTTTTCACTGTGTGAAAAGCGTATCTTACTGAAATGCCTTCTTGCTGCTGTACTGTGATCTCTCTCATTCCTCCTGTACTTAAGTAAACTTTGATTTTCCTATTAAGTTTGATGTATGACTATATCACATAGAGCCTGCCTCAGCAGCTGGTTAATTATTTATTAAGGGTCAGGAGGAATTGGAAGATTAAAGGCAAACCAAAACTGAAGGAGAAAAAAAACATTCTTCTTAACTGAGCTTGTACAGCAACCATTTTTTACAAAAAAAGGTTCTGCTTTATATTTACCTTATTCTTGACTTTCTGTCTCTTAGTAGAGAATTTTTTTCCAGGTTCTTTTGAGGATCTGAATGGGGCTGTTTTATGAGTTGAAAGAAAAGATGTCTCTCACAGTCTCTACTYCTTTTCCTTTCTCTGAAGCTCATAGTCTTTCTTGCACTGCTTCCATAATTAGAGCTTGGTTTGAGGGAAAGGCGGGTGTTCTCTTTTGTTCTGTATTTGCAAAAGTCATATTTATGGATTTTTCCCTTGCTTAGGGCCATTTAGTATTTCGTGACATTGCAGATTAAATTTGCCCAGAGATGGGAGGCTTCACATGAAAATCTCTATAGTGTCTATAGGCAGAGGAGAAAAGGGTAAAATCCACACTGTCTCTGAGCACGTGGGCCTGCAGGGAAGCATCAGGATGGGCAGTGATTGCATGTGTATTTGTAGTGGCAAAAACTCCCAGAGAATGATGAATGTTGTCATATCTCTTATTCCAGCCACACTGGAATAGCAAGGCTGAGCTGTCACTATGAAGTATTGCTCAGTCATCATTGCCCCTCCTTATTTCTCACTACATTTTATTCAAGCTTTGGTAAGGTAAAGAAAATTCACCAAGAGCAGGTGCAGAAATTCCCAAGCTAACCTTTTTTGTTAGTAACATTCATACATCAAAAGAAAGACTGCTTGCAGAGAAATATTGTTTTCAGTAAATCACCCAAATTCATTTTGGGTATTTTTGAGTAGCAAAGGCATTTCTCTTTTCTGTAGGCCTCTCCCTGGACTGTTTTGAAATTTAGGAGTTTCATTTGTCCGTTGAAAATTATTCATAGTTTCAATACATTACCTTAGTTTTACATTAAATTTCAGAAAAAGGGAATATTAAAGATTTAATTTGACCTGATATGTATGGTTTTAAAGGGAGAAAGAATATTTGTCAGTTTGCCCCAACTTGAGATAGGAATATTTTTCAAAATCTCAAAAAACTTACGGAGGATGAGAAAAATCCTGACCTGTGCACCCTCTATGAGAAAAAGTTCATTTAATAGCAAGAATACAGAACTGTTCATTCAGTATCCTGTGGCTCATTGAAGGAAGCTTTTTACACTGTGACTTATGACTTCCATTCTGGAAAATGGCAGACTAGAAACTGGAATTATTTAATTGTGTTGGAAGGATTTGTAAAGAAAAACTAGAAAATTTTCTTAGACTTCAGAACAGAAATGTGAAGGTTCAGGTCTGCTATTCTGTGTGCTCCCAGAAGAGGATCAGAGTGGTCAGTTTGCAGTGGTGTTAATAAAAATTGAAGGTATGCAGTGATTTGCAAAACAAGACCGAAAATGGACTATCAAGCAATTAATACCATGTCTGAATATTAGCACACAGATTTCTGAGTTTACTCAATTTAGGATCCTCATCCTGAGAGGCAGGGATCCTTAGCTGAGTTGCAGCACAGTGCAAACCCAAGTGTGCAGCTTCTGGACAGGGGTGGTAAGCCCACAGGGCTCTGCACTGCCTGTGAGCTGTTTGCAGTTAGCTCAAGGATATCTGCATCATCCTTCATCACGTGGGGTAGACATTCCTGGGTGCTTAACCAGGGACTTTATGATGAGCAGTCTCTCTCGTGCTTAAATACCCCAGACTGGCTGGAAAGGATGTGCCTCCTTTGACTGAGAATAAGTCAGTTATTGTGGCTGCAGTGTTCGTAGTTACCCATTGAAGGAAAATGTGCAGTCATTCAGCTTGTGTTTTTATGGCCCTCTTGTCTGGCAGATGACTAAATCTGTGGATTTTGCCCTGTAGCTTGACTAGTTTGTTTCAACACATGGCAAAGCTATGAAAAGCAAACATAAGTCATGCAATGTATAAAACTTCACTGATTCATAGGTTTGCAAAGTGCCCACCAACAACTTTTCCAAAATTTCTGACTGAGAAATCAAAGTCTCTTGACGAAAATGTTCTTTTAGTGGTTTGAAAAAAGCAACTGATAAGCATCAGATCGAACTGATCTATAAGGAGCTGATGATAAACTGGAGCTGATTGATTGACAAAATTACATATTGTTTTATACAAAGTGAGAAAGTAAAAAAATGTCAAATAGACAAAACAACTAARATGGAGCAGGGACTCAGAGGACTGTGATTCCATTGCTGTCTCTAGCACTTGTTTTCTGCATAACTTCAGGTAAGTCATTTTACTTTCGTACTTAAGTTTTCTCATTTTTCAAATGAGATATTGGCACTGATCTCTGTAAGCTGCTTTGAGATTTGCCAATCAGCAATAGATTCTAGGAACTGAGAACCACGAAATGTAGAGCTTTGTTGTCTGCTAGCTGGTAGTTTGTCTCTCAGTCTGTATCTCCTCTGTAGCTGATGGGCAGAATTGGAGGAGCATTTGCCAACAGTCTCACAGGCCAGTGTGTCTTATCCATTGTACCCAGAAGAGAAGCTAAAGCCTGCAGACAGCCTGGTTTCTGATGAAGATTAGTCATGCTTGTGCTGCCTGGGTTCTTCCAGGGTAGGATGACTGTGCATGATGGTTCATAAGGCTGAGAGATGGCTCTGCCAGCAGAGATGGCCACGTCAGCACTCAGACACACTCCTCCTCTCCTCCTCCGAAATGCTGAATTCATGGATCTTGTTACTGGTAAAATAATACATAGCACACATTTCTTACTACAGAGAGAGATCATGTTCATTTTTTAATCTCCTTACTAGTTTAAAGGCAGACCTAGAAATCAGTTCTCCATCTCCAAGGCATGGAGCGTCTGGTGCTCAGACAACCCATGACACTGAGGCTGGCGTGCCTGCCATGGCCCCACACAGAGAACGTCCCAGAGCTGGATTAGCTTAGTTCTGTACCTGCAGTAAGAACTCCTGGCACAGCCCAGCTCACGTGCAAGGAGCCAGTGCAGCCACCTCAGCATGGGGCTTTCTGACTTGGCTGCAGTGCTTTGTAAATGCAGCTGTAACCCTTTTCCTGTATGAGCATTTACCTGGAGCCACTGTGTGGAGGAAAGGAACCATATGATAGATTGTGCTGAAGAGAAACCCAAGGGGATTTATGAATTTATCTACATTACCTTTGCCCCTCATTTTTCTGGATAAAGCAGAATAGCCTGCAGCTTCCACCATAAATTCATTCTTTTTTCTCTGTGACACTATTAGTCTTTTAACCTTTCCTGAGAGTTCTTTTGTGGTGGATATAGCCAAGATATAAGGAAGATGAAAGGATATTTTGAGTGAACACATAGCTAGGTTAGAGACAAGGAAAATACTTAAAGGATCTAATTAGGTTAAATAAAGAAGCAGTGGGGTTTGGATTATCTCTTTGTTTTTCAGTTGCTGGTAAATTAAGATTTAGGAATGGTTTGAGGTTTAGTTGCTAATTTAGGGTGCATGAGCTCCAGAGATTTAGAAGGACATGGATAGTTCACATTTCCATCACATGTAAGCAACAGATCTTTTTTAGGTGGTTACTTCTTAGTACTGAGAAACAGAAATGTTGTGTTCCACTTGCAGATAGATCCAGAGAATAAAAGTAGGGCAACCACTTACTGAAGTGTCAGTATTGTACTGGCCTTTTGCAGCAGAAAATTTATGCACAAATTAGGAATGAACTGAGAGACTGACTCACATAAAGTTACTCATCATATGAAACTCAGGTGACCAGCAAAAGTAAAAATATCTAAAGAAAGGCTTATTTTCACCTGAAGAAAATTACCTGTTCAGGATTTCTAAAGGAAATTTATTTGTACTAAGTTGCTTTTCTTCCTGAAAATCATTTTTCATCCTTTTTTTCCTCTTGTTTAATTTCAGCTCTTGACTGATGCACATATATTTCCCACATCTCTGAACACCCTCTTTGTATTTTATGACAATACACAAGCAGGCCTGATGGACTGTTTCACTTTCCATGCACTTTACAACTGGGGCTACTTAAGAAAGGCTAGTGCTTTCTTAAATGAGTGTAAGAAATTTCCTTGAAACTCCTAAGTTTTATGAGAATAGTAAGCAGACAGAAGATTAGGAAAGGATGACTCATGGAATATGCTCTTTGATCTTTTGATGCCTGAATGAAATGCCTTGGCTCTGAGTAGAATGTATCCTCTATTAAATCCCAGTCACATTTGCAGAGGCTGCAGGGATCAGTCCCTGTACACTATAACTATTTAAAGTTCATCAGTTTCCAGGCTGGAAGTCTGCACACACAACTGCTCCATGTCAGGACTCCTAAATGTTTTCTTTAAATTTTAATTGAAAAATGGATTGAAATGAAGCTTACCTGRCAGAATTTTCTATGGTTTCATAGTGAGCAAGTACAGAGTTTCCCCTTAGAAACTCAGTAACTGAAAACCTGGAATGAATTTTGACCATAGATGAGATAAGATCCATTTCAGTATTTAGAACATAATGCACAGGAGGTAAAACCAAAACCTGGTTGGGTGAGTCATTACCATTCCTTCAAAAGAAGTGTGTGGGGATGTAGAATAAGTTCTCATGTGGGATGCCAGTGTGGTTAGATACCAGAATCAGTGCAACATTGGAAGATGCCATGCATAGGTCACCCAATACTGTATCTTGGTCTTTCTGAGGATTCTTCATATTAGAGATGGATATAAGAAAAGAAAATGAGCCAAGAGTACTCTTATTACTCCTTATATTGGAATTCTCCTCTATGACTAATTTAGGAATTATTTTACCTTTTCTCTTTAAAATGCTGACACTTCATGAGCTTCTGTCTCCAGCCTTTGTAAGAGCCATTCCTTTCATATTAATGACACATGAGCTCATCTGATTCTTGAACTGAAGAGGAATCGTGCTGGAATGCCACAGCATCCACCTCTGAGCCTGCAGATACGCAGAGCACATTTACCACAACGACAAATGACATGGTGGCAAAGAGGAGTCTGCAGAGTTTGCAGATGCATGTCAGATAAGGAGAACGCGTGAGCTGCCCCAGCCTGCGTGGCTCAACCTTCCTGACAAAAGAATACTTCGTGTCATCCCATTAGTCCCTTCAAATGTTCTGTCATTTTTAGGGGTAGGGGTTAAATATGCACACCAAATTAAAGAAAGGCATTTGTTAATGAAGGCTGATAGAGGTGTGGATTTGATCCACAGCCAAGGTTTTGTAGAGGTCATCTGATCTTCTGCTAGATCATTTCTCTGTGGATGTACCTCACACAGGACATGTTGGTCATGTCCTGCACTGAGCCAACACAAGGATGTGTACTACCAATACACAGATGTGTGGTGCATATGCCTGACACACTGCCAGTATTGCTTAAAACTCATAGTGTAAGAGTCCAGGCAGAGCTGACGTAGCCATCTGTTCAACTGTTTTTGCAAAATACACATTCTTTCATTAACAAAAGAAGTTCTTTGTTTATAAAGTGCTAGTGCTGGTGATAACACCAAAGTTCAGAAATTGTACAATCAGTACATTTTCCTCTGCATGTTGTGTCCCCCCCTCATGTCACAAGATTGCAAATCACAAAATTTTAGGCTATAAGAATGGATTTTTAGTTCCTTTAATCAGCAGTTTCTGGCCTTCAGATTGTTCAAGAGTGTCTTCATAACAGCGCTGGTTTTAACTGTCCTTTAAAACAAGCCGTACACAACCTCATGAATCCTTGATGCCTGGTTTCCTACAAATTTGTGTTTCGTGACAGAATTCTGTGTTGTCTAATAAGGTGCATACTCAGAGTGAAGTCGTTCCTGTGACTGTGCTTTTCTAGATATTTTCCTCCTGTTAAATTCTCTGGTATCTACTAATGATGGAGATTAGATCCAGTCTCTCCCACTGTGAAAGGGCTAACGGAGTCTCCAGCTGCATCCACCTGACAAATATCATTCTGCCTCAGAAGAGCTGCCAAGGACAGAAACCCTGTACTACGGTGTGGCCTCATTTGTTCAGCTCCTCTTTCAGGTGGCCAAAAGTTCATCTGCACAATTAAACAGTCCAGAGCTTTAAAACTGGTACAACAGAATGTGTAAATTTTCCTTACAGATGAAAGCAAGTCTTGTGAAAGGAAAATGACATTTTCAAGTTTGATGTGAAGCATGTTATATTTCTCTCTCTTGAGCCCTACTGTGAATATTTTTTCACAAGCTACTGCATCAAGAAGGGCACACTTAAATGCAGCTGATGCGTTCGTGTGAGAKAAGGTTTGCAGGATTTTCAGTCTTTTTAATCCCATCAGGTGCTTCCGCTATTTAGGATTTGAAGTTTCTTATACCATACCCAATTTAGCCCACAAGGCATAGTTCCCCAAGGCATCCGCAAYAGAATGATAAAGACCGTTCTTCCTCTGTACATATGGATTACAATCTCTTCAAGGTACACCATTATCCATCTGAATCCAAGGAAAAACTGTCATATAAAGTAGAGCTGCGCTGATTCAACCGGTTAAGAGAGAGCCCTGTAACAAAGGGTCATTATGGGTCCTGCCTTGCTCTGGTGCTATATGATAAGGACTAGAGTAAATTAAATCTCCTGTGCCTCAGCTGCAATTGGAGGAAAATTTATTGCCTAGTCGCTGCTACAGCATATGGATTTGTCTCTCCCTGAGTACACGAATGTGCAATAAGTATGCAGAGAGTCCCGCTGAARGGAATGAGCCTGTTATTTTGCAACAGGCTGTTGTGAAAACTGGCTGTTTCAGGGGCACCTGAAGCCTCCAGGAGGAAAAGAAGTTAGCTGGGTATGGTGGAAACTTCTGCAAATGGGTCAAAGAGTAGTGTTGTTAAAAGCCAGAAAGCAGGTGCACACAATGTCCTTTTTGAGTGGACGAACGGTGTCAATAGGCAGTCAAACCAGAGCAGCTCCACTGCTCATTAATTCTGTCTCTCCTTCCACCATTTCCTGTTCATTAACTCCCTCCTGCATTTCCCCTCTCTGCCGGAGCACATTACTCAGACTCAATCATTGTCTCCAAAAGGGAAGGGTGTTGAAAGAAAATGCCAGAGCAAGACCTTGCATTCCCCACCTCTCCCAAACTAGCTTTTCTGATAGAAAGAAACCAAACAAGCATTTTACACTTCCTTGGAAAGATAAATGTAAGTCAGGCTTAAGGAAGGTATGTGCCCTCCAGCCAGGATTTACCTTTGTGCTGCTTATTCTGTCAAGAAAACTTGTTTTGTTCTGAAAGGACTGTCTTACTCACCTTTAAATCTTACCCATGCTCTAAATCCTTCAGGAAGAAATAAACACAAGAGTCTGGCTTTGTTTTAGCTGGCTTTTGTAAGGAGGGCAGTTTGTTTCTTGCTTTTTTGTAAGTTTTGATATATTTTAAGTGGGATTGTTATGCTTGGCTGAGTGGAGTGGCAGCTTGATGGACTGTGTGGACACACACACAGATAAACTGTATGTTTGTTCTGCAAGAATGGCAGCAAATGCCTCCCGTTTGAAAGGTATCCCTTGGTTTACCATGGTCCATGTTTCTCAGTGCACTGCTGGACCAGAGAAGTGTCATCTCTGGTCCCAGGACCTGCCCAGCATGGACAAGAAGCCAGAGGACCTTCTCTTACAGCACTCTTCAGATGTGTGTCAAGCATAGGCAGTCTCTGCAGAGATGCCAAAGCTTTGTGCAGGGGCAGAAGGGTCTGTGGGCTGGAGAGCTTTGGCCATGAAGTACCGGGTATTCTGGGGTGATCTGGAGCTGCCAGGGAATACGATCTGCAACACAGCTTTTTTATCCGTTGTATTGATAGGCACCAGCAGTGGCAATGTTTTGTTAATTATTTCATCTCCCTCATCCTGATTGGTGAGTACTGGACTTGTTTTGCTACAGAGTGCCACTGCAAGGACTGGGACTCTGGAACCATAGTCAGACCAGAGTTTGAGCCAGCTCTGGTGTGTCCCTGAGGGCTGCAAGTGCAAGGCCAGGCTGATGAACCACACAACCCAGAGTTGTTCCACCCACATTTTCTTAGGCTGACCCACCAGACTTGGTCCTTTCACACAGAAACGCTGCCCATGGCTTCGCGATGGTTTGACACAGTTCTGCCACAAGGCACTGATTCAAATTAAACTCCCCATTAACAGCCCCCATAACATGTGCCCGTGGCTGTAAACACCTTGGTCTAGGTGCACGACTCTTTCATGTCAGCTTTGCAGGAATGCCCTCAAAGCCATGCAGAAGTGATATAAGCAGCAAGGAGAAAAGAGACATTGTTCACACATTCAAGCAGTTTCTTAGGAGAAGCAGCTTTCCCAAAGCTTTCTTGGCAGTTCACACTCAGCTTTACTTTATTCCAAATGGCTCCTGCCTGCCCTGTCCTGCACAGTTGAGTAGGCTTGGGGTGAGCACTGTGGTGAGGAACACCCCCAGTATTTTTACTCAGTGCTTGCTTTCAAAACGTATGGAGATGGATGGGGGTGAAGAACAAAACCAAAAAAGCCGACACGCATTATTTAGGACAAACGGACTTGATTATGGATCCTGAAGGTGCTATAAAACTGACGGATTACAGGTTCAGCTTTTCTGGGATTTAAGATGTCTGGCTTCCACTGTGCTTTCATTGTATCAGCTCCCCCTCTTTTACTTGCTTTTAGCTGGAAACATTGCGCTGGAGCAGAAGTGAAGCAAAGCAGGTCCTAACTAGACCCAACAGCTGCCTTTTGTTGCTGCTGTGGAAACAGCTGTAAGGGGGTAATATAATCACTCTTCTGTGGCTGGTCAGCTGCATATCATAAGCACCTTTCTTAGATGCAGGGGACCCGGAGGCAGCTCCTGTGGTGATGTAAATGCTAATTGGGCCCACAGCAGGCTATTTTGTGCCCCATTTGACATACTAAGCACTTGTTGTTCTGTCCCATGAGCATAGAGTAGACTGAACAGATATTCTTTGCCACTTTCATTACAATGAGACTCATGTTTCATTTATATGCAGGAGAGGTCTTTGCACTGGTTCCTGTAGTGGAAGAAATGGTTTGAGGCTTTTTGATCTGTTTCTCATCTTTTGTGCAACAAAACTTTTCTGTGATGTCAGTCAGCTCAGACTTGGAGTGCTCACATTTAGGGTGCTGGATTTTTTTTCTTTTCCTTTTTTACAAATAAGCAAGTTTTGAATGAGTGTTTGGGGTTGTTTTTACAAAAATCAAACTCACCTGGACTCACACCAGCTTTTTGTTTTTCTGTCTGAGGTTACTGATTTAAAGGCAGATTTGATGGAAAAATATTGAGTAAGTCATAGAAGAAATCATAGGAAGAAAAATTTGACAGTTTATCATCGCAAGTCACAGATGATAATGGGCAGGGCACTATTTGAATGTATTTGTAGTGGRACTAGGGATTGTTGTTCTTAGAAACAAACACAGGAGTATGTAAATACTGAAAACAGCTGAGCATCAGAATTAAAAGAGTGGTCTGGGAACAGCATGCCTGAGCTTTAGATACTGATTTTAATGTGTCCTTGGTTACAACAGTTAGCTTATTTGAGCTTCGGTTTTCCTCTATAAAGTCAACTCGCTACCCTTTTAAAGTATTTTAAAGCCCCACATAGGACAGGGTTGTAACTAGTCAGAAACTGGATATACTGAGTCTCCAAATGTCCTTTGCAGCACTTTTGAGATAGCATTTGTTCTGCTAAGGTGGAGTGTTACAATATTTCACTGGCTAAATATTGTGTTGGATGTAGTCAGTCTGTATCAGAACATTCAGCTGAAGATCACAGAAGGTAAGCGTTTGTTGGTTTGGCACAGGAGAGCACACAACATGCCAGCTGCAGGTATGCCTACTGTAGGAGATGGATCAAGGAGATCCATTATTGATCTGACATGGGAGGGGTGGTGTTAAGTATCTGCTCAGAAAAAAAGACATCAGTGAATAAAATGTGAAAAATTAATTCAGTAACAAACAAAAAAAACCCAGTTGCTACCTGTGTAAGTTTCTGTACTGAAAGTTTTGACTTGCACTTCATTTACTCTGCATTTGTATATCCCAGGTTCAGGTTCAGTGGTCGTATTCTTGGCCTTGCCCTCATTCATCAGTACCTTCTTGATGCTTTCTTCACAAGGCCRTTCTACAAAGCGCTGCTAAGGCTGTGAGTATAACCATGCAACAGTGCAGAAACAGTGATCCCACAGTGAGTCCAGCAGAGACACACACACACTCCTGGGGAGTTGCTTCGAGCACACTGACCTTCAAGTTCTTTCTGCTGTTGGTTTGTTGGTCTGTGATAGAAAATGAACACGTATTAATTTTTCTTTGCTATCTCCAAGAATTTGCTATTCATAAATACTATGTTGACCAAACTAAATAAGTAAGACATTTAGAAACACACATTAGAATGTACTGACACATAATTCCTGATGAAAAGTTATGAAAATTCAACCATGTGGAAGACTGAAAAATATCTTTGATGGAATGAAACAAAATAACAATGAAAGAAGGAGGGAGGTTATATTAAGAAAAAATACTTAATTTTTCGTGCCTTACTGGTGGAGTAGGTGTTCATTCTAAAACACAGCTTGGGTTAATTAGGAATGCTAATGTGGATATAAACAGTGAATGGGTTTTTTTAGTCTTCTGCCTTTTATTTTAGTAAGCCTAAGCTGCCAATAATACATTACTTTCAAGTTTTATAAGATTAACTTGGATTGACAATCAGTCCCTCTTTAATTAATAGACTGAAGTAAGACAAGGTACATAAAATTTGCAACAATAAAAAAARGCATAAGTATTAACTCAAGACTGCAATTAAATGATAAAGAGCAGAATAAAGCTTAGCTGAAATAGTTCATCAATTAAGATGATTCCAAATCAGCAAAGATACCTGTTTTAACAGTTCTTTGAGTTCTTTATCATGGTGGGTTTTGTTGGAGTTTTTTTAACTATTATTATTGCTGGGGTCCAAACACTCATAGCTCTATTGCACCTGATTTGGTGTGGAAATAGGCTGAAACCTAGGCTTCTCCCTGCATCTTTATTGCTCCTTTAGGGAGTTTGAAACCAGGCTGCTGGTGGCATCCACCTGTCCTTTCAGCAAACAAGGATGACTCCTTATTAACAAAAATTTAGGCTGCCTGGTCTGCCCTGTGTTGGTCCTGTGTGCTCACCTGGCACATGATAGGTAATGGAAGCAGCCAGGACAGCATGGTGTGGCTGAAGGGAAGTGTGTGCTCTAAAGTGCAGAGTATCCTGAAGATCCACATAAAATCGAGCCCCAGGGGTATCTTCTGAAAGCAAATAATGCAGGCAGACAACAGATTTGGCCTTGAGCCCAGCTATGCAAAGCAAACAGTTGCAGAACTGCTTCAAGAGGGTCTGTGAAACAGGCTTTGATGTTAACAAAACCAAATGAACTTCAGCTTTATGTTGGATCTTCAGTAAATTTGTTCACATACTTAGTAGTAAGTCATCCTGCCTGTAGTCATGGGGTCATATCTTTTTTCTTGTCTCACAATCAGGCCGTGTGATTTAAGTGACTTGGAGTACCTGGATGAAGAGTTCCATCAGAGCTTGCAGTGGATGAAGGATAACAATATCACAGACATCCTGGATCTAACCTTCACAGTGAATGAGGAGGTGTTTGGACAGGTGAGCACAGCTATGCAAAACATCTGAAAAGCAAATCTGAAGCTGACAAAAGTTGAGCATGATGAACATCTTTCTGTCAGAACAGATCCTTTAGCCTTTCAATAATATTTTCTTCTCCTACCTTCTGTTTCTTTCAAGCCACCTGTTCCAAGACAGATGTTTATTCTTAGGGTGCATAATATACAATACCAGCCCCCCTACAGGCCTGTTGAGTCACACACTGATGAGCATGAGGAATTCTCTGGAGTTCAGCTCTTCTCTCCAGGGTGTAGTTCACAAAGATGTGGCATTTGGTGAATGCAAGCAATGTAACTTAAAGCTGATGTGACTGAAAGGATGGGTTAGGAGGGATAAAAAACATTTGACAGGTGGTGTAGGACCTGGCAACTCTCACCATTATTTTGTCTAATATCTCCCTGTTAGATTCTGTGTCACCTTGCACCTACTTAATAATTTGGTATGTACATCCATTTGTTGTGCTTTCTACAGCTCAGCTCTACCTTAGTCAGACAATTCTCTGTAAGCTGGCTGATCTGGGTAACTATAGCCTTAAACAGAGTGCAACACTGGCTTAAGTGCAGTCTGGCAACCGGAATAAGTATCTCCTGTGGGATTCTTTGGCTTGCACTGAAGCCCTGCTGCTCTTTGCTGTTGCAACTCATGCTAGATTATAACTGTCTCTGGAAAGCCTTGAAGGGATTCAAAACTTGAAGGGATTCAAAGCAATATTCAGACCATGATAAGATCTCCAAGGAGATACTGAAAACTAGAAAGGCTGAAGAATCAAGCTCACCAAGCAGTGCAGAAGTTCAAGGGATGGAGATAACTTGTAAGGAACAGACACACAGTGTCAAAGGGACCAGAGAGATCGGGTGACATATACAGAGAATGGCTCTTAGCACTTAAAAATGAAGTTTCCAGAGGGGTTTGCACAAAGCTAGGGTAGTTCTGTGAGCTGGGGAAGAGTTAGACTAGTTTCTGAGGGGAGGGATTCTGGCCCTGTGAGTTAAAGGGCTATAAGCTTGAAAGTAACAGAAAACAAGCAAGGCTTCAGGGGGTTATTAAAAACTGGAGTTAGTCTGCATATACTACAAGGTCACAGAGGATGAGCACAATTAAGGGTAGATTAAAAGGATGGAGCAGAAAAATTGAAATAGGAGGCCTCTGTAGGAACAATAACACTGTTTTTCCACAGACTCAAATGCAGGAGTTTTTCATGGACTTGGAACTGAGAGCTTGCATGACATTGAATTGACAGTACAGTGGTTTCCCTGGAAGGTATGGCTACATAAGACTAATACGCAAAGACAGACAGAAACATACAGACAGTCACAAAGGCAGATGAGACAAGTTTGTATTTACATTGGAAAACTACAAAGTTGAATGAGAATCTCAGCGTGAGTTGCCCTGATGCATCTGAAGGTAACATTTGGCACAGTAATTAGTTGCTATACGCTCCCCAAAGGAAAGAGCTAAACAGTTACATAGGAGTCTGTTGTGGAAGATAAGAGATGGCTCCAAAGAGAATAGAAAAAAATCACAATCTATGGTAGATAGCATGCTGTGAAAGCAAAAGAACACTGAAAGCCAGACTTTGATGCTGGTTCACATGTTGTCTAGTACTTTATTTCATATGTACTAGATCCTAACCTTGCTAGGACTAAWGATGGGGGAAAAAAATGGTTCTCACTGTTAGTTACAACTGTCAAAATCCAAGAGTCCTAAGTGGAAGTAAGGTTTTCCTCCTGAAATTTGCTAAGTGCTGACAGCAAAATAACAAAGAAATCGCAGTCACATTTTATGCTCACAAATGGATCCTAGTTGGAAATTCTTGCATGCCAAGAGTATCTGACCACTTAAATGCCATCTGAGCATTGCTTTGCTTGATACACGTGCAAGTGTAGATCACAGTGGGAGCTCTGCTAATATTTGGGAAGCTGGATTTCAAGGGCTAGGTATGGGAAACAACAAATGCACTTACTCCTTGAGAAGCTGTGTGGAAGATGGGTTACAGCCCTCTTGTCCTGCTTCCACAATGGCTTTATTATGGACCAGTTACTGCTGCTTTCATTTTTTCTTTCTTGTCTCATTTCTGATGTGTATTGAACTTTCAAGGCTTTCAGGCCAAATCCTCTTTCTTAGTACTTTCTTAATTAGAATTTACTCCTGATGAATTCCAGCCTTCTCTGGAACCCAGAGCACTCTTGTGGCAGCAATGGTACAATGTCAAATCGAGCATTACACCTTTTTGCTGGTGGAGACTGAATGACAATTTGGGAATTTCACTTATGAGACAGAGAGGTGTCAGTTGCTTGTGACCCAGAGTACTTTCTTATGCTTTTACCCAGTAGAAAGTGTTCTTCCAGGCCTGCCTCTGAGCTCTCTACGTGGATACAGCCTGTCTCTGTGCCCTTCCCATCAGGTAAAAGGAATGAGCTAGATTGGTTGAAATCTCTCCTTGCTATTCTGAAACCTGGTTCTGAATTGTAGCTCACAGATCCCAGCTGTAGTTAATGCCTCTTAAGAACAAAAAACTCAAAATAGGGACACATTGCTATTGACTGCTGGCCTCCAGTTATAGATAACTAATTGTATTTGAATTTATATGGATAATGAGAAGTTGAAAAAATCAGCAGTTTTCTAGGTGTTTGTGGGAAATCTTGCAGGAGACTTAGAACATCTGAATTTAAGGTCGTGCTTAAAGCTAGACAACATTTAGCCCTTGGTTTTGCAGATGTATCTTAATGCCACACAGCCTTGAAGAATAGAGCATGGCAGCTGGACCAGAGCCTTCCTTACCTTCTGGACCATGCATCATTGCTTGTATAATGGTGATGCAATGATATATATTTGGGAATTTAACCTGAACTAGCTATGAATTCCTAACTCATTCCATCCAACCTTGTTCTTGCTGTTTCTCAACAAAGCTACAGATTAGATGACTCAGTCAATGTTTTCTTAACTCATAATATTGCAATAGATCCCTCAGGTAAAGTGACCTAAATACTGCCTATGCTGTGTGCTGTTTGTTGAGCCAATAAATAGATAATAATATAAATAATACTAATAATGAATATGTGTTCATGCAGCTCATTTTCTATCTGTGCTGGACATCATTGTTATAGCAGCAGAAAACTGAAGAGAAGAGCAAAATATTCTTCCTTTTAAATCTACTAAATTAAATGTGAAAATAATTGCAAGATAAATATAATTTTCTGTCACAAAGGAGGAGTATGTACTTGCTGCTTAGAATCCAGATTGATTCCTTAAATCACTTCTCAGTTGCAAGCCTTAGTAACTCAAGCCAACTAAATTAACCATTAAAATGCAGTGAAATTCTACAGCTCTTGATTAAAAAAAAAAAAAGTTATTTACAGTACAAACACTTCTCAGGTTTGGATGGCTGATACAAAACTCTGAATCCCACAGTGACTATTTGTTATCTGTGCAAGGTTGCTGTACAGATCTTGTTTTAGGTAGTGTATTGGAAGTATTCATTTTATAATTTCTTTGGCTGTTGGTATTTCTGAGTAAACACTTTTACTAGCACTTGCGGAAGGGTAACACTCATTGCCTAAGAGACAAGTAGATATCCCTTCCAGCTGGCACAGCAGTCAGCCTATTCCAATACTGTGATTGCGTCTCCATCCTGTTGTTTCCTGTACCATTGGTTGGATAGTCTCACGTTTGAAACACAACATGTTCTGTAATATGTTGCTACACCGCTGTTTGTCTTTGTTCTGTAGGTGACAGAGAGGGAGTTGAAATCTGGAGGGGCAAATACAGCGGTGACAGAAAAGAACAAAAAAGAGTACATAGAGAGAATGGTTAAGTGGCGAGTGGAACGAGGAGTGGTTCAGCAAACAGAGGCCCTTGTCCGTGGCTTCTACGAAGTAAGTAACAAAATGATGCTTCCACAGAGTCTCCCATTCCTCATCTGAATGAGATTTACCCCCTGGCTAAACTGTTCTTCATCAGTACCCTACGAAATAACTAAACAGACACAAACACCAAGGAATTGGACTCCCTGGATCTGTAGAGACAGGGACCTTGGAAATGGTATGTTTAGCATTCAGCGGAAAGGAAAGAAATGTGTATTCTGAATATGATAAAGCATTATGATCAAGAGTTAAGAAGGACACTGCTTTTCTCTCACATAGTAAGAGAAGTAGGCATTTTACAAACTCTCCTCTGCCCTGTTGTGATACAAAGGTAGATTGTGAGGAATTGTACACTTTGATGAGAAGCTGATGAAACACACTGTATCTTTAGGACCCAGTAAAGTCGGCCCTTGGGTGCAGTCCAATCTGTTATCTTGCTGGTATTCATGGATGCTCCATTGTTATCCCTGGATTTTGCAATTTATCTTTGCTGAAGATCAGGATCTGAGAACATCCTTCTGGCAAAGCTGCTACAAGGACTGGGTGAAAACCTGTGGCTTTGCTGACCAACCCATGTAGTCACTTATTCTTGCCCCTCACTAATCATATGCAAACATGTATCTTGCCCTGGCAGCTGTATAATATAAGTAGAAGTTGAGGTCTATCTCAAAGAAGGAAGCAAACTGGAAGAATGGCAACCCTGGAAAATGAAACAGCAGATAATGAACATGCAGAACAATATCATAACTAATGGCTCTAAGCAGTCATGCACTGACATTTACGGGGCCTGAAGTCAGTGAGGGTGGCTTTGTAGCTGGGTAGACTTGGTCAGCCCTTTTCTGTAGAAAGGACTTGGCTGAGTGACTCCATGCTGGTTACGAAAGTGTGCCTATAGTTTTCTCCCTTTTTTGCTATCTTTTTCTCCCTTTGAATATTGCAGGCCATTAAAGCTTTTGGTTTCACACCATGAAGGAAGTGAACCTCAGCTGCATCTTCAGTGGATGAAGACCTGAGGGCACTCCTACACCATAGTAATCAAATTCCAATGCAAAACAAATACGAAATAAATTGTCCGTATTACAGATCCAGACTTTGCTTATCAAAATCACCTGTCAGAATGAATGTAACAATGAAGAATGTTCTGCACAGATTATGACCTGTCACTTTTATTGTTTCATTCTGGTCAAGTCTCATGTGTCATGATTGTTTGCAGCTCAAAACATCGGCAAACTCCCTGAAGAAGAGCTCAGATTTATCAGCACAGGAGTGAAAGTTAGCTGTCAGCTTGCAGACCTTGTCAGGATAAAGAGCTGGCCACCAGAGCCATAGTTTTATGAAACTTTGCATTTGCTGTATTTCCAATCTGAAGCTGTGCTTATGAGTGGTTTTTGTTCCAGGTTGTAGACTCCAGGCTTGTCTCTGTTTTTGATGCCAGAGAACTGGAGCTGGTTATAGCTGGCACTGCAGAAATAGATCTCAATGACTGGCGGAACAACACAGAATATCGTGGAGGTAAACTGCCTGCTGATGTTTATGAGCATCTTGACTGTTTCAGTCTTAAACATGGAAGAGATGGTCCATCTTTTCCTTCTGTCTTTCCTAAGGGAAATGCCCTATTTTTTCCAGGAAGTTATTGTGAAAAATAACTCRTGAAATAAAATAAGATCTCAGGTTTGGATCAGCAAGTGTTATACTACTGAAATTGCTTCTGCTACTTCTATCCAGATTTTATCCATTCAATTCCTGCAGACTTAGTAGGAGTTTTGACTGTTAAGAACTGAAAAGGATTTGCAGAATTTGATCTAAAAGTTACAAGTCATCTAAGATGACTGACTGAACTCATGGCCTCACAGAAAGTGGTTCCACAAGTCCTCTTGGCTTCAGCAGGAAGCTGAAATCAGGAGCTGAATTTCACAGTTCCCAGTTACATTTCAACAACACACAGATGTTGCTTAACTGTCCCCTCAGCCTGAACTATGTCAAGTTTGATTTTTTYCCCTTCTCTACTGCTTGGCCTGGTTTTGCTTTAAACAATGATTTATTCGGGCTGTCTTGGATGATGGAAAAATGTGAAATCCACCAGTTTTGTACCACAAATGGAAAGTCCCTGAGGTTCACATATCCTGCCCTGAAATACAAGGTTTCAGTCTTTGCTGGTCACTGCCCAGCCTTTGTGTTACCTTGAAATACGCAGCTTACCACAAGCACAGCTGGTCCCCAGAATTATTCTCCTCCTACATTTTTCTGTTTAGCTATTGAAACAGATTCAATGTGGGTTTATGCTGGCTTTCACTAGCACAAACTAAGGCACAGAGCCCCTCAGGTGGGAAGTTTGCCAGGGAAGGGTTTGTGGCAGCAAACTCGTCTCCATATGCCAAACACTATTGCAATCCAAAAGAGAATTTATTTGGGAACCAGAAATTGTTAAGTCATTAAGACTCACACTGTGTGGCATATTGCAATTGATCTTTAATACCTCATGCGTGTAACCCCAGTTCTTGCCAAGGGATTTGTGAGAGACCAGTGTACCTCAAATATATATTTGAGTTTCGGGGTTTGAAATTAGTTACTAATATTATAGGTAGGATGAAATGGAAGCTGGGACCAACTGCTCACGAAGAACAAGATATATTGTTAGGTCAGGATCTTTTCAGTGGGAGATCTACTGCCCTGTGCTAGTGGGAACATATTTGAGTGTTGCACTTCCCAGTTAGAAGGGAGTGATTTTAATTTCTCCTGCTTGGTTTAGGTTACCATGATGGCCACATAGTGATACGGTGGTTCTGGGCAGCGGTGGAGAGGTTTAACAACGAGCAGAGGCTGCGGTTGTTGCAGTTTGTGACGGGAACATCGAGTGTGCCGTACGAGGGCTTTGCCGCTCTCCGAGGGAGCAACGGCCTGCGGCGCTTCTGTATAGAGAAGTGGGGGAAAATAACCTCCCTCCCAAGGTATGTCCCAACCAGGATTTTGTACCAGAATTGCTGTCAGAAACATAGGCCTGGTACTTTGTTTCCTCTCTCTGCCAGTTAAAGATAATGAATGCAGTAAGGACACCTAAAAAAAAAACAAAAAAAAAACAAAAAACAAAGAAACAATTATCAGTTTGTTCTGTAATTGCATCAGAGAAAAGTGTTTTCTTTTGCTACCTTTTTGATTTGCAGGCTCAATTTAAACTACTTGGAATTCTTGGAAATGGTTAAGATAAAGATTTCCATAGGTCCAAACCTAGTTCTCTTATTTTGATTCTAGAACAGATCCAGACCGGCAGGAACTTGTCAACTGATTCTGTTTCCTTTATTTCCAAAGTATGAGTAAAAATACTCGTGAATTTACAGAGATATGAAAGCCAAAATCTGTCTCTGAGTTTTGGCTGGAGATCTGAGTGCAATCCCTTCATTTGGTCTGATGGTTCCACTTTTTTGTAATGAGGAAGCTTAGTGATGGGACTTCAGACCATGTGGTGATAATATCCAATTTGTTACATCTAGTTCAGTCAGCCAACTAGGAGCAAATGATCTATAATGTCATACAGAATCAACACACTTGGCAGTGCTTCCCAAAGGAAGGGGTCATCTTCCTTTTCAGAACAAACGGACGGGGCACAGAGGGATGGTCTGACTTGCCTAAGGCCACCCAAGAGAGCCATGGCACAGCCAGTGACAGATTCAGCTTTGAGTTCTGCTTGATCACTTTCTGGGTGACCAGCACTCATCCTTCCTCGCTGAAGRGAGTCACCTTTTCTTGAATGTCTTGACAGTTGCCTGAGGCTCTGTCCCATTGGGATTACAGAGCATTTCAGCACCTCTGAGGTACCTTTGCTACGGTGGCCCTTTTACGTCACGTTTGCCGTTCAAAGGATGCTTTCTTCCTGCTCTTATCATTTGCTTTCAGCTGCACTCCAGAGGAGGCCATTTTCATGGCACAGAGCAAAAATTTCATGTCGCAGACCTTGCAGATATAGTCAGACAATCAATTAAGAAAGAGTCTGGCCAAGTTTTCTTGTTACTTGCTCTCCATGTTGTTTACCCAGAAACATACTATAAGACATGGACTTGAGCAAACCTCCAGAGTCCTCTGGAAAGTCCAGATCTGGTCACCTTCTCAGTCTAAACCTGCTCAAGCCCATGCAGTGGGGAGATGCAGAAACTGGATCGGGGCACTATATCAGCAGGCATTCAGAGCTGACATCTTTTGTGGACTCCCTCTAAAGTCAGGAAAATGGGAGCAAATATTTTTAAGGAACAGTTCATCTCACCTGAACACAGACTCTTGAAATAGTTCAGCTGAGTCACAATTGGTACATTCTGAATTATGTCCATCTACCATAAATACTCTAGAGAGACTATATGGAAAACTAGAGCCTTCATGGAGCTAGATTTGGACACTGAGATTTAAAACCAGATGAAAACATGTAAGGTCAGTGAGATGACTCGTGCCCTCTGAGCTTCAGCCAGCACTGTGGAAAGAAAGCCTGAGAGCAACAGTTTGCTATTTGTAGTCCAGATCCTCCTTTTGCAGTATATATATATAGTCTGGTTCTATGTCAGCATAGAGGGCATTCCTGCCTGTAGACAACAACCAGCAGTCACAGACTTGTACAGCATTTCTGTAGAGCTCTCTTTGCACTCCTTCTGGGGTGGAAAGGGATGAGAGGGGAGGGTGGACCTTGGCGCGTGCACAGAAGATGCCCTGGGCTGACCCATCAAGTTCTGAAAAGGTAATTGGCCTCTTTCTGCTCTGCTTAACTTTCTTTGTGAACCTAGGCATTACTTCTGACCCAGATTCAGTTAGCCCCGAGATATTCACATTAAGGATTTTATGTTTGTCTGCTGATCATCAAACTTGTTGCTCTCCCTGAAAGAGGCCTCTTTTCCAGGTGAAAGTTGGTAGCACTTTTTGGAAGTCTTAGAGCTCCACATTCATTTTAGCCAGGGGAAAAAGAAACAACACTTGCTTATGGGGAATAAACACAGCTTGATCACCGTGAATTATTGCCTGCATTTTTATAAAATTATGGGGTGCTGCCAAGTATACACAGGGCTAAGAAATGCATAAAACACTCAGGCTAAAGCTGGAAGTTCCCTAAATCCTTAGTTAAGCAAGTAAATGAGTATTATTTAAAACTTTGTTTTTAAAATGCCTGATTATGGTTTACTCATGTTTATTTAGATTTACTTACGTACTTAGACTTACAGGCTAAAAATAGTTGTGTCATATCCTGTAGGCCTTTTGGCCCCTGTGATATGAGTGTAACTAACTTTAGCTGTTTACAATAAACCACAGCAAATTCCYTTTTCACTCTAACTGCTTTGCAAAGTATTGAGAACTTTTAGCTCTATCAGGAGAGTCCATGACTCTTTCTCTATTCCCTTACTTCTACTTCAGATGGCTGAAGTAGTTAGGCGAATCAACCTTACATCCTGTCCTTACACTTTGGCAATGAAGCATGCATTGCTTATAGTGAGCAAAGATACCCTAACGCCTAAACTAGATAGTTTAGTTCTGTTTGCATTTGCTACAGCAACATGGCACTCCCAGAAAAGTCATGGTGTAAACTTCTAAGATTAAATACTTTTCAAAGAATAACCACTAATACATGACACTTAGAATGCTTCTTGAAAGCACTAAGGATAAGCAAGATTTTTTCAGGAAGGTTGAGTATCCAGTAACTTCATTCTAAATTGGTGGATTTGTTCACCAGTACCACTTCCCCTTCATGAACAGGGTAATTGTGGTGTAATATGTTCATCTAAGACAAAGAAGAATAAGATTACACCCGTATTTTATTTCCGGAGTGCACACAYGTGCTGGACACATTATTCCTATCTATATTTACTTTTGAGATCACACACGTTAGAAAGTTGAGGCACCATACAGCTCAGAGATGCTGCTCTAATCCCAGATATCCAGATGGACCGCTAAAGCAGGTTCCAAAGAGACTGCCAGCTTTCCAGATCTGTCAGTGGAAGTCTGCAGCATGGTTTCTTCCAAACTGGTGTAGCTTGTCATGTGAAATAACAGGTTCAATCACTTGTTCATCAAGGTTGAGTTTTACTCTCCCTATCTCATATGCAAAGCTTTGCCCCAAAATAAAGGTGTTACACATTTTACTTCTTGTGACTGGTTGCCTGAGTAGAGATGGTTGGAGAATTCTTGCAGCTATAGCCTCTTCAGAAGCAGGAAGCCTCCCTCACCTCTCCTGAGTCATGCAGGTGTTCTAAACAGAATCAGTTTTAGCAGTAGTTCTGCAAGAACAGATTCTTTGTTCCCTGCCAACCATTAGTGAAAAGCCACTGGTTTTTTAGCTGGAATAATATATCAGCTTCATCTGATACCATGGGAGCAGAACTCCTGGCCCCAAACAAACATGTTCAAAGAACAAGCAGTGCTTTCTACTATAGCTATAGGAGGCAACAGCTCCCTCTTTCTAAATCCTCAGGTGGCAAAAGTGTTCGGTGCCTACAAAAGCCACTGCCCCACCTTCTGGTTGTGCTCCTCACCTGGCAAAGACTCCTGCCAGCTCCAAGACTCTGTCTGTTTGAATATCACTTAAGGAAGGACCTCAGTATATATCCCAGGGATTCAAATAATCACATTTGATGCAAAGAGGTCACTTTTCCCAGCGGTGCTGAGCTGCAACTACCCTTTCATCAGAAGAGATTTTCATTCAGCAGAGTAATGTGTGCGTTGTGTATGATACAGATTACCAGTGCTAGTAAATATCTAATCTTTTGTAAGAGAATTCTGTCCCTCTCTATTAGATGATCGAGTATTTAATCATCACAGAATCCCATATAATAATTAAAAAGAGATTGTGTGTGACTACAAGGAACTTTATTCTCATAATTTCCTTCTTTCCCAGTTGACTGAGTGCATGGGCTTTGCTGCCTCTTATCTTTCCTTATCTCACGTCGCTCTTCTCTTTCCTCTTTTCTCACATACAACAGCAATATCAGCTACAAGTCTATATTTATCTGTTAAGCACTGATTCTCAGATARCAAATAAGTTTTCCTTCTGACAGACAAAAGGAACAAAAGTTGCTAGCTATGGGTCCTGAGATTGATAAAGAGGGATTTGTTGGTTCGTCTAAAGAAAGCAAGGTGAAAAAGAAAACTGCCGAGTTTCTGCCTAACAGCCATGTTTATGTTAGAATGCAAGTCTTTTAGTAGATAGTTTCAAGCTGTAATTAAAATTGCAGGGGGTTCTGTGTCACTTTTACTGCCCTTGGACTCTCATCTTTATGGGGAATAAAAGAAATGACAGAGAAAAGAAGAATGCGAAAATCTTAAAAGCTTACACTCATAATTTTTAGAAAGAATTCTTAGAAGAAAAGAAATAGCATAGCACTGTGAACAGTGAACAAGATTAAAGGTTCAAGCCCACCAAAACTACATTTAGCAATAAAGACAGACTGTCAGGAAGAATGAAATTTTAACTGGTCCATTTACTGCTTAACTTACTGGAGGATAAGGGCATATGATGGTCACAGTTGGTTTACATGACTTTATCTTGCATTTTCTTCTGGAGAAGCCAGAATCCTTCCCATAAAACCTCTTACCAATTCTTATTCCAGACCTCACATTCCTTGAACACCCTCTCAAATGTCAGCAGGCTTATGTTGTAGGAGGCTTTAACCAAGGGAAGAAATATTTTCTTATTGCTGTGACTATTTCTTGCACTACCGGTGTAATGTTTTCACCCCAATATGTGCAGGAAGTGTCCCCTGGATTGTGCTTACTCTAGTCACTGTCACTGAGATCAGTAATAGGAGGCCAACAGGATTCAGGAGGAATTTACCCCTTTGGAGGACGGGGCACAGTTAGACAACAGTGGGTATTATGGAAAGTGTTGCTGACTGTCAATTGCCCTGTGTACTGCAGTATCACGCAGCATATGATGTAAACCAGACAGTTTTGCATGTAATTATCTTTGTGTAAAATTTAGTGGGCTTCACAGGCATCATTGGAGTTGCACTAGATCCACATTATTTTCACACACCAGAATCTGAACTCAGGTTTTGCCCTTGGCAATATATTGTGGTTTGCAGCATAAGTAGGTAGAAGTGTAAACCTAACCTGGATAGTGCTCCTGAAAAGCTGTTTTCATTTTAAATTTGATGACAGTTTTTGGAGTGAAAGAATTTTTTTCTATAAAGTTCTTGAACTGGAGAACACAAGAGTGTTGCTTGGCAAAGTGCTTCAGTGTTTCTAGACACGTTAACTTTTTTCCCTTTCTTTGTAGTAGTTGCTCCCACAACAAATTCCTTGAGACCTTCTATAGAAGAGCCCACATCTGTAAACCTCATAGAAAAGGAATTGATCTTTTTTCTGAGTTTGACTAGGTCAAGGATGACTAAAAGCCAACAGCATTGCAAGGTTGTTTCATAACCAGTATGAAATCAGATGGATAATGATCAGTCAAGATGAATGTTTGCAAGAAAGTAAACACCAGAGTCAGTGGCTGTGAATATGTCTTCACCACATGATAGGATGCACAACAGCACTGTCTGGGATGCTTTTGTCTCAAACAGTTAAATGTGCCATGGTTAAGTACCGTACAGAGGTCTTACTTCAGGTTCGGCAGAGTTACATTAGCAGAATGTAATGGCTGTGCTGCTTCCATTTGTGGAGCCAGGCAGCTGAGCTCCTCAAGACTGGCTGTCTCTGCATGGGGCTGTCTTGCCTGTGATAAACATGTTCTGAATGGACTACAAGAATCCTTCAGTTAATTAACTCCCAGTGGTTGATATGTATTGGCAATGGGTTGTAGAAACAACTTCTGTTGCCAAAGATTGCTGAGATAAACAATAAACAGTGCAGAGCTACTCATGGATAATACACGAGCTGCCATGTTTAATTTCAAGAGATGAATTAAATAATGGCTTTACTAATGTTCCTTGTTCACTAACACGAGTGTTCCCAGCTTCTTTCCACAAATTCTGTGTTTATTGTACTCTCTCTCAGAGTGACCAGCTAACAAATCTTCATTCAGAAGAGGAAGAAGGATGATAAAAGCTCTCCTAATTGAAATTCTGTGATGCAGTGAAGATTACGTGCCTCTGGCTATTTCAATTGCCTGATTGCTTTTAATGATTCACTATTGGTGCTTGATAAAACTCTCCCTCAGAATCTACAAGTCTCAAGCCAGCCCATCCACTGGCATTATGTTTTTCCCACCTTGTGGGTGGCCTAAGAGATGACTAGCATGGTTTCGTGTAGTTTTCTCCGATATAGCTCTGCTGCTTCAGTTCAACAGAAATAGCATCAAGTTGAAGTATGAGATAGAAAAGTTAGAAGTAAAACAACTTCATGGCTTCTAAAAATACTAGGGGCCATAAGCTCAAACATTGTTAGCCATTTCCTTCTGTACAGTTTTGCCAATTCACATTTATCAGAGTGAGCAAAAGGAAACAGAGGTATTGCTAGCATCATGTAAAACTCTAAGCTGGGAAAAAAATGAAACTATTCTACTGAAAATGTGCCACTCCCAGCCCTGTTTGTCGAATGAGCTGTACAGTTTTTCAGTCAGTTGAAATGGCTGAACTGTTGGGGCAGGGACTGTTTCTTTACTCCACGCTTGTATAGCACCCCACACAGTGAAGTGCAATCTGCCTCTGGGTCTAATTGCTGCTGCCAAAAGAGCTGCAACAAGGTGGAGGCATGCATGGAACTGATTCCACGGCTTCTTTTGAAGGTGCTGCCAGTGTAAATATAATGGGGGGCAAGTATAATGGTAAAACTGAGGGAAGAGATGGTCATCAAGTTTGCAGCTTGCTCTGCACAGATTATTTTGCTTTTGTCTTGGCTATTACAAATAAATAACATTTGAAGGGCAGACTTGCAGCAGATGGCCAACAGCTGACTTGCAGAAACATTTTCAGCAGCCTTCGTTCCTCAGTTAGCAGATCCCTGAATGGTTGTTTTTGCAGTCAGCCCTGCCTCATTGCAAACACATGCTGAGCCCATTCTGTCACTATAGTCCATCACATTATGTTTGTCCACTGGTGCAAAACTTACTGGCAGCTCATGTTGGATGTACAGCTGAGTTCCATTTTTAAAAATTTTGAAGCAACTAAAATTATAGAAGTGAACTTTTCTATCAGGGCCTAAACCCCAGCTCCTCAGTGACCTCCAGCATTCTTCTCCATTAAGATCTGTGCAAGATCCCTGCAACATCTAAAGCAGGGATATCAGATGTTATGTTGACACTTAGCTTGTGTCTTCTATATGAAGTGTTCGTGTGTATGTGCACATACATTTCAGTACCTCATATTTTGCTGGAATTCAAGAGTTTTACTTTAATAGTTAGAATTTCTTTTTGTCTCTCTTGAGTGAACTTGAATGTCTTGAGTCTCAGTAGGAACTAGTTTTCTCCATTGTTGTTTTCTAGATTTTTTTAGATTAAGCTTAACATGAAGTGTATTTTCCTTTTGCAGGGCACACACGTGTTTCAACCGTTTGGATCTTCCACCTTACCCCTCATATTCTATGCTGTATGAAAAGCTGTTGACAGCTGTTGAAGAAACTAGCACCTTTGGACTTGAATGAGGGGGTTCAGGCACTTCTGGTGTTTTTATGGCTGATGATGTCACCTTTCCTGTCCACCATCATTTGATCTTGGTTTCCCATGTTTTTATTTTTGAAAACAAAACAAAACAAAAATCAAGATTAACAAAAGCTGTGCATGAAGAACTGCCGCCCTCTACGATCTAACCTTCATGCTTTCATCCTCTGTTTCCAATGGACTGCTAGTCTGTATGCAATAGAAAAACAACTGTCTCAAGGTTTCTGTATATCTCTACATACCTCCATTAATAACAATGAAAATACAAATGCAAGTTACACTACACTTGACCAAATGTTAATAAATGTTTACTTCCACCTACGTTGATTAAAAAATAAAAAAAAAACTCATCAAGCATTCCAAGCTTTTATATACCCATATCTTCTAAATCAATTCACAGCCCATCTTACTTCTTAACGGTTGAATCCAGTACTAGGAGCTGGTCAAATATATCATCATCCATCCTTATTTTCCCTGTATGTATTGTCCATCTGAGAGACACCTATGAGCAAAACTGAAATTTTTTTATACGAACTCATGATTCACATCAGTTGCATCAGCTGGAACTGGCCCAGATACATGGTGCAGATAAGACCTTCAAAAACTAAAAAAAACCAACCTGTAATGCAATGCAAATCGTAACAGCGATTGTTATGATTGTTGCTTGCCAGTACTGGAAAGAACTTGCACTTCAGAGATATTGGGAGGGGCATCTCCATTGTAATGTTTACCACACAAGAAGCACAAGGTTGTGCACACTCAAGAAGGATGTTTTATTATGTAGCATAAAGGACGAGAGTCCCTTACCTTAATATTGTATATGATAAGGAAAAGGGAAAGTAAGAAGAATGTTCTACTCTGATGAATACCCTTGAGTTCTGTTTACCAGATCTTTGTTTTCTGATGTTTAAAATGTTCCTTTCCAAATGAGAAGTCTAGACAATCCCATCCCCTGTGTCAGAAGCCATTTATTTTCTGTCAGGTTGGGCTAATCTATGGTTGCTGGGGGCAGTTTTTGGTTCTGTCATTTCTTTTTTCTTGTTCAGTGGAATAGTTCATATCCTCAAGAGTGGTTGGTTGTAGACAAAATGTTTTCGTCTAGGGTCTGTCAAAAGAAGCTGCAGTGAATGAGGGGGTGTGTCAGGGATGAAGAGGACTGTAACTCTCTGGGGGTTAAGATTTTGTTGCACATCCTCTTGGAGGATGCCCAAAGGCCCTCCAGTCGTACTAGGTATCACTAAACTAAAGATCTAGCTCTTGTTACTGCAGACATAATCCTCTTCAGTTTGGTGTGCTTTCCAACTCTGAATCCAGACAATAAAAGGAAAACAGGAGTAGGCTTGTCTTCGGATGGATTTTGCTGAGGCTGTTACAGTCAACCTCACTGCTCTGATTACATTCTTGTTATTAATCTTTGCTGCCCTTGTTTTCCAAGACTAAACTCAGATTGAAAGTGTTTGTCTTAACTGGGAAAAGGAAATACAAAGTATCTTCTGACACTAAATATGTTAAAGGATGCATGAAATACAAAGTGAGAGATTTGTGAAGGTAAGTGAGAAGGTAACATCATAGTGTCTAGCGGCTCACATGAAATACCACGCTCCCTTGGGGGCTTGTTACTGGTAGTTTTGTGTTAGCTATGCTTCAGAACACTCTAAAATCAGGAGATCCGTTCAAGATCTAACATATCTAATTCTTCTAAAGTTTTCTCTCCAGAGAAAAAAATTGGATGCTGCTTTCTCACATATTTTTATGGTGATTGTACAGAACCTTGTCACACTTGAAATACTGCATTCTGAGGGTTATAGATCATTCTCCTGCTTTTATTCTTAGGTCAATAGGTATTTGAAAGGTGATGCACCCAGAAATATGTTTCTAAGCAGAATTTACTTTTTTTGTTAATGATACATAAAAAATTTGGAATACTTCAATTGCCCCATCTATTCACTTTCTGTGACATTTCAGCTACTTTTATACTAATTTACTGTATGGCTTTTACTGAGAATATTTTGTAGTATGTTGTTGTTATTGAGTAATCATGTTACAGTTGCAAACGGAGACTGCAGCTACAGGCCAGCTTCATTGTACCACACACCAAAAATGATATGTAGTATTTCTGTAAATGAGTTCTCAGGCACCTATTCCACGTGACCAGCCCCACTGCACAGGAGAGATGCAAAAATTAGTGGTTTTATGAGAGGATCTGTCACGTGCAAATGAATTCCGTCAGAACAAGTTACACCAGGAGAGACTGAACATGAAATTGTCCAATGTATGTAATTCCTGCCTCTTCACCTCTGGGCCCCCAAATCCAGTGATTCTTATGTGATTCGTAATTTACTCTTGGTGATGTTCTGAAGTTACCTGTACTATGTCAAATATTGGATGTCTTCCAACATTAGAAGAAAAGAAAGAGAAGCATCCAACTGGTTGGTCCGTGTTTGGCCAAGGAAAATCAAGAGCTGTCTCATTAACATAGTAAAAAAAGTGAAAAAAATAATAATTCAATCTTTACAATGCTGTATAGTTAAATTTTTTTAAGTATTTTAAAACTATATTTTATTAAGAAAAAGTGAAACTATTTTTTGTAGCATAATAAAATATGTTTGTATTTCAGAGACAGCATCAAACTCCACTAATTGAAACACAGAAGGCTTTCTCCTGAAATTCTTCTTCACAACATTTTCTGGCACTTGTCACACACTAAGCTAGATTATGTTTGGCAGATGCTGTCTTGAGCACCTTGTGTGTTCCTCCTCTGGGAAACACAGAGTATAGCCAGTTACTTCCCATCAAAATCCCTGATCCAAGTTGTCTTTCAAGCACACAACCTAATATTTTTAAAAGGTTGCTTTCTAAGTTGACAAGGTCATGCAGATTTCCTTGCAAGTTTTTTGGATCTGAGGCCAAGAATGGAGACAGTTGACTGTTTTCATAAAACAAAGAGAAAGAAAATTTCATATGTGTGTTTTCTTGAATTCTACTATTCCAGCCCTATCCCTCTCTCTTCCCAAATGCCCTACCCCAACAGGTTTTCAAACTGTGACGTCATCTCTCGGATATCTGGATCGAGGCTTCACAGTGTTTCTCCATTCCTTGCGTCATGCCATGGGCAGGAATCCAGTCCCATCCTGGAGTAAGGGGGAAGCCGTGCACCTAAAGTGGCATTGCAGTGTTAGAGTGAGGCAGTGAATGGTGCTAACAGGAGGGAGGAAGGAACCTACCTCCCTTAGCCTGTTATTTAACCTGCCCATTATGCAATTAATTGACTTTGTTGTTGTTGTGCATTTGCAAGACATGTACCCTTCCTTGTTCATCTTTCGATTCAGGTGCTGTTACTCACTCCCCAGGTCTGCATCTTCATTTGTGAAACAATGACTGTTGATTACAGAAATTCTGGTTTCGTTGTATTCTCACAGGAAAGACTAGAAGATATTCCATAGGGCAGATTTACAGTGAAATAATATTTTCAGCGAAGTAATCTTTTCAGCTCTTTCACCTCAGTTCCCTTTAAACCTGGTGGCTAGAATAAGGTGTGATATCCACATCAATAGTTTTTTAAGTGATAAATGGAAGAGGCAATCTGACAGTTTTCATGACTTCTAGTTTTCTATCAGAGCAATGAATATTGGCAACTTGTACAGTTTCAGAGAGTCCATGTTTCTCAAAATGATTGTCATGATGGTATTAATGGTAAAGGGACAGAAGGGCATATTTCTGTTTTTGAAATCCTGTTGCCCCTACTAGCATTAATCTGAAGGTAAGAGAATGGAAATAGGTATTTTAAATCATCAGTGGGTCTTCCACGTGGAGGTAGTCTCACTGACTGTTCAACCACATCAGCTATGCAGGATTTGATCCAGTATAAACAGCTGTACCCTACCAGTGTCAGGTCTAAACCTTACAAATGCTGTCACTTCAGTCTGCAATACGTTGCATGAGCATTCAGTTTCAGTCTGTGCATATTCAAAACTTGACTTTTATGTTCCAGAGAGATCCTTGGCTATCACAATGCAAGAAGTGGGTGGTCCAAACTACATCTAACATCTAATAGAGAAATCATGAGTTTTGTACAAGTCTGACACAGGGGACGTTTTTCACCCAGTTTGCTCAAGTGCCCATGAACTTTTCAATGAACTGTAGCTGAGGTTTGAGTTCGTAGTCTAGTCTGAGAGACAGCCTGTGGGGAGGGGAGTGTTTGTTGGGATTGTGTTTTGTTGTTCTAGTTTCACTGTAACAAATAGTTGACATACCTCTAATTGAAAACAACAGGATACTGAATTTGAACATGAAAATTGAAACTGAAATAAGCTAAAATATAAGCGCACAGGGGACGAGTTAAACTTGTCCTTCACTATTAATCCTGTGACAGTCTGTGGAACTCCAGAAGGACAAATTTGACTGGAGATTTGTTTAATTTCTGTTGAAATAATATTTGCCCTGTCTCCGTAGTAATATTAATAGGGCTTCCCAGTCAAGATTAAACACTTTCAGTCAAATGCAGACCAACAGATCTTTCTACAACAGATGCGGTGCTTTTTTATTATTCTTGCTGTACCTCAGTGTTCATTATTAAAAGATAAAACTACTGCAATATACTGAATCTGGGATAGGTTTTCCAGTTATCACAAGGTCCAAATGATTGGATTGTTACTTTCTCGCTAGTGAGTCATGTAGTTCTTTTGTTCCTGTAGAAAAACAGATGCCTGTAGATAGTAGATACTAGGTATAGTAAATATTGTACCATCAGCCAAATTCCCTGCAGCTTCCGATTTATCTAACGGAAATGTCTGTTACGGTTTTTGTTAAAGACTACGTAAAGTCAATGGCAGGAAAGGTCCTCATTACTGGACTGATTTTGCTTATATTGACAGAAAAATGTCACATGATACTCAGGCTGTGCTTTCTATTCAACCATATCACTATAGAGGAATGTCAATAAAATCACTTTGTTATGGCATTGTGTGGACTGTCTATTACAAATAAATTATTTCACAGAAGATGTATGTTGGAGTGAGTGGAAACTGGCATTGGTCAAAGTCCACTAATTTCAGAGACTGTGGTTCCAGGATCGTGTCCTTTCTGACCATTGCATTCAGGCCCTTCCACTGCTGTTATTCAACTTCTCAGGGTACATATCTAAAACCTGAGGTTCTCCGCATAGGTGTGCATGACCAGAGCCCCCATGGTCTCCTAGACCACCCTAAGACCAGCTCTGCCTTGAGAGCCTGTGAGCTTATTCCTCCCTGTAGGAAATGTCTGGTTAAACAGAGGGACAAAAGAAGTGTGTGTGCTACACAGGCATACCTTGCTTCTAGGTATAACTACTTCATTATAGGGATGAAATGCAACTGCAAAGATGATTTCTTAATAGCATATGCTGGGTCTGCACTGTGTTGACAGCAAATACATAGCAAGATGCTCTGGCATCTCAGTGTGTCACACCCATTTCTCTCCTGCTCGTCACTGTAATATCTCCAGCATGTTTCATCAACACATTCCAGGATAGATTAACACGCCTCAGATACATCGTCAGCAGACCTTACCTTGCTGACCACACCTGTTTTCTTACATAAATGGCACACCGTGAGGGATCATGGTACAAAGAGAAGGATGGGAAAGCTTAAATATGAGGGACAGATTTTATAAGGAAAAATATAAAGCTGTGGAAGACATTCCAACAGAAATGGTAAGCATATCTTGCACAAGACAAATCAGTAGAAATGTGAAACTGTGTTACTGTGAGAACTCTTGAGAGCCCCTCTGCAGCTGGCACTGCACTTCATCCCATGCRGAGGAGCACAGGTCCACAAGTCCCAGGCCGGCACTGCCTCTTCTGCAGCAGGGATGGTGGTGCTGGTGGCAAAAGTAGTACCCACCCTTGCACCTGCTCAAGAAACCCAGATCTCACAGCACAGCCTTTATTCATATCCTGCTTGTGTGATTGTGCCTGTGTGTGAGGAAGAAGTGAGGGAAGGGGAATTTGGACACTAGGCTGGATTTCTCTGAGTTGTTCGCCTAAAAAGGAAGAGAAAAATCTCTATTTACTAAAAAGCAGTGAGATGAGCTGCTGATCATTAGGGGGGATCAGAGGTGTCAGTTTCTGCAACAATGATCTGTGCATGTGCTGGAACTATGCCTTTTACCAGAAACCATTCAAATTCTATGAACCCATGGATTCTATGAACCCATTCAAAGCCAGTTTGGATAAGGTCTTGAGCAACCTGCTCTAGTGGGAGGTGTCCCTGCCCATGGCAGGGAGGATTAGGACTAGAGGATCTTTAAGGTCCATTCCAACCCCTTAACATTCAACGATTCTATGATAATTACTGAATTTCTGGTAAAATAGAGCATCAGTCCCCATGAAGCCTCCATGTGTACATCAGGTGTGTTTCTGGGCATGCTAACAAGACTCCATAATCCTATAGGATATTACAAATCAATAATAATCCCTTCCCGCCCTGTGTAGCAGTGTCATAGCTTTTTTCTACAATGGACAATAAATCCACATGCGGCCTGATGTTCATTCTTGTACAAGAGGTCAGACCGGACAATTATTTTTTAATTTAATTCTGGTAAACTTGAAAATAATTTTTGACTGAAAATACCTTTTAAGAATGTATCAAGATGAAGAGTTTGTTTTGTTTGTTTGTTTGTTTGTTTGTTTAGTTCCTACCCTCGTGGAACTAAATCTAGAAGGAAAAAACCCAATACATTATTCTGCCTGAAATACAAGCCCTGTTTCTTCTTTATATTAGGCTTTGATGTAAAGCAGATTTATATTTGTTAACTCTAGTGTAAATGAAGCTCATCCCCACAGGGCCGTATTACAGCTTTTTGAGATTGAATAGAAAAGAAGTCACTGGAAACACAAAAACTGCAACAAAAGATTTTTTTCCTGAACTTCTAGCATGTAGTATTTCATATAATTAATTAACTCCTATGGTACAAAAAGAGAGTGGAACTCCATGAGGGAGTTTTCTCTGCCAATTATAAGCAATAGTAATACTGAGGTCACTTGTCTTTCCTTTTGTGAAGAGCAATACTCTTTAGGGACACTTAACTTTTGAAATTTTTCAGTATGAAAATAGAAGACTGGTTTGGGTTATCTTTGTTTCCCACTTACAAAATAAACCAGTTTTAAGGAAAAAAATGCTGTAAATACTCTGTGGTATAACACTGAAAATCTGTTCAGTCAGTTTCAAAATGGACCACAGACAGCAATTGAAGAAGTGCTGTTGGGTGTGATTTCCTAACACTGGTTTTCCAAGATCAAAACAGCATACAAAAATAAACTACATATGCTCCAATTTTTCTGTTTTCAGCACTTCGTATGCTTCAGTCTGTAACAAAGCAGTACAGGTTCCCAATCAGCATGCCACATGAAGTCATCATGTTTAGGTAACAGCTTTTCAGGAATGCAGCTGGGGCAGCACTGGAATCTGCTTAGGAACTTTGTTACAAGCTGTGATTTGACTTCAGTAGCTCTTAGGTGTGTCTTGGTACTAAATCCGATCAGTGACTTTTTAAGAATGACTGAAATTAGTAATAGAGATTACTCTGTAAGATTATACTTACAGTGTGTAAGGGTATGTTTACTGACAGCTTTGGCATCTTTGGCAATGGAATATAAGCTTCTCTGCTTTAGTCATGCAAGTTAACAGCTCTAGTGATCTGTGCATTGATTAACAGAACTGGGACCTTGAAGTTTAACCCCTGCTTCTATGGTATGTAAAGCCCACAACATGACTTTTGAACACCATCATTGTGCTTCAACTACATATTTAAGTCCTCCAAATATACAAACTTAGACAGTTTATGCTCTGGACACAGCCGCAACAAAAGTAGTGATGCATCTTGGATTTTGTAAAGTATAGTCTACCTAATTTGTAAAAGGTGAATCAGTGTTTGGGACTGCCTGGGCACTGCAGAGAAGCTGTGAAACTGATCTGAGGAGCACCCAATGTAATGCATGGGACCCATATAATGTGTTTTTCAAGTGATACATTAATATTATTATAATATATGTAAAATTCATATTGAAATGAGAATTTCTGCAAAATGTTGCAAAGTGCAAAAATATTGGGAGAGTATTCGAAAAGGTTTCTCTTAGAATCCCTAAGCATGAGTTTATTCATCTATCTTGGAAATGATGAAATMAAGCCCTATGAATTAAAAAGAGGAATAAATCTTATTGCAACATGAGCACTAGTTTATATTAAATCTCTCACAAATATAAAAATAATTCAGCAAAGCTGGCAAGAATGATGCCTACTGCTGCCACTTAGTGGAGCCATGCTTTCCTTCCTTAAACTAGAAAAGAGAAGATTAATGAGGCTCTTTTTTGCAGGTGGTAAGAAACCTCCATTTGTACAACAGTGTAGGAGGGGATGGAGATGCTGGGTACTCGGGGTTCTTGTGTAAGTGGTTTTATGTGATGACAAGAGGCATTTGAGGAGTACAGGAGCAAAACCCCTCAGGTGGGGAATGCATACTCTTCCTGTTGCCTCATGGATAAAACCACCACATCGAGAAATAAGTAGCTTCAATGCAAAATAACTAACTTCATAATGGAACTTCAGCAATCTGCAGAAATTCCAGCCACAGGAGATCCTGGTTTTCTACCATTACGGAAGTTGAAAGGATGAAATTAGCACCTGAAAAACAATCTGAAGTTATGTGTGCTGAGCTACAGATGGTAAGAATTCATAGTTCTGTTACTAATGGACCGTGATGATGATGATGATGATGATGGTGATTATTTAAGGTAACTCCTCTATCAGCTACAAGCTGCCTGAATACATTTATATTGGGAAGAGATCCTGTGATGATCAAGCTAGAGTCAAATTGCTGTAACTGAACAAAGCTTGTTTCCCTATGCAACACTTCTTATCCACCTCTTCAGGGCAGAATAGAAATCCCTCTTTAACTCCAGTGCATGCAGTGCAGACAAAAATCAAAAGGACACTGTTTTAAACAGAATACCTGTGGTGGTCTCTTTCACTTCACCTCCCACTTCTTAGCTTGCAGGCCCAACACAGCTCATGAGAATGAATTCCTAGGAGGCTACTGCCAGAAAAGAAAAAAAAAATAACATTGAAGTGTAAAACAGTTAATGTTATCTGTACCAACAGAAATTAATGTTTGCTATGCCATCTGAGTGCAATTGGACATAAAGCAGCTAATAATATTTGAGCGATTGAAGCCAAATGTCCAAACAACAGAGGAAAAGCATATGCATTTTACCAGCAGCTAGCATATGAGAGTAAGCAGCCTAGATGTGCCTGTTACCTTATCTCTAGATAAATCAAGCATTGCTCATATCCACATGTATTTCTCCCTCTGTGGATAGCACATATAAGCCTATGCTGCAGTATTTAAGACTGAGATCAGTGTTGTTTTAATGCACAAGTGAAACTACAGTGATTCATAAAGCTTATGTTTATCCTTTCTAGAGGGAGAACTTACATTAATACAGCATGTATCAGTTCCACGATATTCTGGCAGTAGTAGGCAAAGTCTGTTCTATGGCTAGTGCACGGTGAAGTGGGAAAAGATTTAAGACAGCCAGCATGGCTTCACCAAGGGCAGGTCCTAGCTGAGCAACCCAGTGGCCTTCTATGGTGGAGTGACTCCATCAGTGGACAAGGGAAGGGCTTTTATCTGGATTTCTTTGACACGGCTCCCCCCACCACTCCATCCTTCTCTCCAAATTGGAGACAGGTTTGATGGGTAGACTGTTAGGTGGATAAGGAATTGGTTGAACAGTCACATCCAAATGGTAGTGATCAACAGCTCAGAGTCTCAATGGACATCAGTGGCAAGTGGTGTCCCTCAGGGGTCCATACTGGGACCAGTGCTATTTAATATCTTCATTAAGGACACAGACAAAGGGTTCAAGTGCACCTTCAGAAAATTTGCCAATGACACCAAGCTGAGTGGTGCAGTTGCCACACCTGAAGGATGGGATTCCATCCAGAGGGATGCAGACAAGCTCAACAGGTGGGCCCAGGAGAACCCCATGACATTCAACAAGGCCAAGTGGAAGGTGCTGCATCCGGGTTGAGGCAATCCCTGGTATCAACACAGGCTGAGGGATGAACAGATCGAGACCAGCCCTGCTGAGAAAGACTTGAGGGTGCTGGTGGATGAGAGACTGGACAGGACCCAGCAATGTGTGTTCACAGCCCAGAAAGCCAAACATGTCCTGGGCTGCATCCAAAGCAGCGTGGGCAGCAGGGCAAGGGAGGGGATTCTACCCCTCTACTCTGCTCTGGTGAGACTCTACTAGGAATGCTGAGGCCAGCTCTGGGGTCCCCTGCTGGAGCAAGTCAGAGGAGGACACAAAGCTGCTCAGAGGGCTGGAGCACCTCTCCAATGAAGACAGGCTGAGAGAGGGGGGTTGTACAGCCTGGAGAAGAGAAGGCTTCAGGAAGACCTTAGAGCAGCCTTACAGTACTTGAAGGGGGCTACAAGAAAGATGGAGACAATTTAGTAGGGTCTGTTGTGATAGGACAAGGGGTTTAAACCAAAGGGGGGTCATTTTAGATTAAATATAAGGAAGAAGTTTTCTACAATGAGGGTGATAAAACCCTGGCATATGTTGCCCGGAGAGGTAGTAGATGTCCCATCCCTGGAAACATTCAAGGTCAGGTTGGAGAGGTTGGTCAACTGATCTAGTTGAAGATGTCCGTGCTCACTGCAGGGTGGTTGGACTATTTGTATTCTGTGGATAATTCTTTTTAAGAATGCAACAAATCCATCTTCCTAAACCAAACAGAACCAACTGCTAGATTTTTAAAGTCACTTAAAAATCTAAAACATATAACTTATTTTAAAATACAGTCAGGGAACCTAAATATCCAAAAGCATTCTGAGGAAGGTCTGTCCATATTTCAGAATCAGTAATTACACTCATTTTCACAATCTTTTTTGCAGGGATCCGCCAGAAAAATGTGATTGTGAAAGTAAGTAAAGAAGTAGAAAATGTCACAAGAATTAAGTATCCGAAACCTTCATTTAGGATTAACATGCTTTTAAGATCCAATGTATTTGTCAGGCAAAAACCTCTTCTGTAGTACCTGAAGGAAGCCTACATGAAAGATGGAGAGGGAGTTTTTACAAGGGCGTGTAGTGACAGTGACAGTGACAGGACAAGGGGGAATAGTTTTAAACTGAAAAGCAGGTTTACATTAGATATTATGAAGAAATTCTATACTCTGAGGGTGGCAAGACACTGGAACAAGTTGCCCAGAGAAGCTGTGGATGCCCCATCCCTGGCAGTGTTCAAAGCCAGGCTGGATGGGGCCCTGAGCAATCTGGTCTCATGAAAGGTGTCCCTGCCCACAGCAGGGGTATTGGAACTAGATGATCTTTAAAGTCCTTTGCAATCCAAACCATTCTATGATTCTATGATTCTACTTTTTTCTGCAAATCAGATTTGCCAGTAAGTGAATGAGAGAATTCCAGCAAAATGCCTTGTCAGCGATTTTACTCCTGTCCCTGATCAATGACCCAGGTTTGGACTGAATCCTTTCCTGTATGTTCGTCTGTTTCCTCATTAGTCTTTTCCCTTCCATGCTCTGGATCTTGGCAGGAGATTCCATGCCCTTAAAAGAGACAAATGTCACAGAACTGCCTTCAGAAATGACAGCCATGCAGAACAGATCTCTTGAACACGTACATTAAGTAAGCCAGATAGTGAAGAGCTTGAGAAGTGAGCACACGCTTTTCTCAAGCCTTTTCCAGTTAGGCTCATGCCAAATCCATGAGGCAATTCCCACTGGCCTGCGCAAACAGATGACTAGAAGGCAATTCCTGTACACCTCACAGAGACACCTGGATCTCAGGCATGCATGGAGGAGAGGAACTACGCACGCCCCGGCTGTGGGAAAGCCTTAATTGAGGTTTGTGCCTCAGACACCACAGGGGTGGAAGCTTCATCAGGTGGGCTCGGGTGCCTTTGGCCCCTGTGGAGCAGCTGTTGCCCCTTTTCTCCTCACCTTCTGTCAGCCTTGCTCCCCAGTGGCCCGAGCCCGGATGCCGCACACGGCCATGCCCTTCACCTCCTGTGGGTTCACCCCAGGCTTTGCACTCCTGCCCTGCTGCTCCCTCAGGGCACACCTGAGTGCTCACAGAGCAAGGCCCTGGGCTGGGCGGATCACAGAATCATTAGGGATGGAAGGGACTTCTGGATATCACCAAGGCAGGGTCAGCTACAGCAGGTTACACAGGAATGCATCCAGGTGGGTTTTCAATGTCTCCAGACAGGGAAACTCCACAACCTTCCTTGGCAGCCTGTCCCAGTGCTCTGCCATCTTCAATGTAAAAAAATTCTTCCTCGTGTTGTGTTTTAGTCTATGGCCATTGCTCCTCTTCCTGTTGCTGGGCACCACTGAAAAAGTCTGGCAGCATCCTCTTGACACCCACCTCTGTCATATTTGTATTTGATTGATTAGATTGATTGATTGATTAGATCCCCTCTCTGTCTTCTCCTCTCTGGACTAAACTCAGGCCCAGCTCCCGGAGTTTCTTCTCACAAGAGAGTCATTCCAGATCTCTGATCATCTTTGTCATCCTCCACTGGACCCTCTCCAGTAGCTCTTCATATCTCTGAGGGGCCCAGAAGTGGACGTGGCACTCCAAATGTGGCCTAATAGAGGCGGAGGATCGTCGATCTGCTCTTACACGAAGATACCCAACATACGAAGGGAGGCCGGCCTCTCCTCAGACACTACCTGGGCTTTCCGGTTTATTTGAGATTTATTTGAACCTCGTCGAAATGAAACAGCGACATTGCACCGCCGCTCTCCGCGGCCGCCGCCAGGTGGCGCTGCCCGCCGTCCCTCCCTCAGGCCCTCCCGCCAAGGTGAGGCGCGCGAGGGGCGGGGCCGCGCAGCTCCGCCCCGCCCTCTCGGCCGGCGCGTGCCGCCCGTAGCCTCCGCGAGCCCGGGGCAGCGACAGCGCCCGGAGGGAGCGCGGGCCGGGACGGACGGGGACACCGGGAGGGGAAGAGAAGGAGAACGAGAAGAAGGCGAAGGTGTCCCCTCCTGCTGAGGGAGAAGCCCCGCGCCATGAGCCCCGAGGAGAAGCCGCCGCCCGGTCGCTCCCGCGGTGACCGGCCGCCGCCGCCACCTCAGCCCGCGGCCGGGCGATCCCGGCGGCGGGGCGGGCTCCTGGCGGAGATCCGCACGCCCATCCGCACGGAGCCCTTCCAGGAGCGGTACAGCCTCAGCCCCGGCCGGGAGCTCGGCAGGTGAGCGCTGCCTCCGCCGCCGCCCCGGTTGGCAGGGAAAGGAGCGGGGCCGGGGGTGGTGGCGTCCCTCCCTTCGGGAGTCCCTGCCGGGATACAGCCGCGTCCAGGGGCATCCAGCGGTGGGCTCTGCCTGCGCCGGGTCAGCTCCCAGGACGTGCCCATGGCACTGGCTCGGCTGGAAGACGGTACTGGGAGGCAGCTGTACCCCCAGCTGTCCCTACTCCTGCTAAACAAGTCATCCTCGGCTCCCCAGGCGTGCGGATCTGGCTGGGAAGATGCTGTGCTGTTCCCTGGGAGCCGGTGTGGAGTAGTGGGTGTTGCTCTATATTTCCATTGCAGATGGAAACCTGCGCCATTTAAAAAAAAAAAGAAAATATTTGTTTTTATTTCCTCGAGCTTTATAAGCTGTGACATGCAGAAAAACAACTTTAGACTCGTTTAGGGTAGCATATGCTTGAGAATAATCTAATGGTGTAACTTTTCAGAGAGTTAAAAAACTGGTTAAGATCTTGAGTTTGAAAGTGATTCCACATGTAAGGTTTAATCCATGTATAACTTCAACACCTGACTGACAGAAAGCAGCGTTTGGGGCAAAAAGTCTTATTAAAAGGTTTTTGCATATTGCATATATGGAATTTCAGCACCACTAAATCAATACTTTCGTCTGAAATTCTGTCACTTCTTATTAAAAGAATTATAGTATTCCTAGAATTACATGTGCTATATCTAAAGGTATGTATGGAAAGAGACCCTTCTCAATGTATGTTCTTTTGCAAGTTATGCTAGCTGTGTAACTCAGTTTATACAGCAGCAAAACTAACCCCTTTGGAGCTAAAGAGGAGTTTAACCCCAAAGGTAGCTTCTGCAAGTACCTCTAACAAATATTTAGGTTGCCTAGGTATTAGCTTAATGCTCACTTAGTAACTCTGATGTACTGGTAGAATAATACCTGTTTAAATATAGTGTCTAAAGCATTCACATGGGAAGCAGGTGGGAGAAACATCCCATAGAGGGAGAAAGCTTTTTTAGCATGTTGTGACCACAATGTCCAAGGCCTGGAAACTGAAGCTAACTAAATACAGGCTACAAATCAGTCTAAATTCTAAAAAACAACCAAGAAGGTGTAGGAGCAGAATAGCACAGAATGTCCTGGTATCACTGCTGTTTTGGTTTGGGGTTTTTTATTTTATTTGAAGTTCAGATGAGTTTTCAGAAAATATTTTGCAGTTCTACTGTGGAGGGAGAGTTTTTCTCAGAGACAGGTGATAGTCATTGGCCTAATCAGAACATGGAATACATAGAGGTTCCTTCTGGCACAAAAAAGTACAACTGAGATTATTTGCTTTATGCTATGAGCAAGAATTAAGTACTCCTACAAGTCTAAGTCTGCAGTTAAACAAGTAAATCTCAGCATGGCTTTTTGTGTGGAATATTTTTTGACCAGAACTATATTTAAAGATGACCTTCTCATGAAGGTTGTGATTTTGCACCTGTAGTTATGTTAAAATGAGTTAAGTGGCTGTTCTAAGTGTTTGTCTTGGTTTTGTGCAACAGTTACACATATTTTTGGTTCAGACTGTCTTTTTCTTTCCTCAGCTTCGCAGATGTCTTCACCATCTTCTCTTAAAAAAATTAGAAATCTCTATGTTTGAATGTATGTGCTTGGGTTTTTATTCAACAATTTTGATTGGGTTTTACTACATTTTAGTTTTTAAAAAGTGGATACTTCAGCTCAAGTACTCCCATTAAAGACTATTTTGAAAAGTCTCTCTGCCACTTGTGACTGTCATTGATAATATATTGGCACAAATTGTTTCATTTTTATATGTTCATGAATTGTGTAATTCACTCCTTATGGGTAGAGTTTATCTTTACAAAGGACAAATTAGCACCCAGGAATGGCAGGTTTTTGTCTTGAATGAAAAGCAGTCCTTGTGCACGCAGCATAATCTATCTCAATTCTAATTGGGTAGAAAACTTTATACACTTTGTATTCATCCATCCCATTCCCCAGAATTAGGGAAACAGTTTAAAAGCTGAATTTTAGGTAGGTTTGAGAATAACAGCATTCATATGAATTGTGTTTAAAACTGAGAGTGGAGAGAAAAAAGAGAGTGGGTGTATTACCTTTGCGGAGATCAGGGCTGCTTCATGAGCTCAGCAGGTTTGTGTGGTCTTTGGTTCTGTCAGTCAACACGTGTATGTTGGACTTGCCATGGCACTTGGAGCCTCTGTTTTCTGTTCCCTTGTCCCCTGTGTGTCGAGGAGGTGGGAAGAAAGGGGAACATGGGAATATATTAAGGCATTGTAGTTCTAGCAATGCTGGGAAGAGAGGTGCTGGGGCTCTGGCCTGTGGTGGCACGTTAGGGAGCAAAAGTCCTGGGGGAAGCAGTGCTGAAAGTCATGGATGAGCCTGGGAGGAACCTGATCACAATGTCACCAGAGGAACTTGGGTGCAAACCCATAGGAAGTCAGGCTTCATTAGTTCTGCTCACAGGAGAAAAAACTGCTTTCAGAATGCAGAGCTTATGTGCTTCAAAAGGTGCTGCCTCGTTCAGTAGCTGAACAGGTGTTTGCAAGTCTGTTGAAATACAGCTGTTGGGAAAGCCAGGTTCATTTGGGAAAGATACCAAAAACTTGATTATAAGGGTCACTCGGGAAAGGAAATTGTTTTAAGTTCCTTAGGAGGACATGGAAATAAAAGGTTTTAAATTAAATTATCTAATATATGAAATTTTGGTCCTGTCTTCACAGCCTTAACAATTTTACTGTCCTCAAAATCAGAATATTCACACACAAATCTTCACTTGCATGAGGTATGAAATCAAACTTACCTCTGATGAATGTTTTAATGGTGCCACTTCTCATCACCTCAGTGAGACTTAAATATTTTGAAACAGTGCTTTCTTGAGTTAGGTTCGTTTGAAGTAGTGTAACCTTTGCAGAGGACAAGACACCAATTACTTAACACTTCCCCTTACCATCCGTGCTTAAGCCATAATTGTACTGTAAAACGGGGAACAATACATTTTTTACTACCAAGAGCTTCCTTAAAGAGTCTACTATAATTATATTCAGTTGCTTTGCTCATTTTCCTTGACAAAAAACCTCCTAATTGCAAAGTATTACTAGGCTATGAATTCTTCAGGCCATTGATGGAATGTTGCACTCCTTTTTTTTATGTGCAACAAGCTGTGCACATATTGGAAGTCATCATTTGTGTACAGAAAATAATACTCCTGATTCTAGAGCTGGGTTGGAGCAAGGCATAAATGACTGGTCTGTCTTTCTCCTATAAGGTAATGGTCACCTTAAATGATTGATCCAAAATAAATGATCTTCCAGCGAAATGTGTGCACACATGTAAATATGTCGAGTGCAATTCAGTTGTTTCTCCTCATTCCCAGTTTTTTGTTAAAGCGTACAAGCTTGTTCTCCATCTAAAGCTAAGAATAAGAAGTATTGTAATCATCCAAGGAGACTGAAATGTTCCTTGTTCCTGACTAGTGACCTGGCTGTAGTTTTATGTGCAGATAATGCATGTCTTTAATCTTTATTTTTTTTTTCCCAAGGAACAACTCTGGCATGAACTTTCTTATTTCCCAGGTAGCTTTCAGTAACATGCATCTTAGTGGCACATGACACTTGTACCATTTTGTGCAATCACACTGCTGTCCTCAGCTGCTCTCTGCAGTAGCACAGCTGGGGTCAAATAGCTGTGGGATTAAACAAAAGTGGAAAAGAGGTGAAAATGAAGATTTCAAAGTAGTTGGCTTCACCGTTTGAGAATAAAATTATGTGAGCAAACTACTCATGAACATCAGAAAGGGAATCCCCGCACTTTGTTGTTTGGAAATCCAAAATTGTCACGGGRAAAAAACCCCACACTTCAGAAAAATGTAAGTTATGTCATAAATTACATATAGTATTGTGGATCTCTGAAAAGTTTTTTCTGAACTTTATGAAAAGTAAATGTCTTCACAGGAAGGAGTTATTCCTGCGTTTGTAACGGTGACAGTGTTTTATAGGTAACTTTAAAAATAATAATTAATATAAGGTTAGTTCTCTATTGTTCTGAACTAGGACAACAAAAATTAATTGGTGTGACATAAATGTTCCTGTTTATCTGATTTGACATTTGATTTGCGATTTGACAATTTTCCTTTGAGCTATAACGTGTGCCTAGTGAAATAATTCAAATTCTGTTGGCATTCTAAAAAGGTGGCATTGAGCTTCTTTGTGATCAGATATGATTTATCTTAAATCATAATTCTTAAATGAGGCTCTTATGAGGACTGAGAACTACTTACAGTTTCCTCTTGTCTCCCTCCAAAGCATTTTTATTTGTGATGGGATGTCTGGTAGTCTGTCTTCAACTTGGGAAATGCGCATTAGGTTTTTAATCTCAAAATTTTTCTTCCTTCCATGCAATGTTCTCACTTCTAGCCCTCCTCAATACACTAAACTAGCAATGATGTGATCTAACACTGTTTTATATACTTTCTTATAACAAGTTCTGAAAAGCAGGATTTTAAGAAAAGCAAAGATGAAGTGTATGCAATGTATACTTTATAAGAAAGCTTGTCTATGTCTGTCTTACCTACCATTCTGTCTCAATCAAAAAGAAATTCTTTAAAATTTATCTTTTGGCTTAACCATATAGTGGATGCTATCTTTGGATCTTAGCGCTGAAATTTTCTCAGACATGAACCTAGATTGCTGTGCAGTAATTAGTTCTAGTGGTTATAAACATCAGGTTTGTCAAGTTTGATCTTTTCAGGGATTGTATTCAGAAAAGATGAGTTTGAACAGGCAGTAGTTATAGCTCTAATTATAGGCATAACCATAAGGAATCTGGGCAGGATTCTTGGTCTCAAACAATTTGGAATTAGTGTTTGTCTGCCGGCTGAACTCCCGTGTAACCTGTCCTTTGAATTACGTCACCAATCAGGCTTCTGGCCAGCTCAGCTAAACAGGACATGCGTGGCCACACACGGTGGTGGCTCTTGCTGTTTCTTGCTTCATGAATACTGTTTTATTTCCACAGTGACTAATGCACAGTGAATCGGCAACATTGGTACTCATTAGGCTAATTAACTTGCTTCCAGATAGATTTTGTATGTAATTGAAAACAGCACAGTGCTTGAAAGCTCTAGTATAGAGATTTCAAACTTTTCTAAGCCACTTTCTTAAGGTCCTTCTTGGTGCTACAATTAAAAGCTTTTGACTGGACTAAGGCAACATTCAGCAGGAAGGAAGCAGTGCATTCAGAGACTATATAAGGAAAACAGAGAAGGCTGATCCCAGGCAGGGGTCTAGATTTATTGGTGTAAGGCTTAGTATCTCTCAGGTATTAAAATAACTTGCTGTTAAAGGAGTTCTCTATTTTTGTGTTGGTTTTTGTTTTTTGACAGCATAGTCAGCAGTTGGTTTTTCTCTTACAATGTTTTTTGTGCTAAGAACTTGAACAAGTATCTTAACACTTTTGATAAATGCCGTTTTATATTGTACATTAACTTTGTGCTACAAAATCTTGTAATAATTTTTKCACGTATTTGCAAACCTCTATAGTATTGTCTTCATGTAGACATTAGTAATTAAGAACTTTCTCCCAAAAAGTTAGATTCAAGACATTGAAAGCATATTCTTACTGTTTGTCTACCTTCACCAGACATCTGAGCTGTGCTGTGGTCTAGTCTTAATACATATTTGTGTTGTAGATAATGTGTGCTTATGCAAAATATTATTCCTAGAGGAATAACTGAGGCTGTATCAGTGGTTACAAGTCCAATTATTTTATTGAGATTGCCTAGCAAATACCCACTTTGTGGGTGCCTATTTGACTTGATTGATTTAGACTGTGTGATTTTGAAACAAATGCCTATTAAAAGCAAGCTGACCACAACTTTGTTTAGCAGTTACATTTCATGGGTAGCAGTCTTCTGCCAGTAGGCTGGGAGATGTGAGAGTGAAAACTTTTGCATGAGCTGAAGTGGTTAATTCTGCGAACTGCAGCTTGGAGATGGGAGAGGCAAAACCCACTGTAATTGTATTCCAAAATAGATGAGAACTGTTATTTTGGTTTTAGCAACCTTACAATAAGTAAAGAACCAAAATAAAGATCTCCAAGCTATTCCTGCAGCCTTATAAGAAAATGTTTACATATAAATAAAAAAAGATAGTTTTGATGATCATTATACATGTACAGTAAGAACTAAAGTAAGATTACTGTACTTCAAAGTGTGAGAATTCATCAGTGCATTAGATGACAAGTATTAATTAAAATACCTTTTCAGTCTAAAAATCAGCACTGTGTGAATGGAACTGAGTGGAGCTGGTGGTGTGGGACTCCACAGCAGGGAAGTTTAGAGCAGCCACTTCTGCCAAAGTGCTGTGGGGGAAGTGGTCTGACGCAAGTGCTGCAGTGTGGTTTGAGCTGGCCTGGTGCATCACCAGGTGTGTGTTCTGTCAGAGGTGACGCTCATTAATGTGGGCTGAGCACTGTGCTCAGCTCTGCTCTCTATGTTCCTGTTCACCTTGGCATTGCTGCAAAAATTGTGCTACAAAGCTCGATGTTAGATGAGCTGCTTAATTCTATTTAAATTATTCATGTTCCTTATTCTGAGTCTCACTGTATAAGTAAGGGGTTTTGAGAACTGTTAAACAATTAAAAAACTGGCTGTTATCATTTGAGACATGCTATGGTGAAAATACAAAGTGCCAGCTTTGAAAATGCAGAGTCTGGATATTGCATGGCAAATGGAGCAGGATTCAATGAGAGTGCTGCTTCTGTTGCCTTGGATTTGGTGGGTTACTTGAGAAAACAATAACTGGGTTATTGTGAGGCAGTCAGAGAGAGTGTAAATTGCTTATTTGTACATTTTGGTTTTGCCAACTTTTTAAATTAAAGTTTCCAGGATAACTTAATCTTGGGAACTAGAACAGCTTGTTTATGCTGTATTTTTGAAAACCAAGTTGTTTGAATTGATAGATTTTTTAAAAATTCCTTCTTTTTCATGGAGGTTATTTACTTTCTGGGCTGGGGTGTTTCTAACTTTTGAGCACAGGGATCATCACTCAGCAAGGCATCTTTCTAAATTTAGATTGAATCTTAAATGTACCTATTAATAGTGAGTGATTTGGTTCAAGTTTCCTGAAATGTTAATTTATAAGGGTGATGCTAAAGCTGTCACTGAGGGACTTAAAACTAAATTCTTATTTAATTTCAGGGGAAAATTTGCAGTGGTGAAGAAGTGTATCCAGAAAGACACTGAAAGAGAGTTTGCAGCAAAATTCATGCGAAAAAGAAGAAAGGGCCAAGACTGTCGGATGGAAATAATCCATGAAATCGCAGTCCTTGAGCTGGCACAATGCAACCTTTGGGTCATTAACTTGCATGAAGTTTATGAAACTGCGACAGAGATGATTTTAGTCCTGGAATAGTAAGTATTAGTAATAATTCCTGACTAACTTTCTGCAGTATTTGCTTAAACTAATGTGAAAATACTGTGTATCAATGTGAATAATGTAAAAGTTTTTATTGCCTGTTATGCTTGCTTAACTTCAAGAATTGCTAAGAAAATCACTATTACAAGAAGTTACGTGCAGTCTGATAACTACTTCAGATTATAATAAATTTCTCTAACTATGTAGTATCTTTCAAAGCTGAACTATAATTTATGTCGTTAAAAAATCTTTAATGAAATATGAACTCTGTACACTCCCTACTTGTAAAAGAGGAAGAGGAAAGAAGCAATGAGTATCTGTTCAAGAAATGAAGTTTATTTCATTGACAGTGACAAAGATGGGGTGAAATCTGTTGTGGTTTTTTTTACCAGTTATGAAAAAGGTATTGAAAGCAACATCATTGCTAAAAAGAAACAATAAAAACTCCTGCAATAGAAAGCTCTCTAAAACATTATCTTTTTGGAGAAAGAAAAAAGAGGAGAATTGAGACCTAGAATAGTTTCTTTCAAAGGACACTTTACTCTGCATTTGTCTGTGTGGTTTTCTCCACCTGAGTTTGTCCAGATGGGTATTTCTGCAGCTGTTGTGACTGTTCACCTCATATGCCAGACGCTTCAGATACTAAGGCATATAGTGATGTTCCATGATGCAGCCAAATGCTTGTTGCTACTGAACTCTAAGTTCCAGTTAAGCTCTATGGATTTTAAATAATTAGGAGAGGAATAGTGAGGCTCAGTCGTTCAGAAGTGACTTAACCTGTCTGCTAAGATAAATCTAGTTTATGCAGCTCTTCTCTTACTTGACAGCAAAAAGAAATGGTGAGAAATCTTTTGTCCCTATCACATCTTGTTTAGAAGTCAAAAGAAACAGTATCTTTAAAGTTCAGTGAAATGAATGAGACCATGTCTGTTAAGACAAAATTACTTCTAAAATATGTTTTTTAAACTTCATTGTGCCCTTAATGAATTCAGGATACATGAAATATTCAAGCATCATTTATAATACAAAGGTGTGACAGAGCTTCTGGAGTTTTAACTGCTGTTACTGGAGACTCATAAATACCTGCTTTAAACACTAGCAGAAATTTAAACTAAAATGCAGTTTAATTTTCTAGATCCCATAGGATTTAATACAAGCAGTGGAATCCAAATGAGCAATGAGTTTTGTGATAATTTCAATGCAAAATTTCTAGTTTTCTTTTGGAACTCAATTCTCTTACAGTTGCAAAACTCTTTCAATCCAAAGTGTTAACTAAGTTGTTCAGTAATTAACAAAATTATTGGGTTTATATGCATCAAACAGTCATACCTTGTTTCAGATAAATAGCTATGTGCTAGAGTTGTGAGTTACAAAAACAGTCTTTCCCTGACTTCAGCAAATATATCTGGAGGCTTCTTTAATGTCAACGTGTTCCAGAGACATGTTGCAACAAAACAGGTATGAGTGTTAGTGAATTTCTGACATTCTGTATGCAGAGGATTAAAGAACATACCTAGACTGCAAGCTTCTCTAGGGCATTTCAGTTTCCATTAAGCTTGATGGTCTGTGTGGCAGATCTTTATCTCATGAAGGAGTAAAACAAATTCTTGGCCACTAACTTCATCTGCTAAGGTTTTAGAATTTCTTGTCTTGATGTAGAATCTGTCATGAGGGCTGAGGGTTTTGCCTTCAGGAAGRGAAATATTAATGTTACATGGAAGATTGTCTTTCAAGAAGTATCAATTTTTTACAGAAAATGAACTTAAAATTGGCCACTGTTAATATTAAGTGTTGAGCAATGGGAAGCAATGAGACATTACAATGTTGGCTTCAGCTGTAGCATAGCAAATTGGGGCTGTCTGCACCCACCCTCACAACAGTCTCTGACTTTTGGTTGTTTTTGTAAGACCTCAATCAGGGTATTTAAGTCAGAGTTGAAGGGGTAAGTAAGTCTGAAGGAGTAACAGGTAAAGCCTGGAATTAATCTGTAGGTCCGTTATGTTTCTATATTTCACTGAAAATCAGATGAATGAAAAGAACCTGGAATTTTACTGAAAAAGTTACAATCTGCGAAATTTGACATATCAGATATAAAAGGAAAAAAGCAAATTTGATAAGTTTTGGGCTTGATACCTGTATGCAACTTACTTGTCTTTTGCCAATTTCTTTTGAAAGAAAGAGCAATAGAGCATCTGATGCATAAGAACTGGTGTTTTTTTTAAGTGCTTATCCCTATGTTTTTACATGTGTGTGGAGGGAATGGATGATACTAGTGGGTCATTAGTGGGTCAAATATTGCAGAAATCTTTAAGTGCGACTTCAAAAATCTTAGTCATTAATATTATGTTGTGAAGAGCTCCTGAACTCAGCCAAGGTCTTGTGTAAATATAGTAGACTTTTGTTATGCTTGCTTTAAGAGAAGGAAGAAGCTGTCTTTATTATCTTGAAGACACAGTATTTATCTGATTTGCTGGATGAAGTGTTTTTTCACCTGTAGTTATTTGGACCTGGATAATCAGACTTAGATCATCTTGGACATSACTTATTGTCCAACTTATTGGAGGTGCAGCTAGTTAAAGTAAGAGTCTGCAGCAGGAAATGTTCCATTTGGCATGGGATTCAACAGACAGAACTTGGAGCAAACCCACTGTAATCACAAACTGTGCTGCTCCAATGTTTGCGTCTTGTCTGCTAGAGTAGCAAGTGAAGTTGCTCTAGAAAGCAGTCTCAAATCAAGATGGGAGGCCTTCAAAAAGTTTTAGGGGAAAACTTCTTGAATGGTGTTAGTTACCCTTTGTGTTTCATTCAGTTCTTGGGCTGCCTGATTAGAAAGGTTAAGGCAAAAAATAAAAGCATTTGCCTGAGAACAGAGAACTTTTAAGACCTTTAAGACAACTTAATGCATTTGGATGCTTCTCTTCCCATGTCCTCTCATCAGATATGGACTTACTATTTTCTCAGGCTTTGGGGACATTGGTATGTTATGGTAGCCTTACGCTGGAAAAATTTCCAGTAAGTGCACTTACTATCCAATGGTAGGCCTAGCCAAGGGAAGGGAGTATGGCTGTCAGCAGCAGTGAGCATGAACTTCTGCTGGCAGTGTTATGACCACCTTGCTGTCTTGTACTATAAGCTCCAGGTACAGAGAGTAAATGAGGTTGCATTATCCTGCAAAGGTAACCCTTTCAAGAAAGACTTTTGACAGAGTTTAAGATTCAGGAAGTAAATTTTGGTCCCTCACAGACTGTATGTCACTCAGCATTGAAATCAGGTGTATTCTAGGAATTGGTCTACATACCTGTACTCCCATGATTCGTACTTCTGAGTCCTTCAGAACACTAACTTAATGTCTGATCCATTAAAGATGGGAGAATGTTTCATTTCTTCAGGTGCCTTGAAATAGATTTGTTCAGTCTTTTTCTAATGATAAGTTAAAAGAGTGTGTTAGGTCTTGTAAGTGTACTTGAAAGACGTTTGATGCTGAATTTTGTGCAGTTCATTGTTAAGATACATTTCAAGGAAGATAAGTAGTCTCCATTTAATCTAAAGTCAACATAATTGTAACAAAGATTAGAGCTCCAGACTTCCAAATGACTTTTAGCTCATTTATGTTGCTAAGTAGTAATAAAGTGTTACGCTGCTTTTCATTGATGAAGAGCAGTTGGATTTCACTTGAAACTAGAGAAGTTAATAGCACAACAGTACTTTCATAAATAAATTAAAATAGCTTGAGAATTATGGTTGCTGTAGCTTTCAAGTTTGGAAAGACTTCTTAGGTCTCACATTTTTTTCATACACCTAGCTAAGAAGGGTGTACTAGAGAAATAATGCATTCTAAGTAATGCTGGATTTCAAAATGTTTTGCTGATTAATATGTCCTTATCAATTTTTTTTCAGATTAAGATGGCTTGTTTTCCTAAAAACTTTGTCATCCTAAGGATATTTCTTTGCTTTTATCCTCTAAGAATATTTTCTGTCTAGGTGGGTGGGGGTGCACAGTCATTTGCTAAGTTATTTCATAATAACAATTAGAAAACCTACAGTTTAATGAAAAATGGGTAAATATTATTAACACCAGAGAACTCCAGGTCTGCATGTATACAGAAATCATAACAGTGACACACCTATGATACTTTCCTAGCAGGTATTTTAATCCCTTCTGTGGTAAGATTTTTATTTTTTTTCCTGAAATCTTGCTGGGGAATACAAAACAACTGAGTTGAAAGTACTGTTAAGGACCTTGGCAAAACTTGGCATAGGTGTGCAGGAGAATCTTTTTGGAGTTCATTTTGACATTGTGCTCCCAACCATTTGTACCTGGCTTGGCTCACAACTTCCTGACTGTTTTGCTTAAGGGAATCAATTAAGCTCACTCCACAGCAACAATACACAAAACGGTCTCGCAGTATCAAATTTCCATGTGTTCTTGCAAAGGGTTGCGGGTGACTTGTTTGAATGTGGTAACTTTTGGACAGAAGGAATTGTCCAGAAAGACTTGTTCCATCAGCATCCTGAATAGCAAAGTTGAGATCAAAAAATGAAATATTGCATGTGAAGTCACCTTTCCATGTGAAACTATTTTGTAAAGCCAAGTGTCTATGGTAGCTGGGAATGGCAGTGTCTCATAAGTCATGATGTGGGTGTGCATGTGTAAGGGCTGTATTTGCATGTCTCACTCTTAACAATGCTGATGAACCCAGGCATCTTCAGAAGTACTGGGAGGGACTTAAATACTTTTTTTTTTTAAATAAAGTTTTCTGGATCAAGGGTTTTCTGCTCTCACGTTGGTAGCACTGTCTCTTGATTTCACTGATGGGACATTGCTTCACCTTTTATTGCCTTGACTTTTAACACATATAATTCAAAGTTCTTTAAGTGTAGTATTAAAATTCTAGCTAGCTTACATTTTAGCTTGGTGCCTACCTCAGTGTTAATTAAGTTACATTAATAAATTCTAGCAAATGCCTACCAAGTAGATATGTAGCAAAAAAGGCTTTATAAGGCCCCCCGACCCTCAGCTCCCACTGGTTTTTCAGCTGCATCTGTTAAAAGTAAAGTATGATCCCAAGTTTTGGGTATAAATCCTGTTTCACAGAATTAAATAGCAGAAGTATTTTTCCTTATTTTAAGTGGCAGAGCTCTACCAGCAAAATCCGAGGGTTATTGCTGTGAAACACATCATGTTAGTAATTTTGGTAGTAGATCTTATCACTGTATATGCATTATAATTACTGCTACAAGGAATTAAATCACTCTTCCAAGTAACGTATTATGGCATTCTTAAAGTAGAAAGTTTAATTTATGGATTGCAGTAGATGTTTTTCTATCCCTATCTGGAGGATCCAATTGATGTCGCTTTTTCAAGGAACTTGGTTGAGGATATTAGACTGCACTAGCCCATGTTCATTTTAAAAATGTCATTAATATCTGAATCCTGTTCAAAGCTGAAATATTACTATTTCCATGAATTAAATAAGAATGGACTGATGCAATGTGTCAGCATATGAAATTTTTCAAAAGGAATTAAAGTATTAATATTTCTTTGAAAAACTCATTTTATTCTTGAGGTCTATCATCTTTGATACAAAATGAAGAAAAATAATTATTTAATAGAGGGGTTTTTTGAAAGAAAATCTTACTTTAATAAATCAAATTGTACTGCTGTACCAGTTAGCCAGCATATAGAACAGAAGTGTAAGACTCTTCAGAAAAGGTTAAGATTTAACCTTCTTTTAAATTCTTTTTTTTTTTTTTTTTTTTTTTTTGGAAGACAATCTGCAGGGAAAACTTAAAATAATAGCAGTGAGAATACCTTGGAAGGCAAAAAACTTTTTACTTTTTTTTTAATCCATGAAGCTTTTGAAAATACCAAGACTGTAGCAGCAATGTTAGTATAGGCAAAATAAAAATTTGAATATATTTAAATGTTCTTTTTCTGGGGCTACACAGTTGAAATGCACCATTTTTGTAGAACTCTCATTTGCTCTTATATTCGTGTCAAATATGCCTCACTGCCTTCTGGATAGCCTAGTCCTAGTAGGACTAATAGCCTAGGCAATACAATTAATTGGAAAGAAGCAAGCAAAGGCAGAGTAGATGGGTATGTATCTGTAAAGATTAATGCTTGTGCAAAGTCACGTTTGCATGTCACAGTTTGGTGCAGCTGGAGAAGATTCTGTCCTCACGAGTTTCACCATCTTTCCCTAAGGGGTGGTTATAGAATTTCATGCAGAACAAAGGGTGTATGTGCTCATTTTGTAGTAGTAGTTCAATAATCCATATGCAAAGTGGACCCATTCTGATGTTCTTATGCCCATTCTTGTTTTAAGATGGATCCTCTGTTCAGTTTATTTTACTTTTGATGCTACAGGTTTATATTGTAAAACAATTTTAGTTCTCTAGAGCCATTGCTATACAGAGCTGGTACTGCATGTGGCTTCAGAGTACTTTAAAAACATTCATTCATATCTTGTTATTTTTATATTTTTTGTTATTCTGTTATTTGTTTAAACATATATAAACAAAAGAGGGAGCAAGCTGAGAGCTAAAATTTTCAGAGGTCTTTTTAGATGAAAGAAGTTTAGAAACTTCATGCACCCCTGTTATACCAGAGACTTCATAAACAATTCAATTTACATTTAGTCTTTTGAGTATGTGCAAAGTGCTTTGAGGAGGATGGGAGGTGGGGCTGCTTTGCTCTATGTTTACAAAGGCTTGCCTTGGCCAAATTTCCACATAGTTTCGTAAGAATGGCAAAAGGCACATCTTTTATGACAACACTGTCCTCAAACAAATATGGCATTCATCTGAAAGCGTAGTCAGTACTGTTTCCAAAGTATTCTCCAAAATTTCTGTACTGTTCATATTCTCTAACATAAATTACTAAAATCTCTGCTTCTCTCCAAAGCTGCCATACTGCAGAGAACACTCCCAAGGCTGTCAAAGCTTGCCAAATGTCTAATAACCAAAAATATCACTATTGGATTATACCTCCTGCTGATCTTGCCTATGCAAGAAAAAATAGTGCAAGTAGAGCCAAATTGGTGCTATAACTTAGTCTTTGAACTAACAATGTTCATACTGTTCCATAGTGCTGCTGGAGGTGAAATCTTTGACCAGTGTGTGGCTGAAAGAGAGGAAGCCTTCAAAGAAAAAGATGTTAAACGACTCATGAAGCAGATATTAGAAGGAGTTTCATTCTTGCACAGAAACAATGTTGTTCATCTTGACTTAAAGGTAAGATTGTTGCTGTATTTTTCTTATTGAATTCTGGTCTGTTGACTTTCTTGCTGGTAATATGTCATAATAATGCCAATTTTTAATTAATACAATTTTACCGAATTATACTTGAATGATAAAATTAAACCTTTGGGATAGAGTTCACCAGGTCTGCAAGCGTTTTGGGGGATTTCTATGATTGTGTTAAATATAAACTTCATTTGATTAAGTGAAATGTAATGAACTCGATTTGCCTTGTACCTTCAATTGTCAATGAGTTCTTTGGGTAAGACCTGACTCATTTCTAAAGTGCAGTAAAAATGTCTGGGTATTATATGGCCGTTGAAAAACAGGTTTGTTTTTTTGTAATGACTTGAGTTTTAATGAAGAAGAAGGGTGGCAGTGACACTGGTAGGATAAAATGTAATGTTTCAGAATGAAATGTTCATACAGGACTGGTAAATTAATGTGTTAAGTACATTTATAGCAATTTTTTCTGATTACTCTAAAACTTAATTTAAATGTCTGTCATTTGCTGCCAAACCGTTGGCTGACACCCATCTGGTATATAAATTATCATGATTTACTGTATTTTGTCATATTAAAAAATAGTTTTGACCCAAATCAAGTGAAAAGTGCAGTTGCCATTATATGAAATCCAGAGTATCGCTTATGGTCAAGAAAGAATTTGTAACAGATCCAGAAAACTACCTTCTCCTACTGGCAGCAAACTCCAGTTAATTTTCTTTAACTTCTATCCAGGCACTCCTATGGAAGATGTAACTGTATCTCATTATGAGGTTGAACTAGTTTATTACTAAGCAAGGCCATATAAAAAGCACATTGCATTAAATTTTTAAAAATTCTTTTTACATGTCCTATTCTCATATTTACTAAGTATGTTGTAAGCTGCTGCACATATGTTCTGTTGCTGAAATCCTTACTTATACTTAGTTGTATTTTGGCACTATTACAAACCTACCAGTAGATTCCAGTATCAAGCTGTTCATACATAATATGTAACTTAGCACGTCATGAACCTTTAATTAGCTAAAGCAGATGAGTAATATTTGCACACAAATATGTCACCTGCCTGGTTTTCCAACCATTTATTCAAATTATATGTGAACTTCTTAAAAATTTTGATTGAGTCATACACACAGAATATTAATAACTGTACTAAACTAATTAATGGGAAATTTTGAACAAGTGATGTGAGAATAAGTGTTCAGAAAGACTAAAAATGAGCAGTTAGAATTCCTCAAAGTTCCAGTATGCTTAAACAAGATACTCGGTGTCTCTACAATGGCTGGCCATTGAATTTCCTGGAACAAAGTGTGTAAAATTAAAATGTCCTTTGTGGACAGCATATATTTATACGTGTTTGTAGTTAAAGCTGTGGTGTTTTTTAGCACCATCAGCTGAATCTCTGTAATGGGAAATGTGTTTCATATGACTACAGCACTTACTGGCAAAAGTAGATGTGGGTTGTTGATTACAGCTTTTATTCAGAAAAGAAGTTCAGAAAAAACTTACTTAACAACTTTCCAACTGATCAGAAAACTTAGGCTATAACATGGAGCATATGCAGTTCTCAGTGAAAAATCCAGCATTGCTTTTCTGCCTTACAAAAGTTSACTAGCAGAGCAAACTGTCTGGTGATTGAGGTTAATTAACATGTTTATACATTACTGCACTGTGCAATGTTTATAAATTGATTTTAATAGGAGTCCTACTTGCAGTGTGATGACTTTATATAAAACTATCAGTCTTTTGCAAAATAAGGTTTATGGAAGTGTTCAGAGTATTGGCAAATAAAAATTATGGAAACTGCAGGATTAAAAACCATSACTTGCAAAGATTAATTGATCAACATGCCTTGCAAGACTTTAAAAAAGGGCCCATTTGTCAAGGAGCTCAAAATTTTTAAGGTGGTTTCCAGCTTTGGCTCCATATTCACTATCCCACTGCCCTCATCGTCTCGTGCATAGTATGGCTCATGCTGCTTTACCTCGTGGCTTAAAGCACTGTGGAGTTTACTAAGTACTTGGTTTGTGATGACATTTGGAAGACTTATGTATGTGTACTGCTGTTATGCAAGGGGTTTTTGCAATAGCAAAGTTTACAAATTCTTTCTAAAATGTTTTTTTGTGCTAGTAGTTTCACCTTAGTGTCTCTAAAGATTTCCATTTAATTTGTCTGTTACAAATACCTTTGGAAATGTCCATCTAATTTTCCATGTTGCACCTTCAAAAAAGTCAAATTCTACACCCAGAAGAATTTAAACCCAAGTGGTTGTCAGTATGTAGTCGTCAGCTTGTTGTTGTAGTTTTATATTATACACCTAATGAACCAGTGTATGACACTGACAGCTACCTTGCTTTAGCTTCTCTTTGCCCCCTTAATAGATACAAGATTTTTCTTGAGACTAGATTCTGCAGAAAGAAATGGGGTATTTTGATGTGGCTTAGCAAGGTTGCCACCTGATCGTTTCTTTCTAAAAGCATGGTTCTACTTAAAGGTGGTTGAAACATGTCTTGTTTTTAATAGCAAAATACAATTATGTAGTCCAGTTCTGACTTGGAGAAAGAGCAAATATAATACTACCAAGTGCAAATTAATTGTCACTTGACAGTATTGTGTTGATGCTATTTAATTTGCAGGGTGTGCATAGATTGTAGTCAGGAGTCTTTAATCTCCTCTTAATGGCACATAGAAGCTGCAGAGTAAGGGAAGTCTCCTTCCTCTGTGTTCTCATTTGCTGTTTGACTTAATCTTTAATTGGTGTTTGGTAAAAGCTTAATGTAGTTGGGAATGGAAGAGAATTTAAGAAGGCATGGGGGCTGAGGAAGAAGATATGGGGGGTCCTCTATGTTTTCTTAGGATCAGCCTAGTTTAGTATCTTTAGACACAATGCAGCTGGGGTATCTCAGCTAGTCTGGTTTTCCCGATTCTGCCTATTATTTCTTGGATAATTCCTGTATTTTCTTCTAGGGATCTGATTTTTTTAGAATATTATATAATTAATAACCTGCAACATTAATGAAGTTAGGTAAGTTGAGGCATTGATTAGTTTAAAAACCTGATGTTTATTATGTGTCCTTAGTCCTTATGTGTCTTCTTGAAACCACCTAAAGTAAGAGGACCTAAACTGGAACCTTTAAGCCTTACTGCAGTAGAGGGGCAGGTTTTTCAATGTTGCCATTTGGTTTTCATCGACAATTTCAATGGTGCTTGAGGGTAAGAGCAAAAGGCTGTTTTTAGAATGGCCACCAGGAGAGCCTCCAGCCTGCATCTCTCTTGCCTTTGTGGGCTGACTGGCACTAGGCAAACCCAGATTCTGGCAGAGTAAAACCAAAAGAGAAACAACATTACAGATGTGGGAAAATGATATTCCTTTTTGTAAAGTTTGATAGTAATGGTGTCAAGCTGAGAACTATGGTAAGTTCAAAGCTATGGCTTCTTTAAGGTTTCATGCTGGTGTTTAGGCTGTCACTTCACATACATCCCATAATTATTCCTTAAAATAAGAAAATGACTGTTACTTTATTAAGAATTGATTTAGAGTTCTGATTCAATTCATACTGTAGACAGGGATTTTTTTCTGCATAGGTGTGTTTTGCATAATAAGATTTTTTAAAAAAAAGACAGTAAAACTACTTCTGGCAACTGCTTTATCTACTGAAATATTAAAATACAGGGCCGAAAGGTTTCACAAAACTTTTCCATTAAAAACTTTTCCTCATTTAAATACAGAGAACAAATACTTTTCTCATGCTTTTAATTTGCCTCTTCGCAACATAACTAAATTTCTGACTGGGAAGGACATCTGAGAGGTTAATGAGGGAGGCATGGTCAGCTTTTTTCAATGTTTGTTTTTCTAATACAAATAGAGAATAACAAATCTGAACTATAAAGAAAATGGTAATGTGCAGCTCCAAAAGCCTTTGTACAGCCACCAGATCCCAGTTTACAGAGAAAATAAAAAAAAGCTGTTCTTAATATCTAGGTTTACAAACAGAAAATAGATTGACAACATCAAGGAGTTAGTTTGAAATAACACAGTTTAACTTTGCAGGAATCAAAAAATTGACTATATTCAGGTCTTGCAGTGAGGAGAACCGGCCCAAGGTTTTTAAAATCTTCTTGCTCGGGTTTATTGCTATGTTCAAAACAAGGTTGTTCATGTGAGAGCATGTCTTCATGAGTGACTTAGGGGACAGAGGAGAGAGCAGCTCTGGGATTAGGGAAGAAATATAAATGTTGGTGTTACTCCAGATGGATTATCAGTCAGTGGTTGCTTTGCTGTTCTTAATCTTTTGTCCTCCTCTCCTTTCAACCACCCTGATGCACGATGATCCATGTTCCCAATAAAGACTTCTGCACTTTCATGGAACTTGTGCTCACTAGAGGCATGAAAGCAGTGTCAATTGTCAGCGTTACAATTTGGAGAAGTTAATGATAAAACCCAGAGTGATCACAGGCCTGGGGGTAGGGAGGGTCAAACCTTTTTTTTTTTTTTTTATTTGGCAACAATATGCTTGAGTTGCAAAGAATCTAAGACCTGTTGTCTAAAGTTAGTTTTCAGATTTTTTTTAAATTGAGCTAGCATTTAAAATAGTAAGGAACTTCTTAGTGACCACAAAGATGCTTTGAAGGAAGACAGCCAAGATCTAGTGACGTCAGTGCAAACAAGTTTATCCAAAGGTGATGCTCTTAAAAACCTGTTTTTCAGGCTGCTATTTCTTTTTTTTAAACTGTTCTTCAGTTAGTGTTCTGTAATACAGTTGTTTGTACTTTGAACAGGATTCAGGCTGGTTGCAACAGACCTTTGTTAAACAGGTGCAGTCAAAATAGTTTTGTGTGTTCAGGGTTTTTAAAATGATTGGGTGTTTTTGGACACCCCTCAACATGAGGTATTTTACACCATCTATTGAAAGGATCAAGGAGGGAAGAGGAGTTTAAAAGGTGATACAAAGGACTGGAGGTTCTTATATGCTACTGTTAAATGACAGCTATTGGCATGCATTCACACGTGTTCTAAGCTATCAAAAGTTTGATTCTCAGTTCTAAACAGAAATCCTGCCACTCCTTTTAGCCTAAGTGTCTCTTCAAAATCACCTTGGGGGAAACTATGTAAATGATCCTATCATACTTGTTATGGGAGGCACTGTTGCTACTCATGATCTAAGACAATTATACAATATGATGTCATAGACATTAGATTTGGGTGATGCCAAAAGTCTCCTCTTCTTGTTTTTCAGCCCCAAAATATTCTGCTAACCAGTAAGTCCCCTCTGGGAGACATTAAGATAGTAGATTTTGGCCTTTCCAGAATCATGAAGAGCAGTGAGGAACTAAGAGAAATCATGGGAACTCCAGAATATGTAGGTAAGTTGCTTCTGTAGGAGTGATGAGTAGTCCAGGCTTCTGGGAAGTGAAAAGAGAAACTCTCTCGATTTGGAGCATGCCAGACTGGCTGTGGAGTTACTGTGTTGCAAGATCAAGTTATTGCTTGGAGGAGGTACTGCTGTCAAAGGTACAACTGGCAAGTCTTGCCAGTCTAATAAACTATGATCGTGGGCTTGTGTTGAAGATGAAGACACACTTTGGATAATTCTTACCAGTGGTGATAACAAGTGTTACTTGGATTAAGAGTTTAAATTCACATATTCAGTCTCTGAATACAATATTTTAGACAGGGTAAGTTTTTTATTAAAAAAAAAAAAAAAACCCAAATCATTCCAGGCCTTGAAAGTAAACTTGAAAATATCTTGAAGTTGTGTGGTATATCTTCATAGTGACAGTGCTGCAGTATGGAATGTTGGATATTTCTGGTTTTTCTGCAAGAAATTTGTATACAGATTCCTTAATTGGGAAGGAGACTGGCCTGGCTTCTGAAGGTGACAATAAAAGGAAAACATTTTTTTCATACTTAAAAACAGTGAATGATAGAAATCACTTAAATAACCTGAATAGAAGTATCTTGATTTCAAAAGACTCGTTTCAAATGGCTTATCTTAAATTTTACCACATGCCAATTATTGCATTATTTAAGTATAATGTAATGTCTGCATATGACAAAACCCACTTTTTCTTTTCCCCCAAATAGCTCCTGAAATTCTGAGTTATGACCCAATCAGTACAGCAACTGACATGTGGTAAGTTGAACAAATTAATGGTCATCATAACTTTACTGAAAAGGGTGGTTGTTTGTTTTCTTTTTTCAAGTAAAAAAGGCAAACCAAAAAGCTGTTTTTCCATTTTTTACTTTTCATTTAGGAGCATTGGAGTACTGGCATATGTTATGCTAACAGGGATATCACCTTTCTTAGGGGATGATAAACAAGAAACATTCTTAAATATATCTCAAATGAACATAAGTTACTCTGGAGAGGACTTTGACCTTGTGTCAGAGTCTGCTGTGGATTTCATCAAAACTCTGCTGGTTAAGAAACCCGAGTAAGTAAAATACACAATTGCATATGCTAATATGTCAGACTGACTTAATTTTAAATGTAGCAAGTGCTAATGTTTCTATTTTTAAAGTATAAGGAAACTTTGATTTCATTTTGCTATTACTTTTCATGTATATGAAAAGTGAATTCCTCCATTTCCATCCAAGCTTATATATTCTGAATGTATCCAAGTGTTAGTAATTAAAACTAAGGTTAGTTTCAGAAAAACTGTATGTGAACTGTAGCCTGTGGTACAGGACACTTGATACTTCTTGCAGGTACTTGGCTGAAATCTTTTAAGTGAACTGAGCTTTGCATCCTTAATTTTGGATGGGTTGGTAGAGAACCTTGCTCTTTTCTGGTTCATTAGCACACTTTTCTCAATGGGCAGCAAATGGGAAATTCCAAGTTTCCAAATAGAAGAGGTGTTTTCTATGGAACTTCACCAGTTCTTCATGGGACATGCCAGCTATTGAAATTGCCCACTGCTTGTCTTTGAGAATACTTGAAGAATGTACAGGATGGATAATTCTTCTGTGTACAAAAAGAAAATCTATATAAACTTCTAAAGTTGGTTGGCAACATGGAAGTATAAGTTCATATTCCTTTATTTTAAATGCTGAGAGTTCATCTTCTTGTGCTGCTGTTGGTCTTTTTTGTGAAAAGATAGCTGTCAGTGCTGCTTTTTTTTTGCCCAGTTCTATCAGCCTGTCTTTAATACAGCCATATGCTTGGAATAATTTGTAGGGATCTCTTCTGCAAGGTGCTGTATTTTGCATTCATTTGGACATTTATTTTAATGCTTTCTTTCCTCTTCAGGGACCGGGCAACTGCCGAAGAATGTCTTCAACATCCGTGGTTACAACAAAGTGAAAATCCTGCCTGCAGGGCCTGGAATAAGAGTACAGAAGGAGAGACCAGTGATGCTGTCCAGAAAGATGCAGATTCTGCCTCTGAAAAATCAGTAGATGCTGAGAAGACTGGGGAGGAAGAATCAATAGTGACAGAAGAACTAATTGTAGTGGCTTCATATACACTGGGACAATGTAGGCAGTCAGAAAAAGAAAAAGTAACTGAGCAGAAAGCCATTTCCAAACGATTTAAATTTGAGGAACCATTACTGCAGGAAATACCAGGAGAATTCATTTACTGAACTGAGTGGAGCTTCATAGCTATAACTGGAAGGCAGTGTTTTCTACTAAAAAAAAGTATTCTAGCCAAGTGAATTTCTGATATGCAATAAATGTTCTAGATAAAAGAAAGTGTTGATAAATGGCATACAACAAAAATGTGCCAAGTTCTTATTTTCATGGAACAGATAAACAAGATTTCAAGTGGCTGAGAGAAATTTAACAAAGATGATAAGCTTATTTTTGTTTGTAATTTTTATTTCTGTTTTTTTGTTGTTGTTGATAACAGAGCTTTTGTTAATTGTTCCAGTGTTCTTGAGAAGTTGACACTGGAAGTATTTCAGTGACAGACATCAAGAGGAGTATTTTAGGATATGTTTTGGCATTTAATGCAAATATATAATGCTGGGTTTTCCTCAAACACCTCTTGGCACTCCTGACTTCAGTGGTACTATCTGCTGATCTAAAACTTGTATGAGAGGGCAATTTAATCACCTGGTTGGACATACAGATTTCAAAGTCATACTGTGTGTGCTTCTTTGTTTACATCAAGTCAAAGACCCAGACTCCTCTGGTGTGTAGCTGAACAGTGAGCTGAGCTTCTCCAGACAGAGATGCACGTGTCCCCTGGTAAAGAAATCTGTATTGGAGATATGTCTAATTTGGGAGCACAATAAAAGCCTGCTCCCGAGGGTGATGTATTTGCTTATGTCAGTCGCTTGTGAGCCAGCAGAGATTGTTCCCTTCCCCTCCGGTGTTGGGTGCGATGAGCTCCCTTCAGTGTGGCTGCACAGTGCTGATGAGAGGAAAAAAGAATGATAGGCTCTGATGTAGCTCCTCTGAAGTTATTGAAATTCTCTCCGCTGACTTCACCATGTTAGGTTAGACAGTTTTTCCAGCTAATCAGCCCTTGATTCCACCTCCTCCAGAACCCAGCCGGGGTTTTACTGGGAGCGTGAGGTCATTTCTGCCCTCTTTCTGTTCCTCTTAACTGCTGCTTTAAGGAAGAAAGGAGCATCCTTAGCCTAAATTCCATTACCTTGTTCAATATAGCTGTCAGATGAGGAAGATACCGCTTCCTCTGAAACAACAAAGCACAGCTCATGCCTCCTGCTTCCTGATCACCCTCCCTTAGATACTTGGAAAAACAGCATGTTGTGGGGCAGGGCAGAGTGGGATTAGGGAGCAGTATGGGTGGGTCATAGTTCTCAATGGACGCAGTTCCTCAGAGGACAAAGCTGGGACCAACTGGGCATCAAAACTGAGTGGTTTTTGCAATGTACAGATCTGAGGATTTTGGACTGAGTCCTGGTTTTCTAAGAAATCTTTGATATTGATGCTGTTCCAAAGTTTAATTTTTATGTAATTGAAGTTTAGTACTATTATATTGCATACTGTTAACTATTCAACTATTTATTTGGTTTCCTTATGCTGTTCCTTTATAATAAACTCTGACAAAAGTTTTCTTGCTATAAAACAGTGAATAGAAACTCTTAAGCTAGTTTTTCCCTTTTTTTCCATGTTGGTACACACTTTCCTAATTTCAAATATATCAAATGTTCTTACTCCATTTAGTGAGCAGGAGTTCAGGGCTCTGTGCTAATGTTACCCTTCCTCCTTCACACAAAAGTTAAATGGCTTATTAATAAGACCAGGAGTTACTGAGGTGATCTGATCAGCACAGCTGGAAAGGTGGGAAAAAGCACTAGTACAGAAGAAAGCTGAACCAAAAGCAGTGGGACATGAGTGGGACCATGAGTGTTTTTCCCTAAGGCTTCATTGCCAGAGGGTTGGGTTGCCTTCGCTTCAAGCCACATCAGGAAAATTGCACCTAAATTAAACTGTTCTATCAGGCTTCTTCCCCTATGGAATTACATATTGAATATTCACATAGATAGACTAGCTTCTCATTCCTCAAAGACCTTCATAAAGGAAAACAMCCAGTAGTGCTCAGAATTGAGTTTGGATGTGTTTTATATTATAATGCAGAGATACCTTTCATGCTATGGAGAAATGAGTCAGTTGCTGGACAGCTCTGGCTGGCCCTCAGTAGAAGAATCTTTGAGCCAGCAGTGTGTCTGTGTTATCTGGGTGGTTCTGGAGGCAGACAGGAGCTGACCCTACCTACAATGCTGATGTGTATCAGGCTTGTCAGGCAGGACAGCATCTTCATGGGCATCTTTCTTTTACTATCCAGTCATTTGCTCAAGACTATTTGCTTGGGTGAGGGGACATTGATTCATAAAGTTCTTCTGTGCAAGATTACAATTTCTCCCATCTTCCATCATTGCCATTTTGACATTTTTTCCCCCTACAACCATACTTCCTTTACAAAGTTGAGCAGAGCAGTGAGGTTGAAGCATGTTCACATCCCACCCTTACAAAACAATGTTGCCATATCTGCATACATAAATGTTTAACAACTCATGGTTGCCCACAGCAAATTATTTGAGGGATGCATACCCATTTCAATTCCTCTTTGTAACCACAGATCATGTCTCAGATGGAGACTGGTACTAATGGAAAAGCATAAGTGCTGAGCAGTATACATTTTGTCCAATATATACTGGTTTTAATGTATGACAGTGAAGCTTAACATGTATACATGAACTATGTAGTTATTACAAGGCCAGCTTGAATTGGCTGCTTTGAGATTTCCAGTGGGCTGCATTTCTGTTTAACTTTTTGTGCCTTAAGGTGGTTTTATACAGTGTTTTTTAACGTCATTAAGAATTTGTATAAAGTTGTGAAAGTTTAATAGTGTAAGTTATAAACAGGGCATCTTAGATTCACCCTATAACAGGGAAAATTTTCCATAACGTTTAACTGCAGGATAATCAGCCAGTCCCACACACTTGAGGCTGTTTCTGTTCCACTGTGAGTGTGGGTAAAGCTGCAAACGAGGTGTTCATGCCCTGTGCTGTAGAAAGGGGCTGTTGCAGTCACTGTTCTTGAGGAGCTCAGTTACTAGTGAAGGGACACATCAGTAAGACTGGGAACAAACCACGAGCTTGTGAGGAACAGCTGGTTTGCTGCGGCTCCACGAATACAGGGGACTGCGTGTACATACACAGGTCGTCTGAAAAAAGGCACTCTGTTGGTGGGGAAGGGACTGATTGTGGAGAAAGCAGCTCCTTGGACCTTGAGGGCAACACTCTCCCAGTCCCCGCTCTCCAGACTGAGCACATGCTGGCTGCCTTTGTAGCACTGGGAACATGGCTGATGTTTGCTCAGATGCAGGATGCTGAAAGAATGGAAGGGCAGATGTTTCTAGAGAGTTCTTATCTGTGGTTCTGATGGAAGATACGAACTGTATCAATAGGAAGGATAAGTCCAGGCCTAGGCCTCCCTTTCAGGTGATGGAATAAATAGCAAACACCTAACAAAAAGCACAGCCTTGTCTCCTCTTGTTGCTATATTCACCTCTTAAAGGGACAGCCTTGTAGATTTTATAGTGGCTAAATTAAACGTTCTACAAAATAATATTTTTCTTTTTGTCCAAAGTGAAATTTGCATTGTGATTCGTCTCATTTGTCACACTTTTTGTTTGCAGGTCCCTAAATACAAAAGGGTGAATTCCAGCTTGTGATCTACCCCAGGAATCTTGAGAGCTGTTAGGTCACAAATGCAAATAAAAATTCACTGCCCATTCTCCACTGGTGGTGCTCATAGGGGATGGGGAGGGAGGAGGCCATTGCACCAAGTTACTCCATGTCTTAAGATCTCTCTTGAATATTTCAGGTGTTGTCCCTGGAAGACAGTTCAACATTTTAAAGAAATAGTGCCAGTTCATTGTACTTCTGATAAGGTGTTTACTGTTTCAGGAACTTTGCAATAAATTAAATTTTGTTTTCTGAACAGCTGATGGGTCTTTTGTTCTTTGTGTTTTGGGAAACACCCCTTAGTGGGATTACTGGTATTTTAGTTTTCTGAATCACACATTTGTTCAATTTGTGCAGCAAATATAAAATGCACCAATCATCTTTTCCACACTAAAGCAATATGCTTCCACGGTAGAGTTCTTTACAAGACAGCATTTACAGATGTTGAATTAAGCTGTCCTTGGGATTAATAAATACAGTCAGGAAAAAACATAAGTACAGGTGGGTGTGATAAAAATCTCTCCTAATTAAGACAAGGTTAGGATTTGTCAAAGTGAAGCAGAGTATTAGGACTARAACAGTTACTGTGAAATTAGGAGAGGAAAGAGAGCTACTTGAAGGGATTATCTTTTTCCTGTAAACACAAAGAACTTAATTACATTGAGTCTTTGCTTGCTTGTGCAAGTAGAATCACAGCTAAGCTGGTGATGTGTTGAAATCAGTGTACCCCAGCTCTTCAATTAATTTCTAATGCCAGCATACAGACTGAATTACACAGGTGCCTTTTAATTAATCCTCACGGGGAAATCTCCTGAGCTGCTGGGGTATCACCTGACCATCTGCCACCCTCCAGTAGCACCTTGTGACATCCAGCTGGCCTGGTTGCTGGATGGAAGGTATTATTGTGGGCCTTAGCAAGCAAAGAGAGGCAAAGATTGTCTCTCAGAAGTTATTGAATGAAGGTCCTTTGCTCCTAAATATTCTAGGAAAGCAAACTAATAGAAACTGCCCTAGATTGGTCAAGATATTACATTATTCTAGTATTTTTATACAATTGGTGCTACTTAAAATGATCCAAAGGCATTTGGCCAGGTGTGGTATGTCTTCCAAGGTAACACGAAGAACATGCAGGTCTCCATTGCTCCTGGTGTTCAGGACTGCCTGGGCCCTGCAGCAGGGAACTTTGTAGTAAATTTTGCAGAAAACATTCAGGAAAATTATATATGTCTTTGACAAGCAGGAAAGATGCAGGCCCATGGCAGGAAAAAACTGGATGTATTCTCATTCCTAAATGAGAGACTAATCCAAATGACTTATGTTCCCTGTGCAATGCAAGACATCTGCCCAAGCTAGGAAGTGAACTGAGTGGCCCCTAAGTTGGACAAAACCCTATCACTCCTTGGAGGAACATACTCGAAAGGGAAGACGTCAGCCCGCTTAGCCTTTCTGAAGGCAGTGCTTTTAAAACATCTGGTTTTACACAGCCCCTGTGTGCTCGTCAGCTCCAACTCAAATAGGTGCAAGTGTCGTAACATGGCTGAGCAATATCTGTTTTTCCTTAGTTCCTCAACTATAAATTAAGTCCTTGCCCTGAACAGTCTGTCACCGTGGTAGTTTCCCTAAGGGTGATGGCTGCCTGGCAGAAAGGATTAAAATCAAACTAGAGAATAAGAAACAAACACGCAATACAGCAAAGGTCATGAAGATGATGGTTGTTTTAACCACACCAACAACTGGAAAAGGAACTGCGCAAATTTTCAAGCCAATTAAAAATAAATTATTTAACATACTGAATAACATTACAATGGTTAAAGGGTTGCAGCACCTGTTAATGAAGTTGAGAGACCTGGGATTGGAGAAGAGAAGGCTCGGAGAAGGATCTTATCAGTGTGGGGGAAGATTAAAGAGAATGAAGACGGGTTCTTCTCAGCAGCACCTACTGTCAGGACTAGAGGCAGTGAACACACCCTGAAACACACAAAATTCACTTTAAACACAAGAAAAAGCTTTTCTTACTGTAAGAATGCTTGAACACTGATACAGCTTGTCCAGTGGTTGTGGAGTCTCCGTCCTTGGTGATCTTCAAAGCCTGACTGGACACGATCCCAGGCAATATGTTCTGGCTGACTCTGGTGGGAGTGAAGCAGTTGAACGAGATGATCTCCCAAGGCTCCTCCCAACCTTAACTGTTTTGTGAGATCTAAGGTCTTTTATCAAAAGATTAATATTTTCTCAAAAAAAATGAGATTAGTGTTTCAATGACATGACAAAATTAAATAGAACCTAATCTCCTCCAGTGTTCCTTAGAAGAAAAGACTGCAAGAGGGGTGCTCAGGTACCCTTTTGAAGTTATTTAGGCTTTCAGCAGCTGCTGGTGGTTCCGAGACCTTTGCTCTCCCTGTTTTCCTGGCATGTTCCAGCTCCCTTGGCTGCTCCTGCTGCACCTGTGTGCTCTCTGAAAGCAGCCGCTGTGGGTTGTGATGTATTTAATGGCAGCCACATGGCCAAAGCAGCTTGGCACCGACCACACCAACCTGATGGGTTTTTTTCTCCCTTTGAATATGTGCATCCTAAAAGAGCTCAAACACAGAGAGGAAGTGACTTCTGAGGCTCTTCAAGGTCATAAGGTAAGAAATTCTGTGTCCGCTGACTATTAGGTAGTAGAACAAAGGCAGGGATTGGATTGTGATTTTATTCTTGTCCCACTCCACAGATATGCTGGTTTCCAGCTTGGCCCATTGCTTTCCTCCTTCTCTGCATTTTAAGATTTGGTTAAGAGAACCATTGGTATCACATGATGATACTGCCCATTCTCTCAGCTCTGGTGACCCCATGGGTTGGTTGAGATGACTGGGAGCCCTCAAAGTTAAAGGGCTATTCTAGGGAGAAGTTGAGAGATGGAGCCTTTTTGCAAGCTCTGCTTCCCCCAGGCAAAGCAATAAAATCTCCAGTGTTACTAGTAAGGTTTGTGTGCGCATATATCTGCTCCAGGCCTGGAAAAACCAGGGTTAGAGCCAGGCCAGGCAGTGGTGGTGTGGTGCAGCAGTTTGTGAAGCCAGTGTGGGGATAGTGTGTGTGCCAGCTCAAGAGACAGAGAGGTTGTGAGTGAGTATTGTGCTGTAGGCTGGGGCAGCTGTGGCCAGGTTTCCTGGACATTTGTGCCCCTTGCAGCCACTGCAGGTCCCAAGCTTACTGAGCACACAGAGATGAAAAAAGGCAGCTGAATGGCAATGTTTGCCAGATGCTCCTAGTGCAGACATAGGGAGAGACCTAACTGGCTGGGGTTGCTCTCAACAGCCACAACATCTTTGCAGATTAGCAACAAATCAAAACTGCAGCCAGGGAAGTGGTAATTTATGGATAGGAAGTGGTTGATTTGGCTTTTTCTCGTCAACTGTTTGATTTCCCACCAAACTTCTTCAGTGACCTAAAGCTAGAGTTGATCAAGCTCTGATGCACCAGGTGGCCAGCAGATCTCAGATATCCCTGAGGTGTTTTTCTTGCTAGTGCCAGGTTAATGTTTTCATGTCACATGGTTTGTATTTTGTTTTGTGAAACCAGTAAGCAGTGATTTCAATTGTAAAGCTGGGTAATGCTTTCTTTTTTCAATTAATGGTAATCCCTTCCCTGGTGTGCTGGGCTTTCATGTGGCTTGGATCAGGTCTCACAAGTGCTGTTCATCCTGACAGCTCTTTGTGAAGCTCAAACTAAAGCACACGTGTATTGCTTCTTTCTAAAATTGTTTGTCCAAGATACCTTTGCTGTGGCCCTTTAGCATCTCCTTTCTACTTAGGCATTTGCTTTTCAGGTTTCTTCAAAAGTCACCTTGCCCAGTTTGCTAGGTCGTTGTTGAACAAGAAAATGCTCACTGTTCTTTAATGATTCTTTGCTCTAGCTCATCTTTCTCTATCTAATACTCATGGGTCTTGAAAAGCTTTGCAATGCCTGTGTCCTTGGTGGGTTTTTTGGACTCAAATTTGGATGAAGAGATGGAGGAGGGAGGGAAAGGGAATGAAGTGGTATAAGCTCTGGGCTTTTCCTAGCTGCAGCTTGATTAAGCATTTCTATTACAGTGAATTCAAAACACTCTATTGTCTGGATGTTCTTAAGGTTCCTGTGTTACTTTGTGGTACACAGGCAGGACAGTTGTACTTTTTTGGTGCCTCAGACTGTGCCTTAGGCTTTGCAATTGTTTGCATGGGCAGTTTGGGGTGGGAGTGGAAATTGTGTGGGTTGGGGGTTCTTTTTGTTACTTTGGGGTGTTTTGCTTATTCCTCAATTTGCTTCTGGTCACGGGCAATTCTGATGGCACAATCAAAATCTCTCATGGTAGTCAGAGCAAACTGTGGCAGTGCTTTACCTGTTCTGCACTCTCCTGAAGTAAATGTCCTCTCCAGAACCTGTTGGGCAGTGCTGGTGTGAAGCTGTGGCTTCTTCTGAGAAACCTTCAGTGTGAGCAGCGAGTCTCTTCCTGGAATTCCTAAGTTAGCTAAGGCCACTCAGCATATCTCCTGAGCTTTTTAATGGTAACTGTGAGGGTGCAAACCTACCTGATAAGTGGAGTGGAGGGTACTGCTGCTGAGCTTCACCTTTGCTGCTTCATTCCTCCTCATTTCGGTAAGACCTCGCTGAGAAATAGGGGGAAACTGAGGCAGCAAGGGAATCACTTTGAGAAGCTGACTTTTCCTGGCTTTGGTCTGCAACTGTAGAACAAAGCTCAGTTTCCTGGCAGTTTGTTTATTTATTTAAAACTCATAATACCAGCACACACAGGGCACAACACATGACTTTTCTGGAACAGCAAATCTTTTGCAAGATGTTTATTTTAAGCTTCTGTTGAACACATGAATAAACCGGCAAAAGAAAGAAATTACAACTATAACGACGATGAGGGCAATCTTGGGGAGAAAATTGTCTGAGAGCACCCACTTAAGTGAAACTGTCACTTGTGACAACTGTGTACATTTGCAGACACAGCGGGATGCAATCGATTAATGGCTCCTTTGGCTCAAYGGGAGGTGGAGATGCAGCTGTTTCTCATTTTTAGCCTTCTTGCACACCAATGCTTTCCACCCGGGAGTGGTAAACAGGAATATTCTGACCATCCCGCAGTTTCAAGGTGACATCCTGAAGACACCAGCTGACAGAAACCAAAGGAGATTTTTAACTTGTAGCAATCACTTCTAACATGGTAAAGTCAGTGTAGAAACAGCTGGCACAGAGAAACAAATCATTCCACACATTCATTGCTTTTAAAGATCCTCTCAAGTGTTTTAAAACTTGGTTTGCATGTGCCAGCTTCTGAAAACTGTTCTCCATAATAGTGTAGCACAGCCCAGATTTAAAGGTCTGGTATGCATGTTCCTATTTGTTGCAATTCAAACAAAATCCTGCCAGCTCTTCTTAGATAGGACATTCCTTCCTTGACCTGGTGCCTTTTTTTCCTCTCCATCCTGAGGGTGCATTCCTTGCTCCACTCCTCTCCAGCCTCGGAGCCAGACGGTGTTACTAAGGAATTATCCTGGCTTGGAGGAGTTTGAATACTGTGTGATCGTTCAATGTGACTGCTGAAACCCTGACAGGGTATGACAGTGGTTACTCAAAGACGGAAAACTGCATTTGTTGGAGACTGAGGGGGAGTCTTTTTCTTCCTCTAAGCTCTGCTCCAAACCCACTTCTGAGAAACTGCTCATGCTGTTTTACCAGCTGGAAAGGACTATTATTTTGTGGTACTAAAATAGGGTTTTTTCCAAAGCTCCTGGCACTGACCCAGCTCTGCTTTTGCTGGAGTCAGTGCTGAATACATACAATTGGGTAATTAGGCTGCCGCACCTCTGCAATGGGTCTGCAGCAGCCCTCTGCTCCCACCCCCAACTCGGGACAAGCAACTGCCTCCTTTATAATTGGGCTTGGAGGTGGAACTGCTTGCTCCCCGCAGCACGGCCTGGGGGCTCAACCCTTCCCTTGGTCAATTTGGGGCAGGCAAGTGTCATTTTGCCGTGCCTTGGTCACCCCTGCCTCTGGGCACCCACCCCATCCCTGTACTGCCTGCGCCTGAGTGAATGCCTCTTCCTTCTGGACCAAATGAGCTCACAGACTCCAAATTTCCTTTTTTACAGTTGCCTTCTCTTTTATAAATAAATAAACCACTATGGACAGACTGCACGCTCAGAGTCAAATGCATTTCAGTGGCTTCAGCACCTGAACTACTCTTGCACAGAGACTCAGCTCCTGGTGTCCTTGAGCTTTGTCTCTATCGGTCTGACTGCCTCCCTGGTCTCTCCTGGAAAAGTCCACATGCATGCTGCAGAATCCCACCAGGATGGCTGGCTTACACGCTTGTTACTCCCAGATATTGCCCATTGTCCCAGGACACCAGCTCCTGCCTCAGCCCCGCGTGAAGCTGTGCACAGGACCTTGTGCATAGGTGGAGTTGGGCGAGTCTGAGAGATTCATCTGCCACAAATCCTTCCACAAGAAGATGCCTTTTTTTTTTAATCTTCTCTTAGGCTTGCAGAAATGCATGGACAGCTCAATTTAAAATAAAACTCCAAGAGATGTGTATGCACTGCTGTAATTTAACGTTTTGCAATCTTCAGTTACCCTCACAGTAGTTGTGAACCACGAATAGCAGGGAACTGTTATTTCCCTATATCTGTCAGGAGAGGCTAAGGAGGAGTGAGGAGATCTGGGCACCAGGGAAGCAAGATGGGCAAGAAATGTGGCTAGGGAGCTCTGGGGTTATCCCTGATCACTAGCAAGGAGGCCAGGCCTGGTACTGAGTTTCTCAAGTCCCAGCCTAGTGCCTTCCTCACATAATTTTACACCTTACTTCCCATATTTACTCAGAAGAGAAATCCAGTAAGTCATGCTCATCTAATTATGAAAAGAAAACATTACCATATGGCTGGTGGCAGCTGAGTAAAAGTTTTGTAGCTTTCGGTTTCTAAACAGAGCTAACAGAAGTACCTAACAAGAGGTTTGTGTCTAGTAAAACAATGCAATGAAGGGTGCACTTTGAATTCTTGCAGTAATTCCTTGCTCAGTTCTAGAGACCCGTTTGCTGTTGACAGAGGTTTTCAGGCTTCAGTACTGCAAAAATGTAAAGTCACTTCTGTATGATGTGGAATCAGAGCATCCTTCTACCATAATGTATCTGTTCTAGCACTTTTTTTTAGCCATAAGGACCATACTTCTTCCATAGCTTGAAAAAACAAATCCTACATTTTTAGCTCACCTTGCACGGCTCTGATACAATATGTGATTCCCTTACTGCCATCCGTAATACCAGATTAGAGTTAGGACTGCTGTTCAAGAGTCTCTGCACCTCTGTGGGGAGGTGGGGTGGGAGGGGACACCACTTAACCTTGGCTCACAGTGTTTGTATATATACTGAGCTACAGTTTGCAGAACACACTTAACACAAATGAATGGCTTGTGTTGCTCTTCTATTTGCATTCAGAGAGACGAATTCAATATATTTCTCGGCTAACTTACATTTTTGTCCTAACGAGAATAATAACCTTTCACAAGACCTTCAGGCAGGAGTTTCTGCTTGCTTTGTGCGCGTGATCTCAGCAACACAGATGACTAAAGCAAATATCCTGCTCTACTCTTTTCTCCTACCACTTCTTGCACATTTCTCCCAGCCCCTCCCCCAGTACGCACCGCTGGCGGGAGTGGTCCATCTCCGAAAAAATGTAGAGGTATCCTGCTGATTTCAGTCCAGATACTGGTAACTTTATCTGCAAATGCAACAGCACGTTAAAGATAAAGCAAAGCGTTTTATGAAATGGACATTTACTCCTTCTACAGTCAAAGATGTGACAGCTTTTTAACTCAAACTATAATTACTTTTTACTGTATTTCAGAGTTTTGACTAAGCTATTCTAACAGCTAACACGTGTGTGGCTACACAGGTACGTCTGCTCTGCCATACATTAATATCTCTCTGCTGAAAGAAAGTACTGTGTTACAGCTGCAACCCCCAGGGAAAACCACTCACACTCGGAAATATTTATGAGCAAACACCTTTCCTTACCAGAATGCATGGTCATCCAGGGTGACCTGCACTGTTAGAGCTTCCCATAACCACAACAAGCCTGTAGGTTGAGATCTTCTACAGATCAGTCCCTCAACACACACCAAGGCAATGGGATGTTCAGTGACTTTTTTTCAGTGTCACAAATTCTGTCACTCAGACATTTAACAAACCAAGCTGGAGGTGCAGCAGTGACCATGGCCAATCGCACTTGGTCAAAGGTCTGAATAAAAGATATATGTTTCAGGTGTAACATTTGCTAGTGGTGATGCAGTCACAAAGAGAAAATGCCGGGTGATCTCCAACAAACCCAGGAGCTGGGAATGTTGTGGAGTCAGTAAATCGACCTATGGTATAATGATGATTAACCATTTTATTTCATGAGAACAGGAATGCTTAGGAGCATGAGAAAGCAGAGAAGAAAGTTGGTGATTTGTGTCTTGGGTGAGGTCAGTAGAAGGCAGGGTTTGACTTCACCCTGAGTCACCCAAGCAACCAGCATTCTTAAACAGTGACATACGAAAACACCCGTGGGAAAGGCTATCTTCCTTTCAGTCAGTATAAGAGAGCGTGTGGAGTTTTGCACCATTTTTTTCCTTAGATATGTTTCCTGGTAGAATCTATAAAACATGGGAAACATTTTGACCCAGGGTATCATGTAAGCGCAGCCTGCCTGGAATGAAATGGAAAGGAATTTTCTGTGAGTTGGTTGAAGGTTGGGGTTTTTTTTACCTTGCCCTGATAGCTGCTCTCCTTCATTGTATCATTCAACCCGCTCCTTAATGCCCTTGCTTGGTCCTCAGCATTCATAACTACTCACCAGTAAGAACAAAATTATTCCAATGTAATGAGTTACCCTAGTGAAGGACCTGGAGAGGTTGCTAGGGAGGTTTTGTGTCACTAGTAAAACAAGGGAAGGGCAGCCAGTCCTGGATTAAGAGGTAAAAACACTGATGGAAAGTCCTCTTCAGGCAGCAACGCTGAGTGCAAGTGGACTTGTGTTTGTGAGGTTTGCCTGGGCCCAGCCCTGGGCTGACACAAGGCAGCCTCGTGCAATACTTCAGCACCCAGCACAACGTTCTCCAGTCACTGTGTAACCCACATGCTCAGTCTCAGGCTGGGCAGCTGTTCTCCATGACACAAACTTACAGGTGCTCCTAAAATCCACACCGTTTATGCTGTACCACAGCAGAGCCTGTAAGTGGTTGTAAAACTCTTCTGAAGACAGCTTTAAAAACCAGCATGGGACATATGTGGGGGGAAAAGGGAGGCAGGTGCTATTTTAAAACTGCATCTGTTACATCTCTGAAAATAATTCTGTGGTTTACAGTGCAAGGAGGGGGATTGACCGGCTTGAGAGGTCCCTTGGCATCCTGTGATGTGACCGTATAGCACAACATGAAGATGCTGCTCTTGCTGTTTCTGGTCTAGTAGATTTATGCTCTGGAAACCCATACCTCTTCCAAATCAACTGGTATCCCATTCTACTGCCTGCCAGTGCCCCCAGGTGACTCGTGACCCGCTGAAAATCCCCTGGCTGATCTCTTGTGACCTGACATCTCGGGAAGCCACCTTGTGACACCGCCTGCCCAGCATTACCCGCGCTCTTTCTGTGTCCACACGATTGCTCCCATCTGTCAGTCGGATGTTGTGAACCTTAAGAGGGGGGGCACCCAGGGCTTCCAGGGCATCAGGATTGCTGTTCAGTTGCTCCAAAGCTTGCTGGTAATACTGGGTCCTGGTAAAACTTTCTGGGTGAGAGAAACGGGGTAATGAGGAGACCGTTCACTTAAAATCAAAACATAAGTTTAAAAAAAAAAAAGAAGACATTTTCTCCAGACTGCCACACCCTCCCTGAAATACAGTCCAAAACTACTAATTAGGAGAAATTTGGCTAAAGGAGAAAACACACCCTTACATCAGAGAAGCAAATGTTATTCAGCTCATTTAAGTGAAGAGGGCTCTGAACATAGCCTGTTCCATACTGATATACAGTTCAGCTTATGGCTGTGTCTCCCCACTTTTCATGCTCTTGTAGGTTATCTAAAAGGAAGAAAAATAGGAAAAAAAAGGCACAAGGATGAATATCTGAAATGTTCTGATAATAATACAATTTTAAATTTTTCATAGGAGGTACATAAAATACTTTAAGAAGGGAGAATATTTTGCAGACACTGAGATGGGAACAGCTGCTGCTGTGGAAGTCGTGCTGTGGTCTTGGTACAGCTTTCCAAGTGGCAGCCATGAAGCTGCAACTCTACTGACAGGTGCGTTAGAAGGGGGCACAAAGAAGCACCACTAGAGTTACTGGTCAAGCAGCCACAATAGCATAGTGGATGGATGCTGCAATGCTGGCATAGGGAGGACAATTGTGGCAAACTGCTATTTATCAATGTCTGGTTGCTCTGTATGGCTGTGAAATGTTGTACTGTGGTCACCAGTGGGCAGGGCAGAGCTGAGGGGCTGGAAACTTACCAAGTCTCCTTATGGAGACAGAGATTTTCTTATTAACAGTTTTAAGCCTTGCTTGCTGGGGTTTCTAGATCAGTGTAACTTCACTCTTTTGACATCAGGAAGGGCAGAGTTAAGCTAAGAGTGTGCTTTTGTGAAAATCCTACTCTGGCAACTTTGCCCTCACCTTTCAAAGAGTTTAAAACAATGTGTATGGTTTGTTTCTTGGTTTCTTGCCTGTCAATATTAATCTTGGAGCATGAGGCAGAAGGATGCTGCCCCCACTCCCTAATTACAGGCATCCCCTGTGAGCGGGCAGCATCCAGTTGGCATAGAAACAGCTTTGCTAGGCTGTGGCCTGTGTTGGTTCTCCCCATCCTCTGGTATATCCTAAGGAGCTCCAAACAAAGAGGTTGCAGCACGCCAGCCTTTTAGTACCTACAGTTCCTGGCAAACAGCCACCCAGACCATGTTAAAAGTATGTTGTGTTCATTCTGCAGGTTGGAGGGGAAATGGGTTCTAGTTTCTTGGTGTTCCTTCTCAGCTGTTCCTTGTTAGCATCTCATGCTTTAGACATAAAATGCCCAACTAATCCATTTGTCTAGACCTCTTTTGGAAGGAGAGTTGAAAGCATGCTGAAGTTGGCTGAGCAGACTTCTTCCATGAGAAGGGTGTGGAGGTTACGACGAGAGTGAGTAGAAATAGGATTACCCGAGTATTTGTACAAGCTTGCAGAGAGACCACGTGCATGCAAACTTCCCTTCAGCCTGAAGGAAGGGAAGGGAAGCAAACCTCTCCCACTACTCCCACCAATATGGAGGCCACTTGCTCCTCACAGGTGCAAGTGTGGGCCAGTTCTGTGCACTAGGCAGAAGGAGCTGGGATAGCCCCAGGCATGGGCCAAGGGAGCAAGATTCTCGGTGTGGATCCCGTGTCTGTGTAGAGGATAGTGAAAGACACACTTGGCTGCAGAAAGTGTTCTTTCAACAGCCTGGTTGGCTTGCCACTGAGTTACCAGGCAGCTGCTCGCTGGCCATGGATATTGCAAGAGAGGCAGAAGTAGCAGTTGCCTCTTGATTGCACAGCCAACAGATGCAGGGAACGAGCCCTCGGACTTGCTATATGGCCCAGGGGGTGACTACCCAACGAGATTTCTAGATAACAGTGCTGAAGCTGAAAATTAAAAAATGCTAATGTCCTTCTTAAAGCCAGATTCAATATTTTAAAGCATAAGGAACATATTTCTGTCATGTACTCCAGAGCTTGAGGGCATGAGCTGTCTAAAATTAAAGCCTGCTTTCCAGCCTTGTCTGATTTGCTATTAATATGTGTAAAATGAAGGGGAGGTTTCAGAGCTTATCTGAGGGCTTGAGAAACAGGCCTGGCTACACTTTTTTCTGGCAGCATCCTCTGGTATAAGGGTAGGTGAAAAGCAATAGCATTTGATAGCACCAACAAGGGAGAGGCATAGGGCCAAGAGGCCTATGGCACCCCCTGAGAGAGAAGCAAAGACTATTTCTGCTCTAATGCTAAATATCTAGAAGCAGTTTTAGAAAAAATAAACATCTGTAATTTGAACTAACAATTTAGATTCTTGGCCAAAGACGTGTAGCAACTAGAGATGCCTATAAACAAAAACGTCACCTGTCTAGTTTTCTCTCTTTGTCCCGGTCTTCTCAGTGCTGACTGCTCTTATCTGTACTTCATTCAAGAGAAACTCATGATTTCTTAGCACTTCACAGGTGTGTTGTGTTTAAGGGCCAGCACCACGCAGAGATTTACAGATAAAACTGCTAGACTTTAATACCTTCTCACAGATGGTCCTCTTTTACTGCCCAGTTACAAAATCTCAGTTATGAAATGAAACCTGCATTACTGCCTAAGCTTTCACTTCACCATCACCCTCAGGAAACCCCCAAAACCCAGACTTTCTTCTCACCACAACAGACTGCTCCCTATGCAATATCCGCCTCTGGAAATGCATGCAGCAGCGCTTAGGAGAGCAAAAGCCCTGGGGATGAAAAAAGTGGAGCACACAGAGGCAGAACCCCAGAGGCTCAGCCACCGTTGCCTTAACTTCATCTGCTTTTCACAACTCACATGCTGCTATTTTCCCCGCTACACAAAAGCCAGCGAAAGGGGCAGAGGAGAAATAAGGTTGCTAACAGCACCAAGACTTACTTTGCATAAGATTATACATCACGATGCATCCCCCGCTACTGAACAGTCCCATGAAAACAGCCATTTGCCGCAGTTTTCTTAGAGAAGCTGGCATTTTTCCTCCCTGAAAAGAAAAAGGGAAGACATTTGTTGTAAAAAAAGAAAGCCAAAGGGTTACTTTCCCCCTCCTCCTCCTCTTTCCTAAAAGCCCTTTCCAACCAGGCCTGAATGAAAGCACAGTGCTCAAGCATCGGGCTCTCGCTTGCTGGGGCCCCACCGTGCGCCCAGAAGGAAGAGTGGTGAGAACAGAGCAAACTGGGAACCCAGCTGGGTTGAATGTGTTTATTCAACTTCTTTTAGTGATGCCACCACTTTGCTAATTGCCGAGGAGAAAATGACCTCCCTGGTGTGGCCGGGGGCCAGTGCCGTGGCATTGTCGCACGGGCTCCGGTGCCCGTGTGTTTGCTCGCACACTGCAAGCATTCAGGAGCACTCGGGCTCCGGGGGCCGGATTTCTCTCTCGAGTAAACTCCCCTAAAGTAAACAAGCTCGCGGCGGGGATGGATCTGGCCCCGAGTGGTAAGGGACAGAGCCAACCAAGCACTGTGCCAGCAAAGATAATGGAGCCAGGGTGTGTGTATTCTGTTGTGTAATTTTTTTTCCCAAGCTGTGGATAAACAGGAAGACTCTTGCAAGCTGGTTTTCTTCCTTCCTGCACCCCCCCAGCCCAAACTTGCCCTTTTAATGAGTCACAATTTTGACACTTGAATGCATGACCCAGCAGCATTAGAAACACTTCCATAGTTTGGGTAAGAGGGGGACTGTGGCCTGAAGAGCCCGAGATAATGCTCCTGCCCACAGCAGGTTAGTAGGAGTCAAGCTGAGTCGTCAGTGGGGGTGTAGCACTTTGCTTCAGGCTGTGGCAGGATGGGACTTGAACAAGCATCCAAGTATTGGCTTGTGCTCTTGATTTTCTTGGAGCTGGGATGGGAGGGAGGAATGGTCTTGACAGCAATTAAAAAAAAATATTAGCAAAAAGCTGTTCTTTTTTCATAGGCASATAGGCATATGAATAAGTGGGGGACCTATATAGAACTTCTAATCCCAAAGGCTTCACACCCCAATACTTGTCACATGATGGTGTGGCTTAAGTGTTACACTCAGCAAGAGCTGATTAATAAACCAAAGCCCAAACCAGTTACAGAAATGTGACCTAGGCAAGGCCGTTTGAGTCCTGCTGTGGAAACCACCTCTAGCATCCCTCGGGTATGTGTTAGTCAGGTATTGTTCAGCCGACAACCACAGTTTAGAGAGGGTGGAGAGTCAAATGTCAGGACTTCTTCCCATCGTGGCCAGGTCAGGGTGACACGGGCAGCCTCCCTCTGCTCACCATTCTGCTGACATGCCCATATACTGACACTTGCATACTCTAAACTGAGGGAAACAGACTCCTCAGGAAAGTGGTCACAGCACCAAGGCTGACAGAATTCAAGAAGCATTTGGAAAATGCTCTAGGGCACATGGTGTGATTCTTGGGGTGTCTTGTACAGGGACAAGAATTGGACTCTATGATCCTTGTGGGTCCCTTCCAACTCAGCATATTCTATGATACTATGAAACTGTGAATGCAACTCAGGTATAAATTTCATCTGCCCTTTTGGCACTAGCATTCAGTTGTAATGCATGCTATTCCTCAGCTGAATGCCTTCCTTGTTAACTAGTTTCCTTGATTTTTAAGAACACTTAGTATTTAAGTTTACTATTTAAATTACTTCAAATTTGTGGATAGCTAGTAGTGATAACAACCCAGAGAGGCATGTGGATGTTATGTTTATTTTGTGCCCCAAAATGCCTAAATTGTGCCATTAGTATAGTCAGTTATCATCTCTCTCACTCCTGATCTGTTTCTTTGAGTTTGCTCCTTCACTTCCCCTGGGGAATTTGAGTAGCATGAGAAATCRCAGCAGAGGAAGTGTGCAAGTGTGGTTTTACAGAGAAACAGTGACAGTCATTTCAAAAGGACAAGGAGAACTTTCTGCTCTCCTGCTTGTGTTTGCAACTTTCCTTAAATCCCTGCAAAATCTGATTAATAACCAAGTTTCTTACAAGATTCATCTGGCCAGGAGGAGGATCTGACACCAACACCACGTAACAGGGATGGGGAAAAAACCTGTGGTAAATCTGGAGGGAGGATCAGTTATGAGAGTTTGTGACCTGCGGCATTTGTTTTTGCCCCTTCTAAAGTTGTGGCCAGGCAAAATTTGCTTTCTGTGATGAAATCCAGGGTAATTGAATGCAAATATCTGGGGGTAGGGGGTGCTGCTGGCAGTTTGCTGAGTAAGAGTGGGAAGACAGGGAGCTCTTGCAGCAGTGAGAAGGTTTTCACTGAGGCTCAGGGGAGCTGCCTAGTAAACAGCGGAAATTAGAGGCTCTGCAACTCGCTGTCAGTGGGTTTGAGGTTTCTTAGGTCTCACGGTCTGATCGCACCCAAACAAGGGAGATGGATGGAAAGCAAGAAAACCTTGGTGCTGATTAGTCACATGCTCACACACACTCTCATCGCCACCTCCGCTCCACTGTTGCAGTGAGAGACAGTGCCATCTGGCAAGGGAGCTTGGCAGCTGAGAAAGAGTGATCCCATTAAGCACTGCTGCCCCATGCAGCACGCCTGGCTGCTCCTGATGCACTGCTCCTGCCCACAGCTGTCTTCTGTTGCTAGTCCTGCTGAGGCAGATATGTGGAGAGCTGAGGTGCACCTAACATCCTGCACAGGCTCTGCCAAGGTCCTCATTATGGTAACAGGTAGAATGCCTCCATTGCTTGTTTTCAGTCACAGTTGGAAGCCCACAGGCTGGACCACCCCATCCCTGGCTAGCACTTGATGCTGTCCTCCCACTTGTTTCTCAGCTGTTTTCCCAAGCCAGCCCTATAACAGCACACTGCGGGAAAAGGTTCAGAGCTACACGTTTTAACAAGCCTCTCAAGACTGCAAACCTCATCAATCCCACTATTCCTTGCCAGCCTCCAAAAACAAGGACAGAAGTGTCCTTCAATCCCAGTGCATCCCTCACAGTGAGGCTGCTGCTTCCCTTTGCTGCCATCCTGGTCCCTTGTGGAATGGACGCCTGGATATTGCATCCTTGAGCATCCTTTGGCACGCAGCTGCTGCTGATTTCTGAATGGTCACAGTGGAAATACTAATGGTGCCCACCAGTGGAAGACCTAAATGTAGTAAGGACCTGTTGTCTGCAAGGACTTGTCAGCAGGATTTCTGTCTTACGGCCAACTGTGTTTGCTGCTCCCATCCGCTGCTCTCCTGAAATGTCATGGAAGTGGCTTGCCTAGGAAGAAAATAGAGGCATGCCCAGAGGTGCCGCCTGTCCTGAACCTTTCTAAAAATGACTTACAGCTTGCAAAGTGTAGAGGTGCTCACAGTGAAGGACCAAATGCCCTCCACTTCATATGCCACAAAGGGAGGAACTCTAAGGTAATGTAWTTGAGAGAATCTTGCAGATACAACATGAAGTTGCCTCCTAAGGAGGAAGTTCATGTTGCTATCTGTGGTGATCTCCCCTCAAAACCTGTTATACCACTCAAAAAGTATGCAAGTGGAAAAACAGACTTTTTCACAGCTGTTARTTTAAAAAAACCACGATTTCCAAGCTACACTGTTCTGTGAAGACATCTTTTCCTTCGTGTTATTTGCAGTGGTAAGAAAGATTAAGTGGAGATTAGCACGCACAAAAACACTGAACCTAGTTACCCAAGGAAGAGACATGAAACTGTTACAAGTAGTATTCTCAAAAACTAAATGTCAAAGAGCAGAGCACCCTAATAGGGATGTTCACTTTGTGCCTTGAGAATAGCAGGATACGGAGGAGAAGGTTTGACTTGGAAGCTGAGCGAGACTCAGGCCGTTACCAAGATTTAACAAACACCTGGGGTCACATGTGAAATGGTGGGTTACTGCAAAAATAAAGGCTGTTTTTAATTAGACTCTGTTTTCTGCACAGAGGACCTTCTAAAAATAGGCTGGCTTAAGAGAGTCTTCCTTATTTTGGCAAGTTTGGATTTTCTGTTTGGTCTCTGAAATTTGTGTGGCAGAGGTTGGTCTTGGGCACCTCTACCAAAGGCATGTAGTGGAGAAAGAAGGGTATTTTCACCAAACAAAAACATAAATTKTATTTTCCTCCAAATTCAGCAAGGGAGCTGGGGCTGCAGGTTCTATGGGAAAGGCATTTCCCCCTCCTTCTCCTTGTCCTTCTCTTCCTCCTGGTGCTACCAAACTCCATCAGCATTTCTAGCCTCTGGGTGCTATTGCAGACCAACCAGTAAACAATAATATTGCTCTGAAATAAGAGAGAAGCATCTTGATCCATGCAAACTCGGTGTAATCACTGCTGCCTATCTTGATCTGGGCCATTACCTGCCTACCCACCTGGCCAAGACCATATAATGCAAGGTCACCAATGCAAGCAGCTGGGAGCCTTTAAACCACCTTGAACCACTGTAGTTCTGAGGTGTTGTCAAGACACAGGTGCAGCAAAAGACTACTATTAAATTAAATCAAAATTTATCAATAGACGTGAACATGGACCTAAGCATCTAACTTCAAGGCTGGAATTGTTGCTGACCTTTCTGCAATGGAACTCTCCCTTGGGCTAGTGGGTTTTGAATTGGCYTTAGGCACAGCTTTTCTGCAAGCCACCCAGGAAGTCTCAGGAGATGATGGGAATGTCAGGCAAACCACACACAAGCACACACTTGTATTTCACATTCTTGCTTTCTTGCCCATCCATTGATCTTCTAAGATCCATAAGGCAGGCATTTGGGTGAAAGCCAATTTCTATACTATTAACATGCTAGGACAACATTTTAGAGACATCTTTTTGACAGTCACTGTCTACAACATACCTTCACCATCAGTACTGTCACCAAAAACAGGACAGCACAGCAGAAGTGTTTTGACAGGATTTCAGCACATTATTTCCCCATTTTTTCATGGAAATAGCCTCAACATATTATTTACCTCATTTATGAAAGGTAACAGCACAAATTTCGGCCCCTGCCAGCATGTTCGGAAACATCAAAAACTTTGTATGTATGAACTGCCTTCACCAAAACCTCAGAAACTTGTAGTAAAGAAATTTGCTTAATTCACAGTGAAACCAAAAGGAGGAGGAATACCTTTTTTTCCCCCCTCAGTGATTCTTCAGATGCACTGAAAGCATATAATTTGGCATTCAGGGAGGTAAAACACCTTTTTAGACAGCTTTGAAATAGTCCCTTCCCGGGTCTCCTTGCGGATCAGTTCCTAGACAGGCGTAGGTTACCCTGGTGAGAATGCTTTGAAGGGACCACTCTACATATGAGAAAGACTACTGGTAAGAAAGCCAAGAAACAGCATGAAGTTTATTTTCAGCCTTTGCTACTAGCCAATTGACGAGGAAAGGGAAAGTAGTCAATAAAGTGATTAAGGACTCTAAATAGCCACCTCACTCTTGTAGTTGTATCACTTCTCTGGGGGCACAGTACAAAGTAGTTGGCCTCCTCAGTTAGCACAAAACTTGCATGGTGCCTTCAGATACCTTAGTTTCATTTCATTTTTCTCCTCTCTTGGGTGCTCTTATTTTCATGTTTCTATTCTATTTACAGAATAGAATTTCTGTTCTGCTGTGACAGACACTTCCCTTTGTGCTCTTGAGCTACACTGTCTCATCCGGTGGGCTCATCTGCACTGCATTTCTCTTCCTCCTGCCTGCCTACCTTCACTCCTCCATGTGCCCTCTTGACCTGCAGAATACTGCACCACCACCCTGAGCAGACAGAAGCAGTGGGACCACCATTCCTGTTGTCCAAGGAGTCCTATTGTCTCCTGTTGTCTCTTGGTTTATCCCACTGTGAATGCAGTCTGTCTTCCTAACTGCAGACCACAAAGGCAGGTGCCAAAATCCTTTATTGGTTTTCTCTAAGTTGGAAAGATGCTACAACCTAGTTTGTTCAGTCTCTTTGAAGGCCAGGCCCATGTGCCAGAAGCTCAACAGCCTGCTCCAGATCACTCTCCAACACAACTAGAGTTGCCTGTACTTTGTACTGAAATACAAGGGATGTTGCAGAAACAAGGCATGACCAGGGCGTATTATTAGAGAACCGGGATAATTATACCTAGAGATGACCCATTTTTGCTGCTATTGGAGGATGGCATTATAGGTTAATGCCTAATAATCTGTCATTAACATCCCTAATTGCATGTTTCTGTAATTGGACACCATGGAGGGAGGAAGAAGGTGTGAATGCTCACCTTTTGTGTTTTAGAGGTGAATTGCAAAGGATTTAGGAGTAAGAATTCATAAGTAGGGTAAATGAAAAAGTTGCATCCGAGGTGCAGGAAGAAAAGACCAGTGGTGTTTATGGGTTTAACAGTGAGTGGTTTACCCRAGAAAGCTGTGGGACAGCTTCTTGGCTTCATTGCCACTGGGAGTGAGGTCATGATGATGCAATCGAAGGTTCAAAAGAATTGCTCTATGCTGTCCCGCGCCTCCCCACAGCCTGCGTCACAGCCCAGCTTCTTCGGCACATTAAAACAAAAGAATCAAATAAAGAAATAGCAAATACAGTCCTTTGCCTGTCTCGTGCTGYCATGATGAGAGGGAACAGCGCTCTGTGATTAGCAGAAAGGGACTGTCAAGCCAGGGAGGTTTTCATAGTGTGATGTGTGTTTTCTGTATATAATTTCCTAGAAAAGGTTCACTGAACCCGCAAGGTAAGGGAGCAGTGAAGAGTACAAAACCATTTCTCATGGAAAGATCAAAGAGTTTGCAATGCTTTCTATGCAGTGGTAACTACTTAGCTTTCTTGGTAGTTTGTGGGCATTTATCTATATCCAATACACTCATTATGCTGAAGACATGGACAAAATCTGAAAGCCAAAACCAATGACCAATCTAGCCTGAAGTCAATTTACTAAATCCTGAGAGGTGGGAAAAAACCAAGATACCCAAGGAATCTGTGGTAGGCTAACAGGTTACATTTTACCTCGTGAAAAGAAAAGAAAAGAAAAGAAAAGAAAAGAAAAGAAAAGAAAAGAAAAGAAAAGAAAAGAAAAGAAAAGAGAAAAGAAAAGAAAAAAAATGGTCACAGTTCACAGAAGTACTGCAGATGTCATTGGGCTGGGAACTCTATGTGGCTATGTTAAAAGTTAGTACCGACCTGGAAGTTTACAGTCTCTAATTCCAATCTTGATAAGGCTTATGGTTGTCTGTAGTCTTACTAACTTCAATAATATGATCCATATGCATGCATTAAACAGGCATGCAGTAGACAGAGACCTAAAGGAACTGAATGCCAGGGGAGGCAGTCACAGAGAAAAAATGTTTAAAGCAGGAACATAGTGTAACTCATACGACGCTTGCTTGCTTGTCTGCCTCCGGAAATGAGGGGGTAAAAGATGCGGTCTGCTCTGCTGTGATCAGCACAGAGCCTGATTTACAAAGCTTTCAAAAATATCAGCAGAGCCAGGAAGGTTTGCAGTCCTATGGCCAAACACCTTGCTGATCTAACGCTTTTTATTATATAGTATTACAGCAATACATACTTTTGGCACTTCACAAACACCCTGCTCTTAATCTTACTTCCTGCTGAAAACCAAAACTAAAAAAAATGCTACCCTAAGTCCCCCCAGATCCTCAGCCATGGTAAGCTTATTTCAAGTGCCCATCTTTATACCCTCCTAGAAGGGCCTTTCCTTCAGAAAAGAAGGACCTAACCCTCCTTCTGAAAGTCAAGTTCCTTTTAAATATATCAGATCAACACTTACAGCCTACGGCTTTGAGGAAAACTAATTATTTCTGAACATCTTGGACACCTGGATCTTTTCCAGAAGTTGGTCCTTGCCTATATGAGCAGAACTGGTTCAGTATCAGCTAAATCTGTTAACACAAATTAGGATCTGGGGAAAAACTAACCTCAAAGACCTTTTAATAAGCATTGGGGACCAAAACCAGCACAAGACCAACAGGGATTCTGACCTAGAAACATTCTATTATCAGAAAGACAAAAAAGGGAAAAATAAATTACAATGGGAATCATTAAAAATAAAAGAAAGAAAAGAAGTTCCCATAGTACTTGAAAGTTTCTGTTCAGACAGATCCAGCTTGTTAATTTGCGCACAGAGCTGTGCAAGATGGAGAGTGCAAAAGAGCAAAGGAAGTGATGGAACCTGTCATACTGCACGTGCAGCATCTGGAGTCAGACCTTTGACTTTGTCTGGGGATTAGCTACTGATTTATCCATCCACCCTTGGAAAAAGGAAAAGATATGCTGGATGCTCACAAGACAGTTGGACATGAATCAGATTCCCTTCCAAAAATGAGTCAAGGCAAGAGGAATTTCAGAGAACAGCTGACTGCAATCCGTATTTTCCTCCTCAGAATATGTGTGGGAAAATATTTTAAGGAATAAATCTCTCTCTGTTTTATAATTTGAATGTGACTCACTAAATCTTCAGTCCTTCAGTAGCTTCTGTTTGGGAAGGCAGGGATTCCTTTTTTTTCCTTTTGCAGAGCTGTGGCAGAAGAACATGCAACAACATCACAGGAAGCTGATGCCAGGTCAGGCACTTGATTCCCAGAGACCTGGGCTGCTCTCTGCCCATGTACCATCCCCTCTCTGAGGCTAAAATATGTCAGCCCAGATTCAGCACAACTCCAGGGCTGTTTCCTACAGTGAATCTACCTTTAGGGATATGGGGACAAGCTTTCCCTATGGAGCTACAGTATAGGCCTTTGTCCAACAAGGAGGTGGGACAGCCCAAAAGCTGGGAAAAAGCACAGTCCACACCTTTATGTACTGTTGATAGGTGAGATTTTTCAGAACGTTGTGTGCTTTRTGTGTGCTCAACAGCCGATAACTTTACAGGATCATAGTTTTCTAAAAGTGCTGCAATCTTTGAAAATTCAGCATCTGCTTTATGGCATTTTCAAGACACATMCTCACTAGTAGCTTTCAAACAGGGCTGCTAACAACATACAATATTTCCTCAGAAACCTATTGCTGCTGTAGTCTTCAAATACTTGTTTGTGAGGTTTGTTGATCAAATGCTAGATTACCAAGGGCTCAGTACAATGAAATTTGACAAATGTGACATACATGAGACACATAGGTGTGCTGTGATCCGTTAAAAAACGAAATGGGACCAGTTAGCAGGGAATCACTGCTGCTAATGATGCTGTTAGGTATCTGTGCCCACAGACTTCTTAAATTGAAGGCTGCAGAGGAAAGACTTTGCCGTGGACCACAACACACACACTTTTCTGTTTGTTTATCTTTTGTTTTCCCATCACATGCTACTCAGCTCTCTGGTGGTGGGAATTAGGAAGAATTATGGATACCATCACTTTTATTCAATGTTACTCCCAAGGACTTCTGCTTAGATAGAAAAAGCCCCTACTTAGTGTTACTTCCAATTTATCCGTGACTTTTGCAGTTTGTATGATACCAGCACAAGCAAAGCAGAAGAATGTGATCCCAGGTTTCACAAGCAACTCAGGGACTGACTCACTGTATCACTGTGGCTAAAACTATAAACTTTGAGTGTCTCAATTCRCACATGCAAAAATAAGTGACTAAGCACTCTGTGTTCCTACTTTGCTGGAAGATATCAACATTTAATGGCTGTAAAGTGCTCTGACAGCCTAAGATGTAATTTTACTTAGGCACGCAATTGCCCATGTGCAGTACACGCGTGTTAAGAGCATGACATGTGTTCCAGACAAAAAAAATAAAATATTTTGTAGTCTGGCACAGGGCATGTTGTAGGACCAGCAGAATAATTACAGCAGCTGCAGTTGGCACTTATTAGAAAATTAAAGAAGCTGTTAACAGGTCATTAATTATCCATGACTACCTGCCTTAATAGTATTCTTCAGTCGACAAGCATGAAGGTGAGGGGGTGGAGGAAACGGTCACACCTTCTTCTAAGTCACTGTAGAAGACCGATACCCTTATTTTTCATCACTTTGTAATCTACTTATTTACTTCCCTCCTGGTGTCTCTTCCCACTGGCTCTTCTCTCACTACTSACTCTCACACCAAAGGACTGCAAGGCTCTTGACCAGGGAAGCCACCTGCAACAGCCATTCCCAGGGGAAAGCCAGCCCTCTCTGCAGTGTCCCAGCCTGGTAGCTGTCTGCCTGCTGTTCAGAGCTGCCTCTAAACACCCCTCCTACTCCTTCCTTTAAAAGTAGGAGTGTGTGCTCCTACTTTTAAAGATTATTTTGTCTGTAAGGCATCCCTGTCCATTTACAACATACTAGGATTTGTTCTCTTCTGTCTTGTTCTTTGCCTTCCTCATGTAGGCAGATGGCTGGAGGAGGAGGGAAGAGCAACTTGTTTCCCTGCTTCTTCAGACAAACACGCTCTCCAGAGCAGACAGATGCCTTAAAGTCAGATCCAGGGCATCAATTCATCTTTTGGGTTCAGCTGCAGAGTATAAAGCATTTGCTGGCTCTGGTCTAATGCTTTTCGACATTGTCAGGCCCCCTTCAGTGAACTGCTGCCTTGTAACCAACTTGACAGCAAGTATTGTTCTACATTTATTAATACTGTACACGTTATCTTCAAACTGACATGTTCCACGGCCAGGCATCAGCTGTGCTCAGATCTGACTTAAAAAAAAAAAAAAATCAGACAATAGCACAGACCTCCTGCTGCTAGTAAGTAAATAAATAAATAAATAAAAACATGCCTTCACCATGCTTCTGCCACATGGTTTTATCCTTTCAATCTCAATTTTGCAGTAATTTTTTCTTTTACTTGGGGTTTTAAAATCTGAAGTACACATTTCCCTGCACCCTCCACTTTCTGGCTTCCTTAGGAAAGGGCTTTTGTTTGTTTTTTTTTTTCTGAGTCTTCTTTCAATTTATTCCTTTCTCTCTCATTTGAATGCAAACCTATATTCCAGAAACTTGAATCTACATAAAAGTCAATTAACTTCAGGAACTGTTTTGGAACTGTTTTCCTCTCCTTTCTATTTTTATTTTTATTTTAACTACAGCCACTATAATTTTCCATTATTTTTAAAATGTTCAGCTTAATGGGTTATGTTTACTTAGTCAATAAGCTGATGATACCCATGACAGAACCAGAAGTGTTTGGTTAGCAGCAGGGAGGAAAAAAAATCAATAACTCCAAGCATTTGGCAGCTTTGTGGGCAGGAAATAATTTGTATTCTCTGGTTTAAATCAATGACCTTCTTTTCTTTGCTGTTCCAACAGGAAATTATAAACTCTGTGAACACTATTTGCATAGTGCCTTCTGCAATACACTTGTATATGCCTGGAAAAAACAATATGTTAACCCCAGCAGTGCTTCTCTGAGGTGCCCATTAGAGAAGCCCAGGCACTTTAGCATAGAGCTTTTCAGCAAGCACTTGTATTTATTAGAAGCAGAAATAGTTTTGAGAAAGAAGTGAAAAGAGCTCCTTCTTCAATTCCAACAGCACCACCAAAAGATGAAGGCATTATAACCTGACAACAGGGTTGTCTACTTCAGAACATGAAAAAACGCCTTCTTTGTAACTTGGCAAGATGTCATTTTTTCAGTATGACAGACAGAAACTTGCTACTTCTACATTAAAGCTGCATTTGCACTTCTGTATCTTGCTCGTCAGGGTTGCCTTAATGTGCCAGGTATGATTTGAAAGTGCTGCATTTTTGCTTGAACTCAGCATTACAAAATTCATGTTTTTGAAAGTTTCAGCCTCCTCTGTGCTGTCCTTTGCAAAATTCACTTAAGGAAGAAAAATAAATTGCCACCTTGTCTTGCCATGCTCATGAAAAGCTGTACCAGGAAGGTGATGATCCAAGAAAAGGTAGTGTTGAACCTGGCACTGAACTTGCCTTCTGACTTTTTCTGCTGCCCTACACTGCATTATGTCCAGTTCAGGTATTTTTTAACATGTGGGAGAGCTGGCATTCAAGAAGACAAGGTAGTCACAGGAGATGGAGGAGGTGTGTGACCCTTTTTACGTTTCTTCCAGTGTGGGCACAGTGCAGCCCCAAATTCTAGGGCCAGAGCTAAATGTTGCAGCACCAGCAACTGGCACTGTAAAGCTCCTGGAGCTAAGCACCCTCTGATGTGCTTATCTTCACCCTGTGCAGGAGAATGGTATAGTAAATCAGTCTGGAAAACATGATTATAACCTCAGAAACTACCAAGGACTCAGTTGTCTGCACTGAAATTAAATGTCATAAAATTCAGGCATCCAGATTTCTCCACTTTGCTTTTGTGCATGACAAGTCCTTTCACAGTAGTTCTCAGCATTCCTCCTGTGCTCCCAATGCCACTGGCACAAAGCTGTAGTCATCAGATGATACTTGATGTATATTTATGAGTTACATCACAGTTCTCTGTCTGAAAAAGGATGGGAATGTCTCTTGGAGTGATTGAAGTGGAAGTGATACATAATTCTTGTGTTCCTGCTTTGTTTCTCTTAATTTGCCAGACGTAAAATTGCCTATCCTGACCCCACAAGCATTTCACTCCTTCCTACTGCAAATTCTACGTACTTATTGGGGTCCCTTCCAGAGCTTCTGGCTGCTGGAGYACCCTTTGTATTTCTGAAATTTGCTGTTCCTGATTGAAGGGAGCCAACAGAGAAAAGGACCAGCCTCGCTTTCTCACTGACAAGAGATCAAGGAAGCATCACAGTACCACAGAAGGGMTGAGATCACAGGGGATCTCTGGAGTTCACTTTTCCCAGTATCCCCACTCAAACCTGGATGCCTACAGATGGTTGCCTAGGATGATGTCCAGACAGCTTTTGAATATCGCCAAGGATGGAGACTCCACAACCTCCCTGGGCAACCTGTGCCTGCTCTTTGTCAACCTCATAGTGAAAAAATGTTTCCTGATGTTCAGACTGCATCTCCTGTGTTTCAGTTTGTGCCCATCACCTCTGATCCCATCACTGGGCACTGCTGGACAGAGCCTGGCTCCCTCTTCTTCACACTCTCCCTTCACGTATTTACATACATTGATGAGATCCTGCTTGCATCTCCACTACTCTGAATAGCTCCAAAAAGCAGAGGGATAAATCAAAAGATGAATTGGGTAGCTATTGCTCAATTCACTTTCTTCTACTGAGATGGTCAAAAGCAAATGTTCCTTTCTTTCCCTGTTGTTTTCCTGCTTTCCTTCCTTTCCCATGCATACATCTTCCAAATGTCATGCTGTCACCTTTTTCCATTGAACAGCATGTACCTGGAATCTTTTTATATCACAACTAGAAATGTTTAATCTGGAAAGGCATGCAAATAGAATAGCTCATGTGAGAAATATGAACTGGTTTGGTTGGTTTTAGGTTTTGGACTGATTTATGACTGAATCATGCTTCCATATGAATAAAACATAATCAGAAACTGTGGAGTGATAGCACTGTATACACAAAGAGGAGAGCTGCTCCTGTTACCCATGGGAATGTATAGGCCATAATCTAATCCTTTTGAGGTTGTGAAAGGTGTGCTAAGTGACTAATTCATTTCACTAATATATGACAAGCCACTTTCATAATGGGAAAAATTACTTTCCTAGATACTTTGGTTTTTAACAACTTACCATAGTTGTTACTCTCCTAAGGGTGCATATTTTCCACTATCCAAAAAAAACTGGCATGGAATAAAAATGCTAATAGACTAAAACCCTTCATTTAGCTTTAAAACAGAAGTTTGTGAGTTGATGTTTTTTTAATATGTATAAGCTACGGTCTYTGAGATTTTTGCTCAGAAGACAACCATTTGTTTCATGTGGCCCCTGTTTACAAAAAGGAAAATATATTCCTGGGGAAAATAAACTAAATTACACTGCAGGAAAAAAAGGTTTGGTGCTGCAGTGTTCAAGAGTGCTTAGACAGAAATTCAGCTCCAGAACCTTGTACTGAATTTAGGACACGGATTTTCCGATTGTCTCTGTTCTTGCCTTGCACTTAAATGTACTGTTGTATTCATACTGAATTGAACGGGATTTGATGTAGAAGTAAAAAGCAACACTCTCTCTCTTTTTAGTTTAAAACTGGGTAATGACTTTGCTGACTTCAGTAGAGTAATTCTTGATTTATACCACTATAAGCAGGGGCAGAGTCAGATTAGGAATGTACCTCAAAGTGACAGTGTTCAGATGCATATTTAATCTTTGTTAAATGAAGCACTTGGAATAAAATGCACTATTCACTACTCTCACTGTTCTCTCTGTAAATGCATTGTGAAACTGCTTGTGGTATTTTTTTTTAACCTTTATAAAAGTAGTAATGAGGACCCGCAGTACCCAAAACGTTACTCTCCTCATGTGATGCCTCTTCAGTGTAAACCCAGTTCCATCTCCAAGATAGCAGAATTGGCTGATAGAGCTAAAATTTACAAGCTCAGCTCCTCTGTCCAAGTCTGGCACAGATGACAAGAAACACTTCCTTTGCTCTCCTGGATTTTTGGATCCATTAGACACACCCTCACGTGTCTTATTTGTTCTTTTCCATTTATAGTGGCCATTCCTTTCTAACAGGCCATTCTCCTCCACCCAGACAAGCAGCTAAGCAAGCAAATAGTTGAAAAGGCTTGAAAGTTCCTATAAGCATGGGATTTTCCCCCTGGGCATGTTTTGTCTGGGCTGTTTTATGATGCAAAGGTCTTACTGGAAGAAAGAACTGGCCCTGMAAGGCCATACATCGCTGAGAGATGAATACTAGTTAGCATACATAATATCCAGTAATGGTGAGGGAAGTAAGAAGAAATCAACCAGTCATTCTGAGCTTGTGTAACAAGCTGCACTCCTCTGACTGTGTTTTTTCCCAAATCTGCTTGTTAACTCTGATGAAGTACGTGCCATTTGTGCTTTAGGTGACTAAGAGTCTAAGCCAGTTTATTGGTGAAAGCAACAACTTTCTCATTAAATGTTAACGGCAATGTTTTGATTAGTCCCACGGTTCTGGTAGGGAGTTAAGTCCTTCCTTCAATAACCAGCTGTTACAGATGCAGCAAGTGTTAATAATCTAATAGGATGCAAACTAGGCAGGCATACATTCCATCACCCAGAAAATAGATCTCATGTAGCTTTTTGAGGGACTGTTCACACTTTAAACCAAAAAAGTGGCTCATTTTTAATATGGAGATTTGGGCTGTTTGCAGCACCCAAAGCTGCAGTCCCATCATGTTGTTTCCCTTTTCTCTCAGACCTGATGTTTAATGTGCTCCCTGCCATACAATTTGAAGCTTAAAATGTCATCTGGTTGACGGGTGCAGAGGGGAAGAAATTCAAACAGGAGCAGCAACCATTCTCAGACTTTTAGCAACTCCACTCAAATGTCAAAAGAATAAACATTAGAAATTATGAGAGATTTAAATAGCTTTCTATCTGACATGAGCTTTTCAAGCCACAAATGGACTTTTATAGAGACACAAGAGTATGCGTGGGGGTTATGTGGGAATGGAAAAGGGCTTCATATGTGAGTGTGACATGACAGTTTTATCCAATGTTGGCCTTAATCTAGCTGGACCCTGGATTTCATCTCTATGCAAAAGGAGAGCAGCCCGTTGCTCTGCTCCTCCTACCCCATCACTGTTGCCATCAAGTCTTAGTTGGGGGAAACCTTGTGTTAAATGGAGCCCAGCAAATGACAAGGAAAACCCAAACTGAGGCTTTTGAATAGTTGCATTATCTTTAGGGATAGTGTATCCCAGACAGAGAGGTTGGACTTGGGGTTTTTTTTGGAAAGGTTACTTTTGAAAGGTCTCTTTAGGTATACAGTAACTTTTCTGGAGACTGTATCTTTAGGAATAGTGAGTTGTTTGATTGGTAACATGTCCGATCCTTGGATTTTTTATCCCAGGGGAAAAAAGGTAGATTGCCACTTTAGTCTCTTAAGTAACCAGTCAGCTTAGATGTCTTCTGCACTTTGGAGTTTAGGAMGTAAACTGAAGCTGCACAAAGAAATCTTGAGCATTTGTCACGGCCAAGAAGCATGACTGTTTTTGGCAGTCRGGCAGGGCTTTTCCAGTGGATCCACTGCAGTTTTCCAGCCTCAGCACTGCTATAACTTAGGAAGCTTTTGAAATGCAGTACAGCACTTCAGTACAGCACTAGGGTGTACTAACAAGACATCATTTACTGTAGTTTTAGTACAACAGGGAGAGATCTGGCAATATTAGTGTCCTCTGCACAGCATTGTGCTCTAGTAACTTTTCCCCTGGCTTCGTTTCAAACAGTTGTATGATAGGCTGATAACTATATTTTAAACTCAGTCATACAATGTATGCAGGCTTCTGACTCACCATATTTAGATTGAAGGTCAATATCTATGCCTTGATTTTCAGGCAGCTGAGGAAGTAGGGAGTGTTACTTGTCTTGTAAAGCACTCAGCATTAACAGCAGGCTTTTTGGTGCCACTCCTTTAAAACTGTGGCCCAAGATTGCTATCACTTGGTAGCCTCAAACCAGCTAAAAAGCTCTCCTGACAGCTCTTATTCAGACTCCACCTAAAACAAAAGAGAAAATGCAGGAGTGGGTATGTATCAGAGGCAGGGGAAGAATATTCAAACATTCCTAAGGAGTCAACATAGTCACTCAACCTCCCATTCCAAGACATCTAGCACTGTTGGTCCTACTGCCTTAGTGTTCCTTATAACCAATATATAGTAAAGAGAGAATTTGGTACATGATATTTTGACCTGACAGTAGTGCCATCAAAATCATTAAGGATCTCCTGCAGCTTTCTCCAGCCTTATTCGTAAAAAACTTATGGAAATAACCACACACTTTTTTGCATGAAACCGTGCCTGCTGGCTGCCTGAACAGTGCTAACAGTACTTGTAAAAAGGAGGTAACAGACCATGTATATCAGCCATATAACTAAATAGAATTTTCATAATGCACATTCCTCCTATACAGTTCTTCCACTGTTTTTTATGATGAATAAATCCACAACAGCCATGAGCTGGGATTTCTTGTTTGGCAATTTATCCAATTTTTATGAACTAGCCTACCTGAAAATGGCGCTTCTAATGGCACTTTGCATGAATCAGTCTCTCTACATGCAGTATTTTGCTGTATAATTACCAGGAGGAATAAAGTAGAGGAACCAGTGATATTTAAGATGAAACATTTCAGTCTGCAACCAAGATCTTTAAATTTGTAAGCTCTGTGAGAAGTGGAATAAGAACACCTGATATCCTCCAGATTCGGGCCTTTCCGAGTCTCTAAGGCTGACAAAGAGYATAGTTCCCTGCAGCCTTTCCCCTGCAGAGAAGATCCAGACGTTCTCCAGTATTCAGCCACCTGCTGCCACAAAATTCTAATATCTTCAATATCTCAAAGACCCTGCATGCCTCTGTCAGGTCTCTTACAACAGGGAGGGAGGTTCCCAAACTTTATTTATACAGATGTGGACACGTGCAGAACACACGTGCTGAGAACAGTCATCTGTGTAGGAAACCAGGCTGAAATAYGTGCAAGTCAGTCAATAAAAAGTTGGGCAATTTTCAGACAGCTGTTAAAAAGTTGATAAACATTTGCAAAAGTCTATGAACAGGACTGAGCACTTGCTATAGAACTGCATACCACAGCATCCCAACAGCAGCCTCTCGAGAGCTGACAGCCTGCAGGAGTTAATCTTACAGTATCACCAGAAACAGCCCCAAAAGAAATGAGACTTTCATTCACTGGTCACTCAGCCTTAATTAAAACGACACTTCTCAATTAAACTTCAATGGCATCTTTTGAAAACAAGTTTTACACCTACTATATTTCTTTTGGACAAAACAGTCTGCTCAGCCGTGTTCCCAGCTGTACACTTTGTTTCTCCYAGCTTGCTGGCATCCACAGCTATTCAGAAAGAAACTAGTTATGTCAACTGCTAGGATTTTCTACAGTACATATTACATCACCTTTCCTGAGAAACTTGTCTGAGCAGATCCCTTTTCTTACTTTCTTGTTTCATAATGTCCTTCACATTCCTCTTTCAATATTTGTTGTTCTCTCTGTGGAAGCCCAGTCACTGGCATTTTAAGGAAAGGTTACATAGCAAAAGGGTCACTAAAAGAGTGTTTTTCTCCCTATCCCATACTCCCGGAGAGAAACCGTGTGTGTGTGTGTGTGTGTGTTTGTGCGACCTTTAGAGTAACGTTTAGAGAAAGGTTTTCCTTCAGAAAAACCTACAGCATTCACTGCCAGTTTCAAAAGGAGAAAATAAATCCGGAGCATAAATTACCTTGGCCATTTTAATTCTAAAGGTGAGAAGTACGGAGGAGAAAGAGCAAAAGACAAAACAAAACAAGGACACCAAATGACACTGTGGTGCAAGTAAAAAGCCAGCTCCCTAAATTTCATCCTCATCCCTGATACTTGGGTGACTGTGACTCTGATCAATTTGCTCTTGTGCCTCTGCTTACGTCTTGTTGAGTCTTGGTCCTTATGAAACGACCCTGGAAATCAACTGCCATACATCTTTCAAAATGCCCTCTACATAAAAATGTACCAATTGAACTGTGGTGTGGAGACAGCTGAAGGTGTTGGGAACCTGCCCAATTCAGGTCCAAAGCCTTCAAAGTAGACAAGGTAAGAACAAAGTATGTTAAGTCTGAGGACAGGATTTGGAATAAGCTGAGAATGGAGCACAGGAAAAAAAAAAGATAAACATTTCCAACCTTAGGTGTATAAACTTGGGTGGCTTAATACACATGTTCAACATTGGGAATACACGTGCACACACGTGTRAGCCAGCACGTGAGATGGCTGCTTGCTGTTTATTGATGCAGGCGCTTTTACAGTCCCCATTGCAGCAAGGCACTGTGTGCAGTGGACACATACAGTCTGCTGTAGGGCTTCCGCTCAAAAGCATGGTAAGGATGCTTATTTTGGCTACTGCTAAGTGGCTGAAGTTGGGAGGTATCTTTTATTCAAATGCACCTCTTTCTTCTAAAAATAGTGGCTCCCACATAATCTTCTTGAGAAGTTTGAATTTTTCTATACAAACAACGGAGAAGGAAATCTAATTTCCAGTCTAGGAAAGGAAACACAGTTAAGTGAACATTGTTAGCAAGGGCAAGCATATTATCTCTGCCTGTCTGAGAATCCACCGAGTTGAACAAAATCTTTTCATTAGCTGCAGTAGTCTATATTACACTCCATTTGAACGATCTGTTTAGGATCAAATGTTTCTTGAAGGACACAGTGCTTTTAATACCAAAGGATTTTCCATTCCATTTGCTTCATGTTAGCAAAATGCTGAATGATCTGTGTCATGTTGTACATAAAGTGTAACTGGAGCATCCCGCATCCTGAAGAAGTGCTTTCTGAATTTGTGCTTTTTAAGAGATCTCTGAAAAATCCACAGAAAAAAATGATAAGCAAGCTATTTTGAGAAGGCATAAATTTAGAACAAATAGGCCCTCATCTTTACTGGAAAACATTTAAAGAGGTTGTAAAAACAAACAAAACTATTCAAAATCATTGTGCTTCAACAAATTAGCTTAATTCTTTTAGGATCAGGAGTCTGGACTGATAACTAAAGCAATGGATAATAAAATAGCCAAGTACTGGGTACCCAGTTAATATATCAGCATGCTCCTGACAGTACATAAACAATACTAAAAGAACAAGAAAATTATTAAAGCACAAGACAATACTTCATTTATTATTCTGCTGGGATWACTGCTTAGGAAATCACTAATACACATTCATAATGAATACTAGAAGTGAGCACAGGCTGAAACTTGCCTGTTTCCCAAATGAGGATGACTAGTGCTGAATGTGTGTCATACTAATCCTTCTTAGAGCCTGAACTTCACTTCCAGAAAGGTAAGATTATTTGGGAGGTTCCATTTTTCCACTTAAATGCAGAATCAGACACATGGAGTTCTTCCAAGAGCTCTTTGGGTTTTGGTTTCTTCTGAGCAGCAAGAACATCAAAGAGTAATAAAGCCCAAAGCACCTGCGTCAGACTTGGTTAGCCAACCTCCCAGTTGTATGTTGGATTGGGAATTTTATTCTCTTTTCTGGAAGACAGAAAAGAAGAGAGGGGGGGAAAAAAAAAAAGAAAAGGAAAACTAGCACAAAGCAGTATTCTGTTCCTGTTCCAGTTGATCTGTTCAAGACTTTGTCACTGACCTTTGCCAGACCAGCTAAGTCTTCTGTGTATGAAAAGCAGCACCCCTCCCACGGAACAGTGGGACCCCCCTGCCCCTTTTGACAGAAATCACTCATGAGACCATGAGAGCTTTCTCACTTTTCCTGTCTTAAGAGTCTCAGGTGAAGAGGCAGCTGCATCGTGCCAACCTATTGGGAAACATCAGACATGAGGTGTGTCTTTCAAAAGGTCTGAATCAGGATTGCAATGCCCAAGTCAGATGTCTAAAGTAAGGAGGCAATCTCAAGTCAGACTACCCTTTCCTCTTCCTGAAATGCCAAACTTGCTGATTTTCCCACTTGCCTTTTCAGTTGCTAAGGATTTCTGTTAGAATGGGATAACACAGTAACTTAATTTCTAAAGCACAAAAAAATGCTTCAACRAGAGATTCGGATAATGCTACTGAGGAGCACTTCCTGTCACATACAGAAGCCCTGTGTAGGATGGGCTGCAGTCACAGGTAAATCCAGCTGGGTTAGTAGCAGACTGGAAGCTGCCTTCTACAGAGAAAAGGCAGACTCAAGACAAAGCGAGGGACATGACACAGAAAGGGAACTTATGACTACAATTTGCCCTCCCCCACTTCCATTTTTACCCCTTCCTCCCTTCATACTTCATTCCTTGTCCTCCCACCCTTTTGCAGAAGTCAAAAATGGTCATGTTATAGCTACAGTCCACTTGTCAACAATTTGTCTCCTCCCTCTCTGTATGAGTTAATCATTCCCAGCAAGCTTTCAGGGGTGATGAGTCAATAGCACAAAGAAATGACAGATTAGATGTGATATTTATTTTCCTCTGCTTTTTTAAAGCATGGCCATCTCCCTCATCTGCAAGAATAGAGGAAGGGGTAATCGAATGTACTGTAGGTGGGAGCTCTAGGATAATGTCCCCAAACCCTGCAGCTTCCAGTAAAAGCCTTGTAGGTTTTGTATTCTTTTTGCTGTATGTTTACTCAGCAACACACTGTTTTAGAAGTTGCAACATTCATCTTTAAACATTAATTACCAAGGCATGATTGCTTCAAAAATCCACTGCCTGAGGCCAGGGCCTAGGAAGTGGAAAATGTAATTTCAGAAAGCGATGAGAACAAATGCTGAGCCTTTTAATTGCAGGTTGGTACAAATGACTAACAGCAAAGCAAAGCTCATTTTGGATGAATTTGTTGTTCTGCATGTCAAATTCAAAACTTAGGAGTGAGTTGCCTGGGGTTCATTCTTTCCCCCCACTCTCTTTGTAAAAGTCAGAGAAACTGATGAATTTTTGAGAGGTGCAGGAAGCACTTTTCTAAAAATCTGGTTAAAATTATTTGCAAGAGAGAAAGAGGAGAGAAAAAGAGAGAGAGGAAGGAAGAAAGAAAAGACTGAATGATGCATGTAAAGTCAGGCAAGTGTTGCAACAGTTGTTGGACAATTACTGTGCTCTTTTGCAGCTTCATTTCAGAGTGAAGGCTGCAGTGATTCTCAGCATCCGTCTCCATCTCCCTCAGCTCTGCTGAAATTTACCTGGACTCACCAACAGTATAACAATGGATTGGGCCCGCCTCATCATGTGTGGCAACACAAGATTAAATGCTGCTGTGACTCAATGTTGCCACATCGGTTGTCCAGCCTGATGCCAACAGACCCACCGCAATAACAATGGCATCTTCATCTCCACCCTGCTGGCCTTGCTGCTGGCAGAATGGGGACAGCCCTGTGTGAGCACCTTTGCAGGGCATCAGAGGCACTCCTTGTCACACAAAGGTGAAACACTTGTTCATTCTAGCCCCACACTGCCATACCTGGGAGAACACATCTGATGGGAGATGTGACTCATGGTCTGATGGGCCTGAGGTTAGTTTCCTGTGTGACCATAGGACAGACCATACCARCAGGGTCTGTGATGGTCCTAAAGTTGCTTTTATGCACCAAAGTCTGGAGGCCAAAGCGACTACAAATTGCAATGCTCATCTTTTCTAAGGCTGATGTTCACTGGACAACTCCAGTTCTGCTTCTGGTTGTTCTCAGAAGCATCTCTGACCTCACAGCACTGAACAGCTTGTGCCTGCCTCCCTGGGATTGAGAGATGTCATGCCACTTCACTACCACAAGGGCCTGAACCACTAGGTACATCAAAAACCTGCCTAAGCCCTCATGTTCCATCCAGAGGAGCAGAGAGAAGACAAGAAGGTGTTGGTGATGATGGTCCTTGTGTCCCACCTCCTCTCCCGCTTGCTTTTAACAGTTCTGTACTGAAAGCTTTTCCCCGGTGACCCGGGAGACCTGGTTTCTACATGCTCCGAGTACATTCTCTTGCTGATTCAGTATGCACCCTTCTATTAAATGGGGAATAAAAGACCTTCTTTACCTCATGGCTATTCTCAYCAGGCCTGTACTGCAGACTCTTGCCCACAGGCCAGTTTTTGCAGGATGGCTCATGCCTACACTGTTAAGAGTTTGGTCCCTACTGAGTGGGCTGGCTGTACATGCTGCACAGTACTCATCTCATGTCTCTTCTCTTACCCCGTAGGTTAACGGTCAGTATTTTCTGTTCATAGGTTTGGTGTTTTTTTCACTTCAAAGTATGGAGAATACTAACAGGTGTACGCTGCAGGCCASCAGAGCAGTGTTGTGTCAAAAAACTATAATGCCAGAAAAAAAATTGTTGGATGCTCTAGAAAAAGAATGSGTGAGGGCACAAATTATGCTATTGCCTAACCTTGAATAATTATGAAGTACTGTCCTTGCTGAAGGAAACATATTTCGTGTCTTCCACACCTATCCTGTCTTTTTGGAGCGAACCTTGGAGTGATCTACACAGCTGACGACACTCATATTTCCTATTGGGGATACCAATGGATTTGTTCCAGAAGAGTGCTCCGACACTGATGGGTGTCTGGCATACTGACCATGGGTAGTATTAATGACCAGGAAATCCATTCCTGGAGAAGAASAGCAGTGCCAAGCTACTAGTTCAGAAACAGCATTTTTTAAACAATAGCTGCTCTACTTTGATGGGCTGCATGAAGCTCAGGAGAGGTATCTCACTCTACTCAGCCAGAGCATCAAGCACAACATCAAGCCCAAGTGAAATACAGTGCTGTACAGCAGCCCTCAGCTGGCATGCCCAAGTAAGTAAACATGACGCACATTTTCCACTACTCCTCTCTCTCTCACTTTCAGATAAACCAGGTGAGTGCTGCATTTGTAGGGTGATGTCTGGAAATGTGCAGAACACTGGGGCTTGTGCTCCTCCCATCCTCCCCTCCTTTCCCAGAAATCCAGCAGCCAGTTTCACCTCTGTTTTATCACAGGTATGACCAGGAGACTGAGATGAGTATCCTGTGCCTCTGCCCTTTTGAATGTCACTGCTGCTCTATGGAAACCCAGCTGCCACTATGTTTACCTGATCACCTCTAAAATGATTGTCAAGGACAGAAAATATTAATTAAATTTTAATTAATAAATTGAATACTGTGTAGTTAATTATAGCTATTTACAGGGAGTGTATGGGATTTGGAGGGCTTACCTTCTGGTGTTTTTGCACAAAGTGTTGCCTCTTCCTCTAAGCTCTAATTAGCTAGCTTTATTCTTTTTAATAGCAAGCCTTCAAATGATTGCTCAGTAGCTCCCATTTTGATCCTCATCAACAGTCCTCCAGCACAGCTGCTGCAGAAGGGAAGCAGCCCTGCAGTTTGCCTTGAAGGGAGCAAGTGATAAAGAGTCTATCAGAAGTGGTGTAAACCAATAACATGAATTTAAAAAAGGGACAAAAAAAAAAAAAAAAAGAAAAAAGAGAAAAAAACCAAGAGGCCCAACCCCTAAACTATGCCAAGCAAGGGAACTATATAAGAAACAAAGGACATGGGCAGAAATAAGAAGGAACTGCAACATCTGAAACTGCTGCAAGGTCAAGTGTTCTCTCTATGCAGCCCTCTCGTCCAGCTGCATACTCTGCCTTCCTGTATACACACAACACCAAGAGACATCAACAGGGGATAAGCACTTAGGAAAAAAAAGCAAACTGTTCCAGCACAAAGTCAACTGTGAAACTTGAAATAATTTCTCCTCTACTCCTTATTTTTAACCTACACATTTTCTCCCTAGTGGTAAAACCTTTTTAAAATTTAAATGGGCCTAATTATCGGTACTTCCAGCTACTCAGGGTATAGCTATAAAAAAAAGGGTCCTTTCAGGACACTGTTAAACTGAAGGCACACAATAATACACTGTGCCCAGATATGAGGAGTTTATTCCAGACAGCTTTTCAATCTCATGCCACTAGATGAAAACTAATAGTGCCTAAGAACCAGCACAGAAGAGAGCTTTGGGAGTTTGGGGGATATTTTGGATGTTGTTTTGTTGGGGTTTTTTTGCAAAAGCAACCAGCATGATCAGTAGGCAGACCACTGCTTTCCCTCAAGTATCTGCTCCTGCCTGCTAAGTGTTCACGACTTAATGGCTCCCACGGAGAGAGCAGAGGRCAGTGGCTGGAGGATGAGGGCTGGCACCAGCACCCCAACCGGTAGCTGGCCTGCTGCCTGCCTTCTCCTTCCTACCACAGCAGTTGGCTCTGAGTGGTAGGCAGAGGAGAGTGGTCTGGGCTCCTGCTGAGGTGAGACAGGGTTAAGAAAAGAGGGCAGAAAATATCTTGGCATTTTTTTCTTTTGTAACCAAGAGCAATAATGCTAGTAAGGGAAAGTGGGGATAGACTGGCCAACATGGAGAGCAGGATATCTCAAAAATTTCTCATGGAACCCTGTGGTTTCTGAGGTTGGAAAACCATTGCCTAAATTAAGAAAGCTATCTTCCATCTCAAGAAAGGAAATGTAATAGCCAGAATCGCTCTTGCAGAAAAGCCTAAATCGTCTGACTCTCTCAAGCATGCTTGAAAATTTTAGCTACTCTCCTTTGCAGCAAAACAGTTTCACTGCCCAGGGATGCTGAGCTGAGAGCCCTACAGCACCAAGGTGTCTCCTCACCCCACGCTTTGGCTGAAAGTCTCAGATCACAGTGCAAAACCCCTGCTCCACATGTACCTTTCACATTCACAGAGATTTCCCCAAAACAGAGAAGATAAAGTACTGTCTCTTCTAGAATTTGGAGTTGTGATACCTGAGAAACTCTTGCCAGCATGTGTAATAATGCATCTGTTGCAAGACATCCTTTAAAGAAAAAGCAGCCCTGAATGGTGTCTTCAGATGGGCTTTTCTCCACTTCAACAGCAAAACCAATTTTGTAACAAGGAGGTAAAGATCCTGCTGCTCAGAGCTTCTGCTCTTGCCAGGACTTAGCTGCTTATTCAAGTCCCAAGATCCCAGTCACACCGACGAGCCTGTCACCCGTGGGCTCAGGCAATGAGAGCACCAGCTTAGTTACAGGCTTAGAAAGCTGAGAGCCTTTAAGGAGGCTAAGACCTCGGATTAGCGAGGGTGTTTCCAAGCGGGGCTGCGGTGCCCGCCTGGCTGGCTCGGACAAGCGAGAGCTGCCGGCAGGCTCGGGCTGCCGGTGCCACCTTCTGGACACACGCGCAAGCGTCATTCACCTTCCCCTTGGAAAGGAAGAACACTGAGGAAAGTGGCTTAACTTTACGCCCCAGCCCTGCTTTCTGGGTTCCTCCCCGCTTCCCTTTTAATTCATTATCATATAGCACCTAACTTTGGGAGGAGCAGCCCCAGCAAAGTGGCAGCAGCAGAATCCAAGACGGCTGCATTYTGTCTCCTGTGGAAAAGTACGTACCACAAGCTCAGAAAACTGTTCTCTCCCTTTAGCATTTTGTGAAAACAGCATTTCCGTGAAACAGCCAAGCATGGCAGTAGCCACAAGACTCGTTTAAGAGACATCTGTGCATTTTAGGGATGAAAAGCAGGGGCAAGCAAGTGCACCCTGGTTTACACCAGAAGCGCTGCCTSAGGGGCTCACAGAACACTAATTTCAGCAAGGACCAGCCTGTGCAGAGGGGTCTGACTTGCCTTGGTGGCCCATTAGCTTTAATGGCCACGTATGAGTGCAGATATCATGAAATCTCGCCATTTATATCAACAGCAGTAGTGTTCTCACAGAGAATTGCGTTCTTTAACAACCAAAACACAAACTGTTRCATGTGGTTACACCACAGGCATTACTGAGAGCAAGGCTAAGGTTAGACAGGCCACTTCATTCTGAAACAATCCAAAATTATATCTCCCATGTACAGCAGCTGCAGTTCTTGCTATTTCTTATAACTGCAGAGTGGGACTTGACCGCTGTCTTCCAAGTGGCAAATGGGATGCATATACCCAACACAGCCCTCAAAACTGGCTTGCAGAATAAGTTTGGGAGCAATTTTTAGTGCAGAGAAGATGTCTCCAAGGAGTGGTTTAAAGAACACAATTAGCAGTGGCAGGCCAGAAAAAAGTGTGAGGTGGGAAAGAAATGTCTGAACTGGTAAAAAGAAAAGAGGAGTGAAAAGGAAGAGCTATGGGGATAGTCAGGCAGCAATGAAAAGCTGCAGGCTGCAGAGCGCAGTATTGCAGGGCTCCACACTGAAGACCTGTTCTTTCACCYGAAACCGAGACGTAACTTGAGAAATATGGACTTTGAAGCTGTCAAATGCTTGCAGCAGCTGCAAGCATGCAGCATCTMAAACAAAGGCCTTCAATTTAGCGGCAGTTTTTTTAGGGATTACCATAACATGAGACAGTGGCAACAGAGGTAATGGGCCATATGAAATGYACACGTAATAAAAAGTGGTACACAATGGGAACTTAAATGATCTTAGTATTAGACAGATGCTGTTGCACTTCTRTACTGCAAATGACACTTGTTTCCACTTCAGAGGCCAGGGCTCAGCAGTCATGGGGAGTCAGGCCGAAGGACCCACAAAACAAATGTGCACCAATYGTAAGGCAATATATTTATTTCAGACTGAAATATTTTTTCACTGCATTTACTCTTAAATACACACATAGATATTTGCTAACGTAGCTAATTGCCACACGGCTGTGGCAATTAAAGCCTCACTGGAGCTTTGATATTGCCATGTTGCTGTTATGCAACAGTTTCAGATGTTGACCCATCCAGGTTGCCAGTTTTTACAGCTGGACTAGAGTTTAGTTTCTGCATAGCAGCTTCAAGTATATATACTGTTACTGCTTGTTTGTGCAATGTCTTCACTCAATTTCTTTTAATGTAGATTTATTAAATACAGCAAAAGGCTRTCTTCCCCAACAGTGTAATCAGAGYAACTGATGATAACAGCAGTTTACTCATGTCAAGGCATCCAATTCCTACTTGCTGTTAAGTCTCAGTTCCCATAGCCCTCCAGGAAGGATACGGACAGATCCTGCTTGAAGTCAATTTCAGTGGGATCTGGGATTCTGAGCCCTGCRGGAAGTGATTTATAGATGCACTTCTCTCTAGCACTGCTATATACTGTTGTATGATTTATAACAAAAGGGGTCAGTGGAGTACTKTTACTCTCACTAAGCACCATCTCTATTTATAAATTTTATAATTTCCGGTCTATTGATTTTAAGAGCATCTTTAGCATGCAAGCAGCTGTTTAATGTCTTTTGACCCCAAAGCAGGGAATTTGCACTAGTATTCCCACTAGAATGTTTGTCCTTTCGTGTCCATGCGTTAGGGCTCTGTTTAAAATCTGTCCATGTCCCTAATCTCCCTGGGGAGCTTTCCCTGAATATTCAATGCTGGTCCACAGTTTGTAACAAAAGAGGGAAGGAAAAAAAAAAGAGACAGAGAACAGTGTTTATGCATAAAGTTGAAGAGCCTTTTCACATAAAAAACATATGCACACACAAAAGCACCTCAACTACAGAGCCTGGCATTTCCACAGCAAAGATCTRACAGCACATGCAGTTTTTCAAGTTAGCTAATTTACAATTAGGGCATCAGACATCTGAGCTCCAGATGCACTCATTCAGGCAGTCAAGGCCATAAATAAAATAGAAAAGAATACTCTGACTCTAACATGGGTGTTACAGAGATGTGTAGAAGGTTTAGCAGATGGGTTCTGCTGTCTCAGCCTTTACCTGTGTAACTAAGTAAATGCATAAAGTTGCTTACTGGCTTCTTCAATTCAAAACCTTTGCATTTGCTCCCACATGCTCCCATGAAGATATGGCTAATTTAAACAATGAGCCAAATCCTACTCCTCAGGGAAGCTGATGGCAAAATTCCCACTGGCTCCAGCAGGCTCTGGGTGTTGCTCAACATAAATGCAATTGGTTGAACTTGACTAATAGCAAAACCAACACCGTAATCAAATTTGTATTCTTCAATCTACAAATTTGCCACCCTAATGCCACTCCGGTGCTGCTTTTGTCCCATGGTTCTGTGGTAGAACAAAACCAGTGACACAGCTGCTGTCACCAAAACTCAACCCATGTTAACAACCAGCTCTCTTCGATGGAGAGGTGAGAAACACTCTCTCAAATTAGGACAACATATCAAAACATTTTTTCACACCACTAACTTTGTTTTGCTYAATCTACTTGCTGTTCTAACAGAGCAGAAAACTGGAGTCACAAATCTGACAGACAGCATATCAGATAGCRAACACTTCTGAGTTACAAAAAAGTTTGCTAGTTGAGAAATTAGTGTTCCCCTCACACAGAGACTTCATCATCATCRTTCAGTCTAGCTTTCATAAACATCTGAGCATTCTTTTTGAAGCCAGTCTGCTGTTTGGACAGATGGCATGGAAATTTTACAGTCCATTTCATCTCTGATGCCTACACTTAATGCTCACTGTTAATAATGGGATATACACATAGATACACAAACACATATGTRTATACAGACATACTAAGAGAAGAAAACACTTCTGATGTTCTTATAAGGGAATTAAACTGGTGGAGGCAGATTTCTGAGCACAGCACATGCTAGAAGTACATCCTCAAAACCGTRTGTTTGGCTGACTTTAAAAATTGTGCACTGTGAACAACTAAGCAACAYCTCCTGGTTTAGTATTTCTGGAAGATCAATTCCTCTGTSTCTCTTTAATTCTTACCAAAATACATCTGTTCACTTGTACTACTTACTTTTAAAATGTGACCATTTGGGTGGCCATATTCAGATTGGTTTACCGTGGATGCTCACTATTTGCCATACTTTGCTCTGATCTGTTCCTGCAGTCTCAGATTCTCTTGCCAGAAATACATGCAGCTATTTAAAGGTATATTTAACTTATTCCATTTCATATATTCATATAAGAATATTTTTTTTCTTCTCAAGATTCTGGATTAAAATGGRAAATCCTAGTTCTGAGAATGGGGAGATGACAGGGAGAGGAATACCCAGTCTGGGACCAAACCYTGCTTCAGGAGGAAGCAACAGGGGGAAACTCCAGGGATGGGAGGTTGAACAGGCAGTACAGGGAACAGGCACAAAGGAAGTTGCTGGACTAATGCATGGCTTATCCATGGTTGGAGATGTTCTTACAGAGCCTTCCTTAAGAGGCAACACTTGACTCAAGCAGCTTTTGCCAACTGGGTTCTGCTTGTCTGCCTTGGCTCAGTCCCCACCCACAGTCCCCATCCCTGCCTGCTCTCAGGAGCACTCCCACATAATGCACCCATGATTCCAGTCAAAGCACTGCTTTATAACACAGCTCAGGGAAAGACAGAGGAGGAAGAAGGGAACAAACGTATTCGATGACCGATGACTCAGACYAACTAGAGAATGTGCTTAAAGCAAGTTTGTTTCAGCAGTGCTTTGCTGTTTGCTTTACCCCCTTTAGACYAGGTCATCCCAATTCCTTTTCTGCATTTAAKGGTGACATAACTAAGTGGCCAGGAGGAAGCTGTCTCACCTATCATAAAAACACAGTACGYAGTAATCACAGGAGGCTACTGTTCAAGATAAAGCCATGACCTCCACAGTTAAGAATCTGCTGGTCTGTAATTCTGAAGAACACATTTATTAGCAAAATCCTGTTTTTATAAGTCGCAAATTAAGSTACAACTTCCTTCAGAACTCTACCAGATTTATGAATCGTGAGCCCTGTACGGCATGAGATTTTGCTTTAGAAATAAAATTGTTTGCTCAACAGCAGAACACCTCAGTTCAGTCTTCTTTTTCTGTAACTACTGCTTAGTCTCAAACCAGAAGAAAACAGCTCTGGAACTACACATGCACTTCATGTGTCCTCYTAGTATCTACCAAATTCTGTATAAAGGCATAATGGTGAGTTGCTAAGTCTGACATCTGCTTGATTAGCAACATTTTCAGTATCTGGCTACTTCGTAACACTTGGCAGCTAAGTAAAGCAGGTCTAGCACACAGTCAGATGTGAATTTTTTTGTTTTGCGGGGGTGGTGCTAGAAGTTTCCCAGATATCCCTTATTCCAAAGCAGGAAAAAACCAACAATGGCCAGCTCTGTACCAAACCACAGGTCAACAGATTTCAATGGTCCAAGGTTAAAATGGGCCTCCAGCTAGCTGCACAGACTTATTCCACAGGTATTAAACAGGAAACTTTTAAAGCTTAAAAATAGTTACAGTTATGTGACTTATCCTAGTAAAAGGATTTTTATCATGTACATGAAGACCAGAAGCTTTCCTCCTCTGAAATGTTTGTGTTTGACGCTTTCTCTAAAGCACACCAAGTCTGTGTTTTTCTCTCTTGCACAGGCTGTGGGTTGAGTTTTGTTTTGCTATTTTGCTCTTTTTCTTTCACAAATCAAGCTGTCAGCAGCACAGGAAGTAATTCTGCAACTGGGACACGTAAGAGCTCTGTTCTGAGACTGCATCGCTGCCCCCAGTAAAGTCACCCTTGGAAACAAGAGCACTTGAAAATATTTTAGCACACAGTCAAAGGYTTTTTGCTATGGTTTATTTAGCTGAAAAGGAAAACCATAATTCAAGGAAAAAATTCCAGAGCTTAGAGATACTAGAAGTATGCAGTCTCTGCTGAGCTTCCTGCTACTGCAGGCCACAACCTCTAAAGACCACTGTGTTTGAATATTCACTTTTGTGGGGACATTGCTTTTGGGCTGGGAGATAAACCTGGTTTTCTAGGACTGATACGAAAGCTAAACAATAATATATGCTCCTCTCCCACTACCACAAGCACTCCCAAAACTAAGGGAGTACAGCCCAAAATGGCCACACAGTGCACAGCTGATTGCTACACGAATTGCTTTAGCCTGCTTTTAACTTCTTCCTCTGCTCCTTACTCACTGCCCTGTATCATGGCTCATAGCTGTTCTCTCCGCGTGTCCAGACTTCACCCTCAGCAGATCCATCCCATCTGTCCCCAGATGCCACATCTAGGCACCACTTCCCAGGTGGCCCAGTTTACCTCACCTCGATCTCCTGCGGGCCCCTGGAGCCTATCTCCACCATCAGATGCACTGTGCTTAGCCAGCCCAGCCATGTAATTAGCAGTGCAGCTGCACAGCCACCAACCTGCCAGCACGCATGTGGCAGACCACTTCTTGGCAACTATTAATCATATATTGCAAAAGAAACAGTCCCTTAATGCAGGCAAGTATTTCCACTCCCGAATCATGTAAAAGACATAAAAGCTTTTGGCCATGCAGAAAAGTGAACAAAATGAGTGGTAATTAACTCTCATGACTACAAAGGCTAACAACTTCGGCACTTGCAAAGGGGATCAGAGGCAGCTGAGCTGAGAAAGAACTGTAGCAGAACAAGTATTTGCCTGGGAGCAAACACTGCCTGAGTGCTTATTTTAGAATGAATAGTCATGTCAGTTAACTAGAGCTAACTATTGAACAAATAGCTCGTGTTACAGCATCCTGAGGTACACTAGATGCATCCTTTGATCTACTGACTGACAAACCTACTGCAGAGTTCTTTTTTTCAGAAATTAAAAAAACCCCACAATTTATCCTTCATAGCTGATTCTGGGTTTTGGTACAGTCTTTTCACAGATTAATGGAAATGAACCTAAAATGGACTTAATTATTGCAGCATAAGACATTTACATTCAGCAAGAATATGTGGTTTGCAAAGAAAAAAAGAGGAACCAAATTAAGTTTTTCTGTAAATCAACATGTGTGATCATTAACTTAACTACTTAACTTAACCCTTAACTACTATCTCTGTCAGGACAGACAAGTTTTGGTGCACTACATGTCCTCGATGTTTCTGACCTTTGAGCACAACTGCAGCCTCAAAGCAGCAGGATTTGGCCTGCAGTTCAGCAGCATACTATGCAGCCTACCACACCCTTCATGCCACTTACTTAAAATACCAGTGTGGACAACGAATATGACTCCCATGGTTTTCAAGAAGTGGGGGAAGAGAGCTGGGGTTTTGGAAAGTGTTTTTAAAGGAAGCCAAAATTCATCCTTAAAATTATAAGTAAAATGTGTTCTGATTATTACCATGAAAGTAAACACATCTCATTTGGAAACGTATGAATTGAGGAGTAAAAGTTTCTTTCTTATATGAACTGCTTCACACTGGTCATAAACCTAAGGGATTTGACAGGGATTAAAGATTCACTTGTCAGCTGCTATGTCCTTTAATCAGCTTCCTAACATCCATACTGACTGAAGCAGCATGTTCCCAATTTAGCAAATCAGGCTGTCTCTCTCCAGGTTTCACTGTAGCTCTAAAGACCTGAAAAAAAGTATTCAATGCAGTGAATCTTCTGCCCCCTTTAGGGACATAATCTACTAAACAGATTTTCTTCGGACCCAGCTTTTGTGGAAAGGACAACATAAGTATTAACTTAATTTCCAGAAGTTACATAAAGTGTGTGTGGCTCTTCATGTTTTTTTGAGGAGAAATTCACATACCAAAACCTCATGTTGTGCTCTGCTATGTCCTGTTCTCGTATCTCCTCTTTTAGTTCAGGTCCACAGCAAAGTTCACCACTTACATTCATTCACAGCTTCACATCCATACCACAGCTTGGTATGGATGGCCTTATTAGTAAAGCACTTGACAGGACTTAGGGGTTCTCTGCCACAGACAATTCAGACCCTGACTGTTTAATCCAGACAAACCTTCTTAATCCCTGTTTTGCACTCCCACCTGTAATGTGGAGATGACAAAATTCTTTGACCTTTCCAGCTAAATATTATTCTACTTTTTAAATGGTACACTCCTGAGAACAGAAGGTCAACCACATACTTACCCAGAAACAAGCACAAATCACACTTTGCTTTAATGCTTTGGGATCTTGGGGTAAGAATCAGCCCCTAAGATGTTAACCAGCTTTTATTTAACAGCATTTTTAAAGCTCAAACCAGCTGCAAATCAGACCAGGCAGATTCTCACTTTGGGCCATTAAGTTTACCTAGTTTCCATTCTCCTGTCTTTCTATGCTCTGGGTGATTCTAGGCAAGTTTCTTGCTGATCTCTTACACTTGTTTTCTGCCATCTGGAGCCATGCAAGGAACTGTGATAACAATACTAACTGCTCAGCTTTGACAGGACATAGCTATTTTTACTGGACTTCTTTTCTGGCACAGCAGTTAAAGCACCGAATGATTTGACACCTGTAACTTTATACTTGCAATAACACAAGGTATTCATACTTCTTTTGTAATGTAAGATAAAAGCAAACACTACATATGTTCTCGTTCCAGTACTGCTGTCAGACAGCTATTTGCCCAAGCAGAAAAAAGTACTGTTACATTACAGAATATGTGGAAAAGTAAAAGCTATGGAAAAGAAATCATTAAATAGCTAACTTATTCCCCTGCAAGCACTAGACTGTTCCCTGCAGCATGTTTCAGTGTGTTTTGTCCAGTCTGGTTTTAMAAGTTTCACATTACTTTCATTTATATATTTAATACACCACCGAGTCCTATGTGGTTTGGTGCTGCTTATTTTCCTTGTCTTTCAACTAGAAGGCTCAGTGCTAGACCAGCTGTTCATATAGAGTCAGCTCCAAAACTACTGAAAAAATATCTGGATTCTTTCCACTGACTTCAACAGGCTTTGGATCAGGCTCAGGAAAAGACGATGAATACATTTCATGTAAGACTAAGCAGGTTACAGTCAGCAAAGTAAAAGAGGATTAGCTGTGTACAATCCAAAGGCATGTTACCCTGCRTGCTGGAACGACCGGCTAACACACTTTCACTTTCATGGAGAGAAAAGGCCAGATTTATTTCTAGTGCTCTGCCACTAAGCCAATGCTACTATGCAAGGAACAAGTGTGATCTGGAATCTGTCCAGTTAGCCTCATTACAACTGGGATTTTCCTAAACTAGAGGTGAGAAAATTTATTTTCTAAAAATGCAAAAACAATAAGCAAGTCATAGAATTATAGAATGGTTTGTGCTGCAAGGGACCTTAAAGGTAATCTAGTTCCAACCCCCCTGCCATGGGCTTTTTGCTTTTCAGTTAAGTTTAAGTCTTTAGACTAGAGACCCTATGGAATGAGTATCAGGAAAAGCACAAAGGGTTTTGTCTCTTTCCTCTGTTAGGGAAGGATGAACCCTCTTTTTCTTCAGAACCTAAAATGGGTCATATTGGTTTAAGACACACATATCTAGGCCTTCACTTCCTGTCACCAAAACAGATGGGCAACCCCAAACCAAATTATGCATATTTTACAGAGTACTGATCCTACAACACACCCCCACTGTGTACGCTTTGAGTGCATGACTCCCGAAAGCTAGAACGCCTTCTATCAGGAATTATTTACCAGTGGGGGATTCATTCTGAATAACACAATCAAACAAAGATGGTGGTATGCAGTTATTCTTCCCATCCTTTCAAAGTTCACAATAAAACGTGTCAGTGTTAGGGATGTTCTCAGCTGCTGAGAATGCTTTAATCAACCAGACTTTTTAGTTCAGCTCCTTCTGTTCCCTAGGGACAGGGGACTTCATGGCACTGCTTTGTTGTACGATGTGTACAGTTACAACCTAGGCTAAAAGTATGCCATTAATGAAGGAACACTGGGTGTGTGTGTCAAGCAGATGAGAATGCTCTTTTGATCTTCTGAGCTTCACCACGGTGGCAGACGGATGTCTAAACTGCTTTATTAATGCACTGAAGTCTTCCCTCATTTCTCAAACAATACTGAAGGAATAGTCAGAATTTCATCATTGTGTGACTTTCTGCTCTTCCCATTCAAATCTAGCTGGATGTTAGGCCGTAGGGAAAAAAAGAGATTATTTATTTATTTATTAATTTTCCAGGGGGTTGGGAGGAATATATCATGTGCTTGACACCCTCTGAGACAGCCAACAGAAGCTTCTCAAATTTCTGTTTAATTTCAAACCAGTTTCCACACAACATGGGAGGTGTATTTAGCTTTAGGTACCATTTTGACAGTAGTTCAACAGAGCAAGACAATGGATTCAACGTTTTTTTGAGGATAACATAGAATCACAATAAGCATGTTCAAAAATCATAGAGTTTTACAAACATGATAGCAAGGGTTTTAGCCTCCAACAAATGAATAGCAGTGGAAAAACAAATAACCCAACTGGTTTGAGGCCACAGAAACATACGGGAGAAAGTTTATACGCAATTGCCTGTAGGAAAATGATGTAGAATATCCTTGATAACTCTTCCAAATATATGATTCTAATGTGGTATTATGACAAAAACTATGAATCCACTCAAATTTTCCCAGATTGAAGGACATAGCTTTAAATGACGAGGAGGAGAGAAAAAGAGGCAATGTAGGACCTCTGTTCTGTAAAAGAAACAACTCAAACTACCACTTCACAGGCAGTTAGCTAACCTGATCTAACAAGTCACTTGCAAAAGCGAGAGGTCAGGTCTCTCAATCTTTGCCAGCCTCCCTGCTCCACTTGCAACAGCTCGGGTACTCCCCTAATCATAGAATCATAGAATCACGGAATCACAGAATCATAGAAATGGCTTTAGTTGGAAGGGATCTCAAAGATCACCTAGTTCCAAACCATCTGCCATGGGCAGGAATGCTACCCACTAGATCAGGATGCTSAAGCTACATCCAGCCTAGTGTTGAACATCTTCAGGGATGGGGCATCTCTCTGGGCAACCTGTTCCACTGTCTCAACATCGTCACAGTAAAGAATTTCTTCCTAATATCTAATGTAAAGCTACTCTCAGTTTAGAACTATTGCCCCTTGTCCTATCACCACAGGCCCTTGTAAAAAGTCTCTCTCCAGCTTTTTTAGGTCCCCTTTAGGTACAGGAAGCACGCTACAAGGTCGCAGCAGAGTCTTCTCTTCTCTAGGCAGAACATTCCCAACTCTCTCAGCCTGTCTTCACAGGAGACRTGCTCCAGCCCTCCTCTGGATTTGTTCTAGCAGGTCCATGTCCTTCTTATGCTGGGGGCCCTGGAGCTGGACAAAGCACKCTACATAGGGTCTCATGAGAGCAGAGGGACAGAATCCCCTCCCTTGCCCTGCTGGCCACACTGCTTTTGATGCAGACCAGGACATGGTTGGATTTCTGGGCTGCAAGTGCACATTGCTGGGTCATGTCAAGCTTCTCATCAATCAACACCCCCAAGTCCTTACTCCCAGGGCTGCTCTCAATCCATTTTCTGCCCAGTCTATTTGTGCTGGGGATTGCCCCAACCCATCCGCAGCATCCTGCATTTGGCCTTGTTGAACTTCATAAGGTTCACGTGGGTCCACCTCCCAAGCCCATCAAGTGTCATCCCTCCACAYCACACAGCTTGGTATCATTGGCAAATTTGCTGATCCTCTATCTTATATCTGTCATTTGGTCAGCCATTTACATCACTATTCCAAAGAAAACTACCTGCCTTTCTGCTATATTTCTTCTGAGCTAACAGGTCAGAGTGGCTAATGGAGAAATCCAACACATGTCAGAACCAGCACACAGTAAGCAGCAGAATTACCAAGACCAGGGACACCTGGGAGGGAAAAAGGACTGGGGACTGCCACCTCTCTCTTCTGTGCAAACTGAAATTGTCTGAGTGCAAGGACACTATTTTAGTGTAAGGACTTGTTATTAGAAAGGAAGGGGGAATTGAAAGGAGAAGTGGAACAAGTAAGGGTCCTGTTGGTTTGGAGGAGTGTACATATCAGGGTGCAAACTAGAACAGTAGAAATCCCATAGGTCTTGCAGAGGATATCATGGGTAGAAAAAACTGTGTGCATACGCAGCAGCTGCAGCACACCCAGGAGCAGGGGATGTAAAATCTATATGCAAATAACTATGTAGTTCCCCCATGAAAGCATGGGGCTGACTGCACAGCCTTAGTAGCTGCACAATATGTCCACACCAAGTCTGCCGTTTCTGATGTTTCGCACTTCATATGCACGGCTGGACAGCACAGCCCACACACAGAGCTGCTCCTGCAAGGGGCTTCATGTCCTGTAACTGCAGGGCATGCTCACAGTGCTAATGTCCAGGCTTCCCAGGCATGCAGCAACTAGACAGAAGTGTCTGCTCCCTACAGCTACCAGACATGTGGAAAGCCCAGACAAATTTATGAAGTCCTCAAAATTTACCTAAATACGATTTCCTGGTGCAAAGAGTAAAYGTGTCTGGGAAAAGGAAGCCTGCAGCATCTAGGAAGTCCTTTGCTATCTGTAGAAAAGCAACTATAGGACACCGAAAGTTTAAGAACACCTGTTCTGACGAACTGAAGGCAGGGCYGGTGCTCAAATCTCAAATTCTTCACCTGTCTTCTCTACTGACTTGATTTACCACAATTACATTTTACAACTAATTTGAGACGATATGCTTTCACATGGAAATGGAAATACAAGAGGTGTCTTGCAGTTCAGCTTCACAAATGTTCCTGCTACTGAGGCCATCACAAATGCTGCATAAGGAATTTACTTCAGGTCTAGACATCCATCAAGAAAATAACTGTAAACGAGTAAGAGGCTACGCTCTACGGTGAGAATCCACCCTTCTCTCTCCTTTAAATGGCGTTGGCTTATAAAACTAATTACTTACATACCTCMCAGAGACACAATACTTAATTAATATTTGTTAAGTGCTTTGAAATTCTGATGGAAGACATCATACTATTGTGCATCATGATTAACACAGTGTAAAAGTGATGCCATTGGTGTTGCTCAAGCAGAATGCTGAAAGGATATCTATTCAGTTTCTGATTTAAAAAGGGGAATGGAGATGGAGAAGGTTTAGGAAAGCATTTTAAAACTCAGCCTAAAGAAAAAAGGCTTTGCACAGTTGCYTGTTTATAGTTTAGGTTCAGGAAATAACCTCATCAAGCTCGGGCATGCTTGCCATGTAAMAGCAACTGCTCAGCTTCTAATCTTTCTGCTACATCCCACACYGGGAGTAAATCTTTCCATTCTGTTAATGAATTCGGACCTGAGCTACCTATTTAAGTTGGTGGCAAAACTCCAATTAAATGTAAGCGGAGATCACCGTGGATTTTGCAATAAACATGGGAAGCAAACATCCTRTGTTTAACAGTGTACACTCCTGGAGTTCAACTCATTTACTCAGAAGCCTGTGGAACTCCAACTGGAAAAACAGAACAAACAATCAAACCCCCCCCCCACTAAACTCCCAAAGTAACAGAAATTCAGGCAATTTATTTTTTTAAGCATTAGTCCTTCATACCTAGCAGAATTAAGATTCCGAGAAACATGTTCCTCACCACTTCGGGGTAAGGCAGAGTTAATTCAACTGAAAGCTTTCCACCTCTGAGGTTCAAAGGAGAAAGGTTAAGAAGACTAGCAGGTGAGAGGCACCAAAATTTAAGAAAAGGTACCTGTAAGCTTCCAGTATTAAATAGGGTCACGTTACAGCAGGAGTCTACAGCTACTTTAGGTAGGAAACTAAGAGAAAATGTTCTAGGATACAAATTTTGATASATTTTTACTTTTTACAAGGATTTAAGACTTACGTGGTGCATATGGGGCTCTTGGTAAGCTGTTAATTATCTTTTCCAAGTGGTGTGTAACGCCTTCCATTTTCTTAATGTACTCCCATACAGCACAAGAAATCTTAGAAGTACTATCTATACTAAAGCATCTTTTAAGGTGTGTTTTCTAACCATGTTACATGTAGAAATGTTGTACTACAGCAAACCAGCACTTCTAGAGCAGCTTTGTGTCTATGCAACTGCTAGGCCAAATGTAATGATCAAGTTGCACACAGCAGCTCTCCCTTTCACTTGTGCTAGTATGCTGTGTGTTTTTAACCGCAGTGCAGGCTCTGAGGCACGTAGACTTGTAGTTTTCTCTCTCAGTGCTTGTACAGCTGTGTCCACAAATGCATGTATCCAGTAAAACCCAAGGAAATGCTCCTGGATGCCAGGATTAAACTCAGATAGCTGCAGTTCGACTAACTCACATGCAGCTCATATTGTAGTTCTAAGTGCTGACAGTTGCTTTCCAGTCCTACTGGAATAAGCAACATCATTCTTCCATCTAAACTCAGTAGTCAAAATGGGTTGGTGTATGAACTACATCATGTTACTGCTCTTGGGATCCCAAGGAGAGATGATGTTAAGGAGCCAAGGCAAAAATTCAAGCCTAAAGCTTTTATTGACTAGAAGTTAAATGCCTGATACCTAAGTCAAGTGAAAACAGTGCTGTGCCACTTGTTTAAACAGACAGGCTGAGTCTCCTTCCTTGGAATGGTCACTGATAACATACTTAGACAACCAGTCCCATCAAACATGGCAAATGTTTCTTTAAAGTCTGCCTTTATTACGGCTGGAGACAACGGTGGGCTGACAGTAYAGAGGAAAAATCATTCTGTCAACTGCCTGGCATGGGTGCTTACAGGGAAGGCCACTGAACAGATGCTAACTATGTATTTTAGAGAGATTTTAATTTTGTGGAGGGGCCAGAAGAAAATTATACCAGAGTAAGCAAGGCTATATGTAAGACTTAGTGATATCTGCATTGAACTGACAGGACATGAAGGATTTTTTAAGACAATACCGCCACTTATTTTTAGACCTTGGGAAAAAATACCGTCCTGCTAAATAAGGTATTTCATGGCTTGATTTCTTTACTGTGTGTCCATCTACATTATCCTTGTCTTTTTACCTGTCTAGGTCTGTCTTTCTCCTACTGGCATATACTTTTTTCCCCCAGTAGGCTGAAGAGCAGCCCAGCAGCAATCTCTAAAAAAATCACACCTCTATGGAAAATACCTGAATTGCCTCTAAGCCTATCTAGTCAATCCTAATCACTCTTATCTCACATACTTTCCAGAGTAGGTTCTTGCAGTTCTGTAACCTTTCAACTTATGCTTCTGTTCCTGGTTTTAATGCTAAAACTTCTTTCATGGTTCTCTTATGTCATGAACAGGACACAAAGCTATTCATTCGTATTTCTGGCAAGACTTGTATTCCTTCTACTTACATACAACCTGCCAAACTGAACTGTCCTTAGGCAGTTTAGTCACTTTGTATCCACAAATGCCTCTGCATTCTGAGTATAATTTTATTTTCTCCTACCTCCAAAGTACTCTACATCTATTTCCCAGCCTCGGGTGAATGATTTCTCATGTTACATGAAAATGAATGTTGTTCAGATGATCATGACTTTTTTAGTAGTCCAGATCTTGGTGCCTCACCCTGTGTTCACACCTTCAATTTGTGGTGTTCACCAATACCACACAAGCAGTTGTAGAGGCTCTCATAGAGCGCTAAAACACCGAAAAGCAGCGGTCTGAGGACTTTGGGACCGTGTTAGACTTCTGTCGGATCAAATTTCCCTATGGATATTCCCATTTCTTATGGGCCTTCCTTCTGGGGGAGTTCAGTACATCAATTTTTAATTACTTTAATGCTAGACTGGATTCTTATAATTACTGCTGGCTACATCTATATCAGGAATAAGCATGAGTCTGCAAATCAAAATACCTGATGCTGAGGGCTGTATTCCCACTATGGGTTCTGTGTGTGGTTTGTTCAGCTTAGCTCTTGCCTGCCCTCATGGACTTTCCCACCTATGAGTTGTGGAGAGCATTAGGCATTCACCGGTGGTGCAGCCACTGGTGATCCCTCTGAAAACTTCATGTTCAAGTCACACTGCAGTACACGCAGACAATCTGCTTCAAACCCACGCTCTTGGCTCTAACTCATTTAACATCATCAAAGTGAGAATCTGCACTTGTGCTGGTGCACAGATCAACACCTGTCAGACATTCTGAGAGATTATTGTTGCCACTAATGAACTTAATCCACATCTGGAGAAGGCACACAGGGATGTGGAAGATTTCTATCTCTTTGTTAGTTAACGGGAGAAGCTTACAAAGCCAATCTTCAAAGTAGATACAGCTACAGATAGGAAAAAAGAAAACATTCCCTGTTCACTTGCCTCCAGTTTAATCTATGAAAGGTCTAATAACATGATGGCAGAACACATTTTGATGTAATGGATAATTGGACTTACTATGTTTAGTGTAGTGATGAAATTAATAAGAGGATTGACTTTTTATTTGGTGTAGGGAGGGGTAAGAAAGGCGGGCAAAAGCCCTATTATCTGCTGTGTACTGAGAATATGCAGAGTACTCTGAGACAGCTCTGGAACAGGGACTATGTATTTTAGCTGGTGGTATGCTATGCAAACACTTAGCGAAAATACTTAAGTACCAAGAAAAGCAAATTACTCTGCCCTGGGGAAAGGGGGAGTTAAATTCAACTGCTATTACTGCTCTGCACTTGTTAAAAAAACCACCACTGCACCACAGCAGATGGAAGTATTCTGTCACTTAAGACAGTCTAATACCAGAAAGCACCCCTGAAACATGCTAAAAGACAAATGTCGGTATAAAGTAGCTGGTGATGCTTTTCAAGTCGCTGACAACAGGGAAAAGACTAAGAATTAATGCTGAGCCGATAACTTGAAATTTTACTAACACTATTTCAGTTTTCTTGTGTATCAGGTAACTTTGCAGAAGTATACTCTCAAGGAGTTTCTATGCCTTACAGTACACTGAGTAGATTAAAGAAAGACTATATCTTCAAGAGGTTAGCTCCCACACTAGCTTGATGGTCATGTAACCGCTCCTTCCAGAAACGGAGAAACAACCTTTTTCTGCAACCTCCTCAGTTATGCAAAATCACAGCTCAAAACTGTAGACTGAGTCACTAACAGCATTACAGAGAAATAGAAAAATCCAGCTAAGTCCCTTTCTTCCCCCCTCCCTCCCCTCCCACTTGCTTGAATATGCAAGCATTTCCAGGTACGTGTTCACACACACATCAATTGTTGACTCCTGTTTCTGTGGCACTTGTACAGTTGGGAGTTGGACAAGTAAAGGGGTCTATGTACAAAAGTTGTCTAGAGCTGTTGCAGTCAGCCTTCAGATCTGTATCTAGAGCCTCCTCCTAGTTCTCAGAACAGTCACAAGCTGGGCTGCCACCAAACAGTCCTCGGAGCTGCTCTGAGGGCTGTGCTGCAGACTGGGTAAGGCAGCACAGGCAAGTAAGGGAAGTTGCTGTGTGATAGCAATGCTCACATGGAGCTGTGTTGTTTAACAGATAAGCTGCATTCACCTGTGCTGGCTAAACAGTGGCAGGTATAAAAGAAAGGCCAAGTACAGCCATGTTGCTTGGGAGGGTGTGTGTGGGCTTTTCTCTTTGTGTGAGCTCCAACTCTTAAGGTGCCTTAAATGCAGTGAAAACAACCCCCAGCATAAGCTCTTCTTCCTGCTTGATTTTATGTTGTGGTCACAGCTGCAAAGGTAAGGATGTTATTTTGCTCCTCTGGCATTGATCCAAACCCCAGAAGTTTGTATTAGAAAAGTGGCCTGGAAAGTACTGTATTAACAGACACGCAAAGCCTCCGACTTCTGGGGAATAACCAGCTTTGAAGTAAAATACGCTCAGCAATAATCCATGCACACTTCATTAATTTCAGAACTGCAACAGCAAAGTACTACTTAGAAAAAGCTGTAAGATAGTAATGAAGGTTTTGGGTTTTATTTTTATTTTTAATCCCAAAAGCTCCTTATCTCCATTCTCCATGTTTTTTCATTCAATTTACAGTAGTCTAAGTTAATGCTCATCTAACAAAAAAATGACACATTAAGTTTGACTAACCTCTTCACCCCCTCTTGATGAGAATCCTTTCTTCCTTGGGGGAATAAATGCAACAACTTTACAATTGGTACATTGCTTGTTTAAGATAACTTTTCATTGCACTTTATGCTTAATGGAGTTTGGCTGATCTGGGATATTTCAGCATCTTAAATAATTAATTTGAGATAGTGAAAGCAGCAGTTTTTGCCAAGTCTTAACAAGCACAAAAGGATCTCTACGCAGAAAGGCAGTATTTTGTTATCTGTCAATATGCATGCCATATCTTTCACCACGACACCCCCAGTCGAGTTTCAGAACTCTTAACATGGGCTACTGCACAATATGGAACATCGGTTTACTGTTCAAATTTGAGTCAAAGCTTAGACTCAAAACAAAGAATAGTTGCAGTTTAACACTGGATTTAAGTGCAGCTCTGAGGAATTGCTACTGGAACAGGGGTGCTTATGCCACTTTTCCCCTCCTACTGCTGTACTGTGCAGCTGCAGTGTTTGCCATGTCCAGAAACCCGTGATGCACTGGAAAAACCAACTTTCAAAAAGCCAGCTGATCCCTAAGCCTGATACAAGAAGGACAGCACGATGTTCAGCTGGGCAGTGGAACAGGGCCACCTTGCTGTCGCAGCCTGCTATTGCTCCAGCCTGTGAGGCTGGACTGAGGTGGAGGCTGTTGGTTTATTGGTTGGTATCTGTGTTTTTTTTGTTTCAACAGTTCAGTTTATCAAAAACTGGCTCTAAAAGAAGCAACCCAGGCCACTCTTACACTTCATATTACATGCTCATTTCTTGCACTTTAAGAGCTCATGTGAATGAGCAGAAAGTAATTGAGTCAGAAACCAACTAGGCTGGCAAGCAGGAGCAACTGGCCTCACCAATGCAAAGGGATAGGGGAAACCTTGTTTGCATTAGCGATCAGAACAGTCTCAAACAGGAACGTTTCAATTTTTATGAAGAAACATAGCAATCCCTTTCCTTTGCAGTGTCTGAACATGAAACCTGCTCAAGACAACCTGATTGCTTCAAAAGCTGTACCTGAATGAGAAAGTGAATCTAAGTTTCCTTACCATGTGGATGAGTTACTCAGACTGACCTGCTTTACGTTTGTCCTACCTCTTCACATTTCCACTGGCTGTGCTCCGGCCACCGACTTCCCCTCCAGCACAGGGCACCGTGGGCCTGGGCCTGTTTTAAACAACAAGCGATGTTTTCTGTCGCATTTCTGAATATTCTGTGTGTATCAGGCTTTGTTTGTAGCCTGCTAGATAAATTTGCTTCCCACCCTTCTTCTGAAAGCGGCTGAAGCGTATCTGAAGTGCGATTACCATTAATAGGGCCCGACGCACTCTCGGCGTCCCTGAGCAAGCCCACGGCACTGCTCCCCTCGCCGCGATGCCACCGCTCAGTGTCCCTCGTTTGGCCGTGGGCGCCTGCCGTTCCGCGCAGTCATTGCYGCGCTGCCGTCGCCGGAGCCCTGCCGGGACTCCGCCGGTGCAAACTCCCTCCCGCATCCCCTTTCAGCCCTCGGGGGGCCCCTATCGCCCCCGGCTGCCATTTTGCGGGCTCGGTCGGGTGCGGCGGCGGCGGCGGGGCCCACSCTCACCCCGCCCGGGCTCGGTGCCCGTCCCCACTCACGGCAGCGGCGGTCAGCGTCAGCCTCACTTGGGGGCCGTGGGCGCCGCCATTGCTGCGGTGCCGGCGGGGCGCGGCAGGGGGCGATGGCGGGAGGCGCTGTGACCGGCGGAGGCGAGAGTGTTACGGCGGCTCCTGAGTCCGACTCCTGGCCCTGCACCCCACCATCCCCAGGAGTCACACCATGTGCCTGAGAGCATTGTCCAAACGCTTCTTGAACTCTGGCAGGCTTGGTGCTGTGACCACTACCCTGGAGAGCCTGTTCCAGTGCCCAACCACCCTCTGGGAGGAGAACCTTTTTCTAATACCCAGCCTAAACCTCCCTGACACAACTTCAAGCCATTCCCTCAGGTCCTGTCACCAGAGAAAAGAGATCAGTGCCCCTCCACTTCACCTCGTGAGGAGGTTGTGGACTTCGATGAGGTCTCTCCTCAGTAGCCTCCAGAGAACAGACCAAGTGACCTCAGCTGCTCCTCATACAGCTTCTCCTAGCCTTTCACCATCTTTGTTGCTGTCCTTTGGACAYTCTAATAGCTTAATATCTTTCTTGTATTGTGGTATCATGTCACAGCGGTGCGGGGGCCACCTGTGCCTCAAACAGTATTTTCCAAGGGTCCCTCTTCCCAAAGGCAGGGTTGAGGGTTCCTTAGCCTGTGCCTTGCCGGGGGTGGCAGGCGCCCCACAACCACGGCCTTGGCTGTGAGGTGGGTTGTGGGAAGCCTGTGAAGAGACAGGTGCGATCCCCAGCCCACCGCTACCACACAGGCTTCCCCATAACCCAGATCCCCTCAGCTCCATGCTGGTCATCCAGACCACACCTAAACTTGCTGCCAGAGATCTGCTCTCATTTGTGGTGCTTTATTATTATTTTTTCCAGGACAAGCCCTGATCTAAGGGACACCATAAAACCACTCTTGTGCAAATAAAGTTGAAAAAAACAACAGTGTCTGTCCAGCAATCCCCAAAGAGAATTTTGGATCTAATCTGGCCATCTGATTCCACATACCGATATTAATATTTAATCACTGCTGTCTTTAGCTCATCTTCTTCATCCAGATTTATCCCTTGCCATTGTCCTGTGTAAGCTGGTGTCCCTGTCAGAGTTTATTTAAGCGAGCTGTCCAGCACTGTCCCTGAGCTCAGCACTTAGGCTGTGGCATTTGTAAAGTGCGTGTGTGTGAGCACTGCTGGATTACATGGTCCCAAGCCTTGGCTTGCAGTTTTGATTAATCTGAAATTAAATGATGGATGTACCAATAACATCAGAGTGTGTTCTGCTGCTGTTCCTTAGTGCATCCTACCTGCTTTGATATTTATTGTATGTGCTTCCTGGCTGAGGATTTGAGTCAGGCATTATTCTCAGCGCTGTTGCCAAGCCAGTTTGATCTGTTATCCAAGTARCTGCCCGCTTCTTATTTATGCCTTTTGCCTTACCGTTGTTATTTAGTGGAATACTCTCTGCTATTTCATTCTCCCAAATGAAACTTTCTTCCCATGGCAGGCTTCTAGTGGTTTCCAGTCAACTGCCAGCATTGGGAGCTGATTACATTATTTTGCATTGCTTAGTTGTTCCTGACAGAATAATTGACAAGTGAGAGGTTGCTGCATCGTAGCTGAAGTTAATTAATATATCTGCTTGCTAGGGCTTGTAACACCCCTGGAATTGTGGAAGGTGAGAGTGGGGAGAAACATGGTATGGAAAGACAATCAGCAGAACAAAAGGATGTGCAGACATGACCAAAAAAGAGACAATGAGAAATACAGGACAAAAGAGGGAGCGAATGGCCCAGCCTCTTCTTACACTCCTAAGAAGCCCTATTAAGAGACTGTTTTGTATGCAAAGCTGCAGGATTTTTAAACTCTTTCTCTCCTCCTGCCTTTCCACTCCTGTCCCTTCTTTGTGGAAATCGATTGCCTTTACCTTCAGGGTGGTCTGATTCCTACATATCTAATTACTCTCTGAAAAATCTATTTCATACATTTCAGACCTGAAGAAAGATTTTGTGCCAAAAACTTGTCTACAGTTCCCAGCTATGCCTGTGTTGGCCTAACTACCCCTGCTGGCCTTTTTTTCCTAGTAATTTTGCAATGATGAAAGCTTTACAATATCCATCCAACTTTGGTGAAGCTTTATTGGTACTGAAAGGTACTTATTATTTATAGATACTCTCTCTGCTATTTCCATATGGAAAGAGAAACAGCTGGTGTAAGACACAATTATACCAGTATTACTATGTCCATGCTGGGGGCTATTTGCTGTTGCTTCTTCCCAGGCTGGCATTTTGCCCTGCACACTGTCACCACCCTGGGGAACCAACTTCTCTTGTCATGCTGGCCACTCATCTCACAGCCACAAAYGGCTCCTTCAGAGCCCATATCTCGTTCCACCACTGGAGGAACCGCTCTCCCCCCTATCTTGTCCAGACCTGGAGCTCATTTAAATGTTGGGGGTTTTATCTAGCTGCCTGACTAAATAAGCAATGCTAGGGCAGAGGGAGCTCGAGGCTGTATACAGGGATCAAACAGCAAGTAGGTACAGGACTGGTTTAAGCTAACCTAACTCTACAGTGGGGTGGAAGTGGCAGTTGTGCCCTCCTGTTTGGCTGCATTTGATGCCACTTCCACCTGCTTTTGGGATTTGATCCATTTGGAAAGTAGGTGTGTTTTTTCCTTTTTTTACAAGATTAATTATGAGACTGAACAGGTCCCACATCCTGTAGATCATGTGGCTGTCCAAATGGGAGCACAGTTACTGACTCCAAGGGCTCTGAGTTACAYCTGTCTCTGATCACTCCCATATGCATTCTTTCATATGTTCTGCTATGCATTATGGTTTCCTATCACATGCTAATTGATTCATTACTTTATGCTAAGCATACAGTCACATGCTAGTCATTAACTGTCCCATATGTTGAACTCATGATGTATATCTTTAAACATTGGATCCTGGTCTGCCAATCCTCCTTTATGTAATACCACACATATGTTGAAAACCTTCAGACTTTAAACTTCCTGTTCATTAGTTTTGTGTATAATTCTTCAGTTAATCCCTGGAGCTCCTCCTCATTTCAGTTTTGTGATGCCTGTAGTTAAAGCTGCTGAGGCATAGATTTGTGCTTTAGCCTCTGGTAATACAATGTGTTTGAGAGGGGAAGGAAAGAGTTTTGAAACATCCTGTGACATATTTGAAACAACCAGCATAGTAATGTCATCAGAAGCCCCATAAGCAGGTGAAATTATGTTAGAACATGGACATTTTGCAACAGTTAATACTTCATAATTGGCTCAGAAAATATGACTTTGGCCAACAAAATGTAGCTGGGAGGAGGCCAAGTGAGTTCCTGAAGTCTTTTTGATGAGGAAGTTAACAGATCAGAAATGAGAAAATATGGAAAGAAGGGTGCATCACTCTCAAAATCCCAACCTGCAGAATTTCAGAATAAAGAATTTAAGGGACCCAGAGATGCACTGGATTTTTAAGTTCTATAGGAAGCAGATGGACTTCTTCTGGTATGACTATTGACACAGCACAACCCAAGCTTTACCAGAAACAGGTTGAATTGAACACGCCTGTGTGCAAAACAAAAAAAGGTACTGAGTTCTCCGGAGGTATTTCTACTCTATGTTTGAGATGACAGGGTACAGAATTTGATCCTTTGTACCTGTAGTCCCAATTTAACACAGGTTTAGATTCCACTGTATGAATGCCCACCATCAGCATCGTGTAGAAAGATCTGTGGAATTCAGACCATCCTTATTTCATACACTGTTCATTGCAGAAACTGCTGGCCTGAGGGGAAATAGCTGCACCCTCACTGGCTTTTATCTTCCAAGCCCTGAAAGAAGCAGCTGAAAGTCCTATTGCATGTAGATAAGAAATGGCAAGTAAAGAGGCTGTGGGAGTAAGATCTGAGTAAAAGGTGTCTCTCCTAGGAAAAGCTAGTGCTTAAGCACAGTACGTTGTGTGCCAGGAAGCAATCCCAGTGAGGCAAATAGTCTTGAGTAAGAGCTTGTCTAACACCTGGCCTGGGCTGTCCTAGCAGCAGCTCTCTGCATATCGCCTGCTTGGGCAAAGCCAGGCACAGAGTGATTTCTTTCCCACTTGGCACTCTTGAAACTCCCAATTTCCTGAGCACAGATTCGTCCTGCGACATAGTCCCGATGGATGCAACTGCGCAGGCATGAGCATTGCTGATGTACCAGTGTCTGCAAACCATTGCATGAGTTTGCAGGCTCTGGGTAGTGCCTGGGCTCGTTACCTGGTGTGCAATGCCAATTCACACACCGAGGAGAGGAATCTCCGTTTCTTTATTCTAGTTTGTACTAAGTAAGGAGCTAGATGGTAACCTACAAAAAGCTAGCTCCCCGATCTTCAAAACTTTACATTATTTATACTTTTTAGCAAACAAAAGTATCAGTATTCATTGGCTACAAGTTGCATAGTTCTCTCATTAATTAGTATTATGTCTACTTAGCTCAGTTTGGTTAGAGCATGGTGCTAATCACACCAAGGTTATCGGTTCAATCCCCGTGTGGGCCATTCACTTCAGAGCTGGACTTCACGGTCCTTGTGGGTCCCTTCCAACTCAGAATATTCTGTGACTTTACTAGTTAAATGATTCTTTCACTTACGTTAATTAGTCCGCGTGCTTAGTCTCCTCCTCCTCTTGATTCAGGGGGTTTCTAGACTCGGTGGGCTGTGAGTCAGTGTTTTCAACCTCCCCCTGCCAAAATCACCTTTTACCCAGTTGGCACTTTAGACTGATGAGCTGCCCCAGTTTATTCCTCCTTCTGGTCGTATCTTGGGTGTTCTGCCAAGCACCCTTGTGGTCTATTAACTCAGCATTCCATTGTCACTCATTTCAGTAGATATATAATTCTAAATTCCTTTTCTTCTATTCTTTCTCTAGGGCTGCAGCTGCTGAGGCATATTAAGCGTATAAGCAGGGCTTATTGATATGTAGTTTATCTATTTGGAAACTCTACATTAGAGTGATCACTGCGCGGGCTTTACCGTGGGTCTTGCCCAGGTCCCTGGGGAGGTGCCAGCCCCTTGCTAGCCACGTGAAGGTTGCCGGGGCGAAAGCTCCCGGCCTCAGCGCCTGCTCCAGCTGCCTCTGGCTACAGCCCGCCCCTGCAGTGCCTTATTGGATTCCTGGCCGAGGGGGTGTTGCCGCCGCGACAGCGATAGGGCGTGCGGGCGCTGATATGCCGGAGCTGCGGAGCGTTGTATAAGAAGGAGCTGCAGGGAGCAGAGGAGAATTAAACAGGACCACGTTTCTCCTCTCTGAGCTGAAGAGGTTAGTGGCTACTACTTAATCCCTGCTAACTGTAATTAGGATTTGGAAGCAGGGCTTTCGTTTTCGGTCCCCCGCTTCCCCAAGATTGCTCGCAACCGGCGTTTCCCCCTCGGTTGTGAAGGATTGGGGAAGTCCCGCAAGTCACGTTGCCCTAGCTGCTCCAAAGACACCCTCCACACTACAGGGGACGGGCCAGCACTTGGGGAGGAGCGAACAGGGAAAAAGGGAAAAGCCCTTTGTTTGGAAGAATGTCCAAGGTGTAGTGAAGCAAAGTACTAGCCTGTAAATGATGTGGAAGTAGCCAAGTAGCATCTTCGAGTGGCCGTGGCACTGCATGGTGACAGTGTGAGAGGTCATGTAAAATCTCCCCTACAAAGTGGCTTCTGGGCTTCTTTTTAGAAGTGCTGAGCTTCCTTCAAATCCGGTTAAAATCCATGTTTACTGTAGCTGTTTGATGCTCCCTTCTGAAAAGGTGGACCATTAAGCAGGCTGTACCTTAGTTTATCCATATGCCAAGTGAGGATGAGAATATTTTCCTTTCATAAAGGAACATGGTGGGGCCGTATTTCAGACAGCTTTTCGTGGGAGAAAGGAGAAATTCTTATGTTCTCAGACACGGTACTGAATCTGTGTGTAAAACACCTTAACATTCTAGTAATAATTACTTTATGCTGTAGTCACAGCTATCACCTGTCTTCTGCTAAAAAAAGGAAAAAAGATTCATCAAAGCTCAATCTACACACAGAGAAGCTCAGCCTTTATATAACTCCTGGCATCCTGCTGAACTTTTGTGTTGGAGCTTGTTAAAAAACCCCAAACAATCAGTGTTAATTAGGGCAACAGTTTATTGAACAGATTTTGTGTGAAATATTTTTTATCCAATTCCTTGCATTGATTTAACAAATTAATTTTTGTGGATAGTCTTTCAGCTGTTGGTTCTCTGATTACAGATGTGAACACGGGATGACACTGTTCCAAAAACCAATAACATAATGTTTGAGCATCTTTCGGTCATTTGTGTCAATAAATGAGAAAATGAAGACAAATCTGTTTCAATAATGTGAATCCAACTTGAAGTTTAATCTTCTCAATATAAAGAGCAATAGGTTAATATTTTAAATTATTTTCAGCATATTAAAAAAATTTTTAGTAAGATTTTAAGGCTGTCACAAGCAGTGCATGCCACTTAGATAATAGTTATTAATAATTAAATACTATTAATCTAACAATAATTTATAGTAAAATAATAACAAATTTCTTCCTATTGGATCAGGAAACTTTCTTTATACTGGAGTGCCGATGATTCTGAACTCCTCCTCCTGCCTTTACATCCACATGGTCAACAAACTATTTTTCTGATACAAACCTCTCAGTTTCTTCAGACAGTGAACTGAGTTACTTTTAGTGAGCAACTGGAGTTTAAGTCAATGAAGTATGGTTTGTGTTATCCTTGTAGGAATGACAATGCTTATTTTGTAGAGCTAAAAAGAAGAATCAGTCTTTGTAGTTTTCAACTTCTTAATGTCCTCATTATTTTCCCAATTGTTGTACTAACTGGATGTTTCAACACCCACTCCTCACCCCCCAAAAATCTCCAATCCAACAAGCCAGAAAGACCACCACATTCAGCGCTGAGTGACTTCATTTTAAATGTCAAAGGGCAGACTTTTATTTTATTTTGTGACGAAGAATATCTGCTGTATCCACTGACTTTGAAAACTAAGCTTAGCAGATGAGGATGGGACTACTTTGCTCTCTGCACTAAAAATTAACTGTCCTTGTCAAAACAAGTGAAGATAAATAATAATTTTTGAATTAGAATGGGAATTACTTTTCATCTTACACTTTGGTGTCAGGACTTCAGTAAGATGCAGGACTGGAATGCACATTGGCATTTTTGGTTCTTAATGACAACTCTAAAGTCACCTCGGTTTCATCTGTCTTGTAGAGAGAATATTGCACTGTGCGTTGTGCAGATTTGTTGTCGGAAGCTTCAGAGAGTGTTTGCCATTAGCACTGCTGTGGTCCATTGAAGCTCTGTCTGCACTGCCATCCTTGGCTAGGTAAGCAGAGTCAGGCAACAGGAGATAAAACTAAACCAAAATTGGGAAGAAGTGGAGAAACTAACAGAAAGAGTTTGGATGGATGTGATAGTGGGAGAATAACTCCCTGAGAAAGAAGTTCCTGTGTTTTACACGGCAGTACAGCAACATCAACATGTGCAGGACAGTGGATAACATTTCCCACCTTTAATTTTTAAACAATCATAGACCTTTCTGAAATCTGCAGGTAGTGTTCAGTGTGTTAAAAGAACTTACATTTGCTCATACTGCACTTTATTAAGCGAGGCATAAAAAAGGTTGCTTCACTGAGGGGGGAGGGAATGGGGCTTAGGAAAAAAAAGTCTGAAAGCCAAGGTTCTCTAGCAGCTTAATCCTGTAGTAAAAAAAAAACCCAAACCCCACTAAAAACCACTCTGGATGTATACATGCCCTGTTGTAACTTAGCAGAACAAAGATTGCTGAGGAGCTGTCCCACTCCTCTGGAGCTGGCCTTGAACCATGGCATATGTTCTCATGCCTGTAAAGCCAAACTGTTTGGCTTACATCTTGAAACTTTATAAAATAGGTGTAGCTATAATAAAAAAATAAATATCCATTTGACTTCTTTTCTCTTGACTCTCTAAACAAAACGAGCTTTGGCTTCTTGTGTAACTGAATTTAAGTGTTCCTTAGACTAATGGTTGCAGCCCAGACAGAGATCTGCTGTGCTCATTAGAAAATATTGCAGAAAACACACCCCACTGGGAAAGATAATGAAATAGATTTGCTAATCCTGTTTCTCCAGATGAGTGCAATCCACTGCTTTAACAACATGAGTTGAACAATTAGCATAAAATAAGTTTCTTCTTTTTATTTTTCTTTTTTTTTTTAATCTTCTTCTCGGTATAGCATTATTAACCAGTTAGAAGGAGCTTGTTTGGGGCAACTAATGTTCCTGTTATAGTAACTAACCTAAATGCTAAATTAAAGGCTGTGCAAGACTGGCTAATAAAATAAGAAGTTCCCGTGGCTCAAGTAATGTTACTGTTTATTAGCTTTCCCTCTTAGCGAAATGTGTAGGTAGAAAGGCATCTTTATCATCTTGTCATTAGCTCTGTTCTGTGAATGAGAGGAGAGGAAAGCTGCCAGAAAGAACATGGAATTACTGAATAATCCCCAAATAACAGAAAGAAATAAGTAGTACAGGATGTGAGGGGGAAAGTTGAGACCACAGTCATTCTAGTTAAAACGTCATGGATGTTTCTTTGCTGTGCTAGAAGCTGTAAAGCTTTGTGACCCTTTCTGTTGCTAGGGAGAACAGCCCTTAGTTGGTATTTGCTGTCTTTTGCAGGCTCCAACACAGATTAGCAACAGAAGACTGGTTAGTCTGTTATTTGGTGATGAACACAGAGACCTCAGTGGCTTGCTCACACTTGTCTTTGGAATAATTAGCTGATTTTTCTCACACATAGCAGCAATTGTGTGCAGCTGGAAGTCGAATCAACATGTTGGTAGAGATCTCTCTGTGCTTAGTGTTTAGTCTTGGTGACAGAAGATACAAATGTATCAATGACTGAGTTGGGGAGAGTTGTTTGGGGTTTTTTGTTTGGTGGGGGGGTTTTTTGTGGTGGTGGTTTTGGTTTGTTGAGGATTTTGGTTTGGTTTTTTTTGTTTGTTTTGTTTTTGTTGTTGCTCTTAAATCAGATTCATAAAATTTGGATGGAAAAGAAATTAACTCCTGGTTTGTGTCTTCTAAAGCTTTGATTCTTTAGTGGCAAAAATCTGTGAAGAACTCAAATACTCAGATAATTGGAACATGGATAAAGAGGAGTTCTGTACTGTTGATAATTCACTGTTAGGTGATGAGGCTATAAACCAGAGTGGTACACTTCTGGCATTGGAGGTGATCATGGGCTTTGTCTACTTTCATTCTTGTTGTTCAGCATAAGACAGAGGTAGGCTTTTTTTTTTTTTTGTAAGTATGGAATACTTGTATTTGCAGTCTGAGTATCTTGGAGTGCAGTATCTGTTAGAAACAGTCCCGAGGTGTCTGAGATGTCTTAGGTTCATCATCCAGAAGTCAGGATAACTGCCCCCAGAACCTGTTGAAAACATTTGCTCTAGGAAATGTGTTTTTCATTTGGACTTCTGGTTTTTTCAAGTCTATTTTACATTTACTTACTTGCATAATGAAGTGAAACAGCTATCCACGCATTTAGCCCAATATTTACAAATTAAGACATACTGCCTGTTCTTATATGCCTGGCATCTGTAATGAGACCTTAAGACTGAGGGTTCTTGAATAAATATTTTCAAAATAAATGGGTCATTTGCCTGACTCTACTTACTGTTCAAAAATAATAGTATTCTGAYGTGTTTCCAACCCATTCCTTCCCGGATAGGTGCTGGTGGCAGCCTGATCTAGTAATATTTGCAATATAGACACAATGAAGACACAGCAAAAGAACCATAAAAATAGCCATATTATATGATAATATAAGCAGGGCTTAAAGTGGCTGCTCCTTTCTTTAAGGGTAGATAAGAGCTTCCTTTCTCCTCTTGCCTTTCAGGCAGCAGATGTGGCCATGTAATTCTCTGGCTGCTTTGAGCCCGGTTTTTCTGATAAGACTTCATCAGAAAGGCTACTGCTTTCAAGGACACAGCCTTAATTCCCTGGTGTCTTTGAAGAAGGCCTAATTTTGCACCATGGAGGTGCATGGGGCTCCTTTTTTCCCTTTTTCTTTTTTGTGTTAATATACTCAGGTAGAGAGAACACCTTTCAGAAACAACTGCTGATCTGCATGGTACCATCCTTGTCATTGGCTGGATGTTCCCAGCATCAAATAGCCTGTAGTATCAGAAACAAAATGTTCCTCTTTTTAAAGCATGGGAGGGAAAGTCCTCCTATCCTTAAGAACTTAATTCTTAAGTTATCAACTCCAAAGGAAGCATGAAGGTGCTGATAACCCCAGCATTCGAGTTTCTTTTGGTTAAATGACTACTAAATGAGATGTCGACTCTTCATCTTTTGCCCATGGGATCTCATACTGCCATACTGACAGATGGCCTTTTTCATGAAGAGAATCCTTACGAGCAGGAAGAGCTGATGCAGTTGCCAAGTCACTCTCCATCATATTTGAAAAGTCATGGTAATCAGGTGAAGTCTCCAGTGACTGGAAAAAGGGAAACATCACRCTTGCAGCAGGGGGATCRGACTAGCTGATCTTTAAAGATTCATTTCAACCCAAACCGTTCTGTTGTTCTAACAAAAAGAAGTGCAAAGTACATTCATTTACTATATGCTCATGATTATTATTTTTAATTTCCAGGTCCTACATGACCTTATTTTTGCCTATATGCCTATCTGGAATAAATTTTCCTATTCCAGATTGCAGAACTAAAATCCTTTGGGAGGAGAAGCCATCCGGCCTTACAGCAAGCATAGTCAARTGGCTTGTGATCTGTAAGTCTGATTCAAGCCATTGTTTGGCCACACGGTTATGTTCTTTGTCCAACTCAATTTGATCCTAAACAAAACCAGTGGATCTGAGTGGACTTGGAGGACAGATTATTGCAGACAGTTGTCATTTACATTTTCTGAGCTGCTGAGTCTGCACTGTTGCCTTTATGTACACAAGTCTGATTGTAGGAGGGAAAAACAGAGATTTAGTGTCTAATGTCTAAGGTGGGCATCTATAAAACAGTGACAACTTACAGATGCCCACCTGTAGTGTTTGTGTTTATCATATTAGTGTGAGGTTTCCATTTCTAATGATAAATAAAGAGATTGTGTGTTTAAAACTGATTTTGTGGAGGGGCCACAGTCATGCCTGAGATGTGGATGGCTTAAATATTAAACTTACACAGTTAACTTCTTTCCCAGAACCTCAAAATACTTTCTAGAGTTATGTTAGCAGAAGGTAAGGAGAGAAGAAGAGATTTAGATGGACATTTTAAAAAAGGAGCCAGGCCGAATAAAGTAATGAACAGGATTGCTGTTACATTTTAAAATTACTTCTGTGTTACTATTGGTGGCACAGGATGGTGGTAGTTCAGTAAAGCCACTCTCTTCTTTTCAGAACTCAGTGACCTCCATAGCTGTTTAAGGGAATGGTGCAGTTAAGGACATGAACTTGAGGGGGGGACAAAGCTCTTCTCTTACAAGAGTAACTGTTAAATCACTTCACCAAAATATTGCAGAAAAAATGAGGCAGGTATAATCTAGTAAAATTTGGGCAAGAGAGAGAAATGTCTGCATTATGTTTCAAACAGAAGCATTCACTCTTGGAAATCTCCTGCTTTCATGATCCAGTAATTTTTCTACCTCCTTTTACAAGGTGCATTTCCCTCTTCCATTGTGCTGAATATTGTCTGCCCCTGAACCTTTGCCATAGCTGTTTTAGTTATTTCAAAATTAGGTGCTTGTGCTGATCCTGCCTGTGATGTGATATTATCCGTTTCTTCAGCCACATTGTCATAAATAAAGTAATAGTCCACGTTGGTTTGGCAGAGAAAAGGAGAAGAGTGATACTGGTTTCTTTTATCCCAATTACGTGGCCATGCTGGTTCYGAAAGAGTTGTTCATTTAAAATACTCCTCTGAGCATGCAGTCAGCTTCACTAAAACCTTCCAGCTCCACATTTTTGAAGGCAGACTGTGAGAAATAAAGGGGGGTGGTATTTAAGGTTATTAGCCAGTTACAGTCATTTTTACATAGATTTTTGGAGAGGGTCTTCAAAGCTGCCAGCAGCTTTACCAGTTCCAAACTGACGAGATTTACCGAAGTACGTAAAAGCTATGATGCCCTTAATATCCTGGCACAATCCACCCTCTACCCTTCCCCAGCTAGTGGCACTGCGTGGACTCAATCATCAAGTCAGCTTATAATTTTTGATTTTGTATTCATTGCACATTCATGTGTAGGAGCTGAAATACATATTCATCTTTAGACATSTTTTAAAGATAGGTAATTTTGGAGTGGCTTTAGGCAACTAGAATCTTCTATTTTGCTTGAAGTTGGACCTAACTTGATAGGTTTTTGGGTCCTTTCGGAGACTTTATGGAACAATAAATTTGGTGATGGTGAACCTGTAAAGAGGCAAACAGTTGTAAATAGGAACCATTTTGTAGGTCATTCTTTCGCTTGTTTGTGAAGCCTGAGTGTGAGCCTGAGCAAGTCAGGCTCCAGCTTGGGATGCTTGAGGGTTCAGGTTTTGGCATGCTCAGAGCTGACTGACTTACTTACAGGCAAATCAAACCTAGTGGTAATTGAGCCATCTACTTGCAGAAATCGCAGGGTTTGATGTGGGTAAACCTAGGAATTGGGAGATGTGGGGTTTGCTTTTGCATTGTGTTCAGTTATACACAAAGAAAACATTGTTCTTCCTTAAACACTTTACATGGAACTTAATGTGCAATTACAGTACTGTGGGAAATATGCTTTTATAGGTTTTTTGTAGCCTTCTTAATTATTTTTTTAAATTGATTTTCTAATCGGGTTTTAAGTAAGATATGAAACACCCCCTCTAGTGGCTGATACTTCGGTAAAGGTGTTTGCTTGCTTGGGACAATTTTAACAGATGACTAGCACTTCAGGACTACTTGACTGCTAAAGTACATTGAATTGCAGACTAACTGTTCATGAGAGGCTGGCCTGTATGATTCTTGAGTGCTGTGTTGCCCATTAACATGAAAAATACTGAGCTCTAAAGTTAAGAGGGAGTAACCTCAATTGTTAATCTTCATTCGAAAGCTTCTGGTTTTCCCTGCTCTCAAGCGATTTCTGACATTAGTAGATTTCCAAAATGTGATGGGAATGGAGAGTAACCATTGCATTTTTCAGGCCTTACGGAGGAGTGGTAGACTGATAAAATGACAGAGGTGGTAGGGCATAATTTTTAAGAGTACAATGTTATGCAAAAGTTTATCTATTTCCTAAGTCATCTCGATGTAGTTATTAAAGAAAAACAATTTTATATCACTGTGAATTTATTTTAGAAGGATGAAAACATTTTTTTCTTGCTGGGGTAGGGGATGAGAAAGTCAGYTAAAAGAGTACACTTGTCTGAATAGCTAAATTCTATATGTACATTGTTTTCACTGAAGAGAGTATGAGGCAGGCCTTCAGTGTTCTGAGTTGCTGACATGTTAGCAATGCAGGCAGAGGGTTTCATCAGCCCTGGTAAGCTGTATCTTTATAGTGGCTGCAGTGTGTAGCCGGAGTGCTTTTTTTGTTTGGGGAATTCTCAAAATAGGTCAGCCTGTTACAGATCTGGGATGCAGTGACCTTTAGTGGACCGGAAGATAGGTATCATCTATTGGGTTGAGTCTGTAAAGATATTAAAAGAACGTACTTGTAGCTGGATATGTGTTTTGTTCTTGTGCATACTAATATTATAGTCAACAGCAACAGCTCTTCTTTCTTAATGGGCTTGKAGGAGTATTCTCATTGAGATCAATGGGATTACTTGTGATTAAAGCTAAGCAAGCATATAATTCCTTTTAGGATTTGGGTTTCAGATTAATTTAACAGCAAGAGAAGGAAAAGAAGAAACCTATTTTTGTGTTATTAATTTTAGGGCATTGTTTTATACAGCTATTTCAATACAAACTTTAGTTATAGTCATATTTTCTAGGTGTCTGATCTGTGTGGGATTTCCTATAGTGCAGAAGAGAGGTTGTAATAATACCTGCTTCTTACACTGCACTTATTGTCAGTAGGTCTGAGAGTGCTTTACAGAAGACAGTTTTCTGCTGTTCTGGAACTGAGAGTACTGATAGGGAAAGGGGATGTGATTTGCTTGCCTTAGGTCACCCAGTGAACTTCTGGGAGAAAGTAAGAATACAGCCTGGAAATACAGCTTTTCTGCATCTGCCCAGCCCAGCTCTGCATTCTTTAGTCCCTCTGAAGAGGGAAGAGCTTGTAGAARGGACTGCAGTAATTGGCAGGAAAATTCAGGGGCAGATGTAGTAATTGAGAAAATATTTCAGAACATTTTTTGTAATTGTTCATCATCACTTTCAGTTGTATTACAGCAAAAGCCTGGAAGCCTCTTCTGGCATTAGAGTTCACCTGCCAAGCACTTGTCAATGTATTAAGTGAGGTGGAGAAGCCTCTTCTCTCAGTAGGTGACACAGCAAAAACAAAATGAGCACCGTAGGAGAGGGAAGGGAGTGGGCTGAGATTCTTGGGCATGTCAGCTACACCCGTTGTGATCAGCTCTGAGTAAAGTTTCCCCAGAAATGCAGGTATGGATAAGTAGTCTTCCAATTATTTTCTTTTAACAGAATGTGAAAATCTCTCAATTTTAAGCAGTGTAAGAATCAGCACAAACCAGCAATATCTTTGTATGAAATAGGTGTTTAAGCAGAGTCTCAGTAATTAGTGTTAAAACACTTAGCTGTGCAGAGACTTTACTCTGGGGGCGTTATTGCTCTGCAGGGAAGCCAGAGGATATGGTTCATGGTCCACAGGGACCTGGCAGAGTTCAGCTTTGTGATAGCTTTAGTGTTTATGCAGATGTTAAGTCAAAAAAGTGGAGGATGTTTCAAGCTTTTTTTTTTCCTTTTCCTTTTTTGAGTTAGTACCATTTTTAGCTTTACTCGGGGTTATTTTCTCAGGCACAGATTGGTAGTGTAGCAATCATATTGTTTGGTTCCATGGAAAATTAGGATCTGCGAATTGCTGATAGCTCCAAAACACAGCTCATTCTCCTGAATGGACTTTACTCCAAAGTAACTGACTTGTTTCTTGTTAAAACGCTCTTCTCTTCTTCTATCACTGTGTCAAATTCACTTTCAAAAATTGTTATAGAACATTAAAGCCTGAAAGAAATTTTGGGAACGTTTCGTGGCTCTCTTTTCTTTAGGCATATGCTAATTAGCCACATACAAGCAGCCTTTTGCTAAAAAGTAGCTGTGATGAGGCTGCAGATATGTGCAATTGTTTATTTACCCACCAGAAGTTTCACAATGCTTTGTGTAATTCAGTCCGGAGCAGTTCCTGGAAACTTATTATAAGTAAGGGTTTGATTTTTCTATTTTAAGGGGATATTTTTATAAAATAAAAAGTGGAGTCTTTCATGTCTTTCTCTTAATTAATTTTTCAGGTGCCCCAAAGCAGGCTCAGTTCTTTCTTGGATAGTTTCAGCCTTGTAGGTATATTGAAATGTAATTTGACTCTCAGAGTTTTAAACAAAATGAGTCTGACTGAAGACTTAGGTTCTCTACACATCTCTGGGACCCATCTCAAAAGTGTTATTCGCCTTTGTTTTTCCTCTTCAGACTAGCAACCAAATCTGGACCACAAAGGGTGACTCCAGATAAGAGAACAGGATAAAATGGTCATTCATACCCATGCACGCACATCACAGAACTTCTCTCTCTATCCTCCACAGAGTGGAATATGTCACATATTAAAAACAGATCTTCAGTTTCTTTCAGTACTTCTCATGAGTTTATATTATTTTTGTGAGATGATTTTGCTTCAAGTATGGRGTTGCAGGCTGTGGAAAGCAGCCTTATTGTGATGGGAGTCAGGACCACTGCAGACTCTGGGGTTAGCACATTTAGCTTCCAGAACTGTGTTTTAATAAAAGTTTTCCTCCTGCACAGGTATTAATGCTGAAGACAGCATATCTGTTACAGCTGCAGTTCTTTATTATCAGCCATCTGCTGTATAGAGGAAAGGTGCTTGTTTGGCAGCTGTAACATGGCGTCTGACCATATCTCAATATAACCGTATCAACTTCAGCTTTGGCAGCCAGCTGAAAAACCATAATTCAATTGGTAAACCTGCATACAACTGTAAAACAGTGCAGGTGTATTGTTCAAATGGCAGTTAAAAGCCAGGAAGAAAAGTCCCCTTTGGCTGTTTCCAAAGTACAGTGGTGCCAGTCAGGATGAGAGACTGTTTTCTGCTGGCAAGCCTCTGTGGGAGTTGGTGCCTTGAAGTTCTAACTCCCTCAGCAGAACCTGTGCGTCTGTCAGGAGACTGTGGCCTGGGTTGTGATAGCTAGAGAGATGGGTGGGAGAGATGCAGAGGTGCTGGCAAGGGCTGATATTTAAGACTGTAATAACAAGCTCTCAAAAGAAAATGTGCATGGTTGCTCTATAACTTCTAGGTGCTGTTGTTTTCCTCTGAAATGTGGAGACTGTAAATGGTCTTGTCAGGTTTTCAAGAAAATTTCTGATTCTCATTTCAATTAGTGTTTTGAAGAGAAGTAACAAAGAGTGTAGGGGTCTACCTTCCTAACTGACTCTTTCTTGCGGAAGACTTTACTTTTCTCTCTAGGTTGCAGCAAARGCAGAGCAAAAGCAATCCAGCATGTCATCTGGATTCAAACAATATCTTTTTTTGCCTTTTTATTCAAGTTCTGCCTTTAGTTGAGAGCCTGTGCTGGGTCCACTGCCAGGAGGTACTTCACCTTATACAGAGATTAAAGTGGATAAATGGTTTCCTGCAGAACAAAGGGTATTTATGCCTTTGAATAGGCGTCTAAATTGGAGCATTTGTGAGTTTTTCCCTTTAAATAACAACACTAACAGAAGCCACTCTGTTCAGCTTCTGCCTTCTCTGCTCCAGACAGATGTTTCTTGCTAAGGGTAGACAATGAGAGCAAGATGTGGTGGCACAGGCTGTAGCATGTACCAACACCCTGAGTACAGCATCTGCCAGGTCTCTGCATATTTGAAATCACAGGGTTACAGCTGAAAGAAGCCTCAAATTTTCAACTTGTTGATTTTACAGTGACTACTGCTGTCTGTCTGGTATTTCTCTGAAAACTTCTGTTGAGGAAGGTTCTGCAACCCTCATTTTAGGGCTTCGCTGGAGTAACAGAGAAAACATTTTGTATGATGTCTAATCCACAAGTCTATTTGAAGGGAGCTCTGGAAAACTTGCTCAGTCCAGCCTGGTTTATGTTGGGGAAAAGATCAGGCTGAGTCCAACAGCCTGAAAGGGGCAAGACTTATATGGCCCTAATCAGTATTTGGGCTGAAAACATATTCCCAGTCAGCACATGCATGCAAGGCACACATATACACCGTGTATATGCATATATACATGACCAGCCAGAAGGATCACAGACAAAACACTCACAGAAACGAAGACAGCACCAACAGTCTCATCRGATGAAGGTCTGCTTGTAAATATGTGTATTCATATGTACAAGGTGGATCCCTCCAGCAGCCAGGCTCAGACACTCATGGTTCAACTGCTGAGTATGCAAAAGTGAACTAACCTTGACAACAGCATTTTCAGATTAGGTACTTATCTGTGAGGTTTCTGCTACTCTTAAGATACGTGTGGCACTTGAAGTAGCACACTTTAAAAGACCAGGCTGGAAGTGCTTCAGGAAAGCCTCCCGCATCAGTGTTACACTATTACCTGTGACATTAACTACAAAATATTTTGATTTCTGATGTGAGTCACTCATTCATATCTGTGGGAACGAGACTTTGAAAACTGCAGGGAAAATGCATGAGCCTTACTGAAATTCTTTACATATCGTGAGGGAAGGTACTTGTTCTCATTCTGTAATGTCTAGATATGCCATGAAAAATTTTCTTGAAGGGGAGATCATTCCTAAGTACTGTCTTTTATCTTRCTTCTGCACTGACTTTGCATGGCCTCAGGGATGTTGCAAAAAACAGAGGTAAGCCTTTCTTCTCTTAAGCTTACCTCAGTGAGTGTCAGCAGTTTTGAGAGTAGGGTCTGAAGTCCCACTGTGATTGCACTGGAGAAGAACACTGTTGCTGGGTGACGGATTTTTTTGGACGTACTCCATTGTTTGTTTTGCTGCTGAATGTTCCTGCTTCACTGCTAAATTTTGCAGGAATATTTGGGTATAGAGCACTTTTTTGTCGTTGTTTTGCTACAGAGTGGCCTAGATCTAATGCAGGAAATACACAACAGAAGCGCAGAAAGCTCAAGAGCAGAGGGGTGATGGTATGATGATATATTGGTGTAGGATAAATGATCCACTTCAGCTAGACACCTTTCTCAGCTCTGCCTCTGTGTCATGCAGGGCTCGTCTCCCTCGGTAAGAGGAGCCACTTGTGCTATCAGTGGGGAAGAGCTCCCACAGCAGTCAGCAGCAGCCGCCATCCCCCTTGTCCCAGTTCAGAGGGGACACYTGGTGAGGCTGGCAGGGCTGCCTGCAACTCGGCCAGGGTGGGTGCTGCTGGGATGTGGGAGGTATTCCTAAGTCACAGTGTGTGAGCATGAAGGACATCTCCTTCTAATCTTMTCACCAGCCTCTTAGCTTTCATACTACCAGTTAGGAAAGGGTGGAGAAAATACTTTTGGACACTGTCTGATGTACTGTTATATCGCGGTACAATTTTTTTTTCCTGTATGACAGAAGCTGAAGTTCAGCAGCCTTGAAAATGCCTCTGAAATATTTTTTTGTCAAAGCTTTAACAGAGATCACTGATTTTAAGGAAAAGGCATGACAGGCAGGCACAGCGGTTTGGTTTGGGCTTCCTACTTCATAATTTTTGTACTTAAAAGATAACTGTAGCTGTTATCCTCATGTAAAGGTTTGAAATAAGAAGTAAATTTTATAAATTCATCTGGACTMTCAGAGGAGAATTCTCTATTCTGCTCTTACCTGGTTTGTAACTGTTCTGAAAAACATCTAATTTACTTTTCTCCCTGAAAAGTAAATCTGAGCAGCTGCAGATTTCGGTGTGTGAGCAAAATAAGGGTAATAAAAAGCTGCAGCAGGGATGCAAACATAGCATTTTTTCTCTTAGCTACGTGCGTAAGCAAAGGTTCTGTAACATACATTTAGTAGCTGTCTCTTTCTGTGTATTAGCCAGGAAACCCCTGACCTGGACCAAATGGCTGGTTGCTATGGCAACAGGTTGCATAGTAACAGTTTTTGTTCTTAGGTTGAAATCATCTTACTTCTCTTAAATGTTACTTTTGAGGAGGTCAGGAGATGTTCATCAGATGAAACTAGGAAAGTTTTTTTTCAAAGGAGAGGCAAAAATATTGATGTTCAGCAACCTGAGCACCTGCGGAGACAGGTTCTTTGTTCACTGAAGAAGATAGTCAGCTCCCCCACTTTAGTCAATTTGTTGAGGCAGAGGTCAGCAGGTCATCAGCAAAAAAAAAAAAAAGCAGTTCTTGGAAACAAGATGACTGTAGAAGGTTCAGGGGAATTTGCTGAATGGCTCCCAACTACCAATCCCACTGAAGGCAATAGACAAATATTAACAGCTTAACACTCCACTAACCTTGAAAATTGCTGAACTTAAAAGTAAGCTCCCGATCAGCTTTTTTCAAGCTGGACTTGTGAGAGACTGGAAAGATTGATGTCTTGAGACAGTTTGGGCTGCATGTGTGTGGGGCAAGGGGCAGGTCGGGCCTTGCCCTGGCGAGGCAGGGCCCTGCCCTGTACAGTCCCACCCCTAGAGCCTGTATCCCAGCCCAGCAGTGGCTGCCAGTCCCTGGCACAGCAGAGGAAATGCTTCACATCCACCCCTAAGCCAGCTCCTGAGTGGCCAAATGACTGGAAGTCCCACCTGGGGGAAGGGCCCAGGAAGGCCAAGGGGTACTGAAGGCTGAACAAGAGCCAATCACACATCTTGACCCTACCTCCTCTTGGAATTTCTGTCTGAACACTACTGGAACCCAGCAGCTGGTACCTATATGTGTCCTTTTCTATATCTTGTCTTTCTTTCTTTCTCTTTCTCCTTCTTCTAATTCCCTCTTCTTGGATTTTTGAGTAACTTAAAATCAAACAAGCTTAGAGTTTGCAAAGTTGAATGGGCCAAGTTAATGCTTTGAGAAGTGTTTTATGTTGATTGAATGCTACACTAAACCTTTTGCCAAAGTTCTCTGATTTTCTAAAGTTGCCAGGAAAGTCTTTTGTGTTGATTTGATGTCTTGAGAATATCTTCTCGATGTTTGTCCCATGTGTCTAGTTCAGACTACGTGAACAACCGTAAGCCCTCTTAAAAGTCTCATTGAGCAAGGTTGTTTGGGGCCTTACAATACTGAAACAAAGTTCTTGCTGTGAGAGTGGTCAAACGCTGTGGCAGGGGCCTGGGAGGTTGAAGGATTGCCAGGCATGGGGGCAATCAGAACTCAGCAGGGCCCTGGTGCGACAGAGTGGAGTTTGTATCAGGTGACCTTCTGGGGCTGCTTCCAGCTGAGATCATTGTGCAAGTCTCTCTTCTTCTCTTTGGCCATAGAGAAAAGCAAATGTAATGGACAGCCCAGACCAGGACTCTGCCTGTGGGTCGTACTGAAAATGGGTTGTGTGGTTATGTTCCCCTCCTTTCCCCCCTCTCTCTCTCAGCCCTACACACTTCTCTTCCCTGGTGAACAGTGTCATCATGCTATACCTCAAATATTTGGTAATGAAATGTCACCGTAATTCCCCTAGAGAATTCTTCAATATATCACTCATTTCTTTTATACTAAACATGCTGCTCTGTGTTTTACCTTTGTATCTTTTCGGCATATATGAAGTGGGTGAAGTTCAGCACCRACAGGAATATATACATAGGCAGGAGCTTATAGGAAAACAAAATGCAGACATGGCATGTGATTGGAGAGGGTATCTTTTTTCCTTTGTGCCAGTTGATGTAATTTCTTAGCAGCCGTCACCCTCTTGCACTGTCAGAACAGTCACTTATGGCTGTGCTGCTGCACTGTGATCCTGTCACACAAGAGGCACACGGAGAAGTTAAGTGAGGGTGTCCATTTACCCATTTCAGTCTCAGAAAGATGTGAAGGGCTGCGGCCGAGTAATGTAAACAATCTAAAGAGTTCACTCAGGTGACGGGATTGGCAGTGGCCGGAAGAAGACTGAAACAGAAGAAACAGAAGGGATGATTTCATGGGATGGAAAGAGAGTGACTTTTTCTGGGTCTGACAGAAGAGGGGTCTGACTTGACTTGTTTTAGGCCATTTTTCTGTAAATCTTCAATTACTTCATAAAGTGTTGCTAGTCCTCCGGTGCTGGAACAGTGCAGGTTTGAAAGGTTACACCAGTTGCCCTGTGCTTCCGCAGATCAATAGCAAAACATAAAACCAACAGAAGAATTTATTGCCAGAGCCCCAACAGCCCAGCCAGTGAGTGCAATACCTGTCTCGCCCTCCATATTATGCAGTTGTGTCAGCAATGTGCATCTGGGAGATGTAAATCTTGAGGACATGCCTGCTTGTCATTAAAGAGATAGCATGGCTTTCTTTGTGCATGGAAATGCCAAGCAAGCATCTTGACCAAATTATTAGATGGTTGGTTACAGCTTGACATTGTAGGACGTGCTGGTGGTTACATGGGGAAAGAAAAGATGCTCTTTGCTTCCTGTCCCAAAGTATTCCAACTATGATGCTGAGCACTGTGACTGTCTGTGTGGCACCGTGCTGCAGACACTCAGGAAGTCAGCAGGGTTTATATAAAGCTCTGCTGGGTTTGCAGAACCTTTTGGCTCTTTTCCAGCATGGAAGTGGTGATATAAATAGAAGAATGTCTCACTTTTGAAGTCTGCTTTCTATTCACGGAAAGGAAGAACTTTGCTGGAGCTGTGATTTAATAGCTGTTAAATACAAGCCTCAAGACCAGTCCTGTGACAGGCTGAACCTCTTGATCACATTTCAATGGGATGTGAGTGAGCTCAGTAGCCTATAGCATCACATCACTGTTAGCTGGTTGCTGACACCTGAATCAGGTCTGGCGCTATGAAAGCAGGGTTCAAGAGTAATCCATTCTCCCACCTTCCCTCCCAGTTGCTCTTGTCCCTGCTACAAGAAAAAAAATGTTGGTGGTTTGTTTGTTTGTTTGTTTTCCTTTTGGACAGATTAGCAAAATGTTTGGGACAGTGGTGGTTGGAGTTGGAATTGCTGGCTTAGCACGAATCCGGGACTTGATGAATCCGATGCCTTCGAGTCCTTCTGAGCACCTGAAACTCTTTGGATTTGTATCCAGGTTAGAAATTTCATCTTAGTATGTTTAATATGTATATTGCAATGGTTTTTTCTTCTGGCACACATATCTTCCTATGTGGAGGACTATAGTCCGAGGGGACAGGGAAGAATATCCAAAGTTTTATATTTCTCTTAGAATTCAGACTGAAAAGGGAAACTTTGTGCAAACATGCCTGTCATTCTGAGTGGCAGCTTAGAAATGAGCACAGAAAGCTTTGGAAGAGGGAACAAATAGGTTACCTTAGTGAGGTATCTTTCAGAAATGACTTAAATAAAAGCTGAGAGATGTTCTTGCTCCAGGATCTATGTGATAAAAAGAAATTTCAATTCTGTCTGACTGAAATTTCCTGTAGGTTTAAGGTAGTGCAGACAATAAGTACACTAATGATCTAGTGTACTGACATTTGTAGAAGTGTTAAAAAACCAAGTTTTACAGAGTTTAAAAAAGTTCTTTTACAAAAACGTATTTTAAGGCCCCCAATTCTCCAACTTCCTAATAAAATTCTAGTATTTTTTTAAAACCAGGTATTGAACTTGTAGATATCTAAAGAAAATCCCATTATTTTGTACATGCAATAAGGTTGTTTCTCAGAGAGCAAGAGTGCCTGCTCCAGTCTTTAGTAATGCAAAGGGCTTTTGGGGGAAGAGTGTGTATTTCATTTCCGGCTGGAGATGTGCTCAGCTTGCTGGCCAAGAGAGCTTTCCCCTTGGCACTGACATGCTGTGTGTGTTGCAAGGTGAGCCATCATAGCCAAGCATCTGCTTTGTCCCTCTTGTGCTTGTCTGTACTTGCAKTTGTGTGTGGCCCTGCCAAGTGCTTTTTCCCATGTTGTTCAGGATGGTGGGGAGAAGTTCTCCCATTCGAGCACTGTCCTCTTTCGAGTCACTCTTTTACAGTGTCTCTTTGGTAATGATGCTTATTAAAAACTAAAACACCAAAACCAAAAAGTTGGAATCAAAAAACACTTTACAGTTCAATAGCAGACCAGTTTCTGGACTGATACCACCACCACTTTTTTGATTCTCTTCTGCACTCCTCTTCCGTCTGTAAGTGCTCATGCTCTTCCCAGATAACAAACTGCCTTTGTTATACCCTGGTGGAGTTCAGTGAGACAGTGGTTCATGGGAACAATTTCTAAGTACTGCTACACAACGTGTGGTTGGGAAGAATGGACTGTGATCATTATACTCTGGTTGTATTTATGCTAAATATGCAGGAGAAGTTTTGGCAATATTAATGAGGCCAAGCAGATTAGCCTGGAAGATGCTCTAAGAAGCAAAGAAATCCATGCAGCCTTCATCAGCACAGAAAACAGAAGCCACGAAGAAACCATCAGGTATTTTGAGGGTTTTTCTCCCCCTTTTGCCTGTGTTTTAAAAGCACAGAGGAGCGGTGTAAAGCTGTTGCAGAAGAGGATATGGACACTGAGCAAAGACTGCCAGACTAGAGGCCTGAAGTGGATGATAGTGAGTTCCCTAGAGCACCAATAAGCCCTGAAGAGAGCAGGATTTAAGAAGCATTAATTTCCCAAGTAATTCCATTTCCATACCTCTAGGCCTGTGTTTGATGGACAGGCAGCTTAAAACAGAATTCAAAGCCTTTCCTCACAGATTATATAGTGCAAGGGTAGTCCAGTGCCCCACTCCAGCTACTTACATGTCTGTAAGTTAGAAATTGCAGTGCTCAACACTGTGCCATTTTAGTTACTTGATGTTGGTGAGTGAGGGAATTCTGTAGCAAAAGAAGAATTAAAACCCTCCTCCCCTGCTGTTTAAATGTGTGATGTAGCCACCACACCATCCTTACTAGGAAAGTTGCCATTTATTTCTGTTACTCCATGTTGTGCATCTCTCCATATGGAGCTGGCTGTGGGAATGAGAAGCAGCTTGCACAGTGGTGAGAGAGGATTATGATAATATTCTTTTTAATGGCTGATCTTTTATCCCTTTCAGAATGTTTTTAGAAGCTGGGAAACATGTCCTTGTTGAGTACCCCATGGCTTTGTCTGCTAAGGCAGCCCATGAGCTCTGGGAGATGGCTGAGCAGAAAGGTAACGCATTTCTTCTCAAGAGTGTAAACATTATTACCTGTTGGGTAGCACCAAAGGCACCAAACTCAAAGGTGCCAAGTCTCCAGCCTACTATTAGTCATCACATACAAGGGAGTATGAGTGTCTCAGAGAATTGCCACTCCAGGATTTAAGACTTATGCCAATAGGGAAACAAACACACAAATGTCAGTGCTAAAAGTAAGGTATGTTTGCCTTTACAAAAASTCTAGCCTCTGTTTGTGACACTAAGAATGCAGTTAAGGAAGAAAACGTCTGTCACAGTGATAGCAAAGCACTTGATGAGTGCAGCTATTGGACTTACGCGCCTCCATATCCTCTTTCTCCCTGGAAATGAAACTGCAAACAGCTCCCCTGGCTTCTAGCATTTGAGATGTGCTGGTCACACACTGCTGCTCATGCTATTGTAGGCCAGCAAGACATTCCTGTCTGAAAAACAGCTTGTCTAAGTAAAATCTCTTTATTTCTGGAAAGTGTGTGGTCCCATCACAGTGGTGCAAAGGGTCAGAAGCTGGCAGTGGGGATGGATGGGGCTGCAAGGGAAAGAGCAGTGCTGGGCAGTAGCGGAGTGCAAATCATTTGGACAAGCTGCACTATTTATACCACTGCTTCTTAAAAATTTCCTTTTTGACTTTTGTCCTGAAACACCGGAGGTATAGGATTTCTGCTTTGCTTTTTCCCTGTACCAACACCACTTACTGCCTTGTTGCTCACCAAATGGTTTCCCATTGAGCAGAATTTATGCCTCTTTTCTTGGAGCAGCAGCAGTTACTGTCAGCAGCCTACACGGACTCTCCTGGAAGTCTTCCAGCAAAACACATATTGAATGAGGGACACATTGTATTGGATAACCTCTATTTCAAAGTAGCCCAATCAATTGCAATGGAAGGAGGTACTCCTTAACGTATTGTTCCAATCGGGATCTGAGCATTATGCTATTTTTTCCCCTTCCTTTTTCTTTCCTTCTACCCTGGGAGGAAAAATGCAGGACAAGGAAATGTGAGGGGAAATAGGCCGAGAATTAATCCCTCCATTACTCTGAAGACTCATGTTTCAGCCTTAGCTGGATACTGGCTTTCATTATAGAGTTTCTGTTAAACACAGTGGCTACTGTTCCCACGGTCTCTGTATTTGTTGTCTCCTGAAAATCCTTAGCTCAGATTGATGCCTCAGCTGAGGGCCCATGTTTGATTTTCTTCCTGACATCACTTTGTCAGCCATGCATGAGAGTATTTCTAAGTGAGTTTCCACTGGTGGCTGGTGAAGCCTTTACTATTTAGACATGACTTTGATTCACACAGAAAGCTTTTATTTAATCTGTCCTGATTTTGGCTTTTCTTATTGTTGCTTGTTTTTTGGTTTTGGTTGGGTTTTTTTTTAATGGCAGATAAGGTACTCCACGTGGAGCACATTGAACTTCTTACTGAAGAGTACAAGCAGCTGAAAAAAGAGGTGGCTGGAAAGGACCTGGTGAAGGGAACATTGCATTTCACAGGTCAGTAGCTGTGAAGAAATCAAAGTCCATCTGGATTTGTCTGTCTGCTCCACAGAGATGCCAGTGCTTCCAGGCTTCATTCAGTCCTTTTGCCCCAGAGCCTGTCTATAAACTGAGTAGAGACACAGGTATTAGTTCTGGATATTTCCATGAAATTGCAGAACTGTCTGGAAAGCACCTTTGCCTTAACAGCTGTTTTCTATGGACTCTTGCTTTGCTAATCTCCTTCTGCTGTCTGGTGAAGGAGGCAAGCCTGTATATGGAGGAGAGAGCACTTCTTCAGACCTTCTGTACTTTGGTGGGAGCAATGCATTTCTCATTCACATTGATCTTGGAGAGGAGGTTGAGCGCTGGGGAAGTGTCCCAGTTTCTAGTGGGGATCTTTAGTCTTCCATACTAGTGTTCGCTCCCAGAAGAGCTGGGAGAGATTCTTTTAGGTGATTGTTTTCTCCCTGCTTTATTCCCTTGTTGAATCCACATATGCTCTCCTGTCCTCAACATGTCCGGAAGGGTTTGCTGTATATGTACTTCGTACAGCCTTCTCTGCACAGCTCATCAACTGATGCCTTTCAATRCTGACCATGTTTGTTGACTTTCCTACTCAGTCGGTCATGATCTTTCTACACCCTGATATTTAAGCTTGCAACACTGCAGTTTCTTCATTCTTTCCTATGCAGAAGGCATTATTCTCTTTCCTGTTTCTCAAGAGTTTCTATTCTGTTCCACCAGGTAGCGTCCTTGATGAAAACAAATCAGGATTCCCAGCTTTCAGTGGAATTGCCCGTCTGACTTGGCTGATTGACCTCTTTGGAGACCTCACTGTTACCTCTGCCACCAGAGAGAAGCAGAAGGATAAGAATTATTCCAGAATGACTGTTCACTTTCAGACAGCAAACAAGAAGTGAGTAATGGCTGTGGCAGCACGTGAGCCAGGCTCCTCATTGTTGGCAGGATTTCTGCCTGCAGGAGTTCTGCACCTCTCCTCTTGTGGAAACAGAAGGGGTGGAGGCTGGCATGAAAGCGTACATCTATTTTAGAGACGCATTTTATAATATTGACTTTGCTCTCCCTTTTATTATGTGGTGACAATATCCTTCCTATCAGGCAGGATATTTTTAATAGCCTTGCTAAAAAATGGTACATTTTAAAATACTTTAGAACTATGAAATAAGCCATCAGTATTTCATACTGTGGATTGAGTACTCAACTTGGTCCCCAGTCTGGTGGAGACTCTCAGGTTTGGTCATTCTGGACCATCTGGACAGAGTTCAGGTCCTTTCAAATAGGTTGAAGTTACTTACAATGACAGTTTAATGCAACAAGATACAACTTGATGTGAAAAGGTAGAGTGGAGTTACCCAATGGTGATGGAACAATTTGTTCCTTTTTTTTTTAAGTTGCACATATATTGATAGACCTTTTAAAAAGCTCCAGACCTAACCAGCATTTTAGATAATGTTTAGTTAAAGTAGTAACCTGAAGGACTAGCTATGTAGGGAGTGAATAATCAGGGCTCATTTGAACCGTTAACTTCACTGCAGGTCTGGTTAAGAATTTCGTCAGCCACTCCTACAAACTCTGTTGCAGTTCATCACGGGATTATCATCTTGTCTTAGCAACCTTCCTCTCTCTTTAAATAAAACGGCATTTCCAATTCCTTTTGAAATGTGGTTGTGAGAGGACAGAACTCTGTATACAAGCTCTGTTTACCCTCTTAGCAATTTGCTAGTAACATAAGTAGCTGTAAAGATCTAGATAGGGTGAGATTTTGAACTAATTCCAGCAGATGGAACTAGCGGGTGGTTTAAACATTTCCCTGGCTGTCCTGTCTCCTGGGTAGTCCTTAGCTGCTATATATGATATTTGCTGGATACAGAGCTGTTTCTGGCTACTGTTTTTTCCTGCTCCACACCACTAACCGATATCTGCTTCTCTGAGCCACCRCTATTTGTATGGATTAGTACGTGTTTTCTCACCATGAGTGTTTTAATAACTTTCGGTACAGTCAGTTTTATGCCTCAGGGATAATTTACAGTGGCTGGAAAATTGCATAGCGTTCCTGTATTGTGTTCGGTGCTGGGGCCATATTTCCTGCTGACCTTCCCCCACTGACGTCAGTGGAGTTACTGCAGTAGAGAATTTGGCCCACATTCTGTCAAGTGAAGTTATGGCCCAGCAGTAATGGTGGTGGTGTTACAGCTCTAATTTGCCCAACCTTTATTTTTCTGGAGGATGGGAAAGGTCTGTACCTTTCCTGAGAGCTATCCCATCCTTTTTTGAAAGATATGAATACGCTAACCTTGAGAAATCAGGTTAATTCATCCTATTTTCTGCCTTGGAAAATACAGCAGGTGCAGAATGCAGGAGCATGTGTTCTGCTTGTTAAGCAGGGATTTGTGCAAAGGGTATAGTCTGTCTCCACTGCACAGCCCACCCTGGCTCCTCATCTGGCTCTGAGTGGATTTTGGAGGTGTGTGTTACTGCCTGGCACCCAGCTATTTGAGAGATGACCTCTGCTTCTGTTGTGTGTCCAAGACAGCTGAGCTGACAGCCTCTGTGACACAACATTGAGCAATCTGGGAAAAGCCAAACCTCTACCGACAGCACGTCTGGTTTGCGAGTGCAGTTCCTGTCCCAGGATTACAGAGCTTGCATTCAGTAAATGTCAGAAATCAATTTTTAGTGCAAGCTGGAGATAAAATTATTTGGGCAGCATCTCTTTTGCTGTTATCTAGGGATAGGGTCCAATTGTCTAATTCCCATCCAAGCCAAGGGAGTCCCTCATTGATTTCATGATAAATTGAAAATATTGGCATTTTCAAAGTGTGAAAAGGAAAATGTTTAAGAGAAATGTTTAAGAGAAATTGGAGACATTTTCTGAACACATATTCTGACAATAAACATTTGAAGTTATGTTTTTGTGGAGATGTAACCTTACAGAGTCTAATAAAATGTCTTCAAATTGAACATTCATAGAAAATTATGCTTTCTGCAGAAGTTGCTGCGTAAAATACTAAGCTGAATGGACCCAGAATTCTTTCAAGCATGAAACCAGCTTAATTTTTCTGGAGGTACAAAGAGTCTTTGCTTCATATTGGTTTATTGAGCTATAATAATCCAGCAAGAGCTACTCATAATTTGAGAAAACAGGGAATCAGAAAAGCAAAAAGTCTCTTCCAATCTGAATAAAATGTAGCTAACAAAACTCTACCAGTTTGAAATCTGGAAAGACAGAATGACCATAGAAGATCAGGGTGTTTTCCTCACTGCAGATTGTTTGCTTTACAAAAAGTCAGTATAAAGGTGGTTTGTTAGTGCTTGATTAAATTTTCTTTTTCTTCTTCAGCTATCCAACATATGTAATCTGGCTTTATTCAACCATCAAAAGTGTTGGATTTGTTGCTTCTAAGAACCACTACTGACACTTCTAAATAACTAAATATATCTGTATCCGGATAATATTTTGATACAAATCTTTAATGAAAATGGGTAAATTGTCTATGAAAAAAGCAACAGCCCTTCACAATTTTCTGACATAAAATACAAAGCTGTTCCTTAAGCTACGAAATTGCTTAAATAATGTCTTGACTTGCAAGATACTTTCTCTTTATAGCAAAACAAGAGACTAATTTTAGAGTAGAAGTTGTCATTAATTAAAAATGAATATGTTTTGCTTACCAATCAAGTAGAATCAACCTTTCTTTAGGGAAATGACTAAAAATCCAGTTGCAGCAGAGGATAAATCTAATAGTAAATCCAACATTTTCCTGCTCACTGATCTAAATCAGTCATTCTAATCACTTTGATTAAATTCTGCCTGCTCTGCATGATTGTGCTTCTGGTTCAGTGGCTTCCCAAGCTAGAGCAGAAGGCATACACTTGAGCCTGATCACTGGTGTGCATCTGCTCTAGATCACCCCCAGGAGGTGATCCTGCATTGACAGGGCCTGTTTTGGGTCATGTTGTGAGCTCCTTGCTATGATATGATGGTGATCTTTGCCTGTGCCTGCCCAGTGACTTTTTCATACCTGCCTACCTGAGATAAAGCAGCTTTGAGTAACAGTGGCCTGAACCCTCTGTGACTGTTTACTATCATAGGAACATAAAACTGGCTCTGTCAAGTCAGAGCAAATCCCAGCTTGCTCAGCAGCCTGCCTGCAATCCAGATCAACAGCCTTTACCTCAGGGAAGGAGGATGGGAACACAGAAAACAGTGAGAGTTATGGCCCTCAAGCACCCTTCTGGCTTGCAGTGACGTGTAGCCCTGGGACTTCCTAAAACGCATGGTGTCTTTGCCTTTATTAGTCCTCTGAGAATCTTTTTGGTGCTGTGACTTGGGTATTTTTTCTCCCTCCAGTTGTTTTATTCTGTTCAGTAAGGTTCATCTGGCCATACTTAATTTGTAGGGGGAGGAGAGGGGTGTGGCAGTACAGGTGAGCAAAGAATAATTGATAAAATGATGTAAATATAGAAACTGAATCCTAGGGCATAAAAGATAAGAGGTGCAGAATCATTACGCCAAGTGCTCTGCAGAATGTGTTCAGGGCAGATTGACAAGGACTTTCTTTCCAGATCTAATGATATTGAAGATTTAATGGGCAGTACTTGGAGACAGAATTTATTCTTCCAGGCTATTGATGCCTTCATAATTTGTGAATGGCAGACTAAAGTGGACCATAAAGGACTGTGGGAGGGCCATCAATAACCAAGTAAGAAAAATAATGTGCATCCTCTAAACACAGGCAGTAGTGAGTGCTGATGAATGACCTGCAGAAAGGCAATGGTATAGTTCAGGCAGCTGACACAAGAGCGGGAAGGGAGAATCATGACTGTGGCTGGTGTTGAGGACCATTCCTCAAAGGCTTTGCAAGCATTTGCGGTGTTGGGTCAGGGAGTCTGTTAAGGCCCCTGAAGTGATGCAGCATGTCACATGGCTCCTCTTCCCTTAGCCAGGGTGGGAAGTCGGGAAGGAACGTGTGAGCTATGCAAGTCAATAGCCAATACCACCAAGGCTTGGTTTAGAGACTGTGGCTATCATGTTGGCAGGACACTGCTCTGATTAAGAAAGCCTGAGAGTCTATGTAGGTATAATTTTTCGGATCAGCTCGGTGCTCCCTGTGAAGAGAAAGAAACATTTTAAAAGTTCAGAGAGCATGGACACTTGTGTCTGTGTGAATGAACTTGCCACCTGTCCAGCTCATCCCAAAGGAGTGGGGTTCAGCTCGCACAGCAGCACCTGGGTTATCATCATGTACCAGAGGAACCTATATTTATTCTTTCTGGAGGAATTACTTAACATTGAGGGCCTTTTGAGTTTAGTTGTGACTGAATTATATACAAAATTTTTGGATGTTTAACTGCACTTTTCATCCAAGTCCATAAACAGCCCACAAACTTCCCTCTTTTTTATGAGATGGCTAGATATTGCTTGCTTCACTTTGTGTGTAGGGAAAACAAAGCTGGAGAGAGCTTAGATGGTGTGGTGAAAGTCATGGCATGAAGCAGTGGCAGAGTTAAGACTATTACCTGCTGTTGAGCTCTGTAACCACAAGGCATGTTGGTCAGAACATGTTACCTAAATATGTAATGACTTATATTTTAAAATGCTGCACTTACTAGAGAATTTTCTGTGAATGCTGAGGAAAAAATATCATAAATTAGAACTGTTCATTCAATTTCTTAATTAATACTCTTCCTCTGTTCCTTCCCACTAGACCTCTGACTTGGATTGAAGAAAGGGGACCAGGGATGAGACGTGAAAAGAAAATCAACTTCTGTTTCACAAGTGGTTGCCTGGAGAACTTCCCTCAAGCCCCAAGGTCTTCCGTGGGCCTTTTCATGCAGGATCAGAACCTCTTTGCCAAAAAACTGCTGGGCCAGGTCTCCAAGGAGGAGCTGGCTGCTGAGAAATGGCGAATTTTGCGGTGTCTTGACCTTGCCGAGGTGATCCAACAGTACTGCGAAGAGCCAGAGAAAATCTATTCCTGAGACTGCTCTTAGGGAAGGAAGAACATGGCAGACGGAAAAGCTGTAGGGCTAGAACTCACTGTTGCCATCAAGCAGTTGCTATTTCTGTTTCATTACCTTCTTCTTGACTACTTGTAATTCCTGGGCTCTCCAGGTGGTCTGGAGAGTCTGGGCTATTCCCCGTGCCTTCTGGTTTGCACCAGACCAAAGCAGCATTCCCCTGCTCCGATGCATTGCTGTCCTTTCAGGTAGAGAGGAACCTAGCAACAACAAGCTTTCCTGTGTTTCAGCTGGCAATATCCCTGAGAATAGGTCCTGCAGGACTGTAAATACTTTATGTAATTTTCTCTTCTGAGATCTGTCCCCCCATTCCAGATATGTCTGGAAATGAATGTGTCTCAATAGTATTCATGTACTATTTTCTAGGAAGAACTATTAGCTAGAATGAAGTTCTAGTTGTGTTTTCCATCTCTTTACTTGATATGCAGGAACTCGTGCCACCACGGTCCTGACCTTTTCTTCCTGATGCCCTGAACTGTTCTGTGTGTTTGCTTTAATTAGTAGTTGTGCCTGTTAGGTGTGGGGGTTTTTTGTGCGTGTTTTGGGTTTTTCTGGAGGTGGCTGATTTTCACACTGGAGGTCAACTACCTTCAAATAGAATCTGCATTCGTATCAAACTGGAACGGAAGAAAAGTCTTGTCTCTTAATAGATGCCCTGTTTCTCTAGTGCCCTGTGCCAACGTAGAAATCTTTTCCCAGCAGAGATTAGGAACATGCATTGAACTGATGCATTGCCTGCCTGCTTTCTACTGAATCTAAATACTTTTCTTTTGTTGCACTGGAAGCAGCATATTATTCTCCTTCGTTTGTGTTCTAATTCAGCCTATGAATGGATCATAGCAAAAAAGAAACGTTCTGCCCTTAGGAAAAAAAAAATCACTAATGCACTCCTGGAAACAGAGAAATTCGTTAGAAATAGTGATAAATTTAGAATAGAACTGTAGAAAATTGAGCAATTTGCAAATATATCCATGTGGTTATGTCATGGTTCAACCCCAGCTGGCAGCTAAGCACCACACAGCTGCTTGCTCATTGTACCTGAGTGGGGTGGGGGAGAGAATCAGAAAGGTAATAGCGAAAAAAAAGGTGGGTTGAGATAATGACAGTTTTAACAGGTAAAGCAAAAGCTGCACGTGCAAGCAGAGCAAAACAGGGAATTAATTCACTGCTTCCTATGGTGATCAGCCACTCCCAGGAAGTCAGGGCTACATCACGCACAACAGCTACTTGGGATACCAAATGACATCACTCTGAATGTCCCCCCTTCATTCTTCTTCCCCATCTTTATATACCATATGGTATGGATATCACTTTGGTCAGTTTGGGTCAGCTGTCCTGGCTGTGTCGTGTTACAAATTCTTGTGCACCCCCAGCCTACTTGCTGGTGGGATGGGGTGAGAAGCAGAAAAGGCCTTGAGGCTGTCTAAGCCCTGCTCAGCAATAACTAGAACATCCCTGTGTTATCAACGCTGTTTCCAGCACAAACACAGCCCCACACTGTCTACTGTGAATCATATTAACTCTATCCCAGCCAAAACCAGCCCAGGTTATAGCCTATGACACTTGTGGGAATGGGTCTTTAGCATTTTTACTGTAGTCCCAGGATCACGTATGAAAACATTATCACTTCCCTAAAGAAGCATTTCCGTTTTAGAAGCCTAAGCACTGCACAACACTATTAACAATTCCTCTGGTTGCCTTTTACCTTCTAATTACAGCATCTGTTGGTGCTATATTAATATAGCAGGAAACTGCAGTCTGTGCAGTTATTCTTTCAAACCACAGCCATCTTTTTTTCTGCTTTATCATTTGGGCAATGTTTTAATAAGGGAGCATATATGTTGTGAATGTATACATAATTACAGCCAGTCAATATTGACAGAAAAAAAGTCTTCTTTTGGGTAAATGTTCATTCAGAAGTTGGATACAGTTCAGTTAGTTGGAAACAAGGAAGGAAAGTCTGTATATTTTCTYCCAGATCAGTCAGATTTTAGGAGCGACCAGAGCTTGATGTGTGAATGAATTCTGCATGTGACACTTGTTTAAATCTACCCTATCTGTTAAAATCAGTGAAAACCCTCCTATTGACTTCAGTGGATTGAGACCCGTGTGGGTTGGCAGCACATTTGTGCAGGCAGATCATGTGCTTGTCCACCCAAATGGACASCTCACTGAGCATTCACAGGGATTTCCATGCCAGTGTGATGGACATGGCATGGGCAGATCTGATGCTGTAGGAGGARGAAAAGTGGATTTTTGGCAAAACACAAATGATCCATCTGGGATTAGAATGAAATTAGAATCCTTTTTGTATGTCTGTCTGCTATGTATGACAGCCTGTGAAAMATCCTGTTTCTTGACAAGCTCCTCATCTGTGAATATGGGGTAAATGCCCCTTGTTTACTTGCTAATTCACAATGGGTAGTTGGGGAGGGAGGGCAAAGGGAAGAGAGATTCACACATCTCTAGGTATCAAAATTAGCCAGCACGTCTCCCTGGGTGTGCTTTGCAACTGCTGGTGAGAGCGGTGTTTCCCTAAGAAACAGGGAATAAATGCATAGGAGTTCTGTAGAGCAGCAGTATAACATTGTGCAGTGAATTGTCCTCTGGAGAAGCTTGTTTCTRTAGAGAGCACCTGGGGAAATTAGCTGGTTAATTTGAGCTAGGGAAGGCAGATATCTGGAGCTGGGTATCCCACACTTTGCTCCATCCCCCTCCCATTCCTTCCAGCTAACCTGCTTACCTACTACTGTCTGCCCTGCTCCTGGGAGCTTGCAGCATTTAAATGGCTTTTCTTTCTGCCCTGTGAGTTTGACAAGGCACTGTGATGGTTCGTATATGAAAACAACTGGATGTCCAGTTCCAAATGTGTGTATTGTTTAACCAGATGTCAAACTTGCCAATAAAATATTCGAACTCTTAATCATTCTTTTCGGTTCCTTTTGTCCTTCATTAGCAGTTCCCACTGCCAGTGCTGAAAGTGGCTCTGTCCCAACTGGCTTTTTCCCCCTTTCACTCCTCAGGCCTGTGAAATCCTCAGGCTGTGATAACATCCTAAAGACCTCAGTTGCCTCCTTCTTTTGTTTCAAAGTCCTGAATACAGGCATGGTAGAGTGTGTGACTGTACCTCACCTTATGAGCTCTCCCACAAAATTCCCACCCTTTCTGTGCCATCTGACCCTTACCCAAGAGTACTGGCAAGTATTAAATCTTACTTCCAGTTTCCCACTCACAACAACCTGATGTATTTGAGCAACTTTTTTGAATCTGCTAGGTAGAATCTAAAAAAGGTACTGAAATGGGTTTTCTCGGGGTTGTAATAAACTGCTTTGTCATAGCAGAAATGACAAAGAAGAGTTTTTCAGATAACATTTGGCGTAGCCTGAACCCAGACAGTTTTAGAGGTGCAGAGGTATGGAAAGGCAAGTATAAGGTGTGACATGGGCAGGTTAGTATATCGTGTTCTTTAGATGCTTTTCTACTCCTGCTGGAAATCACCCTGCTCCTGTGGAACACTCTAGGAAGTCCATTGCAGGAATTTTATTAGCTGTCTAATGCTATGAGTTTTCCTGGAAGGTGCTATGATACACAATGCTGGTACATGAAGAAGGAATGTTCTCTTTGCTGACAGAGGCTGGAGCTTGTCTCTGGCAGATAAGAGGTGTAGAGTCATCAACTGCAGCAAGTTAGCTGAAACCTGGAAGAAATAGTTTGATCCAAAGCCCTTTTCAGAGGCCTAGAAATCATGGGAATGGAAAATTTCCAAAAAGCAAAGAAACTAGATATTGGTATGAGGACTTGGAAAGCTGTGTGAGAAGTTCTTGCTGAGATGGAGAGATACGTATCATTTTGGGATCAGGTGTTTACCCGAGAGCCTGTTCTGTGGGTCCTGGGAACAGGGTCTAATTTACCTGTGTGATTACTGAGGACTATCAGGAACAGTATGGGAACATGGGAGGTGGGATGAGGGGGAAGGCAAAGATGATGGGGGGACACCGCAGGAGCTTCTTGGGCTGGCATTATTTATGAGGAGGATGTCATTGGAACCCTCCCCTGAGCAGATCAAACAGACAAGGAAGGGGGAAGGCAGCCGTGCAGACCGGGGCTGTTTTTCAAATGCTCCTACTGTGTCAAAACCAGGTTTTGAAATGAGTAGTATGTATGGTATCTGAGTAAAACTGCAGGGCTGAGTTGGGATTGCAGGTCCTCCAGCAGTCTGTAGAGGGGTCATGGTGGTAAAGGCTGAACTGTACACCTATTTTCAGCTGTCACTTGTTTGATTCCTTCAGGTTGGCAGCATGATCCGGGGCCTTGGACACCCTCACAGTCTGCTGGTGAGTGATCCAGCAGAGGTGATCCAGGGAGACTCGCAGCACTGTGTGCTGATGTAATTCATGCAGCAGCACCTACTGCTCCCAAAGGTATGTGATGTGCTATGTGCAACAGTAATAAAACACAACACCAGGAAGCTAAGGATCTTCAGGAAAATAATAACTCCAGGCTTTTGAGAGAGATAGAGAGATACTTGGTTAGCCTTAAGTGCTGTAAGCTGGTATTTGTAGAGGCTGAATTAAATGAGGTTACAGGACTGTTGAGAAACCTGTTAGAATTTTTGTTTAAAGAAGGGATGTAACAGAGGTATTATCAGTAGCAGACTTCATCCCTAACCCTCGAGAACCAAGCCCTGAAACTGGAAGACAGAAAAAGTCCATGCAGTATAATATTGTTCAGTACAAAACACTGGAGCCAGCTCTGGCTGAGCTACCTCTGTTACCACAAGGGCTGGCTTGCAATGTAGTTTCATCTGACCAGATATGCACAGCTTCTCAGCAGAGCTGGGGGGCCTGTATGGAGCACTGGACTAACTCATTAGGCCATGTAAACACACCCACAGCTTAGCCTGAATGCCCCTTTGGCTCCTGGCTTTCCCGACATGGATAGTAACRTTCCCTCCAAGTTTAGTGCTTGTCTTCCACATCTTGGTAATAAACACACCTTACTGGAGCCCAGCTGCATGCAGGTCAATAAGGAGAGAAACTTCAAACTAATAATTCAAGTAAAATTACTATCAGCAGAAGCTCTCAATAGTAGCCTGCAGAGATGCATGCTAGCACTTACAACAATGAATGTATCCTGATCTAATAAAAATCACTTAGTCTAGGTTACTACTTCAAAAACCTTCTCTAAACTTCGTACTCAGGGCATCTTGGATCACATTTTGAGTGAGCTGACTTTCTGATTTTGTTGCTGCTAATATTACAACCTGCCTACTAGCATTCCTATCTACCACACCTGGTGATTGTGCCATCCTGCCTGACCTCCAGTGAGTCATGCCTTTTCCATGATAAAAGTTAGCTTAAAAAGAATCCAGTAACATGTCTCTAAAACAGCTCACTCAATGTAGTGAATAACCAATTCATGAATTAGGACTTTCTCATGTTTTGTGCATGGGTATTATTCGAGTAAGAGAAAAGTAAAAATAATTTTTAAATGCTAGGTTATTTATTAGCAGAAAGTCAAGACAAGCTTGACAGAGAAATAATAATAATAATAATAATAATAATAATAATAATAATAATAATAATAGGTGAATGTCAGAAATCATGTCCCTTTGTGAATAATCTGTCTTTCGCGAGTTCTAAAACACCCCAGAGACAGATAGAATAAAGCTCTGTCTTTGTAGAAAACAGTGGGTAAACCATTAGCTCGTCTTTTTTCTTATGTAATTCAAATGTTGTCTGCAATTCAAATATAGTTCTAATTAAAATAGTCTCTTCCAATGATTTGGGAAGCAGCACACTGGCAGCATTTGAGTTTTTTATTTGATGCCAGGATTTATTGCTGGTGTCCCAGACTGGGTAGGCAGAAGTATCCTCCATCTGCATGACTCTTTAAGGACCTGTTTATGTCTCTCTCTCATGTATATCAAGGGCTCCTCCACCTTTTAGAAACCATAYAAATCCCTTGTAAGTTGTCATCTCCCCTTCATTCTGGTCCTTATTATAAGCAGTACTTGTAGATAACATGGCTTTGCAAAGTGTGAGTGAGTTTTTAAATTAATCAGTATACCCTTTCTCAGTTTCCTCTAATGTGAGTTTTCATTTCATGAATTCCACTGCTGGTGRATTTGTTATTGAGTTCAATAGTTTTAAGCCTTTTCTTTCTAGTACCGATGCAAAATACACATTTATTATAGAAAAAGCCTGAATGCTGACATTATCTTATCATTGACTGTACCTGCATTTTAATATAGCCTTTTTGCATGTGGGGACTGTTCTAATTCCTAATCGTGTTGACATAGACAGTCTTCATGTTTAGACTTTTTATTTTACTATGCTGAAATCTATTTGTCTCCAGACTTTGAATGTTAGGGAAATTTCCTTAAGAACTGTTAAGATGGGGAGTTTCAAATTCCTTATCACCATCTTTATCTAATTTTGACCTATGGTAAAACCCAACCAAACCTAAACCGTCCATGTCCCTGTTTCTACCCTGTGTGACTTAATCTTGTCTGCTAGTCCAGCTGCATTGAACTCAGGCAGGATGCTCAGGGTTTATATGTGGGTCTTTGTGCACACCTTGCCTCTCACCAGGCATGCTTTTTGCTTTGYGCGGTGCAATCCACCTCTGCTGCAAACCTGCTGTGTTCTAACATTTGCTTCTCCTGTAATAGCACGTCCTGCTGTTGTACCCTCACCTCTGTGGGCTCATGAGACTGTTGCTCATATCTGCTTTATTAGAGATACCTGTTTTATTACATGACCATGTAGGTCATAAGTTCACACCAGAGCACTCCTGTGTGCTGTTATATCTTGTTTTTCTGTGTTAAATTATTAGCCATTAGAGCTTTCTCTCCTTTTGCTTTTGAGCGTGATTTCATTAGGAGCTCGTCTTTCAGCCTGTCATCCCAGCCTGCCAAGGTACAGTCATTGTCAGCTGTAGCCAGATTACACACTCATGAATCATTTTGGAATGTCCTTGATCATCAGAGAAACTCTTTGCATGGAGGTGTTGTTCACTGGAAAATAATGAGAATTTGTGTAGCTCAAGCAGTGGATTTTTTTTTCCTAGTCTATGCCTTATTTTTGATGCTTCCAAATCGCTTTGCTGGTACTATGCTCTCAGAAATTCAGCCCTTTGCATAGCAGAGTGAAGCTGTGATATTTTAGAGTGCAATTTGGCACACATTTATTTGGGCAGGACCACCAAACACCCGTGCCTTGTCCCTGCCAAGCTGCCTCGATGCAACTGTGGCACTTCCATCTTCTACCCCTACTGTTTTACCTGTTGAGGTTCCTCCAGGGATGCTGTGCTGCTGCTATTGCTGCAGCCCCTTTTCCAGTATCTCAAGGAGTGGCCCTGAGGTGTTTAGTAAGAGGATCAACAGAGGTCTGTGAGGAAAAGAACAGGCAGCAGCAATTCTCCACCCAAAATCTGGCCAAAAGTGGGACAGAYGGAGTCTACTGTGGAGTGACAAGGAGGAGGGAGGAGGCTGAGCAGTCAGTCTCTTCATCAGCACTCCCATGACAAGGTAGAAAGGTGGGCTCAGTGACACAGCCTCACATCCCAAGCTCTTGATCTCCTCCTTGACATCCTATCAGAAGTGGTTTCAAAGGTGGCAAGTGTCCATGAAGGTAATTGGCATCAGTCATGAAGGGAAACCTGACAGAGGAAGGTTCCCTTTGTCCCTTACCTCATATACACCTTCCTCAGATACACCTTGTGTTCTTTTGAATTTTAGCAAAGAGCCATTTAGCAGTTTTAGCATTCCTTTTAGCAGCTCTAGCATTCCTTTTAGCAGCTCTAGCATTCCTTTTAGCAGCTCAAATTGCTCTTCCTTTCCAGCCCACAGCACCACCTGGCTCTGGGAAAAGAGGTGCGATGGGAGAGCAGCAAAAAGTGAGGTCTAGCACCACCTCTGCCTTTTGGTGCTCTGAGTGCTCTGAGCCTCACTGTGAGAGCAAGGGGAGTGGTGGTGGAAACCCACCCAGGAGCAGGGTTTTACCTGGACATTGTGCTCTCTTTTTCTGCCGGCTAAGTTCCTATTGTAGGGTCTGCAGTAGTGAGGGCTTGTCCACTGGCTTTGGAAAGCTTGGTGTGGAGAACTTAGAAATTTCCACATGGGTGAAGCTCTGGACACAGTATGGGATTGGACTGGTCACAATCACTTTGGTTTCTTCTTACCATGCTCTGAGCAGCAGGATTTGTACCTTCTCTTTCTGACAGCTCTGCTAAAGGCACCCTCTGGRGGAAGAAGAGATGCCTTGACTGGCTGCATGAGTTTAGATGGCCATGCTGCTGTGTCAGGAAAGTCCTGCATTCTAACAACTCCCTGGGGTAAGTATTTGTTTTTTGCAAGTAAATTGAAATTAGAACTTGATCTGTCCCATCACAAATACTACAAARTAGTGAATGTAACCCTCACTATTTTCTTACTCCATGGTGTGTAGACCTCTCTCCTCTCTTCATGTGTATTTCGTACAGATTCATGTTGCCACCCCTAGTACAAAGTTGAAACCAGTTTTTCTGGAGAGTGATGAGTTGTTACAACACAGGTTTAAGGGAAAAGGATAAAAAAGGGAAAATKAAATAATTCCAATAAAGAAAGGGTTGGGAAATGTTTACCTCTACTTTCAGCCAAATCAGTAAGATACTATACAAGGTTGACGTATCCTCTGCATATGAAGCTGAAAGGATTTTTTTCTGCATTAATATTCAGTTTGCAACAGCGTATAATAAGATGTTACTCGCAATGCTCTGGTCACTGAATTGTTCAGGCTWGTTTATTAGGCAGAAAACTGCAGTAAATCATCGTCAGGTAGCTATTACTGGCAGTGTAATATCTTGCTATTAATGCAGCTCTGATCTTTTGGAAATTCAGGACACAAAGTAAGATATATCAACAACTCAGACTCAATCCTGTGAACATATCCCACTGGTTCTTAATGCATTAAATAATCACAGTTTAATCTGCCTGTCTGCTTTTGGCCATTCACGTCAGGGAAGAGATTTGTTTTAAATGATGTCTTGCAGCTATTTTCTTTCTGACTGTTCAGTTTATTCAGACTAAAGCAAACAGTTTTCATGCCTTAAGCCTCACATAGTAATCCYTACCTGTGCAAAAAGAATACAAAGGGTAACAACATCAAAATGTACTACTACTCACCCGCTTTCTYTAAAATGCAAAACAACAGAGAGCTTCTTGAKTTGGTACTTGTCTATTCGAATTCCATTCAAGACCCTCTCAGAGAAGCTGTGCCATTAACCTGTCACAGGAAAAGGGAAAAGCAAAGCTGGAGGGACACTTGTTGATTGTAGGTGCAACAAAATTGGTCCCAGCAGCATCAGTGAGTGTGATTWATTCAAGGGAGGTGTTCAGTGGAAGCATGTAGATGCAGAAATAGAACCATGTCATTTGTCTGGCTGTCACAGAACAAACACACAGCGAATAAAGGCCAACCTGAGCATGTCTGGGGCAGAGCTGGCAGGAGGGTAATTCCATTTCATGGTGCCAGAACTGATTTTTTTCCAGACTGGGAGAAAGCAGAATTTCTCACCGATTTTTGTGGGCACAGAAAGCAAGTTTGAATAGTGACTGAGATGTCTAAAATTGCAAAGTAACACTTTGCCTCATTTAGGACAGATCTAGGGGATTTTTCTTTTCCTCTCTCTRAGTCAGGCAGAACAAACATCTCACAGGACAGGTTTTTTGCCATCCAGTGTAGACTTTATGACTCTGTCAGAAAATACTCTTATTTAATGAAATAGAAAAAAAAAAGAGCTCCATTTGGAAATTGAAAAGTGCTTTTCTAGGACTGAGCAACACCATGTGAGATGTCATTTTTCCAAGCCAGTTCATTGTAAGTGTTTCAGGGGTGGTAGACAAAAATAGTTACATTACTTAAGTCAGATTTTAAATTTAAAAAAAATATATATATAATAAAAACTTAAAACCTAAATCTAGTTAAAATTGCATTTGAAATTAAAATGCAATGCCTGTAGTTATTATGTAAGTAAAATAAAATAATGTGATAAAAACAACAAAAAAAAGCAATGCATATTTTCCACCTAAATTTAAGRTAAAGTTGCTGAAACTGGGGAAAGCTCTTGGCAAAATGACTAGGGCTGGAATTTTCTGAATTAGTAAAATAGCTTTCTATAGGACAAACTTCCCATAGAATGCTTTTTTCATTTTACTGTATTTATTTCAGTATAGTTGCCTCCAAAGAATGGCTGAGCAATAACAAACAAAAGACTGGAAGTTTAAAAAGCAGAAATACTTGCTTAGTTCTTTGGGCCTGTGCTCCAAACCAAGTATGGAGGGCTAGCTAACCATTTTAAATCTTCAGGGTCAAACCCCAGATTATACTTCCATTATTATAAGCCAGTTTTAAATACAGCATGTTTTAAGGGTAAATTYACTATTTTTCTTCTCTGTTCAGTACATTCCACACAGTTTCAGATTACTGCTCTTATAAAATAGAATTGTCCGTGTGCCATTCAAAGCAAATCACAAGTGAAGTATTAATAACTCAGTAAACAAGAAATGCTATTTGTTCTAAAATAATAAAATGCTGTCAATGGGAATCTGAGCACATACACTGTAGGTATATGAATATTCCTTGTATTCTATCTTCCAGAGTAACAGATGATAAGTAAAAGTGAAATTTAAGTTTCACACACAAATTATTTGTATTGTTGTCAGTGGTTCTTCATTGATGCTGTTCAATTATGATTTCAAAAGTAAGTACAAAGTACATATTCGACAAGGTTAAAACACGCTATTTACATTGAGGGGATTTGCCTTACTGAATTAAATTGAAATTTTTTGAGTTTTCAATTATTTTGATATCCATATACGATTACTTTGTTACTTGATCAATATAGAAAAAAATAGATTTTCTTTAAATTTCCCTTACAACACAAACCATTCTATGATTCTTTAATAGTAGCCAGTGATGTGCCTAGTATCTAATTGAAATTTGTTGGTTTCCAGCTATGCAAAGAGATGGAAAATTCTTCAGAAGAGTCACTTCAGGGATAGACAAAACTCTGAATTTTGGCCCCATCCTGTTTTTGCCCTGAACCCCACACTGAGGTACTGGGGTCTTGGTGTATTTGGGATATTTCCATTTCCTCTATAGAAGCTGCAGAGTTTGGGAGATTCTGTGCAGGATGCCCACACAGCCAACATGTGGAAATACTTGTCTGGAAAAACTGAATGTATCCTGCATGGCATGAGAGAAAGGCACCATCACAGATGAAATGCAACTTTCTTCTCTTCCCTCTTAACCACWACTGACAATTACTTCAAGATGCCTTCAGCACCATTAGGAGGTTGTCTTGATGCAAACTAGAATCAGGACATGACCATTCTTTCGGCCCTGTTGAGGAGCTGAGTGTGGAGCTGGACATTGAGGTGTTTACATGGCTGGCTTTGACTACAGTCATGGTCCAGGTTTCTGCAGTGGGAAAGTGTAGGGAGTAAGTGAAGAGTTTAATTTTGCAGACTGGGAAACCACAGTTATTATTCTTTCTTTGAAAGRATTGCTGTTCTTGAAGTATGATAACTTTCTTGTTGCTCACCTGAGGGAGGAGAGGAGGAGGGAGGAGAGGAGGASCCAAGCAGTGAGTGTGGGCAGGATGTGGGGAAGGCATGGGCTCTTAAGAGGCTTCACAGCCTCTTTYTGGCTCTGATGGCAATCAAAAGAATTGGTAGCTAAAATTTGGCAGAGGGAAGAGATATAGAAGTGGTTCCTGCCTTTGTCACCCAGGCCAAGAAAAAGTGGAAAGCAGGGGGACGATTTGTCTTGTTTTGGAAATTGGCAGTACATGCTTTTAAATATATATGTGACCTATGTATTAATGCATGACTAAAGATATACCTCCTCTTAACAACACACTTACATTCTGTAAAGTGACTGTGGCATCAAGGATTTCTAACTTGCCTGCCCTTCTGCTTGTCTGAGATCAAGCCAACTCCTTTCATTCAGATTTCTGCCTCTTTTCTCCCCATCCTCCATGTGCTTCCCTCCTGGCCTGTCGCTGCTTGACATCACCCCGTGGGCTGTGTCCAGCTGTGCCCTCCCGCTGTGGCCAACGTGGACCAGCTGTGCCAGAGSCCCCTTTTCATCCAAAGACCCAGCAGCCAGCAGAAGGCTTGGGAGATGAAGGAAAGGTTTGCCACCTCTTCAGTCAGTCAAATCAAGCCCAGGACACACTTGGGTGCTTTTCTCCAAATGCTTTTTTAGTGAAGGAGCATTTCCTGTGCCAAAGCTGCACTGCAGGGAAGGGCAGCAAGCCACCCAACACAGAGAGCAAATCCTCTGGGACCTGTGATAAAAAAAATGTCGTCTGCAGATTGGGGCTGACTGGAGCTACACAATACCTACCAAATGGTTTGTAAGGAGATGTGTCAGATGTAGGAGTGGTGCTGGCTTACCTGTAGTTCCTCATACTTGTGGTTYTGAGTTGAGTTAAATAAAGAAGCCTCAGCTGTATTAATTTTGTGTGGGAGGAGTCCCTAGTTTTGAAGCAAGACTCAGTGCAGGGACTCACATTAGGATCTTTGGSATGTTCATTTATGAGCACAGTTTTCCTGAGAAATAGGGGTGGAAGAACAAGAAACCTGAAGAATCACCTAAATGTGGGAAAAAAAAAAAAAAAGGGTGATAGGTATAAACTCCCTATGTAGCTCTGGCACTCAAGTGGGTTTATGTGGAAAAATTGTTTTTGAAAATGGAAGTCCAAAAAGATGTTACATTTCTTTCTAAATCTCAAGGTTGTTTTGTTTAAAACAAACATATGTAACCTTCTTATAACAAAGAAAAAACCACAGGAGAATTAACATTTATAGTATTACTTGAAATACAAATCTGCCATTGATTTCACTCCCTGAGCAGCAGCAGTTCACTGTGCTTTGCAAGAAGGTTGAGCCAGGACAAGGATTAATTYGATTATCTTTATTTATTAATCCTTATTTTCTTACACAGAAGTGAGGGAGGAGGAAGGGACAGAATGGATGCTCCTTCTTCGTGTGGGAAAAAGGACATCTGAAAATTAGCTCTGTTTCCGAGCTGGGAGCTGACTCTTCTCCCCAGGGAGGTATTCCTCCATCTGCATTGCTACTCTGAATCAGCACAGCTTCAAGGAAACTGGATGAGCATGTGGCTGGGGAGAGATTAGAAGAGCAAGAAGCAACTTGATGATGCCTCAGGGAAGATGCAATCTCCTGCAGCAGAGACCAGAAGAGAACTAATTTCCCCTTAAAGCATGGGTTTTGTGACTGATATCATCAGCATGCCACCAGAAATTATTATCAAGAAGAGCACTGTCCAAAGCTATGTAAACCTAGATGGTGCTAAGYTACTTTTCTTGGGAAAAGAGATGTGTCCAGTGTTACTAAATCCTCCTCACCTCCTAAGCTGTACTATTTTGGCCTTAGGCAATGTCAGAATTCAGGTATGGTAGCCCCGCTTCCTGCTCAGCACCTTAATTTGAGTTTACTGTATCAGCCTTATTGAGAATGCAGCCCACAGACTGATCTTCCATCCTCAGGGACACAGTTCTGGTTCACCTTGACRCTGACTGGCTGCAAAAATGGTGTTTCAAAGCTCCATGCAAAACAAGAACATCATGGATTGGCAAATTCAATTTGTTGCACTTGTCACATGGAAAGAAAGTTTTTTCTGCAGTCCAGCATGCTTTCCCTGCAGTGTGTAAGTCTGAAGTTATTGATCCCATTTCAGCTTCTATGCAAACCCAGTAATCATGCTGGGTTTTGAATAGTAATTGCTGCTGTTAAGTCCTGTGGGCACCAGATTCTKCTCCGTCACTTCAAACAGGTAATACCTGTATTTTTTACACACATGGAGCACAACTGGATTAAACCTCCTTGTTGAATGGAAACAACCTAGGAATGCTATTAGAACAGAGTAGTCTGGTCTAATCCAGTGAATTAGGATTATTTTTACCAGATTTTTTTTTAAGTTGTGAGTCCAGTTTCATTTGAATATAGATGGCGAGTCCTCCAAACATTCTTCATATCTTAAATTGGCATACTGCCTCCTCTTGATGATGTCTTTTTACTTGTTATCTTTGTCTTACCATAAATTTCAGCATCTGTTGACTCAATTTGTGCAAGATCCTTTGTAATTGCTGTAGCAATATGTACGTTTAAGTAGGATCGACTTTTAGTAACCCACTTAGTGCTGTTTGTCGAAGCACAAAGTTTACGGTTTCCTGGAGGGACTTAGAGATTAAACAAGACCAGCAAAACACATGAAACATTCAGTGCTATTAGAACATATGGGGTTTCTAAATCAAAAGGAAAAGAGSTGCAAAATGCTGTATTGAGTTGATATTACCATCGGAATACTTTTTCCTTCTGTTGGTTGTGCCGTACTGCTTGCTGTTGGTGTTAGTAGAGCAAATCCTCTGATATGGTCACTTGTTTGTTAAATGAGCTATCCAAGMGTGGGCAGGGATGAAATAGTGCCACTGGAACAGTGACTCACTTATCCTTTGAGAAGCTATTGTCAACATCCTTTCGAGACTGATGAAGTGGATGCTTCTCAATATGAGCTAGCAAATGTCCTGGCTGGCCTTGCAGCAGCAAAAGGCTTGAAAAGAGCTGAGCATGAGTGAGGAAGGGCTCAGTGAGCTGAATGCAAGATGAGGTTTGCAAGTGGAATTAGAGTTTTGACAATGAGAAAAACGTCTGGGAGAAAAGCTGTTGAGAACAGGCCTTGGAGGAGATCTCAGAGAAAAAAGGAGAAAGGAGGCCTGTAGAAGGAGCATCTAGGGCTGGATTTGGAAGAGGAGAGGGAGACTGAGAGATGGAAAGTGTGGGTGAGATGGTTGGGCAGGAGTGTGAAGTATTATGTGGGGAGCAGTGACAAGTGGTGTTCCTCAGGGACCAATATTTGGACTGACGCTGTTTAACACCTTTGTCAGTGACATGGACAGTGAGATCAAGAGCACCCTCAGCCAGTTTGCTGATGACACTGAGCTGTGTGGTGCAGTTGGCATGCTGGAAGGAAGGCATAATGCCATCAGAGGGACATTGACAGGCTTGAGGAGTGGATCTGTATGAACCTCGTGGAGTACAACAAGGCCAAGGGCCAGGTCCTACACCTGGCTTGGGCAATCCCAAGCACGAATAGGCCAGGTGGACAATACATTGAGAGCAGCCCTTGGGAGAAGGACTTGGGGGAGCTGGTTGATGAGAAGCTTCACATGACCCAGCAATGTGCACGTGCAGCCCGGAAAGCCAACTGTGTCCTGGGCTGCATCACAAGAAGCTTGGCCAGCAGGCCGAGGGAGGGGATTCTGCCCCTCTGCTCTGGTGATACCCCACCTGCAGTGCTGCACCCAACTCTGGGGCCCCCAATATAAGAAGGACATGGACCTGCTGGAGTGGGTCCAAAAGTGGGCCACAAAACTGCTCAGAGGGCTGGAGCATCTTTCCTCTCGAGACAGTATGAGAGAGCTGGGATTGTTCAGTCTTGAGGAGAGAATGCTCCAAGAAGACTTTAGAGTGGCCTTCCTGTATCTAAAGGGGGTTAAAGAGAGCTGGAGAGGGACTTTTGACAAGGGCCTTTGACAGGACAAGGGGAAATGGCTTTAGATTAGAGATAAAGAAGAAATTCTTTACTCTGAGGGTGGTGAGGCACTGGCACAGGTTGTAGAGAGAAGCTGTGGATGCCCCATCCCTGGAATTGTTCAAGGCCAGGCTGGATGGGTGTTTGAGAAACCTGATCTAGTGGAAGGTGTCCCTGCCTGTAGTGGGGGATTAGAACTAGATAATCTTTAAGATCCCTTCTAACCCAAACCATTCTAAGATTCTATACAGGAAATAGAAGAAGATGGCAAATAATTTTAAGATGGAAAAACTGAAGCCTGGAGTGATTTGGATAAAAGTAGCAACCAAATAAAAACGGGAAAGAGTTTTGAGTGGGTTTGAGAAGTAGCAAATTCATGATCCTCAAAAAAACCCCTTTTTACAGAGAGAGGAAGAGAGAGTCTTCTGGGAAGAATAGGAAATGTCATGAGCTTGGAAGTGCTGATGAGAGACAGGGAGTTTTAGGGAATTAAAATAATACAGGGAAATGAGGAAGGGGCTTTAATCTCAGAGGCAAGATGGGCTTGCAGAATAGCAGGACAGGATATGAATGTTGCAGCAGAGAAAGGATCATCCAGGGAGCAGAGAGGAGCAAAGACTGAGGTGGGTAATAAACCAGACATAAAATGAAGAGCAAAGTAGCAGAGTTCAGAGGAAGATGAGTTTTTAGGGGAGAGGACAGGACACACTGCTTCTCAATAGAACTTTTATTCTTCTCCGCCATCCTATTGATGCTTGTTTTCTTATTATCTTCAATATCTGTCCATATTTCTATTTTAGCAATTTACTCCATTCCTCCATCCATTCACCCCTTCATCCTTACTCAAGAGGAAGAAGTTCAGAAGGTACCTTCCCTGTGTTACGTGGCCCTCAGGTAGAACTCAGCAGATATCTTAGGCAAAGGTTAGGTTATTTTCAAAATTGACTTCTGGTTAATCGTAGATGAAGCGTTCTGCTTTCCTATCAACCATAGTGTTTGGCTTCTGGGAAATCTCTCTGTTTGCCTGTTCACTTGAGACTGGTGTTCTTCTTCCAAACAATGCTGGACTCTTGAATTCTTTTTGCCAGCATCTCTTTACAACATCTACAAACAGCTGGAAATCCTTCTGTGTTGGTGGAAACCTCATTGGTCACTGGGAAGTTCAATAAAAAGAGATCATTTGTGTACAAGGATCAATAAATCTGAATGCAATTATAGTGAGAGGAAACTGTATCGTGAAAGAAGGGGGAAAGGCTAAAGCAAACTACTGAGAATGATACACTGGAAAACCCCACTACATCTTTTCCTAGAAAAGTCTTTGCAATGCAAAGTAATCATAACTGACCAAAATTAGTGGGACCTACAGTGACACTGAGAGGGTYAAAAAGAAAGTTAGACATTATTACTGTAGATGTAGGAATGGATTTTGAAAGATTTTATAAAGTTAGCAAGATTCAAGGAGGTCAAGAATCTGAAGATCCCAGAGGGACACATACAGTGCTATTTGCATCCAGTTTGCAGATGGGCTCTTACTGATCTTGAAAATATGAACTAGAGTTATTGGGAGCACTAGGTAGGAGATACAGGATACTAGGTCTTCTGGAAAGATGCATAGGTAAGTATTTGACAGCACCAGGCACTGAATCCCTCAGAAAAATTGTTATGGAAATGAATCAGAATGTTTTTGAAACAGATTCTGGAAATGCCTAAATCTTTTRTGTGTGTGTTTGAGGGTGGGTTGGTGTGGGGTTTTTTTGGTTGGTTGTTTTTTTAACAACAGAATATTGACAAGAACAGAGCACACCTGCAGTTGTTCGGGGTTTGACAGATACCAACTAAGGCTATAGCAGAGCCAAAAGAGGCCTCGAAAGAGGAAGTGAAAAGTTCACCGTGAAGATAAAGGAAGAAACAAAGGTGAAAATCAGAAACTCAAGGAGAAGATCACAAAAATGAAATCTAATACATGCTACAGCTTCTGATACCCTGGCAGGAAAAGCTGAGAAATACTGTGACATATCAAAGAAGCAGGTGGGTAATTTGAAGGCTACTGGAGAGTATGTGGAGGGTGGAAAGTTCACAGATGATGTTACAAGATAGAAGTCCTAGAAAGTAAAGACATTCACCCAGGAAACTGATGTTTGTCAAGCGATAACTCCTTCAGCAGTAAGTCAGAACTCCTATAATTGCTTTCCTGCTCTCTTGGTAAAATCAGAGAAGGAGAAATACGACTATATAGAGGAGGCATGGGTACTGTCGCTGGGATAGGGCCATGGAGCATGTCCTGGAGTGTGTCGACACAGTGCAGAGAAAAAACTGACTTCCTAACTCCATTAGAGGGGTGGCATTCAAGTCAGATAATCCTATCTTGAAAATAATCTATCCACAGCCACTCTTGCATTCAGAATACACTAACACAGGAATGAATTTGTAACACATCACAGTGGATATCCTGCAGATACTCCAAAATAGTGACAGCTCCTGAGAAATGATGGAGAAAACTGTAATAATGTCTCCTTGATAATGCCAAAGAAGAACCTCAGGATGCTGCTGAGCTTGGTGGAGATTGAATGGTTGTGGGAAGGCAATGTACGTTGTACCACCTGACCTAAATCTAGAAACAGGTACAAATTTTTAATGCTTTTTTTTCCTTCTTATGAGCTTTTTACCCCAGGATGCCCCAATAGGCTCAAATACAAAATATGATAGCTAAAGTTGTTCTGAAAATGCAGAGTAAATGTAATTTTGCACCAAAAAAAGGAATAAATCAGAAGTCACTCTGCACATACAGGAGAAAAAGCAAGCTGATGTATTACATCATTAGACTATTTATAAGCAGTTTTTAATTTTAATTCTTGAAAACTGATTCATTAATTATTAATTTATTAATACAGGTTTTGTACAGTAAAAAAGTTTCTTGTGAGTTAAAAAATGGGGAATTTAAAAACTGGAAATCAGTCAATGCATTATACCTGATTAAAACCTTTTATCTTTCCATAGGGAAAAGCCTCAGCAATGTCAGTATTCCTTCTTAGAGCAAGAATTTTGTTTCAAGATGAAGTAGTTCCAGTAATGTCTGAAGCCTATGAAGAACAAAATCAGGTAACAGATGGAAAAATACTTGCATGTGCTTACACTTGAAGTTAAAATCAGAAAGGAAATAAAATGGTCTCCCCACACCTAAGCCTCATTGCCTAATAAAAAGTAAGGAAAATCCATCTGCCACCAAGGGGAGGCTGAGCCAGATTCAGGATAGATGTTTGTAAGTCAAATGAAATGGGAGATGAAATTAGTGAATGAAATGTTTTTACAGCAGCATAGATGTGATGTGTATGAAACACATTATGTGTATGAAATACCTGGCTCTGCCAGGCTTATGTAGCACTTCTGTGTGCTCCGAGGAGGGGAATGCAGGATTGTTAGTACCTACTAGACTTTCAGGTTGGTGTTATGGATTATCTGATTTATGTCTAGATCTATCAGCATTTATTTGACTGTAGTTGACCAAAATGTGAATATTAACAAGGAGTGCCCTTGAAAAAGGTTAACAATATCTATTGTGTGACTTTTCTAAGGCTCAGTAGATGCGTGCAGAAGTGACTGCATTCCCTAGCAGCCCATCCTACTGCATCTCTTAAGTCCATCCACCAGCTGAGCCAGAAAAATATTACAGGCTTTGATCTACTGCAAGTCTGCTGCAGTCATGACAGAAGAGCACCCTCCTTCATCAATGCCCTGAAGCAACAGCAACCTGATATGGAAGTTTTCTTCCAGATGACAAATGTTGACTGAATATAGCAGTGGGATTTGGCAATGGAATAATTTTTAAGTAATTAGGAGCATCAGAACATGTTTAATAATATGCAGTTTTGCAGGTTATGTATAATGTGAAAACCTGACAAACTTCAAGTTGCCATGACAGCTTTGTYACAGAAACTCTGAACACTTTTATATGGAAATGGTGACAGAAGTGATGTGTGAGTTTTAAGTAATCAGTAGATGAGATGGTATTGAGGGCAGGGAGAGAATTTGSCAGCCCCAAAGGGAAAATGTTACAAGATGGAGGGAAAGAGACATTTGGGATGCTGGGGAGGATGTCAGGGGGGCCTCTGTGATAGAGGAACTGGTGGGAGGAGAAGCAGAAASCAAGGTCCCAGAAGCAGAGGTTATGGGTGGACATTAAGAGTTCTCACTGGGAGGACAGAGAAGAAGGTTTAGAAGGTGTTCAGAATGTGAGTAGCAAGACATCCAGTCAAGAAGCATTAAATAGCTGCTAGGAGCATTGCGTGCCAGGCCAATACATGTAAAACAAGCTCCTGCATATGATGCAGCACGTAAATTAGTGCCATGATTACAAGCGGGATGTAGAGAAGCCCAGCATGGGGATGGGGAGGGAAGAAAGTATTTGGGTTCATAAACCACAAGGTGCTGAAACCAGGCAAAATAATTAACATGAATTGAGGGAGGAAAAAGGAGTGCTTGGTGGTGCACTCAACCCAGGAGGAGGGTGGGCTCAAGGACTCATCACCATGCCTGTGGCAGTGCTGTATACTCTGCATATTTGCAGAAACTGTGGAAGTGCTTCTGGGCTCTGCTGTACAGGTCATGTCCTCCACAGATACGAGCAGAAATGCACAATGGATTTTGCACAGCCCTGGATACCTTGTGTTCAAAGAGGTGGTGCCTGGACATGGTGCTCTAAGGTGCTGGAGACGGCATTGCTAGCAAGTGATTTACCTTGGTGAAGAGGCCCCAACAGCATCTGGTGAAGGCAGGGTGATGCCTGGGCTGCAAGGGTTGAAGAAGGCAAGAACGAGGCAACCTGTGGTGCAGAGCATGTCCCGTGTGTGGCATAAGCCTGCTGAATGACTGGTGGGGCTTTTGTTTAGCAATCAAACAAGTAACATGGGTGGCAGACAGAGTCTTTGGTCACAAGTTTCACAGCATTCAGCTGTTGACCTTTTGCTATTGCTACTTTGGAAGCTGCAGGTCAGCAGAACTGAGTTCTCCTTCGTCTCTGGTCAGATGTGATGAGTTAATAAGCAGATAGCTAAAGCAGTTGATAGCCTGTGGAATCTACATCTCCACAGAGATGCAGATTTGCTAGGAAATTCTGCGTGGTTAGAGCTACCCCATACACGCTTGGAGTATCTGCTGTGTGCAGTCATTTAGCGAGCTTTTTCTAATAAAATGACATTATAATATTGTTGGTCATTCTTATGCACAAAGCTGAAGGCTTAGAAGAAGACTTGAAGAAATGTACGGAAAGCAGAGATCTTGAATCCCCAGAAAGGATTTGGAAGTTCCAAACCACTGAACATTTTTATGAGAGCTTGTTAGACATGAAAAAACATGAATGAATATTAGCAAGGTTTCAGAAGACTGATGTATGAGGAGAAAGTGGATCATAGAGGTGGAGATGCAGAAAAGATAGAAAACTCAGGAGGAACACTTGGAAAATTAGCTGAAGACTGATGTGAACTAGCAAGGATTTTTAATTAACAAAAAAGAACAGAAGAATTAGGGGAATGAAGGATTTAAAGAAAGAAGGTATCGTTACTATAAAGAAGGGCTGAGATATCAAGGAGGTATTGATTACAGAGGGAATCCCTGGGATTGATCCAAGAGGACTGTGCTCCTGCTGTCAGCTTGTACTTTTGGGTTACTTTATATAATCGATTAAAATGTTACCCATAGCTCATTTATGCAGTGAACTTTATTCCAAAAGCTGTCCCTCCTGCCCTTGAAATAGCAACCTACAGGCTTGCCAAAGCATAGTTTATTCTCTCAGGCGAAGTTCACCCAAGTTTATCCTCCAGTTGCAGCTGGCTGTTTCACCTCCAAAGAAGCTCAACATGTTGGCATCTGCTTATTATCCCTCATCCCCCTCCTGTCCTGTAACTGCAACCTTAGTGCAGCAGGGCACTGTTACAGAACACACTGCTGGGAGAGTATTTGGAGAGAAATCTATGTAGAGGCTTTATTAGCCTTGGGTCTCCTTCATCCTGTCTGTCTCACATGTTCCAAGGGGAGAGAGTGCCTCAAGATAACATCTTTGCTCCTCTGGGAGAGGCAGACACTGCTTTGTGACTCCTTGGTGGTTCACCCATTAATGGAAAAAACATGACCTGGTCATTTAGTTAAAAATCTGACCAGCACTCAGTAAGTTCTGTTTGTACACTAGCAGCTACCAAAAAAGGAACCAAGGCAAATGTAACAAATCAGGGTACGTTTTTTACCCTGGCAGCATGGACTTAGCTGCTTTTCCTGGTTATACGGCTCTGAGAAATAAATTTTAGGCCACTCTTCATTTCTGTTTAGTGTTATTTGTGTGAAGACTCTCTCTGGAGTCTTGTAGTAGCTTAACAGATGGAGCCAGGGCAGAGATTCATACTGTGATGCTTATTTATTAATACAGCTTTTCCTGAGACAGGGAAAAAAATATGTTTTTGTAGGAAACCTTTTCCCCTTTCCTGGAATGGAAAAAAAATGACATCTGGACCTCTCCTATTCGGCTGTGCTTGGGATACATATTTTCCTCAGATATGTATTTCTGAATCTCATTATGATCTAGTTGCTTAGAAGTAGCTGCAGTAGCCAGTTTCTTTTTCCCACAGAAAGCAGTTTGAATAAAACAGCAGTGTTGTATGTCAGTGCCCTGTTTCCTTCTTGATCTCAAAAAACTAGTGCTCTTGTTTATCTACCCAAAAAATACAGAAAAACACAGAAGAGTAAAAAATTTATCAGGGGCAGTTGTTGCTCAATGGGTGCAAATTTAACTCAGTTGTTTGTGAGAAAGGGATTTGAAGTATTAGGAGGAAGATTAAGATAGACAAGTGATTCAAATGATGATGTTTACTTCTTAATGTCTGTTTTAAGAGAGGCAGAGCAAAGGAACATTGCAGAAGAGCCACTGTGAACTCACCCTTCCACTCATCAGTCATTGTGAAAAAGATGGAAATGTCCTCTTTGGCTCTTTTCCCCAGGCAAGCAACCCTCCTTCTGACTGGTATTCTGCACCAGTGAGGTTTAAAATAAGCCAGAGGGGTAAAGGCCCAGAGTGAGGGGAGACTGAAAGGGAAAATAGGAAGTAGGAAATGAAGGACTCAACACAGAGGCTGCATTTATGGGTAAAATCAAATCAAAGGCAGACCTGGAAATTTTTTATATTTTGCTCCCCTTGGGGCCTAATTTACTAGCTTGGTACCACTGTAGAAAGAAAATGATTAATTGGGAGCATGGTATCTAACAGTTCCCATGGAGCACAAATCCTGGGCTAATGATAGTACAGTGGCTTGACTTTGCGAAGATCAGCAATGACCACTTTACCAGCCCCAAAAACTTTTGGCCTGTGGAATGGTAGAATTTTGGCATTCAATATGAAGTGCACTAGCAGGCTTCAGACACAGAACAGCCTTCACTGCCTTGTGCTTTGCATCCTCAATTTAGACTATGGGCCAGCACAGCCCTGAATCTGCTCTTAAGCCTGCGGGAATTCAGATCTTGATGCATAAAAACCCATAACAAACCAATTTTAGGGTTGGCCGATGACATTTAATGAATTGCCATGTAGAAAACAAAAGTGCTGCGGTGTGGGAGCCCAGCTGGCTCCATTTCTCTGCAACTTCTAGCTTAGATTAATGGAAATCTTTTCATTACTACTAAATACTCTGGTGACCAGTTCTGCTCTGTTAGTTGTTTCAGCAGGACATTGTGTGTACACATGGAGCACACTGCTCCTTGGATTGGTGCTGACTTCAGATGCTGCTTAAATGACCCTCTTGTCCCAGTTTGATTGTTCTTTTCCACTTTTTTTCTGGGGAGGAGGGAAGGGGAATCAGGGGAACCGCAAAATGCACAGAACCCAGCAGCTTCCTCTTTCCCATCACACGTGAGGTTTCACAGGTGCATTTTTTCTTCTCTCAATGTGTTCAATAGTTGAGTCTCCGAAGCAGTCAGAAAACATTTTTGAAAAGCCAACTGTATGCAAAGAAGTGCTTAGATATTTCACCTATGTAATGCTGTATTTCAAAGCATGGCAAAGTGCTTTGAAATCAGCAGTGGTCAAGAAAATCTGTGAGGCTAACCCCAGGCTGATGAGAGAATCATCTCTGTGCTATCCCCAGCTACTGAATTGTCCTCCATCCTCAGATTTACCCCTCCTTCAGTCCCAGTGGCAAGGGTGACACAGCTGTGTTTCCCACTGCGGGTAGAGGGGTAATGGCCAGTTCTGCCAGACGGAGACTATGATGATTATTCCTTCTTCAACATCCAAGCTAAATTAATTGGTCCTTTTTTTTTTGGACAGGAAGACCTGCTTGTAGTGCAGGGAAGTATTACTGCTCAACTAGGGTCTCCTTCTGCCTTGTCCTCTGTTGCCTCCATTTCCTCTGCTTGTTTCCACCACACACATCTCTTCCATCATCTTTTTCATCCCCTTTTTTCTCTCTGCTGCATATTGTCACTTACTGATGCTGTGAGGCTAGAGAGAAGCAACATGTTTGGAAACAGAGAAGGTGCCTTTGCTTTCCTAAGCTTGTCATACCTGCAGGTCAGCACCTACTCTTTGGAAAGAAGGATAAGAGGAAGGATAGTATTACTGAGACATTACAGAAAAATAATAAAATCAGTCTTTAATCTCATCACCACGCTGATGTGGTGGGAATTGTGCGAAATGACTGAGTAATTAGAGAAAACCAAGTCTTTCGACTTGCTTTGCATACATAGTCTATAGCACACTCTTGACTGCAGAGTTAAAAAATTGCCTTTTCATATTACTACTGATTTGTTTTCTAGGGTTTGGGTTTGAGTAGGGCTTGCTGTGTCTTTACGTTAAGTGACTGAAATGAGCATGCCTCCTAAATCCCATCAATTACAATTTCTTGTCTCTGAGGGCAACCTGTACCCTCCAGAGATACCGACTATACTGTGGCTTGTTTTTGATATACGGATTACCGTGGGTGCTCCTCTAAAGCAGAGAAATGGGAATGAGAACCAGCAGGAACAGATGAGAACTAGCAGGAATAGGAGAGACAGGTTTGCAGATTCAGAAAAAGGGATTTAACAGAAGCTGGTAAAATCACTCAAACAAATCAAGGCTTTATTTGTCTTAATCTTGCACACACATTTAGGCCTGTCCTTTTGTGTCCCACTGTTTCAGAACACCATCCCGAATGCCAGGGAATCATGTAAGGGTCCATAGCTTTCTGTGCACCTCCAGAGATGTGAGGCAGGGTAGTGCTGATCTCGGTGGCTTCTCCCTGTGTTCCTCTGTGAGACAGCCAAAGCACAAGTCTTGAACTCTCAGCTGAGTAAAGTGTCATTTGGACAATTTCATATCAGCATGTGAAGCCTTCACTATTCTGTGCAGCTGGAGATTTGCTTCTATCTGTCTCAACCTGTGTCCTTCCCTGGTATTAATTAAGGCGATCTTGGACCTCTACAGTGGTGAGGTGTGTATTCCTGCAGGCTTTAAATGAAATATTCTTGACCCTATCAGCAGGATAGCCCTTACTCTCAGTTATTTGGGGCTCTGCAGGAAAACAGCATAACTCAGAGGAGGGAGAGACATGCATAATGCAAATCGTAAATTATTTAGGCCAAAAGAACAGATCTGGTGTGTTAATCTTTGAAGAACACAAAAGAAGATCTCTGTTGAGACCACGGGAAGGTTGAGAGAGCAGCAGGTTTGTTGAGGCCTGACCTAGCTCTGCATCAGATCTCTCCAGGACACTGTGCCACAGCTGCAGGCAGTTGGGGAGAAGTGGTCGATGCACCATCCAGAAAATACACCTGATGGTTCAGAACAACCTGTGAGGACAAAGGCCATTGCTAAGGGATGCAGTGAGGAAAAGCCAATAGCATACCAATTCTTCTTCCTCCTCTCATGCACTGCAGCACCTCATTGTAATCATTATCCTATGGGAAAATGTTATAAAACTATAGGTGAGCAGCATCCAGAAACCTGGCAGTATAGATGGCAAACAGAATCGACATAGAAATAAGTGGCTTTGCAAAGAGGAATGATACATGACTTGTATCTATGCTCTGCAACATTGATTTTGTCTGAAAGCCTGGCATTCTTCCATGCTCAGCAGCCTTTAATTCTTTTAGAATAATTTTCTCCTCCTTTCTGCGATATGAATATAAATGACATTTCTTGCTTCGGGGCATTGGGATAGGCTCCATATAGATTCAATACACAAACTCATTGTAAACAATATGTCTGCCAAGGCTCATGTATGGAAGTTGCTCTTGGTTGCACCTGGCTTTCCACTGTTTCACGTTGGGAGGGTTGACAGAGGAGGAGTGTGTGCCTCACAGCAAGATGAGGACCATGCTGCGAAACAGCCTGGCAATTCACGTGGTAGCACTCTTGCAAGACTTCCAGTGACCTCCAAGAGCTATCACAAAAGATGGTTCCCTAGGTTTTTTTATCATATTTTTGGAAAAAAACGAATGCCTTTATTAGGTTTTAACAAGTGTCAGTTTTGCTTTCTATCAACACAAAACTAAGGATGAAATCAACCAAAAGCAATAGAAGTCTCTTAAGAGACTCCTTAATTATTTCCATCAACTTTAAAAACAAGCCAGCAAACAAAATAGTGTTGAGGCCTGAAACCAGGAAAGTTGTGAGAAATACCAGTTACTTCATCGCATATTCTGTGAGTGTTCTTTACAGAAAAAAAAAGAGGGAAAATAAAATGCCAACTCACCTGGTCAATACAAACTGTTAAAACTACACTATTTTTCTCTTCCAGCCCCTTTGAAAGGCAATTATTTTCCTCACTTTCACAGCTGATTTCCTTACCTAAGCTATCTCTTGGATTCTTTTATGTAACAACAAGATAAAAATATCCCAATACACAAAATTGTTGTAGAGTATGATTATATGTGTAGGATAATATGCAACTGAACAGTCTCTAAACCTCTCCTGTCTTCATCTAAGGCTTTTTGCTGAGCTGAAGGTGTCATTATTGGCTGGATAATTGCCCAGTGTCAAATACAAGTTGTTCTGTGAGCAGGAGAGCTAATGAAGCCTGCTTTGCCACAATGTTTGTGCCTTTTGTCCCTTAACTCCCTTTTCTGCATGGAAAGTTCATAGTGAAATGCTTCCCACAGAAGAGACCAAATGTGCTGTGATATTCAGTGTCTCTAGCTCCCTGTTTTTCCCCAAAACTTGTAGGACTTCAGAGAGGTATGAAGTGATTTCCTTTCCTTTTCAAATGTGATTGAAATGGGTCAATGGCCTCCTAAAGCATTGGGGTTGTCAGGAAATGCTAGGCAGATCCCCAGACATCATCCCCAGACAAGCATGTTCCTTATCAAATTAGTGCTACTGTTGGTGAAAAGTGCTCTCCTGGCACCATCTGAGGTGTATTTTGCTTAGGCAGGGAGCTGCGTATGCCCTGACATCTGCACTGATGAGCAGTGAGAGAAGATGCTTCCTCAGCTCTCCTCGTTATGGTGGGAATCTAGGAGAACGTGGGCCCCTCAGAGGAGGCCAATTGGAAAAGAAGAGCAGCTAAGTGGGATAAACATTCGTGTTTGTGTGAGAAGAACATGTAGCATTGGATTTGGAACACAGCTGGCAGGCTGCAGTGGACTGGACTTGTTATTTACTGGAGCAGGCATCCAACCCAAAGGCAGTGGCCTCCTGCTCAAGGGGGCTGACCTGGAGAAGGAACACACGATTGCCTCAGTGTAGCTACCAGCACTGCATTGGGTGTGATGCTTCACATGAAAAGCTACTCTTATGCTTAGAGGGTCTTTTGGGTCCAAATCTTCCAAACCGATTACAGCAACCATCAGAGGGGAAGAAGCTCCTGGGATGCAAAAGCCCCAGTATCATAGTCCCTGGAGTCGTCCTTAGATTGTTGTCACTTTCCTGCTGTGTTGAAAATAATTAGACCAGTTATTTATATGCTGAATAACTGTGGGTTTTCATTCATATCAGCAAGGATGACACAGAATGACATACTTGTTAGCTCAGATTCACTTTTTTTCCCTTGATACAGAATTAATACCATGTGCAGTGTTAAAGCTGCTCTCATAATTTTTAGCATATGTGAGTTTCAGATTAAGAAGATCCGAGTTTTAAATTCATCTAAAAACATGAGCAATATGTTAATTTGGGAAAAATACCAACTGACTGGAAATAACAAAAATAAGAGGGAAAAATGAATCTACTGGATAATTTAGGGTTTAGGGTTTTTTAAGCTAGAGAGAATTAACGTGTTTTGAATTTATTTTTCTGGGTTGTGATGCTTCTAGGAGGACTTGCCAAGAGCACTTCATTTGAGGAAGCATAAGCAGCTGCCCTTTCATTTCTTCTATTCGTGAATATTGAAGGGTTACTTGGAGAAACTGCAGCTGCCAATGCTGTGGCCAGTGACAGGGCTGCTGGGTCCTTTCTCTGGCCTCAGGCACGAGGAACACCTGCGGATTTTGGAGCAGGAGAAAGGGACTGTATTGCTGTCAAGGGAATGGTGAAGACTTTATCTCACATAGGGTTAGGACAGTGGTGCTCGGCTTCTTCAGGCTGGGTTTTAGGATTCAGCTGTGAAGTAGGTGGCTGAGGTTTAAAATAGCAGCTGAATGCAGTCCTGGCTTCTCTAACAGCCTGGCACCTGGCTGCAGCAAAGGAAAAGGGAATTTGGCCACATCAGTTATATGCCACAGATACACAGTGAACTCATTTAAAGCCAGAGGAGAAATTCTGCTTCAAGTGGCTGAGACAGAAGATTGTGGCCTTCATATGATTTAACTGAAGCACAAAACATTTTTTTAAACTGACAGTGCTTTTTATAAGCAAGAGTTCTTGTAAGTCCCCTGGGACTTTGAAGATCATTCTCTACAAATTCTTTCTATTGGACGCCACCTGAGGAGAAGTTTGAGGCGCATGGATCAGGTGATAAATACAARGCAGGCAGAGACATGAGGTATATAKAAATGATCAATTTACAGGATGCAGAAATCCAAACATTTCCCTTAAATTTAGAATAAAAGGAAATACTTAATTCTCTAGTCACTACGTTGGCTTTCCTGTCTGGGAATAGATCCCAAGTCTTCCCAGCAGTCGGAAGGGAGCTGCTGCCAGGGGTGAGAAGGCTGCAGAGGCAGACGTGAAGACATGAACACTGAGCTTTGCTAGTGCTGGAAGGGGTGGGCAATGTAAAATGTTCATAAATAGAAAAAAACAGGTTAGGCCCGACTTCTGCAAGGCATCAAGGCCCTGTGGCAGGAAAAATCTTTGCTAAACCTCTCCTTTGGGAAAGATAACTCTGAGTCACACATATGACAGGTAAACCATGGGATTATACATCATGTAAACCTGCCAACTAAATCTTCAATGCCACCCTGGAAAATAGTGCTCTGAAGACCACAATGAAGAAAGGAGCAATATGTGCACTAATCAATATCCTGAAAATCTAACTCTATARATTATTTTTGTTGTATTGTGTTGGTGAGAGGCTATCATGTTTACAAACAGAAACTTTTGTGTTGTTGAAATTACTTTCTACTATGCATGCTACCTAGATACTACACTAATCAGAACTTTTTCRTCAAAAATAACCCTCTCTAAAGATTTTAGCCTTGAAAATGATGGTTCGGACTTGAGCTAAATATGTGCTGGAGAGGTGGGGTCTACCGCTGCTTTGGCATYGTGTTCCTCTGTGCAAGCATGCTCAAGCCAGTGAGAGTGCATGTCAGCAATGGCAGAGGGAACCCCACTATTGGGGAGCATGACATGGGAAATGCTACAGGATGTTCTGCTTGCATCTGCTCAGATGGTTCATATAAACAAAGAGGCCTGCCTGCTTGCACTATTAAGGCCTTAACAGAAATCATAATGCTCCTATTTTACAACAGAATTGTGGTTGTGAGTTGAACATATTTATGTACTGAAAACATATGAATGCTTTTTTTTTGAGGTTCTTGACTGCCCATGCTGCTTCCTTCTCTGTCTCATCCATTTTCTTTGACTCTTGCTCTATTTTTGCCTCTCCATACTTTGCAGGTACCTTCTTTCTAGTATGCTGTCACAACATCCAGAACAGATTTCACCAGTATCCTTTCCCTTTCTCTATTTTAGATGATAAAAAATTTAATCATATTGCACTTTATGTTCCCTTTTGAGACCTGCAGTAGAAAGTAGCAATGRGGAGCTACTCAACCCATAGGGAAGGTACTCTTTAGCACTGTGTTACTGTGCTGGGGACACTTGCCATGTCCTCTGGAGATGTTTTATTTGGTATAATATTCTCACTTGATAGCATGCTATTTTGAAATAATTTCAGGCTCTTCCATGTTGTGCTATGTAACAGTAGCAAAAATATTTTTCAACCACTTAGAAACTACCAAAGGTAGTGGATCTATGCCCCAAAATGTAAATGCAGATCTTAATCATTCAAATACTTACCTTAGCAGTGTGAAATTTATCAAAGAAAGGTTTTCGTTCTCCTGTGTATATTTTAATTCAAGCTGCGGACTTAAATATACTTCTTAATTAATTACAAAAATTCTGTAAGATTTTCTTTCAGCCTTATGGTCTCCTTAGTATAACATACCTAATTAACAGCCAATTGCAGGATGAAAGTAAGCTCCCTTGTGCACAAGTTCATTTGGAAGCAGAGTCTGATCTGCTAAATTTTTATCTTATTGACAAGAGAATCACCAAGAGCCAGGTTTGCTCTTGCAACACAGACTGCATTTGTTATGCTGGCAGCCAAAAGAAACACGTTATCTGTAAATGGGGATATTACCTGAGAAGCTGCTAACATAATAAATATGGAATTTTGTGTCATCATTTATGCAATTATTATCTGAAGTTGTTTGTTCCTTATGAGTCCTAAAAGAAAATACAGCGCTTTTTTWAAACAATTTAGGTAGAAATCTTAGAGAAGAGATCTTCTAAACATTTTGATTGTTTGGCATTGGTCCTTTTGAAGTTAAAACTGGCAGGATGGGGAAGAAGCAGAGTTTTGAAAAGTTCATCTGACATCACATATTGTCAATATAGAAACCAAAGGCTTCACGTCACCTGCTTTTATTAAGTAAAAAAGATGATTAAAGGAAAAAAAAGGAGAAAAAAMCATTGCTTAAAAGGTTAAAATGCTTACATGATTATCCCACTAGGCATATGTAATAATAGGATTGGTTACCAGAAATACTTACTCTTTTAATGCAAGCAAAACATCTGTCAAATTCTTTTAGCATCTTATACAAACACTCATGGAATTGTCAATAAGAAGACAAGGAGAACGAAGAGGATAAGAAAATATACATGTAATGTAGGTAGGGCTTGTATTGCAGTGGGAGAAGCTGGAAGGATAGGAGGTGAAGTGGGAACATTCAATATCTGGGGTTAGAGAGAGGCAAATATCTATCAATTGAATGTGGTGTGATTATAACTGATTGATTAAATGCTGTGAGTGTGGACCTGGCATGCAGATGGAGGAAATCCCTCTTATGGAAGATGCAGRCAGAGAAAGAGCGGTTAGTTGGAATGGAAGATGAGGTTTCTCAAGCTACAGACCTGTTTTTGTCAACAACACTGAGTTTGGAGGGGAATGRAGTATAATAATAAAGTTCAATATTTGATGTGCCTGCTACAGCTTTTAACAGAGCAACCCAAGATTAATCTCACAAACAACATGAAACAGGAATTAGTTCTGACAAGCTTACTAAACTGCCTGCCAGCATCCAGGTGTTTTTTTAATATTTTTTTTTCAAAAGGAAGATGATATTTGGAGTTTGGGCTAAAATACTTGGAATTGAGAGACAATTAAATGTCCTGTACAGGAAAAGAAGCTGTTTCTGGCAGAAGGTGGGGAGACAGCTCTGACTGAGGCCACACACAGAAAGCTCCAACACTGAGCCTCCATGGCTCGGCAAGAGGCTTTAAAATAAAAAAAAGTTGGTCAGGATAGGGATCAGAATATTCTAAGGGCTCCAGAAGAATGGGTGAAGCCATGTTATTTAGGAGTCAGAGCTTCRCACTTAGAAGATTTGATAGCACTTTTAGGAAAAACTGCAGTGTAGAGCAGCTGGCCCAAGCTTGGAGTTGACCCTGTTTACCACCCAGCCAAGACACAAAAATAGAAATGCTTGACAGAAAAGTGTTTCTCAGCTAAAAAGGCACAGCATTRCTCTCTGGAACCACATGTGTATAAAGAGGAACAATATGCCTATGTGTCATTAACAYGAGGATTCACAGCATGGTATTGAAAATGGAGGTAGATGTAGGACCAGCAAAGCTCTTGGCTTTCAAGGATCCAGGAGGCAGTGGACAAATGCCCTAGGTCAAGCTTAAAGTGAGTGAGCATGATTTTACAACATCACAGCATTAAGCAAAGCTGAAGCAGCCTTCCTGTTAGGGTAACTTRTCCAAAGGTATTTAGAGGTGATGGCAATGAGATAAAAACTGGRTCCAAACAAACCTGCTGGACATGAGGAACATGGAAAGTGTTGAGCTGTATTTAATGCAGTCAGAT